>WOXC01002239.1:0-1205903 GCA_011680675.1 Gymnobelideus leadbeateri
ATTCTGATCACTCTTAATATAAAAATTATATATATTTATGGGCCACTAGGTAGTGCAGTGAATAGAACACTGGCCCTGAAGTCAGAAAGACCTGAGTTCAAATCTGGCCTCAGATACTTAAGTCTTCCTAGCTCTATGACCTTGGGCAAGTCACTTAACCCCAATTGCCCTGCCTTTCCGCCTCCAAAAAAGACCCCCCCAAAATTTCATATATATGTGTATATATATATATATATATATATATATATATATATATGACATTCCTGGGGGTGAAATTAGTCTTTGCCATCCACTTCTATGCTTCCCTCCTTTTCCAAGTGCTTTTTACAGTCTGTATCCTTCCTTTAAAGATGGAACTATCTGATAAGTCACTAATCAGGGATAGGATTTGAACCCAGGTCTTCAGGGCCAACACTCTTTACACTATTGACATTTTGCAAATGGGGAAACTGAGGCCTAGAGATATTAAATGACTTGTGCAAGGTCACTAGTAGGACCAGGGTTCAAATCAATTTGGGGGTTTGTTTGTTTACTCTAAGTTCAATGTTCTTTTCCCTCTTCTACATTGTCTCTTGAAGATCTTCAGGAATTTCTACTCCATGAAAGAAGACAGAAACAAATAACTCCAGGCAGTAAATGCTAAGTAGCCAACGGGTGGCTCAGATAGCTTGTGCTCTTAGGGTTCAGAGGCAGGAGAAATCGCCACAAGCTGGGGTATTCAGGAAAGACTCCATGGAGGAGGTGAAGTTGAGTGGGCCTTGACAGCATCCTCAAATCCCTCCTCTGTAGAGTGAAAGGGGTGGACCAGGTGACAGCAAACAAAGGTCCCTTCAATTTTCAGTCTAAGAGACTATGGTCTTAAGTCTTGGGTCTATCTTTGACCATCTGTGTGACCTTGAGGAAATAACTAAATCTCTGCATCTGTTTATAAAATGAGGGTGATGTTTATACTTCTTATATCACAGGATTGCTTTCAGGAAAGTGGTTTGTAAACCTCAAAGAACAATAAAAAGTAAGGTGTGATTTGTTTGTTTCTTTTACTGGAGAAAAACTATGCATCCTCTGATAATTAGGGGTTTCTGGTCATTAATAACTTGTATGTTATCAGGCCTGTTTTGGCTTTTCTACCTGCAAATTATATCTGTTTAAACAGTAACCTTCTTGTTCCAAGGTGGCCCCCCAAAACCCAGCTCCATTTAAAGGCCCCTACCTTTAAGGGGATTGGATTTTAATGGCCCATCCTTTCTCAGGCCTCTCTTTTGCAGTTAGTAGGAGGATGGGTTCCAGGGGCAGAGACAGTAAGAGATCAGGCTCCCCAAACTTTTCTCTGATGGCAGGAGTGAGTAGGGAGCAAGTACGAAGGGGACTCTGCAACATGCTGAATTCTGAAGCAGATCAAGCTGAGCCAAATCCAAAGATCACCCAATCCATTCTCCTGACTCCAAGAAGGATGACACATCAGTTCAAACTGATGAAGATCTTAAAGACCTCTAATGAAAGAATCACCAAGGGTTTAACCAAACTGTGGCCAAAAGTCCCATTTTGTATATAATCTCTGTGCTTCCTGCTACATTACAACATCTTTATAGTGCCTTGACGTATACAAACCACCCCTCATGACAACCCTGTGAGGTAGGGAATTCAAATATAACTGTGTCATTTTACAGATGTAGAAACTGAGGCTCAGAGAGGTTAGGTGACTTACTGATGGGCACCCAGCTATTCGGTGTCTGAGATGGGATCTGAGCTCGGGTTTTCCTGACTCCAAATCCACTGCTCCATCCATTCTGCCAGGACACATCTCAAGTAGATTCAGGTTAAACATTTGGTGCCTTAAGAAGATGAAAGGCTCCTGATGCAACCCAGGATTAAACTTGTTCCCTCTGAGCTCCCCAGTCTAACTCTTCTCCAGCTAAGCTCCCACTGCAGAGGCAGCTCCTGGGGAAAAAGAATGATTACACAAGTGAGAATCCATTGAAATTACCTTCTGAAGGCAGAATACAAAGCCCAGCTCAGAAGGGAGATCTCCAACCTGGTGGGCACAGCAGCTGTCTAGGACACACCAAAGTAGTTTATAACAAAAACAGCAGTGTGGGTGTGATAACCAAAGCCTCCTGTGTACAGAGCAACAACCTAGGCAGCAAGCAACCTGCTGCTAGCAGGGCTTGTGAGAGAATGAGGAAAGTTGCTCATTACCATTCTTCAATTTTTGGTTGTCTCTCAAGATTAGGAGTCTCTACCTTCTCTTATCCTTAGAGTAAAGGTTTCTGACCTGGATCTGTGGATAGATTTAAGTAGATCCCTAAACTTGGGTGGGGAAAAAAATCATAAATTTATTTTCTTTGTTGTAGTTGCTAAGTCATTTCAGTCATTTCTGACTCTTCATGAACACATTTAGGGTTTTGTTGGCAGAGATCCTGGAGTAGTTTTCCAGTTCCTTCTCCAGCTCATTTTACAGATGAGGAAACTGAGACAAACAGGGTTAAGTGGCTTGCCCAAGGACACATAGCTAGCAAGTGTCAAAGTCTGGATTTGAACTCAGTTCTCCTGACTGCAGGCCCCCTTATTCACTGCAGTGCCACCTAGCTATCCCATCTTTATTTTCACTAGCCTCTAATTGAATACTTTCTTTTATGAATGGAAGCAACAATGGGTTCATAGGCTTCACAAGACTGCCTAAACAGTCTAGGACAGAAAAATTTAAGAAGCTCTGGTTTAGAAACAGCCACTTCATGACCTCATATAAGTATTAGAGAGAGATATTAGAGGTTATCTGGTGAAAGAGCTTCAGATCCATTAACAAACATTTATTGAGTACCTACTATGTCACAGGCATAGTGCTAGGTGCTGGGGACACAAAAATAAAATGAAATGGGCCTTGCCCTCAAAGAGCTTACATTCTTCTGGAGTGAGAGAAGGGAAGCTGATCTGTATACAGATAATTAACTACAAAAAATATCTAAAAGATACAAAATAATTATAGAAAAGGTAGGGCCTACCAACTGGAAACATCAGAAAAGGATTTCCTGTAGAAAGTGGCATTTGAGCTGAGGCTGGAAGGATCTAAGGGTTCCAAGAGATGGTAGTGAAAAGGAAAAGCATTCCAGGTATGTAAGATAGCACGTGCTATGTAAAGGCATGGAGATGGGAGATGAAGTATGGTAATCAGGGAATAAGTACACCAGTCTGGTTGGAACCTAAGTATATGAGAGGGGGTAATGTAGAGATCGCCCTAGAGAGCTCAATTGCAGCTTGGTTTTAAGGCTTCAAATATTAACCATAGGGGATGATTTTATCCTAGAGGCAAGAGGGAGCCCCTAAATCCTCTTAAGCATAGAAGAAATGATCGGACCTTTGCTTTAGGAATACAGTTTGGCAGCTATATGGAGGCTAGACTGGAGAAGGGGAAAGACTAGAGTGAGGAAAATCATTAATAGTAACACAGGCCCAGAAAGACTAGGATTTGCTCAAAGACTCAAATAGAATTAGTTTCCTCTGAGGCTCCTTATGTAATATTTTGGGGGAATTCTCAGAATTGAAAATCTCCAGGTATCTCATTTCTAGTTGACTTTCTTGGTACTTTTGAAATCATACCTCTTAGGATCATAGTTCTCAAGCTAAAAGAGACCACACAGATCATCTAGTTCAATTTCTTCCTGTTACAGATGAGAAAACTGAAGCTTGAAGCCCAGAGAAGCGGTTACTTGTTAAATGGTTGGTTACCCAGGTGGTATCAGAGGTGAGATTTAAACTCAGGGGCACTGCTTCTGAATCCAGGACCCCAATCCCTCTGCCAAGCTTCCTCCTTCTTTGCCTACTCATAGCAGCCAGGCTCCAGGTGAGTCTCTGTTCTAAGCCCTGTATTAGAGAACAAGCAGCTGCCCACACCCAGATAAGATGGGAAGGACAAGAGCAGCTTTAAGGAGACTAAAAATGACAGAAAGCTTGGGTTGGAGAGTGGAACAAGGGAACATGGAATAAACACAGAGTTCATACCAATGTGACACAAAGAACAACCCCAAGTCTGTTTCTGATTTATAGAATCTAAATCCTCAAAGAACCTGAGATGCCACCTAATCCACCTTCCTTTTTTCATGAGAGTAAATTGTAGTTCAAACAAATTGAGTAATTTGTCTAAAGTCCCAGAGCTAGAGGTCTCATCTCTCTCTCTCTCTCTCTCTCTCTCTCTCTCTCTCTCTCTCTCTCTCTCTCTCTCTCTCTCTCTCTCTCTCTCTCCCCCAAACATGACTTCTGGAGCCTTTAGCCTCTCCTACAATGCCCTCTGCTCATGGAGTCCTCCTGAAGCAGGGACCCCAAACTGCATTCCCAATGGGGGACTCAGTCTCCAAGCAGGAATGATCCTGCTGTGAAAGAGGCCCCCAGCCAACACCGTTGCTCCCAGCCAAGCAGCCCCTGCCTCTCACAGGCTGCAGCTGTATGAGCCATTGCCATGGTGATGGGGATGAGAGGAAAGGAGCATCTCCATTAAGCATTTGAGCAGGAGCAATGGGCTTCCCCCACCTGGGAAGCACAGAAGGAAGTAACCAAGCTGGTTTCCTAGTGTCTTTGGTGAAAGGCACAGCTGCAAGGGCTCTGCTTGGGGCTGGCAAAGGAGCCACAAGAGAGCTTTTGGCCCACCCACTGGACAGGTGCTGACCAAGCTCCCTGCACCCTCCCTCCATGACATAAAAGGCAATGTCCCCTCGGGCCACAGCTCTTCAAGCCCCCTTCCAGGAGGGCTGTTTGTTCGGCTCTTGCGGTGATATTTACAACATGACAATGCACTTCTGCTTTGTACTCAGGGTGGATAAATAATTTATCTCATTCATTTGTTTAAACACGCTCAGACCTGTGTCTAACGTCATGGGAGACACAAAGATGTCTGACAGTATCCACCACATCCAGGAGCTTATTCTACAATGCAGAATCTACCTCATAGATCATGGGATTCAGAGCTGAAAGGGGCTTTAGAGATCGCCGGCTCCAACCCCCTCATTTTGCAGAGGAAACAAGCCCAGAGAGGAGAAATGAAAGGATCTTACGAAACAGGAAAATGAAATAGGCTCTTAGGCAGTGCAGTGGATAGAACCCTGCTTGAAGTCAGGCAGACCTGAGTTCAAATCTGGCCTCACATACTTACTAGCTGTGTGACCCTGAGCAAGTCACTGAACCCTGTTTGCCTCAGTTTCCTCATCCATAAAATGTGAATAATAATAGCATCTACTTTGCAAGGTTGTTGTGAAGATCAAATGAATTAACCATTGTGAAGCACTTAGTACAGTGCCTGGCACAAAATAAATGTTTATATACATGTTGTTGTTCAGTCGTTTTCAGTCATGTCCAACTCTTTGTGACCTCCTTTGGGGTTTCCTTAGCAGAAATGCTGGAGTGATTTGCCATTTCCTTCTCCAGCTCATTTACACATGAGGAAACTGAGGCAAACAGGGTTAAGTGACTTGCCCAGGGTCACACAGCTAGTAAGTATCTGAGGCCAGCTTTGAAGACACAGAGAGACAGACAGAGAAGACAAAGACAGAGAGAGGCACACACACAAAGACAGAGAGAGGAGAGAGAGAGAGAGAGAGAAACAGAGAGAGACAGAGACAGAGAGAGGGAGAGAGAGAGAGAGACAGAGAGAGACAGAGAGCTAGAGACAGAGAGAGACAGAGAGAGAGATGAGACCTCTAGCTCTGGGACCTTAGACAAATTACTCAAATTTACTTCCTGACTCCAGGCCTGGCACTATCCACTGCTCTACCTAACCGCCCATATACACGTGAGTTATTATTAATATCATCTTCATCTTCATCATCATCATCATTTTAACCTCTCTGTAGTCTCATCTGTAAAATGGGGATAATAACAGTACCTATCTCCCAGGGTTCTTGTGAGGATAAAATGAAATAATTCAGGTAAGTCGCTTTGCAGTGTCTTAAAGCACAACATAAATGCTAGATATTCACTGTTATCTTAAATTTGTAGCCAGAAGAGACCTCAGGGATCATGGTGTCCAACCTTGCCATTTCCCAGATGAGGAAGCTGAGGCCCAAAGGGATATTGTGATTTAGGATTAAAGGAACTTAGAGATCATTTATTTCAGTCCTCTCAATTTGCCAATAAGGAAATTGCTCAAGATCACCTCTAAGTAGAAGGGCCCGAATTTAAATCAAAGTTCTCTGACTCCAAATCTAGATCCCTTTCCTATAAAAATGTGAAAGAGTTAAGTAACAAGGCAATGCCAAGCCAACAAGCATCAGAGGACTTGGGTTCTAATTCTGCCACTAATGCCTACTCCACGTGTGACCTTTGGCAAAAGTCATTCAGTTGCTCTGGAACCTGGCTTATTCATTTGTAAAATCATATGGTAGGACTAGATGGACTCTGTAGTCCCTTCTAGCTTTCTCTCTCTCTCTCTCTCTCTCTCTCTCTCTCTCTCTCTCTCTCTCTCTCTCTCCCCCCGCCCCCCTTTCTGATCCTCAGAATCAGTATGAAAGCCCTCACTGGTGTCAAATCTAAGCTCCAGTCTTCATGTTCATCCCCATAAGACATTGTGATAGTCATGGGAATGTGGTACCCTACTTCACCACCTGGGTGGTTAGATGGTGCAGTGGATAGAGTGCCAGGCTTGGAGTTGAGAAGATGCATCTTCCTGAGTTCAAATCTGGCCTCAGACACTTATTAGCTGCATGACCCTGGGCAAATCACTTAACCCTCTTTCCCCCATATTCCTCATCTGTAAAATGAACTGGAGAAGGAAAGGGCAGACCACTCCAGGATCTTTGCCAAGAAGACCCCAAACGGGGCCACAAAGATTCAGCCACAACACTTCACCACTTGCCTTGCTGAAATGTTCAGGGACCCCAAAGTCTGGTTGCTTCGTAATTAGAGTCGACATTTACATAATGACATTTTCTCAGTACTTCATGGGCTTGTGCTTTCATCACCATGGATGGTTTCTTCTGTCAGTTCCACAGTGAATGGTTTCAGGACATAGTACAGCTCAAAAAACCATCCTCTTCCGGTGATGAGTTTATCCAAGTTTAATTCGGACAGGTCTTGAGGTAACAGCCACATGGATCATTAACAAGGCTGTACTTGAAAACTTCCCATATGGTAAGACTGGCCAGAGCTTGAGCTTCACTGGTATTGCCTGCAAGAGAGCAGGGTCACCTCTATACCTCAAGGAGGCACCAACATCTGACGTCAGTAGGGGATAGAGTGCAGACCAATTTGACTGTAACATTTTTATTTATTCAGCACTATCAAGTTTACAAATCTCTATAGGAGGAGCTTCCTGCAAGACCAGTGTCCGAGCTCACATAGGACCTAGCCTTCTTAAGTTTGGGCCTCCCTATTGGTGAAGTGGGAAGGATTAATTCCTATGTTTAAGGAACAAGTGAGTCCTGAATTCTTACCTCATTGATTTCTAAGCCATCACCACTGCCATACACTCCTCCCCATTGGCACCACAAGGAGAATTGGTTTACACTATTAGCACTTTCCCCTGAAACTCCTCCACTAGGGAATGAGTCATGAGAATTAGTTCAACTCAAGGGTCACCTCTTCCATGAAACTTCCTGATTTCCCCCAGTTGTTAGCACTACCTTGTTTGTGGTATACTTGCCTGTGCATGTGTTGTATCCTTTCAGTAACATGTCAGATCTTTAAGGACAAGAGACCATTTGGCTTTTGTCTTTGACCATAGTAGGGGCTTAATAAGTGATAGTTGAATAGAATAGAAAGTAGGATCACAGATTCTTTAGAGCTGAAAGAGACCCTTGAAGTCATCTAGGAATCCCTCACTCCCCCCCATCTCAGAGGGCTCCCTGCTCCAAGCATAGCTCCCTCTCCATTTATACCCTGCCTGGGTAATTAGGGATTTGGGATGTGCCAAAGAAAGGAAAGAAAGCAGGTGTTTTTATTTAGAGACCAAGTGGTGCGATGCTTTATGCTGTATCTTACCACCTAATTCATCCTGTGGTGCAACACCTAGAGTCCTGGCTTCAGATCCTAACCCAGATGCTTACTGACTGTGCAGGTTGTCCCCTGGTCTCTCTAGACCCCAGTTTTCTTGTCTGTTAAACATCTGTTGGTCTTGTGGCTGGGGCTTCCCATGGTGCTTTGTAAAGTTAACACTGCTGCATCACTATAAACTGTTAGGGTTAAATTGGGGGATCACCTCTAAGGCCCCTCCCAACTCTAAGTCTACAATCTGATAGTTGCAAAGTGCCTACTGCATGCACAGCACCATACTAGCTTGGGAGAGAGACAGCAAATTTAAGTAAGACACAGTCTCTGTCTGGTATGGAGACAAGTAACTCTAATGCACATCCTTCACATCCTTACAGAAGCGCACACAAAATGGTATGAAATCCAAAGTGGGAGAAAGAATGAGGGGAGACCTCTTGGAGCAGCTGGTATTTGAATCGGTCTTTAAAAGATGACTTTTGTGTGTCCCTGCCATCACCTTTTAACAGGCACAGAAGAGGGAGAGAGTGTATTCCAGGCATAAGGAACGCCATGAACAAGGTGCGGAGGTGAGAGAAAGCAGGGCACAATCATGGCTATAGAGTGATCAGTCCAGGAGGGCTAGGACATGAAGAGGAGAGATGGGGTATGGCTGGATTGGGAGGATGGCCCCATATCTCCAAGGACCCTGAACCATCCTTCACAAGAGTTTGAACCTGGGGCAGCTAGGTGGCGCAGTGAATAGAGCACTGGCCCTGGAATCAGGAGGACCTGAGTTTAAATCCGACCTCAGACACTCAACACTTACTAGCCGTGTGATCTTGGGCAAGTCACTTAACCCCAATTGCCCTGCCTTCCCCCCCTCCAAAAAGAAAAAAAAAAAGGAGTTTGAACTTGACTCAAGAGACAATAGGGAGCCATAGTCTGTTTCCCTGTCCCCACCCCTTCAGGTCTGATTTGGGCAGCAGCCAAGTGACGAGCATTTCAGTGCTGGCCAGGCCCAGACTGACGGTGTCTCCTCTAGGCACCTTCTCATGCCAAGCCCTGCTAGAAATTCAAAGAAGCCTCCTACTCTCCTGAAAGTTTTTGTGTATCCCTGCCATCACCTTTTATTAGGGCAGCTAGGTGGGCCAGTGGATAGAAGGCAGGACCTGGAGTCAGGAAGACTCATCTTCCTGAGTTCAAATCTGGCCTCAGACACTTACTAGCTGTTGTGTGACCCTGGGCAAATCACTTAACCCTGTTTGCCTTAGTTTCCTTATCTGTAAAACAAGCTGGGGAAGGAAATGGCAAACCACTCTAACATCTTTGCCAAGAAAACCCAAAACAGAGTCACAAAGAGTCAGACACTACTGAAAACAACTCAGCCACAACAAAGCTGTCCCTTTCCCACTCTCTCCCAGAGGGTGACACCTCATTTTGCAATTTCCTCCATCATTTCTCTCCAGGGAGGTTTCCTTAACCTCTCCCGGGTGCTCTGGTCCAGGTCTTAAGCAGCTTGCTTTGGTTTCTTCCTCTGCAACAGCTTACTCCAGAGACCTAGAGCCTTGAAGGAGAGCAGAGAACCATAGCCCAAGGTCAAGCAACCACCTGACTGCTGCCTGGGCTAATATCCTCAGGCATGTGAGACAAGCAGCTCCTCCTCTCCTTGCCATCCCTCACACCCCACTCCACCCATCACACTGTTCCCCCAGCACGAAGGATGCATGCACCCACCGAGCTGGCTCTGCTGCCGCCTCTCTCTCTGCACGCTCTGAGTCACCCAGTCCTCTCTCCCTCCTTGATTCCTGTACCAGCCCTCCCTCCACCCCCCACCCCCCACCCCATCTTCCAGTGTCGGGGATAATGTCTTAACTCATTTCACAAACAGCATCTGCTCCTTCCTAAGCTGCTACACGACAGCTAGGCCCTTGACCCTCTGCCAACATCCTTATTTCTCAGAAGATATCCTCTGGTCTGACTGTCTAGCCCAGTTCTCTTCCATGATTCAAAACCAAGTGTCCTCAGGCTACCCCAGACAAATCAAAAGTAGGTCTGACCTTATGTCTCCAGTCCAGGGCTTAAAAATCTTTTAAGGAACCAAATTTCAGCCCCATTTTTTTTCTTATCACACATGGTGGGATATTTTTTGAGCATGTCACGGATGGGATTTGTTCTGCATATGAGCTGGACTAGATGACTGCAGGGGCCTCTTCTAACTCTAAGTCTGTTATTCTAGAAATAGTTTGTCTTTGTTTGACACCTGCAGGAATATAGTAATCTAATCATTCCCATAAATATAATTATAAATATAAATAAAAGTCACATTTATAAGGTGCTTCAGAAAGTTGCCTTGAGCACCGAGAGGCTGTGACTTGCCCAGGGTCATACAGAAAGTATAAGTCAAAGATAAGACTGGACATCAGGACTTTGTGACTCTCTTGCCAGCTTGCTATACCACACCGTGCTATTTCTCCAAAGAAAAATATAAGCATTGCCTGGCATTTGTCACCTCCCTAAGATGACAAATTGCAGAGCAGATGTTGTCCTGCATTGGTAAAGGGAATTTCCTCCCCAGGATGATACCAATGAGATCACAGGTTTAGTCTGAAAAATGGAGTACTTTAAGCTTTATAAGCTTAGGCTCATAGAGTTGCAGGGGCCTTAGAAAACATCACATCCAAGTCCTTCATCTGACAAATGAGGAAACTGAGACCAAAACAAATGAAGGGACTTGTTCAAGGCCACACAGTGAGTCAGTGGCAAAGCTATAGCCGGAAGTCAAGTGATTCTCCTCACTCAGAGACCAGTGCCATCTCCACTGCCCTTCATGGGGAGGAATGTACCAGAGCTCTTGCAAAAGATTAGGAAGCAGCAACTGGTCAGCATTTTCATTCCGGAGAAAGAGAGGGGTCTGGATCCAGCCAGACAGGACAGATTTCTAGAGCTTTATTCTCTGCAAAAGGATTCCACTCCCATCCCCACTAACTGAGACTGCCACAGAGACACATTTGTCAATGAACATCTTCCAGGGGAGCTGCAGCCCTAAGCTGGAGACAAGCAAGCAGGCAGGGCAACAACCAATGCAGAAAGGAAAATTCCGGTGTGTGCAGCCCGCAGGGACAGAGCAGAGCCCCAGACCTGGTAACTGCTCCATCTGGCAGGAGCTCCTCCCACCTGAAGCAACAGCACCAGCATGAAGAGCTAGCAAAGCCTCCCAATGAAGCAGCAACACAGAGTCAGGAATCTGGCTGGGGTGGGGATGCTTGGCAGAGCTGGGGATCTCATTGCAGGGGTGGGCAAGGAGAGAAAAAAAAGCTGCCCCCTTTGTGCTGCTCACCTGACAGTTAGGAATATCAGAACATGGACCAGGAGAAGAGATTCCAGAGGGCCCAAGGGGCATGGTGTGGTTTCCTTGGGTAATTCAGATTGAGGAGGTCCATTGGGAAAACTTGAGAGTGTGTTTGGTTTACCTAGCTAATATCTAGGATGACTAAAGATGTGTGTGTGTGTGTGTGTGTGTGTGTGTGTGTGTGAGTGTGTATGAGTATGTGTATGTGTGTGAGTGTGTGTATGTGTATGTGTGTGTGTATTTGAGTGTATGTGAGTGTGTATGTTTTTGAGTGTGTGTATGTGAGTGTGTGTGTGTATGTGTGAGTATGTATGTGAATGTGTGTGTGACTGTGAGTGTGTGTGTATGTGTGTGTGTGAGTGAATTTAGGGCTAGCCCTCAGGATAATCATAAACTCAGCCCAGGTCTCCTGGGTGAACCCCTCCATTTCCCTTCTCAGGGGCCATCCTTTTGGCCCCTCTTCTTTCTCTCACTTACCAGTCCCCCAGGACCTGGCTCTCAGCTGGCTACCACAATCACCTCCTGAGGCATTGTGGGTTTACTGGATTTCCTCTTGGGCACATGAACATTTTCACAGGGAATTGTGGAAGGCTGAAAAGCTTTTAAGACCTAATTCAACAATCCAGGAAAACAATGTACAGGATGCTGTGACTACAATGGAAATGGGAAGAACAACAACAAAACAATGGAAAATGAAGCTTATGAAATTATAATGACCGAGCTTGATCCCAATGAAGAGAAAATAGAAGACACCTCCCCTTGTTCCTTTGAAGAGGTAAAGGTCCATGAGCGGGGAAAATTATGTACGGAAGACATTAAATGTGCTGATTGTCTTTGCCAAATTTTTTCTTTTTCTTTTTTTTTAAATTCATTGTAAAGGGATGGTTCTCTGAGAGGGGGAGGGGCAGGTGGGTAATGTAAAAACCAAAAGATAGTCATAAAAAGCTCTTTTTTTAAACATGTTTCATTCAATTGAGCAAATATTTATCAATCACCTGCCATATGCAAAGCATCATGCTAGGCCCTAGAGATACAAAAAAAAGTAAAATGGCCCCTGCCCTCAACAGGCTTACATGAGATCAGGAGGGAAGAATGCCATGTCTACACAGCTCAGCGTCATTTAGGAATAATGAACCTAACAGAAACCCTAGAAACCAGAACAAAGCAAGAAGTAGGAAAACAACACACAAAACAGCTTCAATGAGGTAAATGGGAAGGAGGAGGAAAAAAGAAAGTATTATGTAATGATAAGGACCAATCTTATCTCTTAAAGAGTTGAGGATAAGAATCTTCCTGCCTTTTTGGTAGAGGTGGGGGCTGTGGATGTGGAGTGCTGCATATACTTACCAGGCTCAATATTGATTGGGTTTTTTCTTTTTTTTTTTTAATCTTTGTTAGCAAAGATGGCTTTTGGGAAAGACAGCAGAGGGGAATGTTTGTAAATAAAGGTGATATTAAAACAAAAGATATCAAGAAGTCATATGATTCAACCCCATCGTTTTTAAAGGTCGGAAAACTGAGGTTTGGGAAGGCTAGGCAACATTCCCAAGAACATATAGACAGTAAGTGGCTGAACAGAGATTTTAATCCATTATGCTAAGTCTAAAGTCAGTGCAGGCACCACCCCACCTCCATTTGAAAAAAAAAGAAAGAAAGAAATTACTAATAACTTAGGAGACCTAGGAAGAATTAATGGAGAAGGTCCCATTTGTGCTAAACCTTAAAGGAAGACAGGGATTCTGAGAGGTAGAGGCAAGAAGAGCATTCCAAGTATAAGAAACAGCTTAATGCAAATGCAGAGGCTAAGAACCAGAATGTCAAGTTCAGGGACAGCTAGGAGTTCAGTCTGGCTGAAAAGCAGAGTTTGTGAAAGGGAGCAGTATAAAATAAGGAGCTAGGGAAGATGGAAGTCAGATTGTAGAGGGCCTTGAATGCCAAGCTAAAGAGTTTTTTTTGCCCTCCAGGTGACTGAACATAGTGATTTAGAAAACCACATATTAGCAGTGTCTATGTTGTATTGTACATTTATTTTGTTTAGATTGTATTTTTATCTTGTTTATCTTGCATTTTTGTATATTATACGTTGTATTATTATATTATGTTGTATTTTATTTATTCTGTTAAATGTTTCCCAAATACATTTTAATCTGATTCCAGCCACACTCAGGAGTGTTGGGGGATAAAAATCACCCATAGGCAGAGTTTGACATCTCTGTTCTAGTCAAAAACACAGGTTTTGGGGTAGGAGAGTGACCTGGTCAGACTTTTGCCTTGGGAAGATTATTTTGGTTGTTATGTAGAAGGCCAATGGGAGGAGAGAGGTTAGAACCAGGGAGATGAGTTAGCAGGCTGTTACTATAGTCTGGGCAAGAGGACTAGAGAGACCTAACTAGGTGGTAGCCATGTGACTGGAAAAGGGAATGGGTACAAGGCATGTGGTGACAATAGAAAAGCCAAAACCAGGCAACTGACTTGAGGTGGGGGGAGGGGGAGAGATCAGGGACTGGGAAAAGTCCACAAAGATGTCCAGATAAGGACGCTGGAGGACTGAAAAGAAAATGTTCCTCCCTTTCTCAGCCAAATCACATGAAAATAATACTGAATTATGCAATAATTCATCCGGACACTTAAATTCAGAAGGATGGAAACATTTATCCTCATGGGGGAAAAAAGGTTTTGACTTAAGTGACGATTTCTGCATTTCACAGTCCTATTGCTAAGGCCTCTGTGATTATGTAAAATCTTTCATTATCCCCAGCCTCCATCAACCCAGTAGGACAGCTCTTGGTCTTCTAAAACCTAGACTTTTCTATTCAGGTTTTTATTTGGGCCAGTTGTTCTAAAGGCCTGGCCATGACCCCATGCTGAGTCGCTCACTGATGTCAATAAGCAGTGAGCTCTAATCAGAATCCCCTCATTCCTCTTTGACACTTCCTTAGCTTTATTTAGTAGTTTCTTCCCATGGAGGGATAATTAATCCTTCCACTTTCCAAACTGCGTCCATGGAAAGGAAACACTTTCTATCTTTAATTTAAAATCCTGCTGGCTTTTTCTGTTTATTTTTATTTTATTTTTAAATTGTTGTTATTGTTCAGTCACGTCCAACTCTTTGTGATTCCGTTTGGTATTTTGTTGGCAAAGATATTGGAGTAGTTTGCCATTTCCTTCTCCAGTTCTTTTTACAGATAAGGAAACTGAAGCAAACAGGGTTAAGTGACTTGCCCAAGGTCACATAGCTAGTAAGTGTCTGAGGCCAGATTTGAAATCAGAAGGATGATTCTTCCTGATACCAGGCCAAGCACTCCTATCCACTGTGCCAAAAAGTAATTAGTATTTATTTTAATTTTATATTTATTTTAAATATTTCATAAATATTTCAATAGAATATCAACTAAATATATTTAATGCATATTTTAATAATTTAAAATTTAATTTCAATTACTTTTAAATATATTTTGATGACTGAGGGCTAGATAAGCATTGAGGCAAATGATGGCCTAGTTTACCATCAAAAAAGGGTTGTCTTCCAGAATGAAGGATGAACTACAACAACAACATTTTAATAAATCAAAATGTAATGAATGTATCTAAATAAAATAAATTTAATACAGATAAATAAAGAAATAAAATATAATAAGATTTTTGGTTTTTTGACCCAGTCCTGTGATTTCATACATTTTAGGGGAAAATTCCCAGTATAGTAATGTCCTTGACACACATAGATCAGCAATTCCCTTTTAACAAAAAGTCTTAGGAAGGGGTGGCTAGGTGGCGCAGTGAGTAGTGTGCCGGCCCTGGAGTCAGAAGGACCTGAGTTCGGATCCAGCCTTAGACACTTAACACACACAAACAAAAACCTAGCCATGTGGCCTTGGGCAAGTTACTTAACCCCAATTGCCCTCCAAAAGACAAAAAAAAAAAAAATTAAAAATTAAAAAAATTTTAAAAAGTCTTAGGAAGGTGCATGGGAGGCTCCATGACTTGCCTGTGGTTCCATGATCAGTGTGCATCAGAGAGAGAGGACTTGAACCCAGGTTTTTCTGGTGCCAAGACCAGATTCTGTCAGTTGTGCTTTAGAAGGAGTGAGTAGTCTGGCAAATCCCAAGGCCTCTGAATTCCCTTCTCACTCTCAGCTATCATGATTCTCTAGAGAGCTTCCATTGACCAAAGCCCAATGTATTGGAAGGAGTGATGGACTTGGAGTCAGAGGACCTGGATTTGAGTCTTGGTTCAGCCACCTGCCACCCATGTGACCTTGCCTTTTAGCCTCAGAGTCTTCATCTCCAAAATGATAGAATTTGATCAGGTGACCTCTGAGTTCCCTTCCAAATCATATCTGTGATCCCATACTTTCCTGTTTCTCTTTATGTTTTTACCTCCAGGTGTGTTGGAGAGCTGATTGCGAAATTTTCAGTATGAGGATTTACACCCTGGAAATTGGCAAACACTACAAATCAGAGCTTGAATTATTTGTTTTATTGATTGTGTAGACTTAAGAAAATGATAGAGAAAATGTTAATAATTTAGATTAAATTTAAAACCTGGTCCTGTTTTTTTTTTAGTCATTCACTAATTTACTAGCATAACCCCATTTATGCCAACATCATTTCCAGACAGCTCCCCTCCCAAAACACACACACACACACACACACACACACACACACACACGTCCCTTTGAAAAAACTCTCTTGTAACAAAGAAAAATCAATCAAAAACCAATTGACACCTACTCATAGCATATACAACACTCAGCACCCTTAGTCCTCCACCTCTTTTCCAAGATAAAGAATATGTTCTCCAGAACAGGAATTAATTATTACAATCAATGAATCCAAACTCCTGTTAGTGTTGTGTTCATTCATGTTAGTATAGTCATTACTTATGATCTCCTAATTGTTTACTTCACTCAGTGTCAGTTTACAGAGATTTTCCCATGTTTCTTTGAATTCTTCATCATATTCACTATTTCTTATAGCACAGTAACAATTATAATAAATAATATTTACACAGAGGTTATTATTTTCTTGGCAATGTGCTAAATGCTTTACAATTATTACCTCATTTAATACAACAAGGGGGTGAGGGTAGGTTCTATTATTATCCCTATTTTACAAATGAGGAGATGGAGACAAACAGAAGTTAAGTGACTTGCCCAGGGTCACATTGCTAGTAAGTGTCTGAGTCTGGATTTGAACTCAGGTCCTCCCAGCTCTGGGCCCAGGGCTCTGTGCACTACAGCACCCAGTTTCCTTGAATACTTCATTGCATTCATATGCCACAATACTTTCAATTATTCCGAAGCTAAAAGGCTCCTCCTTTGTTGCTAGAATAAAAGGCACTGCTCTGAATAGATTTATAAAACTGAAAAACATCTCTTTCCATCCTGGATCTCTTTGGGCTATGTGCCCAGGAGTGGGTCAAAATGATACTAACAATTTAACAACTTAAACCCAAATTGTTTCCCAACGTGCCTCCTTGCATCTTTTCTCACCTCTGGGCAGAGCAGAATGAGTGGGAACTGGTTTAAAACAAATAGATTTCTCTAATAACAGGGAGCAAGGATCATTCCTCCATGATAAAGGGAGAGAGAAAGTCAGAACTTTGAAGATAAATGTCATTTTAGATGGCTTGAGAGTGAACACTCTTACCCTGAAAAAGAAAAAGAAGACCTTCTTGTGGAGCCAGGGAAAACTATCCTAAACCAAGAAAGTGTTAAATTATCATAAAGGAACCAGACAAAGATATCCTGATCAAGGCTGCTACTAAGGACTACAATCTAAGCTGAGCCAAATAGGGTTTTAGCCTAGTAGAAAGTACTAGATTTAGATCCAGGAAATTTGGCCTGAAAGCCTGGTTCTGATACTTAATTATGTCATAGGGGTGCACTTATTTACTGCCTTGTTATGTGATCAAGGTTAAACTTCTTAACCTCTTTTGCACCTCAGTTTCCTAATCTGTAAAAATTGAGGGAGAGGGAAACAGACTTCACTACCTACCTACAAAGAAAACGCCTGATACACCTAAAATAATTTTAGAAATACTAACTCTTGTTATGTCAAGGACCTTCCAGCTGGTCAGGAAAACCAGATAAAGCTGTTCCTCTAATTAGATCGAACAGTTTCTAATGGAGGAAGAAAAAAGCCCCTAGCAATTGAAGAAAGCTCCTAAAAGGGCTTTTGATGTTAAACTAACCTGAAGTTCAGAATACTGAGACAAGCCCTAAGAGGTTATAACTTCAAGAAAGATTCAGGGAGAATAAGAAACAGTTGTTTGCTAGAGCTGTTAGGCGATTCCACCTTCTCTACCTTAATCAGTTGCTGCATCTACCTGCCTCTCTCTGCCTCCCATCCCATATGTGCCAACTCTCATCTGCCCACATGTAACATTGCACCAGGGTCTATAGCAGCTAGCTTCTAGTGTTCTGTCAATAGACATATCCCAACTATGCCTCTAAGGTAGATATGTTCCTCTCTCCTTGTTTCGTTTTTGTATAATGTTTGCATATTATGGGGCAGCTAGATGCATTGGACTTGGAACCAAGAAGACCTAAGTTTGAATCCTGCCTCAGACACATAAAAATTTGGCAGGGAATTTAATTGCTCTGTGCCTCTCAGTTTCCCCATCTGTAAGACAGTAGGTAATGAGAACACCTACCTCACTGGGGTGGTTATGAGGATCCACTGAGATGTATGTCTTAATTGTATATAAAATGTATATAGAGATTTATATATATATATATATATATATATATATATTCAGATGTATGTATATGAAGTGCTTTGCAAAACTTAAAGCACTAAGAAATGTTAGTTATTGTTATTATATGGTTTTATTATAATGGTTAATGTTTATACTAAGTTGTTTGAAGGAGTTATATTTTTGCATAAAAATATGGTTAAGTGAGAAAGCAGATTAAGCTTCATATGTTTACATTTATAGGAAGCCAAGCTCTTAGACTATAAAGATGGAACTAGGATATCACCATTCACTTGGTGGCCCTATATTTTAAGGAAAGTGGCCAGGAGGAAATGAACAAGCTTTTGAATGGTACGATCTTTATAAATGCCACCCTCCCAAAACCTTACCTTAGATAAATCCTAACTGGACACAAGGTGACCATTATGGATAGACCTGCTTTTTACAACATACTCAATACCAAGTACTGGGGGAGAAAGTGAAGGATCACTTTCCCACATCATTCCTAACTATGGCCATGTCTCTTCTATTGATCTCTTCAGCTGCAAGTAAGTCTAACCCAGTTAATAGGTTGTTCAACAGTCTTTGGAAGGAAGCCAGAACATTTCTTAACCCAAAAGGAAAGGCCTACAAACTCATAAAAAAAACCATCTGGAGTGATAAAAGTTATTTTCATTTTGGCCTCATCTGCCAATTCAACACGCCAATATTCTTTGCATAAATCCAGAGTGGAAGTCAGTCTGGCTGATTCCAATCAGTCTTAAGAAGGTATCTCATCATCTCACGATATCATTGGTCCTCCTCTTCAAGAACAAAGGACAAACAGCAACATCAACAAGGTATCTGTCCAAGACAATATATTTTAGGGACTTGGGATGCTGTGGGAACGAGAGGGGGAAAGGGAAAGGCAGGTGTGCCTTTTCCTGCAAGGCTCCATGTTTCTCAACCATAATGGCACAGGGAAGCAAATGTCTGCAATTCCATGGGCTTGGGGTGGGGGGTGGAGGGGAAGATGGTGAGAGCATGGGGAAACAGCCTGGGGATTTGTGTTTATGGATCCGTGGTTTGGGAAACTGTTTATTCCTGCTCCTCTGCCCCCAGGAAGATTATAACAATATGGAGTGATTCATAATGAAAGGATATAGGATCCAGTTACATACAGTACAACTTATCTGAATTGGGAGCTTTCCTTCTCCAATGAGTCTCACTCCAATTGCCCTGGGGAAGAGAACAAAGGGGAATCCAAGGTAGTAGGTGATGTGATATAATGTGTACCTAATTTGATTTATCTTTTTATTTTTATATTTATATTGAATTTTTATCTTTATATTTTTTACATATATTTTTTTCTAATCTACACAGTAATATGTGAGATATGAAGATCTAGGCTCTTGTCATTCCTCACTCCCAAGCCTTCACCATTTGCTAGCTGTATAACCTCAGACAAAGCACTTCTTTCTGAGACACAGTCTTTTCAGCTATAAAATGGATATAATAAGACCTTCTCTGCTTATCTCATAAAGCATACTATTTATAGAGTAAGCAAGGACCTAGGAGGTAAAGTAGACTAAAAAGAAAGTAAGATTGGAAATCCAGTGACCAGGGTCTATTCCCAACTCTTGTCATTTAGTAGTTGAGGAACATTGGGCTAGTCCCTCCCTCTCTTTGGGCCTCAGTTTTTCATCCATCAAAACAAAGCAGTTGGACTGGATAATCTCTACATCCCTTCCAGTGCCATAGCTTCATGAAATGAAATTCAGGGCAACAGAAAGGCTCCCTGCCTCCCCCATCCTTCACCACCCAAAAGAACTTCCCCACTCTATTTATTGTATCATTGAGTTGTTTTTCAGTTGTGTCTGACTCTTTGAGACCCCATTTGGGGTTTTCTGGGCAAAAATCCTGGCATGGTTTGCCATTCCTTTTCCAGATCATTTTACAAATAAGGAAACCGAGGCAAACAGAATTAAGTGACTTGCCCAGGGTCACACAGCTAGTAAGTGTCTGAGACCAGACCTAGACTTAGGAAGATGACTCTTCCTGACTCCAGGTTTGGTATTCTACATTTGGTCACCTAGTTGCCCTAGCCCCACCCTTTAGTCTTTAGCCTAAGGTCTTCATCCCTGTTAAAATGGGGCTCAACCATTTACTCTTCGAACTAGTGAATTATAGCCCTAGGAGGTCACTGATAAAAAATGAGTATCGTTTCCATGAAGATTTTAGATGATTTCATCTTTAGCATGACTGGATTCTGCCACCCAGAGAAATTTATGACCCATATTTATAACAACGTACATGAAACAGGATGAAAAGAATGTTCATTAATTCTTTGAAAATCAAACAAAGCTTTTATATTGAGTTGGTTTTTTTTTTTTAGCTAAAAATATATGAGTCACAAAAACTAATTGGGCTCAATGATGAAGGCAGGAACTTTTTTTTTTGGTCCATGCTTTCACAATCAGTCCTCCAGACAGGCTGTTTAAGCAATAATAGGATGTCACTATTATAGGCATGATTATTTTTTAAATGATTAGATGGAAAAGACCACATTTAAGGATAAAGTTGGACTCTAGCTACTCACTTACTTGATCTTAGAAAACTTTAGCCACTGAAAGGTCTTAATCTTTGTCAGACCAAAATCCCAAATACTTTATTTCCACACTTTTTATTCATCATCCAAGATGCTTCCCATAGTACCAATTTCATGGTAGAAACTTTTGCTGATTCCTGGAATACGTGTCAGCCCTTGCCCACTGACCAGTCCAGCAGGCTGTCTGAATTAGGGTAGAATGTGGCTGTGCCTCCACCTTAGGCCATTAATCATAACCATCATGGGTGCAGTAGTGAGAACATTGGATTTAGTCAAAGAACCTGAGTTTGAATCCTGTAATCCTGTCTCTGAAACTTACTACCTATTTGTCCTCTCTCTATACCTCAGTTTCCTTGCCTGAAAATGGAATCTGAAGTAATTTCCAGCTAAATATGTAAGCCCTGCATTATACTTGCAGCAACATGGTATCAGAATGCATAGAACACCAGATCTGAAGTCAGGAAAACCCATTTTCCTGAGTTCAAATATGGGCTCCGATACCTACTAGTTATGCAACCTTAGGTAAATCATCTAACCTTGTTTACATCAGTTTTCTCATCTGTAAAATGAGCTGGAGGAGTGGCAAAACACTCCAGTATCTCTCTGCCAAGAAAACTCCTAATGGTGTCACAAAAAGTTGGATTGGTTAAAAAATGACTGAATAACAAAAATAATGGTAAATTACTTGGGATAGGGGAGAGGGATTCACAGCTCCTGCTGGCTGGCCTCCAACTGCAGTTTCTTATAATCTAATGTTGGTAGACGGGTAAAAAAAGGATTTTTGAATGTCATAACACGATGTTATTGTGGTATGGAGGTATGGACTTTTGGTTCTCTAAGGACATGTTAATACAAGGAAAATTTGGGCTGGTGAAAGACTGGCTGTCTGTCATCTGAAGACAAGCCTTGCCTAGTTCCTAGAGGCTTATCACCAGCCTGGCCACGTGGTGATGAATTTTTCCATTTTAAAAACTCTCAAAGGCTATCCAAGCCTATAAAAACTTGTTAAACATCTGCAGTGAGTGAGGCATTGGAGTTAGAAAGACAAAGTAAAGACTAGTTCCCACCTCAAAAGAGCTTAAGTTCTGCTGGGGGATACCATGTGGAAATAGATGAGTATATACTCAAAGGAGAAAGAATGTTAACCACAAGGAGGTTCAGGAAGTGGTCCCTATTAGAGAGTAGAGATAAGCTGGGCCTTGAAGGAAGTTGAGGATTCTATGAGTTAAAGGTGAAGAGGGAGTTCATTCCAGGCATGGAAGAATGTCTGTGTAAAGGAATGGAGGTAGGAGATGGCATTGCATTGTAGAATATGTAGTTGATAGCCTCTAAGACTCAGTCTCCCAGTCCTACTCCACTGACAAATGCAGTGTTGAGAGCTCAATTGACTACTTTTAAAAGTAACTGTGAGGGACGGGCAGGGGGAGTTTCAAATACTCTTGCCATGATCAAGCCAGCATGTGACCACTAATATCATTTTGTCAGCTAATATCTTCCCAATATCACCTAATCAGTTGATAACTCAATATCACTTAGACCAGCTGATTTCTCCTAATGAGAAGATACAAAAGTACTAAAATAAGAAAAACATCCCTCCACCCACCCATAATGCTGAGTTTGCTTCTGGGTAGTGCATAGGTGATGGATGAACACTTTCCCGGTTGCTCTCCATGGTGTCTCAGCTGTCAAGGGCATCCACAGCTGAACCAAGTCCAGCAGATTATTTCTCAGGGCTGACTCCTCACCAGGTTCAGTTACTGAAAATACATGCAGACTCTGCTCTGGCCTCTGGTGATGTCTCTGAAGGAAGATAAGGCAGCTGATGCTTCCATTGCTTCCTCTTTCTCCATCTGGAGACTTAAACATGTTGCCTCCATTGCCACTAGGGAGGGCAGAGTTTTTGTCTTTTCAAGCCATTCGTATGCCCACCCTTTTCTGGCTCAGCAACCAATTAGAAGACTTTTTTGTCACCAAGTGGTAAGCCAAACAGAAACATAACATCTCTGATTCTCTGAAGCAGGGAGATGAAGGGCTTTTCCATCACACATTTCCAAAATCAGATTAACCAAGCTTCCACGTGTATTGATACCAGATAAAGCATATTGTACATGCTGTTATGGACTGGACCCTCATTGCCTGGTCTTGTCCCAATCCCAGTTCCCTTATAAAGGAATAACAAGTAAGTTTGGCTGAAGCAGAGTAAGCATGAGGGGGAGTAATGTATAATTGGCCTGGAATGGTAGGCTGGAACCAGATTGTGAAGAGTTTTAAATGCCAAACAGAGGAGTTTTATTTTATATGAAGCAATGAGAATCCATTTAAACTTTTTGAGCATTGGAATGATGCAGTCAGAGCCTGAGCTTCAGAAAGTTTACATTGGCCAACCATGCAAAGAATAAGCTGGAGACACTGGAAGCAGTAAGCCCTACTAAGACACTGTTAAAATATTTTAGATGAGAGGTAATGAGGATCTGAAGGAGGGTGGAGTTTACAGACCTGGATGAGTAGAAGGATGCTCTTAAAAGAAATAAGGAGGTTTGGTTAGATGATTCTAATGGAGAAAATAATGAGTTCTGTTTCTGACATATTGACTACTCCATCCTGGTGGAGATATTCAATAGCTAGTTGGTGATGCGGATTCAAAGGTCTAGAGAGAAACTAGGGTTGGATATATCACCTTCGTAAAGACAAGAATCATCTAGTAGTAATCTTTGCAGAGATGAAAATTAAACCCAAGAGAGCTGGTAAGATCATCAAGACAGGGATTCTGTATAAAGAAGACGTGTAGACCAGAGTCTTGGGCAGGGGTAGGGAATACCCCCAACGTTAGAGGATGATTGGTCAAGGAGACTGAGAAGGAGCCATCAGACAGGTGATGGATCATCTAAAACACCATCCCTTAAGTCATTCCAGTGGTAACATTCTCTGTCAAAGTAGGCCATTGCCCACACCTACAAAATCACAGCCTGACTTGGAGCACTGCAGTAATTTCTCCTGTACTCTACTGATTGTTCCTTCCTTCAAGAGCAGAGGGCAGGGGAGTTTATATTGAAAATCGAATGAGGTTGTTTTGTCTGGTGATATTGATTTCCAGCAGTGTGGTTAGAAAACATCTGCAGACTTTTCACAAAACTTTGCCAAAAGGAGAGAGACCAGAATCTTCTTCCAACCTCCTGGGTCTCACTGCTGATCTAGGTTCTGAGACAGTAGCTAATTTGATGGCCTAAAAGGGTGAGGAGTATTATCTGAGGGACTACTGAACACCCCAATATATCTCCATTGATAGCTTAAAATGTTTAATAGTAACCACTAGGTATTATCACAATTTAAAGGATTTAAAGTAATTATTAAAATGCAAATGAGTGTTATACTGAGGGGTAATCCATATATACTATGGTGTAGGTAGGTAGTAAAGAGGATAGAGTTCTGGGCCTGGAGTCAGGAAGACTCACTCATCTGTCTGAGTTCAAATCCAGCTTTAGCCACTTACTAGCTGTGTGACTCTGGACAAGTCACTTAACCCAGTTTGCCTCAATTTCCTCATCTGTAAAATAATCTGGAGAAGGAAATGGTGAATCATTTCAGTATCTTTGCCAAGAAAACCCCAAATGGGGTCACAAAAAGTCAGAAAAGACTAAAAAATGACTGAACAATAACATTCATAATTTAGCTCAAATGTATTCATCAAACTAATGCCAGTCAAAAAGTATCATCATGAAGAAAGGGACAGAACACACAGTCACAAATTCCTTAACCTATCCATTGAAATGTAAACTCTATGAGGGCAGACTGTTGCTTTTGTCTGTATTCCCAACACTTTGCACAGTCCTTGACACATAGTAAGTCCTTAATAAATCTTTGTTGAATGATCAACTAAAATGAGGCTACCTGACTAGCTTGTAGCCATATAATAGATATGAAATCACTATATGAAATAATAAAAAAGTAGGACATTGTAATTATTTTGATGATGAAGAAGGGGACCATGGTTAAGCTTTCTGATCAGCTCTTCTGTTTAGCTTCCCCTAATCCTACCAAATCACAAGCTGAAAGTGTTCTCTTCCTCCATAAATATTCCTAGAGCACTTTGTCTCCATCTATTTTGCCCCATTAGTCCCAATTTTATAACACTCTTTTATAAAAATTAGCTCATTTTCAGCCTAATGGCAGTCTAATGACCTCTCAGGTACACATGGCTCCTTCATCTGCTACTTTAGGAAGTTTATATTAGATGAAAAGTTAGGCATATAATCCCAGTTGCTCTGAGTCCCCAGTTAGGAAAATTCCTAACAGAGACAGAGGCTTAATTTTCTATCTTAATATACATTGATTTTTACTTCCATTTAATCCCTGACCTCTTTGTGGTTGAGGCAAGATTCAGTTTACTGGAAATGTCTAGATAATGAAGTGGCATAGTATACTATAGTGTCTGCTGATAGGCACTGGGAGGGGAAACTGAGGAAAGAGCTTTCCTAATACTTTCCTCATTAGTTCTTGAAGAAGTGGGTACAATTGGTGACGAGTGGCATCTTCTGCTTCTGTTCTTTCTCTCCCTTTTACCTGCCGTAGCTTAGTCACACTTTTTCTTCTCACTCGGTGTCCCTGGGCTCCTGGATCTCTCCAGCTCAGCTCTGGATGCCTCTATTCCTTCCTCTCCACTGTCAGACCCTCAAAAACTGTTCTGCACCAGACACTCCAAACCAGTCTATTTTATAGCCAATCCACATGGGATGACCAAGTTTCCTCAACCAATCTGAATGCTCTTCCTATCAACAGTCACTCCAAGAGCCTTTTGAACTTACTTTAAAGTATTTGACTGATTTGTTGACTTAATTTTCTTTCTTATTTAATCAGTGTATGAGGGTATAGCATCTTATCAAGATCAGGGTAACCCATGTACCCCTACCTCTCCCTATACTTTCATTGTACTCGCTTCTGTACAATCCATATCTGCCTCCTCCCCCTGCTAAACTGGAAACTTGTTAAGAACACACACTGTGTTGTTTTCCTTTTTTTTACCACCAGCTTCTGAGAAGCAACCTGATAAGAACAGAGAGCTGACCTCTGAGCCAGGATGACCCAAGTTCATGCCTTACCTGACACATACTGGCTTTGTCACCTTGGACAGATCATTTAACCTCTCACTACTCTATTAAGATAATACTTTTGTAGAAGGTATTAGCACATATTGGTAAAAAAAAAATTAAAAATGGAGTTTCCTTATCTAGAAGTTTCCAATATGGAGGAAGTCATAGGTCCAGTGCCTATCCCAGGCTCCTACTACAATCCTTTGCACAGTGTTGTTGAGCTGTTCAGTCGTGTCTGACTCTTCATGGTCTCACACCAGGCCTTTCTATCTCTCCAAGTCTGCCCAAGTTCATGTTCAGTGTTTATCTATCCATCTCACCCTCTGCCATTCCCTTCTCTTTCTGCCTTCAATCTTTTCCAAAGTCAACATCTTTTCCAATGAGTCCCACTTTCTCCAAAGTATTTAAGCTTCAGCTTCAGTATTTGACCCCCCAGGGAATAGCCTGGATGAATTTACTTAAGTATTGACGGATCTGATCTCCTTGCTGTCTAAGGGCCTCTCAAAGGACTTCTCCAGCATCACAATTTAAAAGCATCAGTTCTGTGGCTCTTAGCTTTCCTTGTAATCCAACTCTCACAGTCATACCATAGCTTTGACTCTGTGGACCTTTGCCAGCAAGGTGATGTCTCTATGTTTTAGTATACTGTCCAGATTTGCCATAGCTTTTCTTTCAAGATGCAAGCTTCTAACTGTCTGTAGTGATCTTTGAGCCACAACAAGGCAGTGATTGGTAAGGGAGGGCAGAGAGGAGAGGAAGAATTCGAATACAATAGGTGCTTAATAAATATATATTGAATTGAATTGGAAGGTCTGGAATATGAAACTATTCTCTAGCTGGTTGACAGCGCTGAGGCTTTCAGACACTAGAAGAAGTCAGCATGAGATTTTCCACACTAACAAGGTATTAATGGCTACCAAAAGCAAGACTTTGTCCAATTCCCTAAATCAGGGCCTCCGGAACCTGACTAATCGTTTACTCAATAATGATATAGTGTTTAGTTTTTTCTCCCTCATGGCCATTAGTGTGTAAGGATCCTTCCTGTCCTGACCAGTTCCCTCAGTATACTCAGCATGTACATCAACAGTAGGATGTGTCTGAGATTTGGGAGCTCCAGGATTGAACAGTACTAAAAAACAGATATCTGGAGCATTTGCAATTCATTCTGCAAAAGGATCAACATCACTGCCCATCACTTGGTCATTTCCTGGAGCAAAAGGAGCTCAGAGATCCATGGGGAGGATCTAATCTGGAAGCATCCCATTTCAGAGCTGGAAAAGAGCATAGCTAATATTTACATGGCTCTTTAAGATTCACAAGGCTTTACACATATGAACTCATTTGATCTTCATGACAATCCTGTGAATAGCTGGCTATTATCCCTATTTTACAAATAAGAAAACTGAGGCACAAAGAGATTAAGTGCCCAGGGTCACACAGCTAGCAAGTATCAGAGGGTCACATTTGAACTCACATCCTCCAGATTAAAGTTCAGTGCCTTATATACCCTAGAATACCTAATTGGCTGTGAGATCACCTAGGCCAAATCCTTCATGATGAAAAGAAAAATTATTTACTCAAGCTCAGAGCCAGTTACTGGAAGATCTGAAGCATTTTACTGCTGTTGTTTAGTTAATTGATTAGTCATACTGGGCTCTATGTGACCCCATTTAGGGTTTTCTTAGCAAACATACTGGAATGGTTTACCATTTCCTTCTCCAGTGGAGCCATTTTGTTAGGCAATCAGAGGTTAAGTGACCTACCCAGGGTCACATAGCTAGGAAGTGTCTGAGGTTGGATTTGAATTCAGGTCTTCCTGACTCCAAGGTCCTGGTGCTCTATCCATGGAGCCACTAGCTATAACTGTGAAGATAACCTTCAGTAAATCTCCAGTCTCCTCCTCTAGGCTTCTTTCCTCTGCATAGGCAAGCCTCAGAGATATTGCCTTTCCCTTCCAAACTACAATGAAGCAAATACCACAATAAAGGGAGTCATATGAATTTTTTGGTTTCCCAGTGCATATAAAAGTTTTGTTTATACTATACTGTAGTCTATTAAAGTGTGCAATAATAGCATTATGTCTAAAAAAAAAACCCAATGTATATATACCTTAATTAAAAAATACTTTCTAGCTAAAACATGCACTTTTAATTTCCTTCAAGAGCTTTTCCTTTGCATTCAT
This sequence comes from Gymnobelideus leadbeateri, assembly GCA_011680675.1. Lineage (NCBI taxonomy): Eukaryota > Metazoa > Chordata > Mammalia > Diprotodontia > Petauridae > Gymnobelideus > Gymnobelideus leadbeateri. The sequence continues at coordinate 27,852 of WOXC01002239.1, forward strand.
AATTTGGCTAATCGTTCAGATAGGCCTTGCCAAATTTTGGCCTATCTCAGCCTTGGTCATTTCTTCCTCACTAAACTTTATCATTTCTAGCTTTTGATTTAAAGTGAGAAACCTGCAGCTCTTCCTTTCACTTGAATGCTTAGAGCTCATTGCAGGGCTATTAATTGGCCTAGTTTCAATATTATTTCGTCTCAGGAAATAGGGAAAGGGAGAAAGACAAGGAACTGGTCAGTGGAAGTCAGAATGATGGGGTGCTTGGGTGCCTGTGCTTGAACCACAGTTTGTAAAGTCACATCCAGTTCCAAAATTACATTTCTCCCTAGCCTCAAAACACTGTCTCTGGCAGTTTCTCTCTAGCTCAAGGGCAGCATACTCTAGCAAAATACTTCTCTCTCTTCCTGATACAGTGGCCAGCTGCACTTATAGAATTTAGTAGTTTGACCCAGCTGTGTACTGGCTGAAGCAGCTGTATACTGGGTCATGCCTATCATATATATCCTAGACAGTCATATGTATACTCCCTAGCTCATTATTCACATCCTGAATCCCTCTTTAGGTTGTAATATAAGTTTATTCCCAACATCTGTCTTGACTAACAAGACATGGATGGGGACCACCTGAGTTTTCTTAGTCAGCCCTGACCACTAACTGACTTAAATGACTTTCAAGCCTAAAACCACACCTCCATACAGCTCCGCCTTGGGCTATTTCCCGGTGAATTCTAGGCAATATGCCTGTGCAATAGATATTAAATGTTCCTTTAGGAACTGACCACTCCTTACCTCCTCCCTAATCCCTCCCTGACTCACCTAGTTAGTATAACTGGCACAAGTTCTACTATAGATTATTCTATAAAAACTTAATTTGTACCTCTCTAAGGTTGCAGGTTCCCTAAGAACTCTTGCCTGCTGTATAGAGTAGCAATAAATCTTTGCCACCTTGACTTAGAAAATGCTTGAGTCTGTGAATACATTCCAGACTGCTTCCCAGGGACTCTGGTTATTGGGGTTCCTGGACTCCCTGAACTCCCTGACACAAACCCCCTTCCCCACTCTGCCAGGCAAGAACACACACAACATTTTATCAATTAAGTTCCCCGTCTTTTATGGGCCCATTTCTTAGTGCCCCCAAAACAACTAAGATAGTAACATCAAAGATCATTGATCACAGATCACCAAGACAGCTATAGTAATAATGAAAAAGCTTGAAAGATCATGATAATTAGCAAGCTGTGACACAGAGACATGATGTGGGCACATGCTACTGGAAAAACGAAGCAGAGACTTGTTCGATGCAGGGTTGCCACAAATCTTCAATTTGCAAAAAAAAAAAAAATGCTATGTCTGCAAAGTGCAATTAAGTGAGATTATGCCTGCATTGGGCAGCCTTTCTAGATGAAGTTCCACACTGATTCTACTGCAGCTGCCTCCCCTACCAGATTCTTTTCCCATCCTTTGTGAATGCCTATTACAAGGACACCCATTCTCAGTTACCAAAGGGGATAGATCACCTAGTCTGGGGATTGTGTAGACATTGGTTTTACCACCTTTGGCACAATCTTTGTTTGGAGGAAGCATAGAAAGAAGGTGAAATTCCAAGTCACAGTAATCATTGATAGTTAATCTTATGGGAAATGTATTCCCTTCTTTTGTCCTAGTCAATTCCAATCAAGAGACATTTGTTAAGTGACTACAATATGCAAGGGTCTTGGTACTGGGATTACATTAATGAAAAAGAAAGTAGTCCCTGACCTGAAGGGTTAGGAGGGAGGGGAGAAAGGGAGAAGAGGTAGAGATAAACTTGAAGAATTTAAACAAATTATACTTTAAATGCATAAAAGACAAGTTGTTGAGGACATAAAAGAGCATAAGGGAAGTCTTTATAGAGGAGATGGACCTAGAAAGAAAGGAAGGGTTTTCCACAGGCAGAGATGGGGACATGGGAATGTAACTACTCATTTTAACCTAGGGTGGGAGAGTGGGGGGTGGGGCATGGAGCATTTTGCTCCTCCCACCCTTTCTATCCCCCTCGGAGGCCATTTGGAGATTCTTAGGTCAAGCACTGGATGAGTGCCTAAGGGAATAGAAATGGATTCTTTGGCTGGAAGCCTAAAAAGAGTCTGTTTAGATAGAAGGCTTCGGGACTTTGGTTAGATTTGTTGCTGCAAATTCAATTGACATCTAGGGACTATCCCTTGACAATCGCCTCAAGCACCACCAGGTTCAGGGATTGGAGGGCATTCCCGAGTGCTTGAAGAAGAAGTTAAACTCAACCATTCTGAAATGGGCAAATGGGGAAAGCAAAACCGAGTTTCCTGTGGGTAGCCAAACAAGCCGGCCCTTTAATGAAGAGGGAGAGATTTCTATTCTAAGCTGTTTTTGTAGTTCTCCCATTCTGTCACCTCTAGAAACTTGAATTATTTCCAGGAAGAGAAAATTCTGTCTTTTCCTGGGCTGAAAAGAGTCTCTATGCCCCCTTCCTTGTAACCCTGTCCTGTCCAGGAATGTGCTGAAGGCAGCTCAAAATATATGGCTAAATTTTTAGTGTGAGCATTTACCACTTGGAAATAAGTGAAATGATCAAGGTTTGATTAATTATTTTGACTGTCTAGACTTAAGAAAGTGATGGAGAAAATGTTGTAGATTAAACTTGTGTCTCACATATATATAAAATGAATATATGTAAATATATAAAATATAGAAATATATTCCTATATTTTATACATTATTTCTTTTTCTATAAATATAAATTTAATTAATTTATATGTTATATAAATACTATATATTACATAATATAAATAATATACTTACATATGTGTGTATGTATATGGGGGGGGGATTGTGTATGTGTGTGTGTATGGAGACCCAGTTGTTAAATATTTACCAATAGGCTGCTGTCTGTTTCCCACTTCTACAGGGCTCTGCTCTCAGCAGATTACCAACTAATCTTCACTGAGATAGTAGCTGACTTGGCTTACAGTGTTCTTCCTTTGGAAGAAGGAGAAGGCTCTGAAAGATAAAATTGCCTTCACAAAACAAAAGAAATGACACTTTAATGGTGGAATTTGGGGCACTATGACAAGTAATAAGGGAGTAACATTTAAATATTTTTCCCCTTATTATACTAGTAAAAGTTCCTTTGTAGAAATTTTTGAGAAATTCTTCACTTCTCTCATTTGAACAAAAATTTGTGATATAGCAGAAAGAACATAAGATTGAGGGTCGTGAGATGCCAGTTTGACTCCAGCTATGCTACTAACCACCTATGTGATGCAGAGCCATTCACTTCAACTCTCTGGTTTCCTTATCTTTGTAAATAAAAGGACTATTCCATTAACTGACCTGTTAAGTCTCTTCCAGCTCTAGCAATGCATGACTCTTAAGGAGACCCTGGGTTGAAGTCCAATTGTTCAGAAGCTCCATCCTTGCTCCCACACTTTGCATGCTCAAATTATATCCTCCGATACTGCCCATAACCTCTTTCCTGTAGAATCGAAGGCTGTTGAGGCTTTGATAATGATAGAGGCTCAGACTTTCACTGTAACAGGTTGTGGGTGACCTTCCTGACATCCCTTCAGTCACAATACCCACAAATCTCCCTGTGACCCTATCTGGGTACTGCAGAGAAGTTGTTTTGGTTGATGAGATGTCGGCTTTATTCCTTAAAGCCAAGTAGGCTGAGAGAAGCTGATATCTATTCCCATTCAGAAGAGAAAAAGGGAAGAGAAGGTAATATTGAGCTTCACCTTGCTGCCAGCTTAATGCAGAGCTTCAGACTCTGGTTTTCAGTCCTCAAAAAATAGGCTAGCAAAAAATAGCAATTAGAAACCCTTTCTGGGAAAAGAGCGAATTAGAATTTTTTCCAGTCTGAAAGGGAATCTTAGTTTTAACACTGTTGCCTGTGTACCAAAGAGGTGAGAGCATTTTATCTTGAAGGCCATGTACACTCATTTATCACATAGAACTCCTTAATCCCAATGCCTTTCATAGGAGTGAAAATCCTATCCTGCCTCAGCTGTTTGCAAACTATTCATCCAACAATAGAAGCTTACATTTATCTAGTCCTTTAAGATGTGCAAATTGCTTTATATACATTATGTCATTTGATCCTCCCCAAAACCTAAGAGGTACATAATATAGGTATTACTATCCCCAGGACTTAGAAACATTAAAGGACTATTCAGGATCATACAGCTGTCAAGTGTCTGAGGCAGAATTCTAACCCAGGTCCCTCTTCATACCAAACCCAACTATCTGTCCATGGTACCTTACTACCTCTTTCTCAGATTTGTAGATGATATGATATCGGTAAGAAGATTCAGAAGGGATAATTTCCATATTGGTAGAAGGCCACCTCTCTCTGCATTCCCAGTAGCAGCCTGGGTTTTCTAGATAACCATGTGTGATGAAGCCTGAAGCCCAGGTATTATGTGCAGAGAGGGATTAAGCCCCAGTGACTGACTGGCCCAAAGCCACATAACTAATAGCACAGCTGTTGCTAAAATCCAGTTTTCTCCACATTCCTTATTCTACTGAACCAACCTCTATTTATGAAAAGATAAAATTCAAATTGCCTCCTAATCCAATATGTTGTTCTTTCCTTCTCTACCTAAATACTGTGGAGTGGCAAGTATTTTGAATTGTTAGAACTAATGAGACTGATTTTTGAATTGTTAGAAATCACAGAATATCAGCTCCTTGAGGGTAGGGACTATTTTGTTTTTGTCTCTGTATCCTCAGTGCCCAATACAGTCCCTGGCACACAGTAGGTGCTTAATATTTGCTTGCTGACCAATTGATTAGATTCTACAGCCCCTGATTACAACAGGAGAACATCTCCACATTTCTTAGAGTTATTTGAGGGGCACATCTCCCTCTGCAGGGCTCTCTTCATCTGTGATGTCTATGGGACAGAAAAAGATTTGTTAGAAAAAAGAACCAAATGCTTATTACCATATGCACAAATGTATTTTAGCACTGTGGGCTTCTGTTATAACATAATAGTGAGTGATTCATCTCCAAGACAAGTACCTTCCCCATGTCTAATCATTCGAGTTCATAATGATCTCTCTGTTCCTAAAATATAAGCCTCAAGAAGGCAGCAACCATTTCTTATCTAAATTATCTCCCCCTGTGCCTAGTATGGTGTCCTACACAGTAGGTCCTTCAAACCTGTTTGTTGCGTTGAACTAAATCAAATTGCATTATGATTGGGGGCAGCTAGGTGGAGCAGTGAATAGAGCACCAGCCCTGGAGTCAGGAGGACCTGAGTTCAAATTCAGCCTCAGACATATAACACTTGCTAGTTGTGTGGCCTCAGGCAAGTCACTTAACCCCAACTGCCCTGCTCTTAAAAAAAAAAAGCAAAAAAAAATTTCATTATGATGAATTGAATTAGATGTAGCTGAGGGAGAGGAAAAATATATATGGCAAATGCTGTTACTAGCAGTTCCACACAATTCCTACCCGTTTTATTCAAAAGGTGATTTTCAAGGACCCAAGTTAGTAACAGGAGCACGATGGGGGTTAAAAGGAATGTCTTGTCTCCAGGACAGTTTTTCTCACTTCTTTGCAGTTTTTCTGAGGAGCCCTAATATAGGTTTTCATGGACCCAAATTAGCAAGCAGGTAGATGATAGGACTTAAAAGGACTTCTCTGATATACAATTGAGTCTAAGAGAGCTTTCAGTAGAGGAAAGAGCAGTTTAAAAGACAAAACTGAAACACTTAAGGCCAGTGCATGTTAGGTATAGAATAAATGTTGATTGACTGACTGACTAAGGAGCTGGTTTGGGTCTGAAATTTTGAATGGAAATAGCTCTGTGCTAAGAACTCAGTGGCCAGATCTCCTGTCGCTGTAGTTCAGAGGAGACACCAGCAGAGAGCAGCAGGGCAGAGGACAGATCAGCATCTCCCCAGTCCCATGGAGAGAGCAGCACCAAGGTGCATCAGTGCCTTGGTCAGGGATAGTAGCAGCAACAGCTGCAGAAAAAGAGAATCATTCTCTGGAGATGCCCACTTGGGAGCATGAGGAGCTCTTGTCACTTTCTGGCCCCCTCTACGTGTGTCCCCTTGGCCATATATGTTCCCTGCCTTTGTTCCCTATCCCACCAGTGACATGGTGACATGTGAACCTTGGGTACCTTCAGGGAACCTACAATGGAGGTGAGGGGAAAGAGTCACACATTTATTATTGAGCTGGAAGGAACATTAGTCCAACCTCCTCACTTTACACTAAGGCCCAGAGAGGTTCAATAACGTACCCATGTGAGGAGTACTAACTTGCTGGAAGGCAGAGCCTCAGGCTCCCGACCCTCTATTTGAAGAGGGAGCTCAGCCCAGTTTTTTTCCCCATTCCCCATGAACTACATTGCTTCTAGACTTCTTTGGAACTCTCCATTATGCCCCCTCATGGGGTACCTTCTCTGCCCTCCCCCAACTTTTCTGTATGTTGTCTATCCCATTAGATTGTAAACTCCCTGAGGGCAAAGACTGACTGGTTTTATTTGTATAATCATTGCTTAGCACAGTGCCTGGCACTTAGTAGACACTTAATAAATATTTATTGACTGACCCAAGTTCACACAGTTAACTCATTGATAAGAGGTACTTGTAAAATGAGGGTTCGGACTAGGTTGCCTCAAAGGTCGCTTCCAGACCTAACACTCTGGGGTTCTACATGCTGAGCTGCAGAGAAAAGCTGCCCCCAGTGAGGTGATTCTGCTTTCATTAGAGGTAGAAGAGCACATCGCAACCAACAATAACAATCTCTGATACTTATATAGAATTGTCAGGTGTATAAAGTGCTTTACACCAGCTATGTCAAACTCAATGGGAATGGGTCCACTAAACCACATATGGTGAAAGGATGTCCCCACATAAAGAATGGGAGTGTCATTGAGTGGCTCCAAGGAAGTCAGAATAGACATCTCTATTCTTCCCCTACCCTTCTCCAAGAGAGACTTTAATTCCTGCCAGGGGGGGAATATTGGGACCAGAGGCTACTACTGCTTTCCTCAGAGAGAGGGGGTAGAATTCTGTCTACTCCCTTAAATACTGTTAGTCTAGGGGATCTGATTTTCAGCCAAGTTAACTTCTTAAATTGGAAGAAAAGGAGGACTCTAAGCTTTATATCCAAGGCTTTACTACCTTCCCACCAAATACCAATTCCACAATGAACACACAAACAAAGAAATTTATCTAATTCTACGGCAAAACAGAAATCAGAGGAAGTATACATAGAATATTTGCTAGAAATTGCAAAGTGAAGGGGCTTTCATCCATTGGGGAAAAGGTAATAGTTCAACTGAGAGAGAATTCCAGATCTCACCCACAGGAAAATTCCACCAAATCTCTAGTTTAGCAAGTTGAGGACCCAGGCATAATGGGGACCACCAGCTCCTCTTATGTCAGCTCAGTCTTCCCACGGCAACTTGAAGTTGGGTTGGCCTCACCCATCTTATCTCTAGAAGTTAGAAACCCAAAGGGCCCAACTAAGACACTCAGAACTCAAATAAAACTCAAAGAAGGATGAGTTCACCTGCCCCTTACACAGTCGCAAGGCATCCATCTCTACCAACGAGGAGAGAGTCAAACCAATGGGCTTTGAGACTGGAGCCACTCTTACTCAAAATCTCTGCAGGTTCACATATGGACTTAGAAAACCACATATTAACATTATCTCCACTCTCCTGGATTTTCATTTATTTAGTAAGATATTTCCTAATTCCATTTTAATCTGATTGCAACACTCAGAAACACTGTGAGTATAATGGGGCTCTCGGGCAGCGTGTTTGACGCCTCTGCTTTACCCACATCATTGAGCTTCGTGACTGCAATGTCAGGTGAGAGACACAGGTATTATTTTCCCCATTTTACAAATGAGAAAACAGGCTCAGAGACTTTGAGGGACTTGCCAACAGCCGGGAAGCCCACAAGGGAAGATCTGAACCCATCTTCCTGACTAGGAGTCCAGCACTCTATCCCTTATACCATGCAGCAGGTGACTTCTATCACTCCTAACTCCCTCTTAGAGTCTACCATCTTTTCTCACTTTATACCCTCACCATCACATCCCTAAGAGAGCCAGCATGTATTTTTTTTTTTAAATCCCTGACTGTATCACTTTCTGTATTGCTGGGGCCAGTAGCTTCCTTTTTCTGGGTTTCCACTTCCTTCTATTTAATATGAGAAAGTTGATGACATCTAAGACTTTCCAACTTTAATATTCTGTGCTCACAAGTGGCACTCAAATGAAAAATACCCAGCCCCCTCCCGACCCCACTCCCACTGCCACCATTGCACCAATATAGAGAACTTGGAGAGACAGAAACACCTTCAGGACCTAAAGAAATGACTATAAAGGTAGAATTTTAGGCACCGTGCAAAGTGGTGGGCAAATGACACTTTTTCTTTCATTTAAGGTGACTATATATCTAATTTGTAACTATCTTGTATTTATATATGTGTGTAAGTATATATGTACATATATGTGTATACAAATTCTTGTTCTGAATGCATCTAAGATGTTACTAGTGTTGTTACTGAAGCCTTAAGAGTTCAGAATGTGAAAAGGGCTTGATGTGAAGTACTTCTTACCAGGGAGTCAGGGAAAAGGTATTTGTTTTACCTGGGATCATCAGGATCTATGAAAACTCCTTGGAAAGGACAGAAAGAAAATGAGGATGGATTTCTTTCTTGTGAGAACTGTCTTAAGGACTGTACTCATTTTAGAAGGAAATCTTGCTGAGAATTCATAAAAAGAATTCTACAAAGAGCTAGAAAGGACCTGAAAAATTGTTTCTTATCAATGGTGAGAAACTGAAGAAGGAAAATAGGAGGGAAATGAGGAGAAATTTTGTCTTTTTTGGAACTATTTTAAGTAGGGTATCATTTTTTTTAAGTTATGAAAAGAATGAAGAAGAGTCAACTGTTATTTATTGAGAGTTTGAAATGACTCAGGCAAACAATTGACCATAGCCAAAATATTGTAAGTAATTATTTATGTTTTTATCATAGCAATTTTTATATTTAGTTAAATATAGAAAAATAAAAATAATTACTATTGGGAAAGAAGGTATCTCTAGTTCCTTAATAATAAAAATTGAACGAACTGGAGTATGGGTTTAGCCTAATTAACTACCTAATGAGAAAATAATTGCAAGTTTATAAATAAGAAATTAATTATTCAACCAGTCAGCCATCAAACATTTATTAAGCTCTTACTTTTAATCCACTCCTCCCATTTCATCTCTTTCAGTTTTGGTTAGAGGTTCTAAAATCTATCCATAGGGTCTGTGGTCACCAGATTAAGAACCTCTGCCCTACAAAGAGTTGGAAACTGAGGGAATGCTCATCAGCTAGGGAATGGCTGAACAAGTTGAGGTATATGATTATGATAGAAAACTATTGTACTATAAGAAATGATGAAGGGGATGGTTTCAGAAAAACCTGGGGTGATTTATATGAACTGATGCAAAGTGAAGTGAACAGAACCAGGAGAACATTGTACACAGTAACAACAATCATGTAATGATAATCAACTGTGAAAGACTAAGGTACTCTGATCAAGCAATGATCTACAACAATTCCAAAAGATGCATAGATGCGTGATGAAAAATGATATCCACTTCCAGAGAGAACTGCTGAATTCTGAGTGCATATTGAATTATACTTTTTTCTTTTACTTTTTCTTGCTTTTCTCTCACTATATGGCTAATGTGGAAATATGTTTTGCATTACTTCATATGTATAATGGTGGAAGAGAGGTGGAGGGAGGGAGAAAACTTGGAAGTAAAAATTAAAAATTAAAAACATTTTTTAAAACCTCTGCCCTTGATCAATGTAGATGAGGGAGGGGTGGAATTAAAAGAAAATATATTTCAATGAGTCAGTAAACTTAAAGTTTCTTGTCTGTGTTTTAGTTTGGGAGTTTGGGGCTTTTTGCTTCTTTTTATATCCCTAGTGTTTAGCACAGCAACTGGCACATAGTAGGCTCAAAATAAATGTTTATTGATTGATTTGATGCTGAAATTGGGTGACTGCCAAGTGAATGAAATGTGAAGACCACAGATTCTTCTAGCCTGTTCCAGATGGGATGGTCCATATATATATATATATATATATACATATATATATATATATATACATATATATATATACATATACATATATATATATATACATGTTGTTTCCCTTGAAACATGTAAGCTCCCTGAGAGTAAGATAATTTCATTTTTGTCTTTTATTCCTAGCCCCTAGTACAAAGCCTGATGCAAGTAGGCATTTATATCATAATTGGTTGATTGGTTTTCATTTTGCTTTGCTTTACCTTCATTTTCACAGTAAATTCTGACCAATATCAGCCTTAGGGTCTTTACTGTGGGGTATATGGCATTCTTTCTGACTTTGGCCATGAAATATGAATCTCTGTGTCTATGTGCATCTATGTTTAAGTATGTGAGAATAACAAGATGGTGGTTCTTGCACTACATAATCAGACTTTCCCATCTAATTCCTTTCTGGCTTAATGGCATTTTGTTCCATACTCCCATTATTTCACTTCAGTTTTCAGCTTGGTCCCAATACAGTAGAATTCAGTCTTAAAATATATGATTTGGGAGTTTTTGCATGTGTTGGTCGTGGGGTTTTTTGTTCTAAGGTTTTTTTTTTTCTTTTTAACACTGCAGATGATTCACCAGGTTTCCTGAATACTTCTCTGCTTCTCCAAATACATTCATTAAAACCACTCTCCATCTCAGGCAGCTTTCCAATCCATTTCCTCCTCTCCAAGATATTCCTAGTCAAGCCTCAAGGGTAAGGAGATGAGCATAGATTGTAGGATTCTTGGGGGTCACTTACATTTGGTTCTTGATTCACTGAATATTTATAGAGCATCTTCCCTATTCCAGCCCTGTGAAAAGCACTGTGAGGGGTATTCGATACAGGATATCCCACAAATCTTGGTGAAGTTGTAAGCTTTAATAGCATTAAATTACACTAAGGCTTGTGGAGCACCTGTTGTTGTTTGTTGCTGTTGTTTGTCCTTTCTTTTCTAAGAGGACCCATGATATAGCAGAGTAATGTTTTGATTCATGTGTGAACTGGATTTAAGCAAGGCAGAATTGCACAAAGTTGTCAGCCACTCTCTCTTCCACAGTCATCAAAGTCCAATGGCAAGACAAAAATCAGGATGACTGGTGATGACCTGGGAGGCAGTGGATAACTTTGGCATCTTCGATGTCTGACCAATGAGTACCCTGTGTAATGATAATAGCTATAACTCACTATTCCATGGGGCCTTGTAAAGGTTTATAAAAGCACTTTCCTCACATGTACTTACCTGTGAGTAAGTACTATAAGTATTATTATCCTGGGGGCGGAGCCAAGATGGCGGAGTAGAAACAGCTCCTCCAAGCCTCTCTGCCCCCAGATTCTCCACAAACTATGTAAAAAAGGACTCTGAAAAACTTCTGGAGCCCCAGCACCCACAGAACGACACAGAGAAGCTAACCTCCTGCTGAGGACAGCCCAGCACCCTGCAGGAAGTACCAGCGCAGTGGTCTGGGAGCCGGCTGCTCGCAGAGCGCAGGAGCCGAGCCTAGCCCAGGTCCACGTGAGCCGAGGTTTTAGCCCCAGGGCGGCAGGGCCAGCAGCCGGCTGGAGGAACCCCAGAACACCAGGAGCTGTGGCGATTCCAGAATTATCAACATACACATGCCTAGGACAAAGTAAGAGGTTAGTGTCCTATGGACTTTGGGACCTGTATTTGGGGAATGCGTCAGCTCCCTCCCCTGGGGGCTAGAAGCCGCTGAGGAGACACGCCATTTTGTAGTTTTCAGAGGCATTTCTGGCTCCCAGCCTACAAATCGTGGGGAGATCCAGCGATCAGTCTTGGGGGGTAATCACTCTTGCTTTAACCTCCCTGGATCTGGATTGGGATCTAGGGTGGAAGTTGTGGGTGGGTTTACAGCTTGCCAGAAACGGAAGTTGCCCCCCACATGTTTGGGACGAAAATTCCTCTATCTGGCCTTAAAGCCATAGTGTGACAACAAGCCCAAAAGTCAAGCAATTAAGTGGCAACATGCCAAGGCAAAGGAAACAGAAAAATGCAACCCTAGACTCCTATTTTGGGGGCATAGAGCGGGATAAGGACTGTGAGGTCAGAAGTCCTGCTCCAAAAGCCCCAGGGGAAAACATGAGTGGGTTGCAGGCCATAGAGGACCTTAAGAAGGACTTTAAAAATCAAATAAGAGAAGTGGAGGAAAAATTAGAAAGAGAAATGAGAAGGATGCAGGAAAAGTATGAAATGAGGGTCAACAGCCTGACTGAGGAAAACACCTTAAAAAACAGACTAGCTCAATGGCAAAGGAGGCCCAAAAGGGCAATGAGGAGAAGAATGCCTTAAAAAGTTGAATTTGCCAGATGGAAAAAGAATCTCAAAAGTTCACTGAGGAGATTCATTCCTTCAGAGTTAGACTGGAGCAAATGGAAGCTAGTGACTTTATGAGAAATCAAGATGCTGTTAAGCAGATCCAAACAAACGAAAGATTAGAAGGCAATGTGAAATATCTCATGGGAAAAACCACTGACCTGGAGAACAGATCCAGGAGAGACAATTTAAAAATTATTGGACTACCTGAGAGCCATGATCAAAGAAAGAACCTAGAAATCACCCTTCAAGAAATTCTCAAGGAAAACTGCCCTGATGTTTTAGATCCAGAGGGCAAAATAGAGGTTGAAAGAATCCACCAATCACCTCCTGAAAAAGATCCCAAAAAGAAAACTCCCAGGAATATTAGAGCCAGGTTCCAGAATCCCCAGATCAAGGAGAAAATACTCCAAGCAGCCAGGAAGAAACAATTTCAATATTGTGGAAACACAATCAGAACAGCCCAGGACCTGGCAGCTTCTACACTGAGGGATTGAAGGGCATGGAATATGACATTCCAGAGGGCAAAAGAACTGGGAATGAACCCAAGGGTCACCTACCCAGCAAAACTGAGTATTTTGTTTCAGGGGAAAATATGGTCATTCAGTGGAATAGAGGACTTTCAAGCATTCTTGACGAAAAAACCAGAGTTGAATAGAAAATTTGACATCCAGATGCAAGAAGTAAGAGATGCCTGAGAAGGTAATCAGGGAAAAGAAATCAAAAGGAACTTATCAAAGTTGAATTATTTACATTCCTATATGGAAAAGCAATAACTGTGACTGATGATATCTTTCTCATTATGAAAACAATGGAAGAAGGGTGTGTGGTCATATGAATACATATGTGAATGTGTGTGTATATGGTTACAGTTATATATGGATAGAGGGCATAGGTTGAATTTGTTGGGAAGGGAAAATACTCAAGGGATGAAATTATGAGGTGAGAGAGGAAAGTGGCAAAAGGAGATGGGGAAAGACAGGGTAGGGTAAACTATCTCATGTAAAAGAAGCAAGGGGAAGTGGTTGCAAAGGAGGGGGAGAAGAAGGAAGGCTAAAAAGGCAAAACCACATTCACATTGAATTTGGTTCAGGGAGAAAATGACATACATACTAAATGGGATATCTCAACCTACAGCAGGATAGGGGGAAGGGGGATGAGAGGAGAGATGATGGATGGGAGGGTATCCTTGGGGTGAGGGGAGGTTGGAAGTACCCACTATAGAAGAGGGACAGGATCATGTAGGGAATGGACCAGGTGGGGGTGGGATGAGTGGGAGGGAATTATAAGCAGCCTTGTACAACATATCTACTATGATAATGTTTTGCATAGCTAGACATGTACAACATATACTGAATTACTTAGATCCCAAGAAGGAATGGGTGACAAGGGAGGAAGGAAATGGATCTGAAATTCAAGGTCGTAACATTAAATGTTTCAAATATATATATAAATACTATTATTAATACTCTTTTGCCTATAATTGGGAGATAAGATGTGCAGGCATTGGGACACAAAGATTCACCTTCCTCTAATGGAAAAGTCGATGGGGGTATGGGAGAAGGTATGGGAGAGAGCAGATTGGAGGAAGCGATATCTTGTGGGACTGCTATTCTGGGAGGTTGGGTAGGGGAATAATGGGGGGAAAATGATTGTAACTCAAAATCTGGCGGAAATGAATGATGTAAAACAGAAGTTAATAAAGTATTTGTTTAAAAAAAAAAAGTATTATTATCCTAGGTAAGGGAACTGAGCGTCTGAGAAGGGAAAGGACTTGCTGAGTCACATAAGTCAATCAAATGACAAACTTTTATTAAATGACTACTATGTGCCAGGTGTTGGGATAAATGAATGAATAAGTAAATAAATAAATTAAAAATAAACAGTTCCCTGCTCTCAAAGAAATTATATTCTACTGGGGTATTCAACATGTACATATAGGAATGTAGTCTCACAAAGTCTCAGAGCCAGTACTCAAGGACAGCATTTTGGACTGTGCTATGCTGGTTCCTGCCCTCAGGCAGCTTATACTCTTAACAGGAACTAATATGTACCACATTTATTCAGTTAGGATTCTAAAACATTCATGGAACTGACACTTAATCTATCCTTTCCCCTCTACCTGGGTATTCTGTAATAGTTTTATCTGTCCTGTCCCCAGGTCCCAGGAAGTCATTCCATTTAGGATCCAAAGAGGAAAATTAATGGTTACAGAAAGAAGTGCACAAAACCAGGAGAATAATTCATTCTATGACTATAACCTTGCAAAGGAAAACAACAGTGGAAGATTTAAGAATCTTAATCAATGTGGTGACCGAACATGACCTCCAAAGACTGATGATACATCATGTTTGCCACATCTTGACAGAGGACTCAGAGTACAGAATGCAATATGTACAATCTCAGTGTAGCTTTAAGCTACTAAAGCTTAATGTTAAGTTTTATTAATATTAATGTTATATCTCAAAATTAATCAATTAAGAAATATTAATAAAAATCAACATTAAGCTTTAATAGCTTAACTAATAACTAATTAATAGCTTTAGTAGTTTAAAACTATGCTAAGACTTTTGGGATATCCTCTATTTTCTGAAAGGGCCAATTTATGGATTTGTCTTACTTGACTATGTGCTTGCTATAAGGGAGAACTTCTATGTTTTATTTGTGTAGATGAAGAGTTATGGGAGATAGGAGTGATCAAAAAAAAACAAAAAAAATGAAGAGAAGAAAAAAAAATTCATAAGGAGGTTCAGAAGGGGCACAGATAAGCAGTATTAGAATTGTTAGGTGACATTTAATATGCATGTACTTTAAAAAATTATAGTGTATGTAACAAAGATGAACATATTATATATAATTCTCTTTTTCAGTCTTCTTGGCATAAAAAAATATTGGTGTTGGTTGATGCTTGTCAAGTTAATAAAAATAAGAAAATTTAAGATGTTAAGGGCAGGAGAGAAGGTTACATCCCTCAAACCACCATTCAAAGGAAGCAGTGGGGACAATGGGGAGGAGGGAATGAGATATGTAACTGTATAGCTATGTCCTGTTGCTTGCAAAAAATCATAAACTATTATTGTAAAAAGCATGTGATTTTTGGAATTCACCCCCAGCAAACACTGATCATGACTCATCAATCTGAGATAGGGAAGTAGGTTGAGCTAGTAGCAGATATCACAATAATATGTCTAATTTCCAATGTCTCTGTGGTACATTTGTCAGCTTAGCTCTGCTGATGAGTATGGATGGATCCAGCAATGACAAAGATTCAGAACAAAAAGGAAGATTAATGTGGGAAAAAGCCAATGCAGAAGCAAAATGAGAGGGCCTAGGTTTGGAGGGGCCCACTAGGCAAGGGTCCTAATGCTCAAAGAGTTTATAAGTGGAAAAATCAATTTCACCATCAAGGGCCAAGCCAACCAAAAGGATCTAGCTAACAGAATTTGCTTCATACTGACCAGGAAAGAATAGAGAGGGCAAGCAGGGGTGTATAATGATCATTCTCATTTACAGAACACATTCTCATTCCTCACAACAGCTCTGTGAAATAATAAGTGCAAGTATCATCACCTCTGTGCTCCATAACTGGGGAGCTTGGTGCTAATACATAGACATAATAAAGGTAAAAATTTAGAATAAAGGATAGGGACCCATGTGGATTTTTGTGCGTATGTATGGTTGTTTTTGCTTTCCCGTTTCTCTTGAGTAATCCGGAAAGTTTTGGTGCTTCAGGAAAAGCAAAGGGCTATATAACTCTTATAGAGTTTCTTTATGGAAACCTACCCATTCCCCTCAAAAAGGGTTTGAAGCTACAATATCTCTAAATAGAACTGAAAGAGATTTCTAACCCTAAACTGAATAAAGGATGGATACTTCCCCTGGTAAGTCAGTAAAAAAAAAAGAGGGTTAAAAGTAATAAAATTCCTACATACTTTCCTTAGCTGACTAACTATTCAAAAGAGCTTTAGCTCTAAAGGCAAGACTCTTATGGAGAGAGGAGCCACATGCACAACTAAGAGTCTGTGGAATTGAAAGATTCCTCTCATAAGAGAGAGACAGAAATTAGATGTTTCCTAGTCTGAGGACTGGATGTAGAAAGGACTACCTCTTTCCCTAAGAAAGCTGAGGCTAAGTCTCTGAGATCTAAGATTAAAAGACAAACAGCAGAGTCCTGTCCTATTACACCAGCCAACACCCAAGACTGAGAGAGTACCATCAGGCAGAGGCTACAGGTGAGCAGGATTTTCTGGTGGTGTTAACTACATTGCTCCTTGTATACACGCTTCCTGTTAGTATGGTGTGGCCTGTAGCCTCTGCCAGATCTCGGATGTTGGCTGGTGTAATAGGATGGGACTCTGCCATCTTTCTCCTAATCTTGGATCCCAGAAACTTAAACCTCAGATCTAAAAAGCTAGCAGGAAGCATGCCTAGAAGGAGCAAGGAGGTAACATCACCCGAAAATACTGAGAGCTGTAAGACAGTGGAAGAATAAATTGTCCCTCGATGGATTTGTCCTGGCCTCACTCTACCTCTGTGTGTAACTCTGCACACAGTCACTCTTGCCACAAGTGCTGCTTACACATGACCACTCTTCCCACTGACGGTGTTTGTATCGGTTGGAGAACATACCTTAGGATTATGGGGAAAATGCTCTATTGATATTTATCATTATGTTACTTTATTAAAAGTTTTTGGTTTGAGTTGATCATGTCATCTGGATGACTAGTAAAAGTAAACACATTTAAGTGGGCTTGTGAGTTATGTTTTATTTTAATAGATGTAGACTCACAGAGTACCTTGAACCTAGAGTAGTTTTTCTGGGGTCTTCAGCTTTGAGATTATCCCAGATACCACAATGATTTCATAGCAGGAGACTGGGCCTCTGAAAGGGTCATTTTGCAGAGTTCAGAATCTCAGAATTTTGGAGTTGGAATCAGTCAACAAGCATTTACTAAGCCCCAGGTACTGTACAGAGAATGAAACAAGCCCCACTCTTAAACTTACATTCTGGTGGGGAAGACAAGTGTGTATATATACAAATGTATACATATATATGTATATATACATATATACACATACATATATGTGTGTACTTATGTGTGTATATGTACATAGGTATGTACATGTGTACATATGTATATGGAGAGAGAGAATACATATGAAGATAAACACAAGTAAATGCAAAGTAGTTTAACACAAGGAGGGACAGAGGACACTAACATTTGAGTAGAGATCAAGAAAGGCTTCATGTAGAAGGTCTTGAGCCCTGTTTTATAGGAAGAGAGGGATTTCAAGAAAGAGATCTTAGTGGCTATCTTATCTAACCTATTCCCAAAAAGGAATGCCTACTATACCATACCCAGTAAGTACCCTCTACCTGAAGAGGACCAAGGAAAGGGACCTCACCAACTCCCAAAACCCTATTCCACTTTAGTGGAATTATACCACCAAGGTAAGTGAATTTATCCACATCATTTAACATTTCTTCATTTGCTGTAACCGATGGTTCCACATATGGATGGTGCAGTGCTGGCTGGTGAGAGAACTTTTTTTCTTAGTCTTGATTATCTGGCCAAAATTAGTACAAGTGGCAGAGAATCAATCCATACTCTACCACACCTCAGTCTCAGAGGTTGTACTGAGTGCACAATCATCTGTGAACAAAAAGTTGCATACCAACTCTCCCTTCACTTTAGTCTTAGCTTGTAGCCTTTTCAAGTTAAATAGTTTACTATCAGTTCAGTAGCTGACCTTGACACAGTTCCTTGTTGAAGGCATCTGACAATATCCTTGAAAACATCATGTTTTCCATGGATGTCCACAGAAATGATGAGGTTGAAACATGCATTGCCAGAGCTACCTCAGCATTTGGGAGGCTCCGAAAGAATGTGTGGGATAGGAGAGGTATTAGGTTGCATACCAAACTGAAGGTCTACAGAGCTGTTGTGCTGACTTCATTGTTGTATGCCTATAAAACCTGGACAATCTACCAGTGCCATGCCAGAAAATTGAACCACTTCCATTTGAATTGTCTTAGGAAGATTCTGAAGATTACCTGCCAACATAAGGTACTAGACACTGAGATCCTCTCTTAAGTTGAACTGCCAAGTATTCAAACTCTGCATCAGAGAGTGCAACTCTGATTGGCTAGCCACACAGCTAGACTTCCAAATGTACATTTACCTAAAAAATTATTTTATAGAGGACTAACACAAAGCAGGCATTCATACAAAGGTCAGAAAGAAAGGATAAAAGGACACTCTCAATGTCTCTCTGAAGAACATTAGTAGCAATTATGAGACATGGTAGATGCTGGCATAGGACCATCCAGCATAGCATGCCTGCATCAAAGAAAGTGCTGTGCTCTATGCGCAAAACAGAATCACAGTAGCACAAAGGAAGTGTGAGAGGCACAAATTTAGAGACATCTCCATGTTCAAGATGGATTATTGTTCAAGTGGATTATTTGTGCCAGATCTGTGGTAGAGCTTAAATGTTCAAGTGGATTATTTGTGCCAGATCTGTGGTAGAGCCTTCCAAGTTCATATTGAACTGATCAGCTATAGTGGACACACTGTGACCCCCAACATCATGATGTCATTGGTCCTCTTTGAGTATGTAGGACCAACAACAACATTCCATTTTAGTATAACTCTTATTATAAGGAATTTCTTCCTTATCAAGTTTAAATTCACCTCTTTGTTACCCAACCATTACTCTTGGTTCAGCACTCTTGGGCCAAATAAAGCAAATTTACTCCTTACTCTATGTGACAGGATTCCTTCGAATACTTGAACACAGTTGTCATATTCCCTCGGATTTTTCTCTTTGCCAAGTTAAGCATTCCCTCCCAACCTCCCCCCCATTCCTATAACCAGTACATATCAGACATGAATGAATTCAAAGGATTTTTACATTCTTGGTTCTTTCCTCTAAATGTTTTTCAACTTAATCAATGTCATTCATAAACCATTGTATCTAGAACTCACTGTTATATTCCAAATTCAAGTTGACCAGGAAATAATAAGGATCGTCATTTCCTAATGCTTGGAAACTATGCTTAATGAAGTCTGGAGTCACACTATAAGTGCCAGATACATAGTTGGTACTTAATAAATGATAGTTGATTGACTTACTAGTTGACTGATTATCCTCCCCTGAAATCTCAATATCATCATGCATCCCTTTCTATACTATGATTACTTGAACCCAAGTGCACAACATTTACATTTATCTTTATTGAATTTCATTTTGTTAAAGTCTGCCCAATGTTCTAGCTTATCAAAATTTTTTTCAATTCTGACTGTCATCCAATATATTCCCCATCCCACCTATCTTTGTCTCATCTGCAAAACTGATGAGTTTTCCATTAGTGCCAGTCTCCAAATCACTGTTATAAAGGTAAAACAGCACAGGTCCAAGCACAAATCGCTAGGAAACTCACCGGAGGCCTGCTGAGGAGTTGACATTAAACCATAAATGACTACTTTTTGAATCCTACCAATCAGCTCTGAAACTATCTAATTGCATTATAGTGTAGACCTTATCTCTCCATCTTTTTTATTCTTACAAAAATAGTACTTTATCAAATGTTTTATTAAAACGTTGGTAAACTATAACTATAGCATTCCCCTGATTTACTGACTTAGTAACTGTCCAAAAAAGAAAGCTAGTCTATCATGACTGTTCTGGATGAAGCCAGGGAAGCTCTTTATAAGCATTTCTTTTCTTTTCTAGGTGCTTGCCAACTGTCTCCTTAATGATTTGCTCTAGAATTTCTCCAGCAATCAAAGTGAAGTTCACTGAGCTATAACGTGAAGAATCTCTTTTCTTTACTTTTGTGAAAATCAAACCAATATTTGCCCTCATCCAGTCTTACAGTATCTCTCACCAGTGCCATAATCTGTCATATGTCACAGTAGTGGCTTAGTTTAGTAATTACATTCACCAATTCTTTCAGTACCCAAAGTAGAGTTCACTGGGGCCAGATGACCTGAATCCATCAAGGGCAACTCTCTTGTTATCTCCTTATTTATCTTTGATGCTCTCTGTCAGCCATTTCCAGTGAAAAGGTCATTTTCTCTGACTGAGAAAAGAGGAACTAAAGAAAAATTGAACAGCTCTGCTTTCTCTCTAGTGTCAGTTTTCATAGTCCTATCCACCTCAAGCAGCAGTCCTTTCTCTTCTTTGGTCCTCTTTGAGAGAAAGGAAAGAAGGAAGGAAGGAAGGAAGGAAGGAAGGAAGGGAGGGAGGGAGGGAGGAAGGAAGAGATGAAGGGAGGGAGGGAGGGAGGAAGGAAGGAAGGAAGGAAGGAAGGAAGGAAGGAAGGAAGGAAGGAAGGAAGGGATGAAGGGAGGGAGGGAGAAAGGGAGGGAGGAAGGGAAGGAGGAAAGTTGATCTAAGCAAGAAAAGGTCTCCCATGAAAATGACTACAAGTACTTCCTCAGGTCCTAATGTTAGGTTCTATATGCCCACCACTTGGATCCTCCAGGGGTAGGAAATCAAGAGTAAGTTTTATCTTTCCCTCAAAATGCTCCCTTCTTCCCAATTTACCTATTACTATCAAGGGCACCACTATCCTCCCAGTCATCAAAACCTGAAACCTCCTTACTCTCTCCCACTGTCAGCTCCTGTCATTTCCACCTTTGTAACATCTCTACTCTACGCCTCCTTCTCTCCTTTGACACTGAACCCATGAGAAATGATTATTAATAACCAATAATCTGGGGGGGGGGGATTCAGAGCTCTCTCTTTTTTCTAAAGTCCTTTAAAAGTTCAGTCTGAAGGACATTACTGATAATGAGATTACATTGACTCTCTTCAATCTTGGTCAGACCCCACCCAGCCTTGCAAGGAATTTAATCTAGGGTGTGGAAGCCCATTGGGTTCTTGCTGCTACTTGTCCTTAATTCCTCCAAGAGGACTATGACATCAGAAAGATGATGCCATGACTTGCAAGTGAACTGGATTTAAATGAGGGAGGGCTGTGCAAGGTCACCAGCTTCACTTTCTCCTCTGGAGCTATCTGGGTCCAGTGGCCAAATATAGATCAGGAAGACTAGAAATGGCTCCATTGTGTTCTACTCCAGCTTGGGTGGAGACAGATCTTTTTGTCTAGATAATTCAAGTTTGGGAATGGTCTGGTATAGCTGGGAGTGGTCTGGTATAGAAATATTTTCCTTATCCAAGGGATACTCAGACCTTCATTTTAATATAGCCCACCTCCAATCACATCAACCAATTAGATTTTTTTTAAACAAATGCTTTATTAACTTCTGTTTTACATCATTCATTTCCGCCAGATTTTGAGTTACAATAACCAATTAGATTTGATTGCTGTTTGATGGACCACCTACTTGTTTTGAAGGGTATATAAACTGTAAGTCCCCCATTAAGACTATCTTTAGTCTAAGAGAGATAGCCAAATGATCATCCTTTTATTAATAACCTGCTGGCCTTATTAATAAAATGATTAGATTACCCAGAAGCTATGACTCTTGAATCTTTTTAAACATCACAACCACCCTAATACAGGCCCTTATCAACTGACACATGGACTACTGAAATAGCCTACTGTTTGGTCTCTTTGCCTCAGGCCCCTTAAGGTCTTCACCTTTCCAATCCATCCTTTGCATAGTTGCCAAAATGATCTTGCTAAAATGCAGGTCTGACTATATCATCTCCTACTAAATCAACTCTACCTGCTCCTTATTACCCCCAGGATCAAATATAAAATCCTTCATAATCCAATCCCTTTTTATCATTGTCTTAGCCCTTACAGACCCCTGCCCTCTGCCATCCAGTGACACCAACCTCTCTGCTGTTCCTCAAACACAACAACCCTCCCCCTCCCAACTCCAAGCATTTCCACTGACTATCCCCCATGCCTGGAATACTCTCCTTCCTCATCTCTGTCTCTTGAAAGTCTCAGCCAAAGTCCGGCCTTCTGCAAGAAGCTTTTCCCAGTCCTCCTAAATCTTAATGCCTCCCTTGTCAGAGTACCCCTAATTCATCTTGTAGATGTCTTCTTTGTTATTTTCACATTATCTCCCCCATTTGACTTGGAGTTCATTGAGAGCAAGGATTCTTTTGCCTTTCTATTCCCAGCATTTACCACACTGCCTGGAACATAGTGCATACAGAATTGATATTAGTTGACTCTCTAAGACAATTCAGAATGGCAACTCTAGGCTGAATCTGAAAACTGCTTTCTTCATCACTTATTCCCCCAATTCTTGTGCATGCTGTGTGGGCTCTGGAGTGGCACGAACCACAACTCAGCCCAACACAGACACCTGTGATTTGTGGAATGTGAACACACCCTACTCATCACAATAGCAATTCAAGGAAAGAGACAGTCAGACCCCCAATACTGAGAGGCTTGTCAGCTACAGCTGTAACTTAGAATTCTAGTTAGTCAGCCAAATTCATCTGAAGGGGGAGGAGGTAGACCATCTGCACAAGTCGTGTGCAGGTCCTGCCTCCCAGAATTCCTGCTTCTGTCTCTGACAAGGAACCATGCCTCCTTCCTCATGCCCCTTAAGGGAAGTAGTATGGGGCTAGAGGATGGGATAGGGCTCAGCAAAGCACAGCAGAAATTCACAAGGCAAAGGAAGAGCTGACTGGAGGACCCCTGTGCAGAAGAATCATACCCCTACTTACCTACCATACTCAGTCAGGGGTGGGGAACCTGCCTGGGCCCTAGGGGAAAAGCACCAAGTGCTTTGCCTTACTTATATGGGCTAGGTGGTGCCATAGAGCACAGAGCACTGGGCCTGGAATCAGGAAGACTCATCTTGAGTTAAGTTCAAATCTAGCCTCAGATACTTAGTAACTGTGTGACTCTGTCCAAGTCCCTTCACCCTGTTTGCCTCAGTTTCCTCATCTGTAAAATGAGCTTGAGAAGAAAATGGCAAACCCTCCAGTATCTCTGCCAAGAAAACAAAGAAGAGTCAGACATAACTGAGGAACAACAGAAGCTATAGATATCATTGTACTACTTTCCCTCCCTCCCTCCCTCCCTTCCTCCTTCTCTCTCTCCTCTCTCTCTCTCTCTCTCTCTCTATCTGTTTGTCCCTCTCTTCCCCTATCTCACAGCTTTGAACTACTCCATTTCTGACCTTGACCAGTTCATTTCCTCCTTAAGCAGCCTGATGGTCCCCCCATTCTCAGGAGCTCACCAGATTTAGTACAAATATCTGATTGGCTTAGTCTACCGTAATTCAGAGTGCCCCAATCCAAATGATCAGCCAGCCTCAACCTCTCCAGAAGAAGGAATTACAGGCAAGGTTCACCATGGACAGGACCAAAGACTCCCTCCCTCCAGGCCCTGCAGAGACCCATTTCTACTGGGTTTTGCTCTCTGTTCCCACTTGGTTCACCAGTTCTCCACTACAATCAGGCCACCCCTAGACCCACAATGCTGCCCTCCAGCCATGTTCTTGCCCAGCCCCACATGATCCCGGCTTCCCACTGCAACCCCTCAGACTTTCTATTCTAGTTCTAGGAATAATAATCAATTCAACTCTACCATTCCTAGAAAGAATGGGTTAATTAATTAGCTGGTTTCATAGTTCTATTGATTTAGAACTGGAAGAGATCACAGAAATCATCAATTTTGATCCCCTTATTTCACACAGGAGTAAACTGGGGGCCAGATTGGTTAAGTGATTTGATTTTGATCAGACCAGTACCAAGTAGTAGGGGAAGAGTATCCAGAATCTAGCAGATGTTTCCACTGAACCTGTTTTTAGACTGTCCACTGTAAAAGAAGCTATACCTTAGGAAGGGCATACAGTGCCAGACCTTGGGCAAGCCATTTCACCTTAAGACAAACTGCCTTACACTTTGGGACTACCTCAGGCTTCATGAGCACAGCTGAGTGATTTCTGGTTTTCTGACTTTTGGCTTCCATCCCAGTTTTTCCATTATTATTGCATTTGCATTCTGGCCACCCTGTTCCTGTCTATCTGTTCCTGTCTGTTCCCTTGGTTTTGGTCTCTTGTCTTCTCTCAGCTCTGGAAAAGGAGGCCTCTAATAATAGTAACATTTATATAGTGGTTTATAGTCTACCATACATCATCTTATTTGTTTCTTCCAACAGCCCTGTGAGCTAGGTGCCATTATTATCCCCATTAGACAGATAAAGAAACTGAGGCTAAATTATTGGCCCAAAGATAAAGAGCTAGTAAATGTTGGCAGGAAGATGTGGACCCAGATCTCTCCTGAATCCAAATCAGCATGCTTTTTATTACTCCTGAACTTTAAGAAAGATATTAGCCAGTTGGACTACATCTGCTCGATTTCAGTGTGGGGACAACCAAAATGATCTCTCCCCAAACCTGGAGTCTGGACAGTGACTTGTGAAGGGCGTTGAATAAGAGATTCCTGTTCAGGTACAAGATGGGACTAGAAGGTCCTGGAGGTCCCTCCTGACTCTTGAATTTGGTGGTTCTATTTTCATCATCCTCTCTTTGACACCGAAAGCCCCTCACAATCTGGCTCCAATATATATTTCAAGACTGAATTCGCATTACTCCCCCTCACACAATCTACATTTTAGTCAAACTGCAATTTTTTTATACATAACATTCCACTCTCCCCTCACCTCCTCCATATTTTTTTTGCACAGTCTGTACCATATACCTAGAATGCTCTCCCACCTGCTTCTAGGTAGCTAGGTGACATAGTGGAGAGAATGCTGGGTTTAGAGTTAGGAGGATCAAAGTCCAAATCCAACTTTAGGAACTTTTTTTTTTTGGAGGAGGGAAGGTAGGACAATTGGGGTTAAGTGACTTGCCCAAGGTCACATGTCTAGTTTTTTGTGTGTGTGTTAAGTCTCTGAAGCCAGATTTGAACTCAGGATCTCCTGACTCCAGAGCCAGTGTTCTATTCACTGCACCACTTAGCCACCTCTAACTTTAGGAACTTACTAGCTCTGTGATCCTGGGCAAGTCACTTAACCTCTATTTGCTTCAGTTTCCTCAACTGTAAAATGGGGATAATAAAAGCATTGACCACTAGGCTTTACAAATAAGATTTCTTTTAGTCCTCACAACAATGTTACACGACAGTGACATTCATATAGACATTATATATAAAAATAAAATACTATTTAGTCCTCACAACAGCAATGTTACACAACAGTAACATTTATATAGACATTATGTATAAAAATAAAATACTATTTAGTCCTCACAACAACACTGAAATATTATTTGTACAGCCGGATACACAGCAGGTACTTAATAAGTGCTTGTTCCCTTCCCTTCCCCTCCTGGAATCTCTAGCTCCCTTCAAAGCTGAGCTCCTTCCTATGTGAGCTCTGTCCTAATCCCCCCTGGTTGTTGGTCCTCTCCCTTTAGAAATTTCTTTGTAAAAATACTGTATTTGTCAGTCAATGGACAAACATTTATTAGGCACTTTCTAAGGGGAGCTTGGTGGCACAATGGATAGAGAGCCAGCTCTCAAGTCAGGAGAATCTCAGTTCAAATCTGGTCTCAGACACTCACTAGCTGTGTGACCTTGGGCAAATCACCTAACCCTGTTTGGATCTGTCCATTTCCTCATCTGTCAAAATGAGCTGGAGAAGGAAATGACACAACCACTCTAGTGTCTTTGCCAAGAAAACCCTAAATGGGGTTATAAAGAGTCGGACATGCCTAAAATGACTAGGCAACAACCAAAAGCTACTTTCTAGGACCCTAAGTAATGCCAGGAGCTATGCTAAGTCCTAGGGATATAAAGAAACTCAAAAAATAGCCCTGCCCTCATGGAGCTCACAGTCTAATGGGGGAAGAAAACAAGCTAGCAGATATGCACAAACAAGCTAAATACGGGATAAACAGGAAATAATAAACAGAGACAAGCTATTAAGAGGAACTGGAAAAGACTTCCTCTAGAAGGTGGGATTTTAGCTGGGACTCCTTGATCTACATGGTGTTTCCTCCCAGGAGAATATAGGCTTTTTGAGGACATTGTTGTCTCTGTATGCCTAGAACCTAAAAGAGTGCCTGGTGCACAGTTGGCACTTAATAAATGCTTACTGAATTATTGCTAAAACACAATGAATAGAAAATACCAGACACACTAATATAGTAATCAACAAAAATGCTAGAGGAACAAGCTTCTGTGTAATCAATGTGCATATGACTAATTGGTATTTTCCACTAACTTTCTTTTTTTTTGCTTGATTAAAATAATTCTTTAACCTCTGGAGGCTTCAGTTTCCTCATTACCAAAATAAAAGGTTGTATTATGATCTCAAAGGTGCCTTCTAGAGTCAAAATCTATTCTTCCTATGCTGCATTGTTTCTTCTATATGCAAGGTGTCCTTGTTGCATTGCCTGCTTGGGGCTGGCCATGAGCTCCTTCTCTGGCACAGAAAAAGAGTGGATCCAAACCCTTTCCAACTGTTGTCCCCATCTCACAAATGTTTATACTTAAACTTCCTTAAAAAAAAAACAACCCAAGGGCCGGCTAGGTGGCGCAGTGAATAGAGCGCTGGCCCTGGAGTCAGAAGGACCTGAGTTCGAGCCGGCCTCCACACTTAATCCACACAAACAAAAACCTAGCCCTGTAACCTTGGGCAAGTTACTTAACCCCAATTGCCCTAAAGGGGCGGCTAGGTGGTGCAGTGAGTAAGAGTGCCGGCCTCGGAGTTGGGATGACCCGAGATCAGATCCGGCCTCAGAAAATGAGCACTCACACATAAATAATGACTAGCCGTGTAACCTTGAGCAAGTTACTTAACCCCAATTGCTTAAAAAAAAAAAAACCAACAACAACAGCAACAAAAGCAACCCTCCAGATTGTTAGGACGCCATTATTTCAGAATGCACAGGAAAAAGAGGGCCACATATCATAGAGGAAAGAGCACTGATCTTTAAGTTAGAAAACCTGAGTTGAAAATCTTACCTCTCATGTTGACTACCCAATGAGACCTTGGGCAAGTCACTTAACCTCCACAAAGACCTCAGTTTCCTCATCTGTAAAATGAGAGGGTTGGATTAAATCACCTCTGAGGTTTCTTCCAGCTCTAAATGTAGGATCTCATGACCCTAAGAATAAGGGATGGAGGTGAAAGAAACTGCATCCCTTTTAGTGGAGAGCTGGCACCAGAGAGCCTGGGAAACAAAATGCACGATTTATATCCCCCCAAAACAGTAACATGTGGAAACTTTTGGTGCTTCCAGGCCTATCTTATCAATCAACTTGTGTCACAGCCTTGTCAGACAGAGTGACTGAGGGTGAGGATGACTAATAGGAGCAGATCGGGAACCAATAGATCAGCGATTGCTGGACAGTTTGGAGGCAGTGTATAGAAAGGCCAGGCTTTTGATGGGGGCCTTGGCTGTGAAGGCAATTTTTAACCTTTTTTCCCTCCATGTGGTTGGTGGATTACTAATATTTCCCAGTGACAAGGAATCATGCCAAGTATTAAATGTAATGGGGACACTCAGCTTTAGTTATCCAAAATAACATTTTAAGAATAAGAAATCTTAAAAGAGGATGAAAGGAAGCCGTGGATTTCCAGAAAGTCAGTAAAGGTTAATTACAATCAAGCACTGAGCTCCTAACTCTTCTCTCTTAGATAAAGCTATGTTGTGACCCGATTACAGAATGCCAGCAGTAACAGGAGACTCATATCAGGAGTCCAGAGACTTTTCCTCTCTAGCCTCTGTTCTGCTCCCCCTCATAATAATAGAGCTGCAAGAGACCACCAAGGTCAACTGGGTGAAGAGACCACCAAGGGTCAGATTCATATCTGACCAAGAATCCTCTCTATAACATGGCACTTGGTCAGCGTACAGACAATAAATACCAAAGGACATCGGCAAAGAGAATGATAAACGATGGACTGGCATCCTCAGAATGGAGATGAGATTTGAGGTGGACCTTGAAGAATTTGTAGGATTTAGATAGAGAAAAGAGAGGAGGCTTTCTCAGACTAGAATAGCAAGAGAAAGGAAGCAGGTCAATGAGCAGAGAATTGGTTCATATTAATGGAGATGAAGTTTGGGAGCTATGGAGCCAAGGCCGAACTTGGGGTGAGGTGTCTTAAGTGACTCTGGTTGAATGGGAGGAAGGAGATTCCAGACTATTCCCTAACAGTGAGAACAGAAGACCAATGACAGGGGAGCATCAGCAGGCCTTAGTAATGTCTGAGAGTATGAGAGCATGCCTTACCCACAAGTACTAGGGCCTTCTAGGCCCTGCTTAGAGACAGCTCTACAGGGATGCGATGCTGGAGAATTATGGGAAGGTAATCTCACTAGGACTCCCTGGGTCCAAATCTAAAGTGACCTTCTGATGGAAGCAAGGGGAAGAATGAGTACTAGACATTTGGAGAACTCAAGAGGAAAGAGACCCTGAGATGATTAGATTTCAACATAGGAAACAGAAACAAGATGTTGACTCCAAAGCAATAAATCAATGAAGAAATGAAATTGTGGGGAACTGGGTTGGAAAAATTCACAGGAGATATTCTCTAGGGACTGGAGTTTGGAGAAGCCAATGAACATGAGAGTAGAATATTGAGACATCAAGGAAATGCCAATGAAAGTAGTTTACAAGGAAATCCCAACAGGGGAGAAAGGCCAGAAATGTAATAAGTTCCAGAGAAGATTCAGCCCAGGCCCAACATCAGTTTGGGTATTTGAGTATTACCCAAGAAGAGAGATCTCATCAGATAAATGAGGCAAATGCTTCAGACAGAATTGAGAGATAATGAAGAATCAGATAATCCATATAGCATGTAGACCTTCCAAAGGTATTAAACATGAGAAAACCTTCAGGCAGAGTTCTCTCCTTGTTGCACTTCAGAGAATTCACACTGAACAGAAACCATATGGCAATAAAGCACATGGGAAAACTTTGAGTTTTAGCTCAAACCTTACTGAACATCAAACAGCTTTTTAGGGAGAGAAAGCCTATGTGTGTACAATGAATGTGGGAAATCTTTCCATCTCAGCTCAGGCTTTATTAGATATTTTCAAAAAATCTAATTTATAGAAAAACTTTATAAATGTGATGAATGTGGAAAAGCCTGAATTCAGAGTGAGCCAGCCTTTCACATCTTGTGAAACATCAGAGAATTCATACCAGGGGGAAATCTATGAATGTAGTGACTGTAGGAAAAACTTCAGCCAGGATTCTCATCTTAATGAACACCAGAGAATTCACACTGGGAAAGGATATAATAAATTGGAAAAGGTTTCATTTGATTTGCTGAGTTTATTCAATGTCAGAGAATTCATACTGGGGAGAAACCCAATAAATGGAATGAATGTGGGAAAGTCTTCAGTCTTAGATCTGCCTTTTAAACATTGAAGAATTAATAGAGGAGAGAATCATCTGGGGCCAAGTATAATGTAAGCCAGCCCAGTGACTTGGGGTTGGGAAATTAAAATGCAAGAAAGAACTTGGGGACCATAAAAATATAATACAAACACATCCTGATTGTCTTCACACCATGTTTTCTGCTCTACAGCCCTCATTGTCATCTCTCTCCCATCAGGACCTTGGATTCTACCCTGAGTCCCCAGGCTCTCATAGTTGAATCTTATCTTGCTAGGGTCCAGGTCTCAAAGCCACCTCCCAGTCATTGCCCCACCATGCTACTGTGTGCACACCTCCTCCTTTCTAATATCCCTTTTATGTACTGTCTTCACTGCTTAGAAGGTGAGTTTATCCTGTTTTCTTTATAAGCAGTTAACTTGGGCCCAATGCTTTGTAAGAGGCAGACACTTGGACCTGGATAATTCTGTTTAACTTCACACGAAAGGAACTGTTTCTTTCTCTCCTTAGTGTCCTCATTCCCAATAGGCTATAATAAGGCCCTTGTGGGGGGGGAAAGGAAGAAAAACCAAGGTATGACGGGACCTGCCCAGAAGAAACAGGGGTGGGGATGAAGAGGACTTATTCCATACCCCATATCTTCCTTACCTTATTCTGAAGTTATGATCTGCTTTGAGAGATGAGCTCATATGAATCTTTGTAAACACAAAACACTTTTCCCCATCTAATTTTCTGTTAAAGGTAAAAGAATGAATCTGGCAGAAATAAATGATACAAACCAGAAGTTAATAAAGCATTTGAAAAAAAAAATTTTTTAAGGTAAAAGAATGCAATATAGTTATATTTTATTGATTTTGAGACCAAAAATAGAATGTATGTTCTTTGAGGAGAGGGACTGTTTTGCTATTAATCAATCTATATATGTCTGTCTATCTGTCTGTCTGTCTATCTATCTATCCTCCTTTCTGCTTATATATCTATCTAGTCTTCTATCTGATTATCCATCCATCCATCTATCTATCTATTTATCAATATATCTATCTATTCATCTATCTAGCTATCTGTCTATCTGTTTTTCCTCTCTGGTTATGACCATTCTGTGGAAGGCCCTTGAAAAGCAATCCCAAAAGTTCAGTCTGATCTTATGAGCAACAAGAAGCCATAATAAGGAGGCTGGGGAGGTTAGAAAGGAAGTAACAAAGTATTGGGATTTTTTTGTTTTTTCTTTTTGGACGGGGGAAGGTAGGGTAATTGGGGTTAAATGATTTGCCCAAGGCCACACAGCTAGTAAGTATTAGGTTCTGAGGATGGATTTGAACTCAGGTCCTCCTGATTCCAGGGCTGGTGCTCTATTCACTGTACCACCTAGCCACCCCGAAAGTATTGTTTAAGGAAGATTAATCTTGCATCCTCATCCAGGAAGGATTGTGAGTAGGAAAGTTGGGAAAACTAGGTAGGAAGCAGTCCAAGAATGTGGACCCCAGGAAAATTGTGAATAGAACCAAACTGGGTGGAGGAGGAACTTTGTTGTTTAAAAGTGTTTGGGGTGGGGGGGTAGATATGTGCTGCACAAAGTTTAAACTTAACTAGAACTGAAGCAAAAATGTAAAGTCTCCTATTAATTTGGGTCTGTGAACTCTGCTTGTCCCCCATGCATCCATCCCCGACCCTGTCTGCATTGTAGCTGTGGACCTGTTTCCTAAAATGGCCATTGCACTCATCTGTAGGCCTTTATACAGGCTGAAATTCATGCATGGAATTCACTCCTCCCCTCCACCTCACTTCCAGGCTCAGCTCATATCTCACTTCCTACAGGGTCTTTCCTGATCCCCCTATTTATTTGTGCTTACTCCTTCTACAAATTATCCTTTTTTAACATTCATTTTTAAAATTTTGAATCCCAAATTCTCTCCCTCCCTCCAGCCCTTACTCCAGCCACTGAGAAGGCAAGCCATATGATACCTATCATCCATCCTCCACAAATTATCTCCTACAGACATCTGTTTACATGTTGTATTCCTTCTGCCTCTCCCAGTAACATGTCAGCTTCTTGAGGGTAGAAATTGTTTTTAATTTGTCTTCATGGACCTCCAGCACCTGGCACATTGCTTTGTAAACAGTAGGTACTTAATAGAATAGCTAGCAGGCACCATGAATAAAACACAGGCTTTAGAGTAAGGAAGACTTGAATGTGAATCCTGCTTTAGACAATAACTAGCTATAAAAAAAGACTGTAGAAAGGTCTTTTGATTCTAAAGGCTTGCTCATCCTGCCCTCAGCTGGTACTAATGCCCAGTTGGGCCTGCCCACCTCCTAATGACTCAGCAACCCCTGCCAAGTTGTGGGCCCCTCCACTGAGAGAAAGGAATGAATGAAATAAGTCAAGAAGTGAATGTTATCAGCAAAGTTAGGTCTGGGAACTTGGGTGACTTAAAACTAGGAATATGGAACCACATAATGTAGAAAATTGGGATGACTGAGTGCATAGCAATTGCCCCATCCTCTATCTGACCCTGCTTTCCAGTTGGAGTTGCCTTCTGAAGCAAGTATGAGTTTTTTGCTTTTCTTTGTGTCCCCAGCACTTAGCCCAGGGCCAGCACACAGTAGGTGCTTATTAAGCTAGTTGGCCCACTAACTGGCTGACTTTTCTGAAGCTATAGAGCCTGGAGAGTCATAGCTGCAAAATCAGCTACTCCAGGGAGGGATTTGTAGGCAAGTAGCAAATGAATGAATCAGGATGGGTACTTGAGGGTTCAGGCAAATGATGAGAGAAATGAGGGGAGAAAAGTGTTGTAATGGAAAGACCAGTAGTCCTGAAGACATCTACAACCACTTACTAACTGTGTGATTCTAGGCAAACCATTCTCCCTCTCAGTACCTCCATTTCCTCACCTGTAAAATGGGACAGCATTGTAGAGACAAAACATTTTGTAAGCTTTGAAGAGCTTTAGAAACGGAAATTGTTTAAAAGGTGAGGAAGGGTTCCCCAGGTTTAGTATAAACAGGTCCACCCTGCTGGTAAAATCATGGAGCCACAGATGGAAGAGGCTGGTGACCTAGCCACTCTGACTTGGTCTTACGGTTCTTGCTGGGTATGTGCTGAGACTGGAGGAAAGGGGAAGGTTGGAATAGAAGTAGGAAGAGAAAAAGATAGAGACAAAGACTGATAGGGAGAGATGAGAGACACAAAGAGGGGAGAGAAAGAGAAGCAGAGAGGGAGACAGACAGATGGAAATAGGCAGGGACAGACAGAATGCATGTCTCAAAAATTCAACAAACATTTATTAAGCACTTACTATATGTCAGGCACTATGTCAAGTGCTGTAAATTCAAAGAAAGGTCCAGTCTTTGCCTTCAAGGAATTTACATTCCACTGGGGAAGACAACATGTAAATAATTATACATACAAGATAAATCCAGAGTAAAGGGAAGGCATCTAAGAGAAAGTCTTTCTTTTCCTTCAAGCTCGGGCTCAGGAGCTATTTCTTACATGGGGTTTTCTGTGATCTCCCCTTGTTGAAAGTGATGACTCTCTCCTCACATTTCCTTGTAATATTTTGTTTGGATTCTTCTTCATCTGCCCTAATCACAGTTAGCTTGCATGATACTTATCTGTATAGGTACATGTCATATCTAGATTCCACTCCCCCACTAGACTGTAAGCTGCTTGAGGGCAGACATGAGGTCATTTTTCATCTTTCCATCCCCCAGTACCACGGATAACACTATACACTTAATAGGTGTTTAATAAATGTTTGCTGGTTTGAATTAAATTGAGAAACCTGCAGGAGCGCTAACTTGATTTCTTACCAATTAGACAAGGGAAAAGGTCTCTAGGAGAAGATACATGAGCTCATTAACTGGAGCTCTAGACCATGGGAGACAGAAAGAGAATCCAGACACTAAATTTGGTTAGTAGATATAATGCCAGGAAGAAATGCCAAATAAAATTGGCATTTGGATGATGGATGATCAGATTCTGGCAAAATTTTATAATGTACTAAGAGAAGCCATCTGAAAGTGTTCTGGGCTAATGCTCATCCATCACTGACCATGTCAACCTTAAAGCAAAGGGAAAAAAATGTTCTTCCTCCCAAAGTTGTAGGTGCTAATTGGGCCCAACAAGGCAAAGAGAAATAGGTGGTGGTTATCTTCCCTGGATCATCAGGGATCTCCTTTATTACTGGCTCTGATGGAAGTGAAAGAAACCTAAACATGTTGGTATCTGGTCAATCTCAGGCTCCTGGCATCTCCTAGCAGATCCAGGAATAAATCTTCAGGATCTGGGCCCTGGGGAGATGAGGAAGCCTTTGTGATTGTTCAGGTTCTGGTATCTTATCAGAACCTTAATGCAATTTTACTTTTTTGTGGAGATTTTGAAAGACAGATTTCTATTCCAAATCACTTTGCTTGGAAACAGAGCTCCAGGGGTAACTGTTTAATTTCTTCATTTAAAAAAAATTTTTCTGGTCAAGACACTGGCAGCTTTTTCATCTAAAAAGCACAGCTAATTATAACTGACATTTAAAATGGCTCTTTAAAGTTTATAAAATTCTTGATGTGCGGTATTTTATTGTAATCTCAAAGCAATTTAGTTTGATAAGTACTATACATGGTGCAATCTCCATTTTAATGAAGTTCAGTGATTTGACAGTGGTCATATAGCTAATAAATATCAGAACTGAGACTTGAGCCCACAATTGCCTGATTTCAGAGTCAACAACATGCTCCTCTTGCTGGTACATTTCCAACATCTCTCTTGCTTCCTCAGAGCAAATTCAGAACTCTCTGTACTCCACTATGACCTAACCCCCAACCTCATCCTTACCCCATCCCACCTCCATTTGATCTCTGATACTTGAAATCCCATGAACAGAAAATAAGGCCTTTCATTCTACAGTAAGTGAGAAGGTTTAATGGCAGGTAGTGCTCAGAGAGGTGAAGGTGGTGAGGTCTGGTGGGAAAGGCACTGCATTTAAAACAAGATGATGAGCTCAACACTTGGCAGTACCATTCACTCTCCATGGGACCATGGGCAAATTGCCACTGTGGCCTTGGGGTCCTCTGCTGTTTTAGTTCTAAGCCAATAATTCTATGATCCTAACAATTCACTTCCATTGATAACTTAGTGTGTCTGTCTAATGTCAGATCTTTTCCTTGCTTTTTAGATGAAAAAGCTGCCAGTGTCTTGACCAGAAAAATTTTTTTTTAAATGAAGAAATTAAACAGTTACCCCTGGAGCTCTGTTTCCAAGGAAAGGATTTTAAATACCTTTCCAGGAAGGTATTAATAAGTGAAAAGAGAAAGAGAGCACAGGAAGAGAAGGGATGGGTGATAAAGAGAGCAGAAAATGGGGAGAATCAGGGTGCCTGGCATCACCCAGCTCATCATTTTATATCAGTCTGGGTCAGAAAAATCCATTTTCTCTCACTGCCATTATGTTTTGGGTCATATCCTCTTCATTCAGGACAAGGAGCAGGGCTGCAGGTTCTGACGTGCACCTAGAGCCATATTCCAGTTGATTATGGGGATGGGGTAGAAAAGGCCAAAGCTGAACCACCTTGAGAGCTGCGCCTCTGATAGAAACCAGATTGGCTTGGTCCATATGCCCAGTTACAGACTGCCTCATAAAATTTGTTTGAATTCTCAAGATAATCTAAGAACAAAGCTGGAGTCCCTCATGCTGTTGCTTCTAAGCACTAATTTAACAGAAGTAATCAGAGGAAATCCTTGATCTGCTCCACTGGGGCACCCATGGCTGTAGACATGCTCTTTGCTTAGACTCTATTTGCTAAAGGACGTGTATTTTGGGTTTTTGTTCGTTGTTCAATCATTTTAGTCATGTCAACTCTTTACTACCCCATTTGGAGTTTTCTTAGCAAAGATTCACAGTGGTTTTCCATTTCTTTCTCCAATTCATTTTGCCAATGAGTAAATTGAGGCAAACAGGGTAAAGTGACTTGCCTAGGGTCACATATGTCTGGGGCTAATAAATGTCTGGGGCTGGATTTGAATTCAGGTCTTCCTGACCCTAGGCCTGGTGTTCAGTCCACTATACCACCTAACTGCCCTATATATTTTGGAAAGACATACCAATTTCTTATTGGTCCCCATAACTGGGGGATTGTGTGTAGAAAATGATTAATAACTAAACCAGGTCCCATCCCTCCCTTGGGGTAGCTCCCGTGCCAACTTTAACTTCAGCTTCAGTAAGATGGGTAAAAGGAAGCTTTCTGCTATGCCCTTCCCCTCCCCCTATCCAGCAGCAATGGAAGCATCAACTCAAGCACATCCCAGCAGGCACATGTGCTTGCCTAAGTAAACCCAACAGTAGATTTCAAGTCCCTGGCTACCTCTTCCGATTTATTCTTTTTAGAATAACCTCTTATTGATATCTGTTATAGATATTTGTTTTTTGACATCAGCAACATTTCTCCCACTTTCCCCTTCCCTCCTCCCAGAGAGCCATCCTTGGCTGCAAACATATACCACAGAACATTTTTGAAAGAACAAAAAAGAGGAGAAAAATCAGCATCAAAGAGATCTGAGCATACAGGCACCATTCCACCCTGATGGACCTCCTCCCCTCACAAAGGGAGAGGAAGAGGCTTTTCTTAGATCTTTAGAAGCTTGCTTGCTCCTTGCCATTCTGCAGTGTTTACTTTCAGATGTTTTGTGGTGGTTGTCCTTTCCGTTTATATTGCTATACTCACTGTGTATGTTGTTTTCTTGGCTCTGGTTACTTCATCTCAACTGATTTGTGTTTAGTTCCTTGAGTCCAGGTCACTAAACAATGCTTCTGAGAAATAGACATTTCCAGACATCCTGGAGCTCAAGAGGATGAAATTCCTGAACCACTACCATCCACATAATGCCCACTTTACCCATGCAATTACTGAAGGCCATGATTGCCTAAAGGGAACCAGAGTGAGGGTCTGGCTCCATGGGAAGTGCCCCAGTTCAGCAGATCAGGAAATTTCTTAACAACCCCAATTACAATAGAGATCATCAGCCATATCCAGAGAAAGAACTACAGAGTCTGAATGCAGGTTGAAGCAAACTACTTGCTCTCTCTCTCTCTTGTTTGTGTTTTGTTTTGTCCCTTCTTTCTCACTGTTCACTGCATTGGTTATAATCCTTTACAACTTGACTAATGTTCAATGTAAAAGTATTTGTAGATCCTATATTTGATTGCATGTCACCATGGGGGAGAGGGAGGAAGAGAGGGAAGGGGAGGAAATTTGAAACTCAAGGGATTGTGGAACTGACTGTTGTAAACTAAATGTAAATAAATACATACAAATTAAAAAAAAAAACAATAAGGATCATCAAGTTTAACTCCCCAGTGTCACAGATGTGGAAACTGAGGCACAGGGTAGGAAAGTGATTTGCCCAAAGTCCCACAGTGAGTTCATGGTAGAGACATAAACAAAACCCAGGTCTGCTGACACTCCCAATGCAGGACTCTCTGAGCATTATTGTGCTGTCTCTCATTCATAGTCTTCTTAATACCATGTAATGACCACAGAATCAGGGCACCACAGAGAACAGGTTCACAGGGACAGAAATTATTCTTCTAGGCCAGTATGGGAGGTATAAAATAACTATTTCTCAAAACAACTCTTAGGTTCTATATCACACCTATCAGATTGGCTAACATGACAAAAGGGGAAAATTATAAATGCTGGAGAAGATTTGGGAAAATTGGAACACTAATGCATTGTTGGTGGAGTTATAAGCTGATCCAAGCATTTTGGAGAGCAATTTAAAACTTATGTCCAAAGGGCTATAAAAATGTGCATACCCTTTGATCCAGCAATACTACTTCTAGGGCTATATCCCAAAGAGATCATAAAAATGGGAAAAGGACTCACCTGTTCAAAAATATTTATAGTTGTTCTTTTTGTGGTGGCCAAGAACTGGAAATTGAGGGGATGCCCATCAATTGCGGAATGTCTGAATAAGTTGTGGTATATGAATGTAATGGAATACTATTGTGCTATAAGAAATAATGATCAGACAGATTTCAGAAAAACTTGGAAAGATTTATATGAATTGGTCCTAAGTGAGGGGAGCAGAACCAGGAGAGCATTCTACACAGTCATAGCCACATTGCACAATTACTAACTTTGATAGACTTAGCTGTTCTCAACAATACAAGGTTCTAAGACAACTCCAAAAGACTCATAATAGAAAAGACATCTACATCCAGAGAAAGAACCATGGAGTATGAATGCAGATTGAAGTATATTATTTGCTCTTTTTTTTGTTTTGCTTTGTTTTTTCTTTCTTGTGGTTCCTCCCGTTTGTTCTAATTCTTCTGTATAACATGACTAATTGAAAATATGTTATTAATAGGAATGTATAGGGGCGGCTAGGTGGCGCAGTGAATAGAGTGCCGGCCCTGGAGTCAGAAGGACCTGAGTTCAAGCCGGCACTTAATCCACACAAACAAAAACCTAGCCATGTAACCTTGGGCAAGTTACTTAACCCCAATTGCCCTAAAGGGGCGGCTAGGTGGTGCAGTGAGTAAGAGCGCCCGGCCTCTGAGTTGGGATGACCCGAGATCAGATCTGGCCTCAGAAAATGAGCACCCACGCATAAATAATGACTAGCCGTGTAACCTTGAGCAAGTTACTTAACCCCAATTGCTTTAAAAAAAATAAATTTAATTTAAAAATTTAAAAAAAAAATAGGAATGTATATGTAAAGCCTATATCAGATTGCACAGCATCTTGGGGAGAGAGGAGGGAAGGAAGGCAGAGAAAATTTAAAACTTATGGAAGTGAGTGTTGAAAACTAAAAATAAATTAATCAGCCAATAATAATTTTTAAAAAGTTCACATACCCCAGGTAAAGAACCCCTGGACCAGATGATCTCTAACAGCCCTTCTAATTCTAAATTCTATTACTTTAGTAAGTGCTTTCTTACATTAAATCAGAATCTGCCTCCCTGTAACATTGGTCTATTGTCCTGGTTCTGCTCTCTAAAGCCATATGCCTAATCACTCTTCAAATAGAGAGCTAACAGAAAATTGAACAATGGACCAGTCAACATTATGGTGGTAAATAAACAGAGAAATAATTGCCTGATGGGGGCAGGGTGGAAGGGAGTGTTGGGAACAAGTGGGAGCCTATTTCAAGTCATGAGTACTACCTTTATCATTCACAATTCAAGAAGTATTGGTTTAGTACCTGCTCTGCAAAATGTTATTCTTTTGGTAATTTCCCTCTGAGTTTTGTAAATATTCTTTTGTAAGGCTTGGCATGGAGAGGACCCTGAGGTCTTAAAGTTTATGACAGTGGGCTATAATCTCCAGCAGATCCTACCAAGCCAAAATTTCTAGGATGGCCATGTGCCTGTTGTCTAAGGATGACCCCTTAGGCCAAGTTCAGAGAGGATCACCACCTAGTGGGCCACAGGGTAATGAATTTTTTCATTCTCAGAAACTCTCAAAGACCATCTACAAGAGGCTTTTCCACCTGAGATGTGGGGAGCAACAGACCCAATCCTAGATCCCCATAGTATATGCCCAGTCCTAGATCCTTTGGGGGAAATACAAGAGGAATCATTTCTTCCATGGTTTAGTTGGTGGAACAAAACATAACAGACACGACTCATTTAAATGATAATGAATCATAATCCCTGAATTTTCAAGCTAGAAGAAACCTTGGAGAGTTGCATTATCCAACCCTCTTACTTTAGAGCTGGGGAGACTAAGGCTTGGACCAGTG
Organism: Gymnobelideus leadbeateri; assembly: GCA_011680675.1. Taxonomy (NCBI): domain Eukaryota; kingdom Metazoa; phylum Chordata; class Mammalia; order Diprotodontia; family Petauridae; genus Gymnobelideus; species Gymnobelideus leadbeateri. Next base: position 67,313 of record WOXC01002239.1, read on the forward strand.
AAGTGACATTCATTTAAGACAAAATTTTGATGGCAAACCAGTCAATGGAAGGTGATCACTGAGAATAGGATCCCTGAAGCTAAATGTGAAAAGATCAGGTTTCAAACCCAACCATGAAACAGCAAGGTTCATTTTCTTTTAAGGTTGAAACAGAAAAGAAAAATCTTCAGAGGAAGAAGAGGAGAGGTCATCTAGCAGCTAAGCTCTCAGGATTGATCGCTTGCTTCTGTGGTCACAGTTCTCTGCTGTTAAGCACTCTGGCTTTTCCTGTACTGTGTTTCCTACTTTATGATTTCAATATAAATAATTTACTGGGAGAAGTCAATCCCCCAATTGCTCATGTTGCCATGGCAACCAGATTACCAACGCCATGGTTCAGTTAAACAGGCAACGTGGAAGAATTGCTGTAAGCAGCCAGAAATAATGAGTTGTGCGCTCCTTCAGAGATTACAGGTCTGTGCACCCCTCGTTTGGCACCTAACATGCTGCCGTGTGTAGGAAGCATTCTTTTCACCTGTCTACAAGGTGCTAGCTCAAAGTATCAAGCTTTCTATTTTAACAAATGTTATCAGAATCTTAACAAATGATCAGAGTTTGCACATCCAAATGCAGATGGGCCCTTGAGGTAGCACACTCAGGGGACTGCTGTTTATTCTAGGCATGGTTCCCAAGCTCCTACCTTGGACATTGTCTTTAGAGCCTGTGCTACATTATCATTACTTTTTTTAAATTTTTTTTAAAATTAAACAAATGCTTTATTAACTTCTGGTTTACATTATTCATTTCCACCAGATTATGAGTTACATTTTTCCCCCATTTTTTCCCTACCCATCACCCCAGAATAGCAGTCCCACCAGATATCCCCTCATCCAATCTGCTCTCTCCCATATCTTCTCCCATACCCCCTTCGACTTTGCCATTAGGGCAAGGTGAATCTCTGGGCCCCAATGCCTGGACATCTTATGAAACATTTAATTTTAAAACTTCGATTTTCAGATCCATTCCCTTCCTCCCTTGTCACCCACTCCCTCTGAGAAGATAAGCAATTCAGTATGTGTTGTACATGTATAGCTATGCAAAACATTACCATAGTATATATATTGTAAAAGACTGCTTATATTTCCCTCCCACCCATCTCACCTCCCAACTGGTCCATTCCCTACTTTGATCCTGTCCCTCTTTGATAGTGGGTACTTCCAATCTCCCCTCCCCCCAGAATGCCCTTCCCTCCATCATCCCCCCTCTCATCCTCCTTTCCCCTACTCAGGAGAGTGAGTGAGGGTAAGATATTCCATTTAGTATGTATGTGATTCTGTCCTTGAGCCAACTTCAATGAGAATATGCTTTTGCCTTTTTGCCTTCCTGTTCTTCCCCTCCCCTGCAACTACTTCCCCTTGCCTCTTCTACATGAGATAGTTTACCCTACCCTGTCTCTCTCCATCTCCTCTTGCCACTTTCCTCTCTTACCTCTTGACTTCACCCCTTAAGAATCATCCCTTCCTTGGGGCGGCTAGGTGGCGCAGCGAGCAGAGCACTGGGCCTGGAGTCAGAAGGACCCAAGCTCGGATCTGGCCCCAGACACCCAACAGACAAACAAAAACCCAGCCGTGTGACCCTGGGCAAGTCACTCAATCCCAATTGCCCTCCAAAAAAAAAAAAAAAGAATTATCCCTTCCCATCAAATTCAACCTGTGCCCTCTATCCATGTATACCTGTGAACATATGCCATGTACCCTTCTTCAATTATCTTCATAATGAGAAAGGTTTCATCAAACACAGTTATTGTTTTTCCATGTAGGAATGTAAATAGTCCAACTTTGATAAGTTCCTTTTGATTTCTTTTCCCTGATTACCTTCTCAGGCATCTCTTGCTTCTTGTGTCTGGATGTCAAATTTTCTATTCAATTCTGGTTTTTTCCTCAAGAATGCTTGAAAGTCCTCTATTCCCCTGAATGACCATATTTTCCCCTGAAACAAAATACTCAGTTTTGCTGGGTAGGTGACCCTTGGGTTCATTCCCAGTTCTTTTGCCCTCTGGAATATCATATTCCATGCCCTTCGATCCCTCAGTGTAGAAGCTGCCAGGTCTGGGCTATTCTGATTGTGTTTCCACAATATTGAAATTGTTTCTTCCTGGCTGCTTATAGTATTTTCTCCTTGATCTGGGAGTTCTGGAACCTGGCTATAATATTCCTAGGAGTTTTCTTTTTGGGATCTTTTTCAGGAGGCGATCTGTGGATTCTTTCAACCTCTATTTTGCCCTCTGGGTCTAAAACACCAGGGCAATTTTCCTTGAGAATTTCTTGAAGGGTGATTTCTAGGTTCTTTCTTTGATCATGGCTTTCAGGTAGTCCAATAATTTTCAAATTATCTCTCCTGGATCTATTTTCCAGGTCAGTGGTTTTTCCCATGAGATATTTCACATTGCCTTCTATTCTTTCATTTGTTTGGATCTGTTTAATAGTATCTTGATTTCTCATAAAGTCACTGGCTTCCATTTGCTCCAGTCTAACTCTGAAGGAATGAATCTCCTCAGGGAGCTTTTGAGATTCTTTTTCCATCTGACAAATTCGACTTTTTAAGGCATTCTTCTCCTCATTGCCTTTCTGAGCCTCTTTTGCCATTTGAGTTAGTCTATTTTTTAAGGTGTTATTTTCCTCAGTCAGGCTGTTGACTGTCATTTCATACTTTTCTTGCATCTTTCTCATTTCTTTCCCCAAATTTTCCCCCACTTCTCTTATCTGCTTCTTAAGGTCATCTATGGCCTGTAGCCAGCTTGTATTTTCATTTGGGACTTTTGGTGCAGGAGTTCTGACCTCACAGTCCTCCTCCATGCTTTGAGCCTCTTTGCCCCTAAAATAGGAGTCCAATGTTGAACTTTTATGTTTATTTTGTTTCATTTGCCTAGGCATGTTGCTACTTAATTACTTGATTTTGGGGACTTGTTACATTATCATTATTAAAATTCTTTCAGGGATGCAGACCTTCATTCTTTGGGTGGGGAAGGGGTATGAGACCTGATTTTTTTAGAAACAGCTCAATGTCCCACCAATTATTCACTCTGTTTTTGATTTTTTTGCTTTTTTTTTCAGAGGAGGGAAGGCAGGGCAATTGCTATTAAGTGACTTGCCCAAGGTCACACAGCTAGTAAGTGTTAAGTGTATGAGGTCAGGTTTGAACTCAGGTCCTCCTGACTCCAGGGCTGGTGCTCTACTTACTGTGCCACCTAGCCGCCCCACAATTATTCATTCTGTACTGAATGGATCTACAATCTGTCCAGGGGGAGCAATTCCTCCCCTAGAATAGATGACAGCCCCTCCATACCCTCTCACCCTGGGAATCCCACAAGCTCTTTGAGGATAGGAACTGCTTTGTTTTGTCTCTATATCTTCAGTTCTTGGCACAGTGCCTGGAAAATAGAAGGTGCATAATAAATGCTTCCTCAGCTGATTAAATTGAATTCTGGGATACCTTTTCATAAGTCTGCCACAGAGATTTCATACTGTATGTCTGCACAGAGGAGATTATGTGTGTGTACATATGTATATATGTGAGTGTATATATAATCTCCTCTGTGGCAAACTTATGAAAAGATGGACCAGAATTCAATTTAACTGAGGAAACATTTATCATATAATACACATTCATATATAATACACACATGTATAATAACACATATATGATACACGTGTATAGATAGACAGATGGACAGACAGACAGATAGATACATAGATTCAATGAGCTGGATCTTTGATCCTTATAGGGATGCTGGTGAACCACTTGGCCTAGCTATCTGCCATTCATACTCTCACTATATGACAAGCCCACTTCTTTTCTAGCCATACCTTTTACAGATGATATCTTTCATACCACTTCCCAAGCACAAGTAATTATTGGCAATATGATTACTGAGTCAGGAACACTCTCTTGTGTAGCTTCTAAACTGACTCTGAAAGTAGCTCCCAAAGAGAAGCTGCTACTGTGTTTGAGGCAAAGGCAACTGGAATAAGAATCTAGGCATCCCAAGGGGACTACTTTGAAGGACATAAGCTATAGTTATTTACTTCAAGCAGGAAGGTACCTGAGAGGCTGTTTTGTCTAATGCTCATTTTACAGATGAGAGAACTAAGGTCCAGTGAGAATGAACGGCTTGCCCAGTTAGGGTGTATAAATCCTAACGTGTTTATTTTCATTGAAGTCTTACTCCAGCACCTCATCATGGCATGGAGGTGGCCCTATATTATTAATAAGCTCTAAGAAACTCCCTCGGGCTATTTGTTGGAGAGTGCAATTCTGTACTGGTAGAAGAAATTCCTTCACTTAGGAATTCCCAATAGCAATGAAAGTGCAAGTCTAGTCACCTAAGACTTTTAATTCGTTCAGACTGATCTCCCCATAAGTAGGGTGGATTAGTTAGGCTTGACTATCTAAAAAGCCTGAAATAAGAAAATCCAGTGCAATCACCAGGAAAGCAGCAGGACTGGGGAAGCAGAGGTGGAAAAATCAGGAAGAAGAAAGATAGAAGAGCAGAATGTTTCTGATGAGAAAGAGGAAGGCAGAGAGAAAAATGAGTTAAAGAAGGGGGGAAATGGAAAAGAGAGTGGGAGGGAGTCAGATAGTAAAAAAAAATAGTAAAGAGGCAGAGGGGAAGAAGCAAGGGAAAGAAAGAGGAGGAAGAAGGAAGTGAAAGAATAACTGAATAAGGGATAAGGGAAGGGATGGGTATGGGGAGGACCAAACTGGGAGTCTGTAGCACATATATTAATTAATCAAAATTAAATGTTAAAAAATAAAACCATACCAATTGCTTTTTGTCATGGTGTTTTTCCTTTGAATGAAGGAGTAGAAGGCAAGAGGGTAAAACTAGAGGGATAGAGAGAGAGAATAGACATAGAGAAATAAAATTCATTGTGTCCCCATTGAGCCTCAAACCAGCAATGGCAGGCAGGGTACCTCATATAAAGAAATACACTAGACAAGAATGGAGAGGTTCCAGAGTTCTGGGGCCTGTGATACTCTATCCCCAAGCTATAGAGCCCACTGGTCTATGGATTTTGTATTATTTTTTTTGTTGGTTTTGTTGGTTACGTATTGGTTGGTTTTATATTATCCATCACCTTTGTATTATCTATCACCATTATCTATTTTTGTATTATCTATCACCTCCCACATGCCAGCCTTCGAAGGATTTATCTTCCCAGCCTTCAGAAAAAAAAAATCCTTATTTCTGGAGATTAATCCTTATGTTGTTCAAAAGCAAGTCTCGCTTTTCTTTAGTTGCTATCTCAACTCTAAAGGGTTTAATCCAGAATGACTAGTGTTCTGTGATTATATGGATTTTTGATCAAATTCGGGCTCAACGGAGAGCACCAAAGGAAAAAAATGAATGTGGAGAAATTTTTATAAAAAAAGAAAAAAAAATTTTTTAAACCCATTACACTGGGGCGGCTAGGTGGCGCAGTGAGTAGAGCATCGGCCCTGGAGTCAGAAGGATCTGAGTTCGGATCCGGCCTCAGACGCTTAACACAAACAAACAAACAAACAAAAAAAAACCTAGCCTTGTGACCTTGGGCAAGTTACTTAACCCCAATTGCCCTCCAAAAAAAAAAAAAAACCATTACACATTTTAAAAATCACTTGACAACATGAATCCCAGGTACATCTTAGCAAAGGGGAGATGGATTAGTTATTTAAATGCTTATTGGCTGTCTTCATCTGGGATAAATCCCTATGCCACCTATTCCATTCAGCCCAAGGAGGATAACCCTACTCTCAACTCCCAGGCCTGAAATGAACTCTTTCTCTTCTTCCTCTTCTCCATCTCTTAGAAATATTAGGTCCTTTCAAGAGTCAGCTGAGGTGCCATTTCTGACATGAAGCCTTCCCTCATTTATCCCATACTTATTGCTCAACAATTATCTCTCCAAATTACCTTGTATTTCCTTTGAGCATACCATATATGTAGTTAGATGGCACAGTAGATAAAAGGTTGGATTGGGTAAAGGAAGACCTGAGTTCATAAACCAGCCTTAGATACTTAGTAGCTGTGTGGCCCTGAGCAAGTCACTTACCTTCTGTTTCCCTCAGTTTCCTCAACTGTAAAATGTGGGTAATAATAGCACCTACCTCCTAGGGTTGTTGTGAGACTCAAATGAGATAATCATTGTAAAGCCCTTATCACAGCATCTGGCACATTAGCAAGTACTAAAGCCTGTCTGCTGCCCTATCATTTGTGGTATATGTCATATTTACCCTTAAGACAGGAACCATTTGGTTTTTGTTTTTGCATCTCTAGCATGTGGTGCATTTTTTTAAGACCTGTGATTTCATTAGTATATGGTATTGCTCCTATTAAAGAAATATCCTCCACCAATGCAGGTTGGCGACTGTTTTATGACATTATCTTACAAAGTGGTCTGGAGAAATGAGAGATTAAGTGTCATTCAGACAGTAAGTATGAAAAGTAAGATTTGAATTCAGAGTCTCCCTACTCTAAAACCAGCTCTTTATCTACTAGTCCATATTTACTAACACATAGTAGGCTCTTATGAAATACTTGTTGAGTGGAATGAAATGGAACATGATAGCTCTTCAAATATCTGAAGACAGCTATCAAATTCCTACCAAGTCTTCTCTTCACATTAGATATTTCAAGGTCTTTCCATTTATCTTCAAGAAGCATGATCTCATGGCCCCGAATCATTCCCTTCTAGATTCTCACTAGCCTCCCCATGTCTTTCCTAAAATGTAGAACCAGAATGAGAAAAAATATCTCACAAAAATTGGGTGCACAAAGAGGAATTTAAGCAATAAGGATGGGGCAGTAGAGGCAAACAGACGACACTTGAATTTCACTCTTGTCTGAACTGGCTAAAGGAGAGAAGAATGCACATATGCACAGTTAGGCACAAAAAATACATAGTTTACACAACAGGGAAATAAGAAGGAAAGAGCTTAAAGGAAAGAGGGAGGGGGTAAACAATGGAAAGAGCATGTTAAGGGAGGTGTTGGAATCAAAATAGACTCTTAAAGAGGGAGAAGGGAAAAAAGAATAAAAAGTATAAGAGAATAGAACAGAGAAAAATTCATGTTTAGCAATCATAACTGTAAATATAAATGGAATGAACTCACCTATAAAACAAAAGAGGATAGCAGAATGAAATAAAAACCTAAAATGTGGCACTCAAAATTGAATACAAAAATCCAGATGTCATTTAAGCAGGACAAAATACAGTTGGAAGATCACATCCCTATTCAAGGGCACAGGGTATCCCAATGAAACCTAGCCACATTACTTTTTTAGCTGCCGCAAAAAACCTTATGTACATTGAACTTGTAGTACACTAAAAGTCTTTTTTAGATTAACTGCTTTGTAGCTATGCTCACTCCAACTTGAACTTGTAAAGCTGAATTTTATAAATCAAGTGTAAGATTTTACATATATCCTATACATACAGTCCATATCCATATTACGTATTTGAATCTTTTTCTATGGTCCACATTTATTATTTCATCCTTATAGGGAACTTGTAGTACAGAAAGTCCTACCATCAACTTGGCAACTTGTCTACAGTTTATAATCTCAGAAAGTTTTCTGAGACACTAGTCAAGTCAACAAACACATAGTAAGTTCTTACTATGTGTCAAGCACTGAACTAAACACTGGGGATAGAAATAGGAGCAAAAAGACAATCCTTGTCTTCAAGAACAACACATAAAAGGAAGAGGTAGAGAAAAAGTCCATAGAATAGGAAACAGAGGACTAGGAGAGAATGAAGGCAGCATGTGCCCTTCCCTAAAATGGAGATTTCAGGAAGAACTGGTCAATCAGAGGAAAGGTCCACAGAGGCACTAAACAGGTCAAACTAACACTAAAACTTTAGTCAACTTGCCACAAATCACTCTGCCAGTAGTGTCAGAGGCAGCATTTCAATCCAGTCTCTCTGATTCCAAAATACTGACAATCTATCCCTTATACCATGCTGCCTCTCCCATATATATATATAAATTTGAACATATATGTATAGTACACCTATATACACATACACAATATATAGCACTTACTATCTATATATATTTTCATTTTATATATGTATATATGTGTATACATACACACACAATATGTTATTTCACTACATGCCCTAAGATATCCTCTATATAAATGTTACTTTCAATAGCACAGCTACAATATATACATGTCCTCTCATCCTGAGTCACTCTTATTCGTGTGGTCCTGGGAATTCTCCACAGAGAGTCCATTTGACATACTGGGAACCTTCCTTTAGATTTCTTGTCATTGCATGGTTACCAATGGAGCACACTGCCATCAGTTATCCTTTGTTCTCAGAATATGCCCAGTATATCCACTTTTCCCAGTTTGCCCCCTTTCTAATAACATATTTTATGCCTTTTATCTCATTCAATTCTTCTTTGGTAATATACTTTAGCCTCCTTATCCCCACCTTGTGTTTCTCCATTTCCAGGTGAGTAACCCACATTTTTAATTCTTTTGAGACTGTGATATTATTGAATGAAACATAGTCATACCGTATCACCAGGAAATATTGATTTTTTAAAAATATATTGTTTCAGAGAGATAAGTTTGCATTCATTATAAACACTGAAGTTTCCCCAAAATAACACAGTCCTATCTCCTCCTGTTCAGTTTTGGGTCCAGAATATGATCCATCAATAGTGTCTGTTCAAGGTACATGTAATGTGGAACCAGCTTTATGGACTGCCCTTTCAACTTTATAACATAATCTGAAGGAGACATTCTTCATCCATGTGGTTTTTCCTGTGTAGATGGGCTGAATTCTTTTGAATGAGTATTAAATATTTCATTTAGGAGGCTCTACAGTGTTCCAGGGTGTGAGGCAATCAGCATGTCACCCAAACAGGGGCATCTGGAGAGCCTCACTATCTATAGAGAATGTTTCTTTCATTTCCACTCTTCACAGGCATCCTGCCTGACCTCTATTACAAGCATATATCCCTGTGTTTTATGTTTCACTTGATATGAATAAACAGAAGGTTAGATCAGTGGAGATAGATAAAATACACAATATATAGAAGTAAATGAATATAGTAATCTAGTATTTGATAAATCCAAAGATCCAAGCTATTGAGGCAAGAACTCATTATTTGACAAAAACCACTGGGAAAATTGCAAAGCAGTGTGGCAGAAACTAGGCATAGACCAATATCTCACACCTTATACAAAGATGCTCAATATGAGTGGGTGATTTGGACATAAAGGATGATATCATAAGCAAATCAGGGGAACATAGAAAAATTAACTCTCAGGTCTATGGATTAGGAAAGAGCTCAGGCACAAACATGATTTAGATTTCACAGTATTAACCAGCCAGGCTCGTGCTAACTCACGTAGTAAGATGCGGCGGTAAGAAACTTCAAAGGCAAGACACTGAGCAGTAAGAAGAAAATGGAGATGGGAAAAAATGAGAAATGATCACATGGCAGAGGTACCCTGTGGATCCCCTTGGATATGACCAGGATGTTACAGTTACTGAGCTTTTCCTATTCCTGTTGATAATAAAATTCAAGGCTGAACATGGCAGCCAGGTAGCACAGTAGACAGAAGGCTGGTCCTGAAGTCAGGAAGGTCTGAATTCAGATCCAACTGCAAACAGTTCCTAGCTGTGTGACCCTGGGCAAGCTTTCTGCCTCAGTTTCCTAAACTACAAAATGTGCAGCTAACTCAGAGGGTTGTTATAAGGATCAAGTAATATGATATTTGTAAAGCACTTAGGACGGTACTTGGCACATAGTAGTTACTACATAAGCTTGTTCCCTTCTACTACTCCCCATTATGGTCCCAGATCAAGAAGATTTATCCCAATCTTGCCACCACCATACCCAAAGAAGAACCACATAGTAATGAGAAATATCACTACTCCCTAAGCTATAGCTCCTTTTGTGGTTACTTGTGACAAAGACCTACCACACCCACCCCTAATACCAAAGAACAGGTCAATTACAGACACCTGGCCAAAGACACCGGACTTGTAACTTTAACCACCCGAGGTCCAAGAGTTGGTATTGAAGACAGAACTATAACTACGGGACAGCTAGGGGCCACAGTTGATAACATGCTGAGCCTGGAGTCAGGAAGACTTATCTTCCTGAGTTTAAATCTGACCTCAGACACTTATTTGCTGTGTGACCATCTGCAAGTCATTTGACCCTATTTGCCTCAGTTTCCTCATCTATAGAATGAGCTGGAAAATGAAATGGCCAACCACTTTAGTGTCTTTGCCAAGGAAACCCCAAATGAGGTCATGAAGAGTCCAACAAAACTGAAGAGCAAACCTGAGATTTTGTCCCGAGGCACTAAAACAGACTGTAAACATCTTAAATCACAATTTTAAAATATTGTTCAAGTTTTTTATTTGTTACATTTCTATTTTGACAGCACTTTTCACTTTCACTCCTTCAGAAGTACAAAAACAACCAAACTTAGCACCTAGTTAGCAAGAATAATTAGTTAAAATAGGAAGCTGCCAGATGGTATCCTTCCCCTGGCAGCTGCAACCCAGGTGAATGCCTCCAAGAGGCTGGGTCCCCCTCTCCTTCCTGCCTCCCCAAAAGTGGTCTCTGGGTCATCCTGGGGTCTCTGTCTCTATACCATCACATGATATCTAGGTATTTTCCTTACTAAGCTTTGTCATTACCTCATCATGAATTTCAAAGTTGAGGTGAGGGCAAGATGAGTGCTACCTGCCCTAGGGAAGCAGGTTTGCTGTTTATTCAAGCCACCAAAACTGCTAGTGACAGCCTCGATGTGGGGTGAGGCTGCTTGGGATTTTAACATATTTTATACTATCTGATGTTCTCTTGCTATCTATTTTAAGTGAATTCTCATTCTTATTATGAGGTTATGTGATATATTCTAACTAGTCTGATGGGAGATCATTGTAGGTAGAGTACTGACCATCAAATTGGATAAATTCCCGAGGCAATAGCTCGGGATTCTGTTGAACATGTGTGGGTTTCTTTCTTAAATTCATGGGAGATATCTAGTTGCATGGGGGCCTATAAGGCAGTATTTTGCTTTACTGATTCCAACTTCCAACTGCTTTTGTAGTCAATAAACAATAAAATAATGAGGTCTTGCAAATTAGTTGTATGCCCTCAGAGGCAGACTTGGCATATATTGTATAAATAATAGGCTCCAAAGAATGGAGGGGTACAAGAAGATGAAGGAGGAAGGCTTTGGCCCCAACATGTAATCTTTGAAGGAGAAACACTTGTGTCTATGTTGGGGAAGGGGAGGGGGTGGTATTAACCAAGAAAATGTAACAGGTCATTAATTTGAGAGTTGCCCTGACCTCAATTCATCACAGAACCAAGAGAAATCAATCCAAGTATTGCTGACCTCTAAAAACTTTTATAGCAGACCAAGTCAGTATCTCTGGTTTGCCACCTTTTTTCCCCTAGATTATTTCAGGAAACCTTCTTTGCTTTCCTAATATGGACTGTAACTAATTCTGACCTTGGGACTTCCAGGCCCAGGTTGGAAGTTCCACATGACTTGCTGGGCTTAGACACACAGACACTTTTTTCTTTTATTTTTCTTTTTTTTTCAAAAAGATTATTATTTATTTTTGACATTCTTTTCTTTTTAAATTTTAATTCCCAATTCTCTCCCTTGCTCCCACATCCTCGCCCACCCACTTAGAGGGCAAGCAATATGATATCAATTATACATGTGAAATCATGCAAAACACATTTCTGTATTAGTTATATTTTTTAAAAGCAAGAAAAATAAAGTGTGAAAATTATACTTCAATTTGCACTCAGAGTTCATCAGTTCTTTCTTTGGACATGGATAACATTTTTCATCATGGAAACTGGAATTGACAGATGCCTCTTCTGATCCCTACTTTCATCAGTGGAATTTAGATGTGAATGAACAAGGCTTTAGGCTGCATGTGAAGGACCCTTTTGCAATTAATTCTTCCATAGGAAGAAATCCATTTGGTCAAGAATGTCAGTTCCTTGAGAGCAGGGACTGCCTTGTCTTTGTCTCCATTTTTTCTCCAGCCCCCATCATAATTCTTGGCACATAGTGGGTATTTAATTCAAGCTTGATTAAGAACAGCAAAATATTGCCTCTGATCCTATTTCCCCTCTCTAAAGAGTATGGGCCAGGGTATGCTATCTCTAACTATGTAACGGGAGCTTTGAACAGGCCCAGATCATGGGAAATGAAGTCTCACTTCATCTCTGCATACTCCCACCATGTGGATGGGAGTAGCCTCCTTTTGCTGGCTGTGTGGCCAGAGCAGACTCTTATCTTTAAAACTACCAGACTAAAACATTCTCATTCTTTTGCTTGTTCTCCTGCTGACTCACCCATAGAAAAAGTGCCATGAATTCAACAGTGATGGGGAAGGGGGGTGGGCAAAGCACCTTTCTCCACTCAGTCTTTTACTCTGTGGTTCTAAGAGAGAGGCCTGGGGTGTTTGTTCTGTTTCATTTAATTTCATATTTTTATTTTCTAGGTACAGCCCAAGATGAGCTATGTTGCCCTTGGAGTCAGAATTCCAGGCAGGATGTTGCAGCCTGACAAGAAAGCCCTGAGAAACCAGGGTGCCTGTAACTTGAGTACAAAGCAGGTTTGGGATTTTGAAGTGGTTCTGTGCTATATAGGAAGAGAAGATGTGAAAATAATCTCCTTCCCTTCCCCAAAGACTGGGGTGCGGAGTAATATATCTCCCATATATTAGAGAATATGTTTGTATACCTTTGAAGTAAATATTCTTGTGTAAAAGCTAATCTGACTATTAGTGGCTAAATGGAGCTGGGATTCCCACACATACTTGAGAGATGATCATTGGTGGGATCTGAAGCCATCGGCAGAGAGCCTAGACCACCACCACCCCCCTCCCCCAGGCCCTTAAGAGTACCAGAGAACCCTGGTGAAGGGGTAAATTATAACACACCTGGCCTTCAGGCAGCAGGAGCAAAATTAGTCAGTGTTACTACTGTGTTCTAGTTAAACCACATAAGGAATAGTGTTGTCTATACATGATAGGAACTAAGTGCTTATTGAATTGATTTAATTAATCCTTATATACCATTCTTTCAAGTTTCTTCACTATCTTAGTTCCTCCTTTGGATGTGCCATAGTTTGTAATGTTTTTCTTAAAATGTGGCCTCACAACTGGATACAATTTCAGTTTTAATTTTTATTCTTCTGGACAGCCAAGAAGTTGTGTCAGGGAGCCAGGACCAATCAGTTAGCTCTGTCTTCTTTTAAGTAAAACCTCCTTTTGTTGTGGGTGAATGGAAAGAAGTTGTTTCAGAGAAACACTGGACCTATCACAGAGAAGAATTGAACCTTCATAGGGACATAGATTTAGAGTTGGAAAGAACTTCAGCAGTCATATGATCCAACCCCCTAATTTTCCAGATGGGGAAACTGAGGCCTAGAACCATTAAATGACTTCCCTTGTGTGAGGTTGAGGTAGCATCCAGGATTCAAACCCAAGCACTTTAATTCCAAAGCCATCACTCTCTTCAGTGAGCCACACTGCCTCCTTCCATCAGGAAGTCTCTAAGGACTTAGCTGAACAAAGTCCTTCTTAAGATTCTAGCTATAATTCCATAGTTATAAATAAAGAGCAGGAGGAGAAAAAACCCTTGCAATTATCTGCACAATAGATAAATGTTCAATAATTATAGGATGCTGTCCAATTTCCACTATTCAAGCTGTTGACATTAGAGTTTGGGGCTAAGGCTATTGCTGCCTGGTTAGTTTTTTAAAGGACCAAGTGAAAGAGATCCTTGAATTCTTCTGTCAATACCCCTACTTTGCATATTGATCTACAAGAAGTCTATTCTCAGCAGTCTGGGGCAACGTGAAAATCAGTGGAGTATCTATTATAATAACCAAGGCCTAGGTAATGAGGACCTACACTAGAGGAGTGGTATTGTCAGAGGAGAGAAGGGGCCTTATTCAAGAGATGTTACAAAGGAGAAATTGATAGTCCATGGCAACAACTTGGATGGGGAGGGGAGGGATGAAAGATAATGAGGAATGCCGGATCACTTCTAGGTTGTGAGCCTGAGATACTGGGAGGATGGTGCTGCCTCTATAATGCCAGGGACCGAGCCGGGGGAGGGTTTAAGGGGAATGATAGAGTTCAGTTTTGGGCATGTTGAGTTTAAGATGATACTGGACATCTAGTATGAGATGTCTGAAAGGCAATTGGAGATATAAGACTGGTCAGCAAAGCAGTTAGGAAAGGAAAGGTAGGTTTAAGAATTGTCAGTATAGAAGCTGATGAGACCCCAAGTGAAGTCATACAGAAAAGAAGATGACCCAGGACCCAGTCCTTTGAAACACTTGTGGTTAGAGGGTGTGACCTGGATGAAGCCCTAGCCAAGGAGACTGAGGAGTGGTCTGATAGGGAGCAGTTTCAGTATAATAATAAGATTGGAAACCAGTTTGTCTGGAGTAAAAAGGAGAATGAGAGGAGAAAAGTGGAGCCCCTTTGTAGACGGCCCTCTCAAGGAGGTTAGCCACGGAGGGTAGAGGAGATTTGGGGTGATCATTAGCAGTGATAGAAGAATCAAGTGAGGACTTTTTGAGGATGGGAGAGGCAATGGCATGTTTCAGTCAACAGGGAGAGGTTGAGGATAAGTGATAGAATTGAGATGACAAAAGGAGATGGGATGGAAAGGGATCACTTGTGAGGTTAAAGGGTGCCTTAGCAAGACCTAGGGCTACCTCTTTGTGTGAAATAAGGGTGAAAGAGGAGATTGGGTATCTAAGTGATATGAGAGGAGGAAGAGGGGAAACAAGGGAGCTCACAGCAAAAGGCCTTGATTTTTTCTGTAAAATATTCTCAGCAGAGAGGATGTGGGGAGGCAGAGCCATGAGAAGTTCGAGAAGGAATAAAAAGGTTTGGAAGAGCCACTGTAGAAAGGGGGATAGCAAGTTGATAAGGGAGGTGTAGAAAGATTGCCTAGCAGCAGGGAGGGCCCAGTTGAGGCTGCATAAATAAATTTGTAGTGGACTCAATCAGAACAGCTGTGTGATTTTTCTCCACTTTCATTTAGCATCACCCAAGTAGGAGTTAAGGAGGTGAATGGTGGAAGTGAAACAAGACTGGAGCTTGGCTAGACACCATTGGCAAGGGACTCAAGAGAAAAGGACAAAGTAGCATTGAACTGGTTCACCAAGGAGTCAAAATGGGGAAAAAAGAGAGAGTCACTAGCGGAGGAGTGATGGCCCATGAGAGAACGGAGGTATCAAGGAACTGGAGAACATTGTGCAGAAGAGAAGTAGATCTTGCTTTAAGGGAGGGCAGAGGGAGATGTTGAAAGCCAGGAGAATACCTGTAATATCTAATGTCTTGTCAAATGAGATAATGAATGTGTTTCAAGGATGATTTAAACTACAGGGACCCTCCCATGGTGCCTGCCCAACATTGCCATTTCTGGTTCTGGCCAACCACATAGCAACTGTGGGGCTTACTTCTCATTGTGTCCAACTCAGAGCTAAAGGACTCTGACATGACAAAAAGTCCCCTTGTTGTCTGCCGACCCAGGAAATCTGCTGTTGTTGTTCATCCTTCATTCTCAAAGAGGACCAATGGCATCAGGAGGGTGACGTCTTGACTTACAAGTGAATTGGATTTAAGTGAGGCAGAACTATGCAAAGTCATCAGCCTCACTATCTCCTCCAGAATCATCAGAGTCCAGGGGCAAGACATAGGTCAAGACAACTAGGGATGACCCAGGATGCAGTGGGAGACCTTTGTCTTTTTAAGCTGAGGTCTTTCCTAGGTCTCAGTTTGTCTGAGACATCGCCCGTTCAGTAATTAAAGGCTAAGAAAAAACTGAGGCAAAAGATGACCTAGTTTGCTTCCATAAAAGAATCAATCTGGGAGGGGAAGACCCTCAGAGTTTCTGACCAGAACAGAAACAATTGCTATTTATACTCCCCCAGGAAAGCTGATGATTCAGTGGATGTATAAAAAGAAGCAACCACCCCCTCAAGGCTCTGTCTTTCTTTCCAGTCTCAATTGTGTCCAGAACGTTTTGAGATGCTTCACCAGAGGGCAATAGGAGAAGGGCCAGGTTACTCCCAACTCCACTGTGGACTCCTCATGACCATGAGTTAAGTGGCTCTGAAGTACATGACCTGCTAGGCAATCCTGAGCCTGAGTTTCAGCTGGCTATTCTGTGTTTGTCCTTTTTTGATCTCAGATGAACGAGATGGAAGAGTTCAGGATTGAAGGTAGACCTTGAGAAGTCCAAAGGTCTTGGGTTCCATGAGATTAGAGATGAATGCCTGGCAACTACCCCAGAGCTCTTGGAGAGGATGGCTACCAACCAGAGGACTGGCCCAAACCTAGTCATTTTCCCAGTAAACATGAACTGGGGGATGTTTGGACAGTATAAAATAGGGGGTAAAAATGTAAAATACTAGCAAATGCTTTATGTTCTGATGAAATTTAAGTCTCAGGCACCCCCCAAACATTATAACAGCAGTTATGTTAACTGGACCCCATTTTAATTCATTTTCTTAAGACACACAATGTGAAACTTTTATGTTTAACACTTCTTTTGTGTATAGGAATAAATTGTCTGTCTCATACCTTATTTATAGTGTATACTGAGTACCTACTTATTCCTCCCTTTTGAAGCAAATCCTAGACATGGCCATAATCTAATCTTTATGTAAAATTGTTCCCATGGCACTGGCTTCAGGATTTAATGAACTGGGGAGTGTGAAAAAAGGAATTCTAATCCTTCTCATTAGAGTTCAGGCTCGCCTAGGACTGATCCCATTCCAAACGACATTCCTGGATACAGAAAAGGGAGTGGGCACAGTACCCTAGCCACCTGTGGGGTAGAAGCAGTTCCTCAAGGTTAGATATGCAAAGTGTTTCCCAAGCTTTGAAGTGCTATGTAAATGTGTTATCATTGTTATTATTGGTACAAAATTCCTACATACAATCCTGCTGATTTAATTCTCCATCATTTCAGGAGTTATGCTTCAATGGCTATGACTGTCATATATTTCTCTGATCTGAAAGTCTGTTCAGAACCAACATAAAGGAAACTCTTTGAGATTTTTATTACTTGAAATTCTGACAATAATTTGTCATGAGGTGCCCAAATTCCTCTTTCTGGTTGCAAAATTATTTGATGCTGTCAAGCAAGAGTGAATAGCCCAAATTAGAGTTTATTGGTTTGAGAACCTTGAAATGATTCCTTTCAGAGATAAGTCATCTCCAGTCAGGCCTTATGTCTTGTCAAATTGTCTTAGTGTTCTTTGCCATCTAGAGATGCCCCAGGATCCCTCCCCCTGCCCAACCTCCAGTCTGGACTGCCTTCCAAGGTAAAGGGGAAAAGGCAATATTCCCAGACATTCACCTCATTGAACTCTTCTCAGATGTCAGACATCCCACTTAAAATGCAATTGTGGGCTCCCATCCAAGCGCCAAGAGCACCCCTATTTAGCATTCAAGACATGTGCCAGGAGGTAGATGAACAATGTGCTCTCAGAATTTCTAGAAAATACACATAATATATTTTTACCTTGCCTGCAGTCAAGAGCAGAGCATTTGTAGCAATGCAGAGAGGCTGTTTGATACATTAAGTTCTGTTACCCAGCTCTCTCAATCAACTTGGTCTCGAAGACTCCTCTCAGCTGGAACATTCTCTGACTTTTTTTGTGCACAAGTGCGACTCTGAAGTACCTTCTGAATCACCACAGAGTGACTGAACTCTTTGATGGGGTCAGCTCTAACATTAGGCAGCCTTTGCTGCTTTCATATGAAGGAAAGGACATTAGAAGGCAGAAGATCCAGGTTTCTGTCAGAGGCAGGCAATCCACCATCATGGGTAGAATGCTAGGTCTGAATCCTGAAAGAACTGAGTTCAAATCCTGCCTCAGACACTCACTAGCTGTATGACCTTAGGGAAGTCACTTAACCTCTGTTTGCCTCAGTTTCTTCATATATAAAATGGGGATAATAACAGCACCTACCTTCCAGAATTGTGAGGATGAAATGAGATGATATTTGTAAAGCCCTCAGTGTAGTGCCTGGCACACAGCAGGCATTATATAAATGTTGTTACTGTCTGTGCCTCAGTTTCCTTATCTGTGTAACAGCTGTTTGATAGATGCCTACAGGTAGAACTTCATGGAGGAAGTAATTTAGATCCCCTTGGAGCTTATCTTGATAGCTAAAGAAGTCCCAAGCAAGCATACCTGAGACCCATCCTGGGAAGGATTTTGTGGCTAGAGAGTTGAGCCAAAACTACAAAACCCAGCATGCTCTTGGAGGGCATAAACTATTTTTCTCTATGAGGTCTTCAGCATAGTTACTCCCTTCCCCCTTGTAAGGGGGCTCTGTCAAATCGCTGTTACATCTGCTAAATGAGGGCATTGGACTCCATGCCTTTCCATTATGATATCTATGATCCTATGACTCTTGCCTCAGTCTGACCCAAAGCAATCAATCCCCTTCATCTCTCTGAACCTGTTTCTTCATTTATTAAATGGGAGTGATAATACTACCTACCCCAGAGTTAAGAAGCTCCAGTAATATAACTCAAGTAATTTACAAACTGTAAAGGCCTATGGAAATGTCAGCTCTTCCTTTTTGTAGTGACCTTGGCTGCCGAAGTCATTTCCATTCCTTAGGCTTGGATTGCACTCTCTTTCTTGCATGCACTCGTTCGCTCTCTCTCTCTTTCCTCCATCCCTTCCCTTCATATAGGTCAATATAATTCATATTTATCTAGCACTTTCCACTGAACAGCCCTGTCAGGTAGGTATTACATGTAGGTTTTGTTTTGTATAAGTCTGTATCTGGAATTTTATCAGTAGATGGCTTCCAGATGAGGAAATTCCCTTCTTAGATATACATCTATAGCTTGCCTGTAACTTATAGTCTTAGAGAGTTAACTGGGGCATTGAGAGGCTAAATAACTTGGTTATAGTCATATAGGATGTCCCAGAAGAAGGACTTAAATCCAGGTCTTCCTAACTCCATAGCTTGCCCTCCATCCAATATATCATGATGATTCTCATTACAAGTGGAATTATCCCCATTTTACAGATAGGAAACTAAAGTTCAAAAACCAAATAACTAGTAAGTGTCAGGGCTGACATTTCAATTCAGTTTTCTCCTGCCTCCAGGTCCAGGACCCTTTCCACTCTATCATACTGCCTCTCTAATCCCATGCAATTACAGGACCATTTTTGCCAGGAAATACAAGACAAATGGCTGGGTAAAGACCTCACTGAACTGCGAGTTTGTAGACAGGCAACTGATCATTTGCTTCAATAGATGTCTGTGTGGTTAGTCATGAGACAACCTCCTATGACCAGAATGTATGAGTCACTTGCTTTCAGTTGTGTCATGAAAATACAGCCGAAAGTCAAATTGGAGCACTGGGATGCTCCCTGAACACAATAATTATTATCTTCAGTAAAGTTAGAAAGTTAAAGAACAATAGCTCACATTTCTTCAGAGCTTTGAGGTTTACAAAGCACTTTCACTCCAACAACCCTATGAAGTAGAGAGTACAAATATGATTCCTCCATTTGACAGATCCCAGAATCTCAGAATTGGAAGGAACCCCAAAGGTCAATTAGTTTAACATCTTGAACCAGAATCTCCTCTCCAATATTCCTAAGTCAGTCAGAAGATGGAGATAATAATAGGTAGCATATATATATATATATGTGTGTGTATATATATATATATATATATATTACTTCAAAGTCTGCAAAGCATTTTATATAGGCAATCTCATTTGAGCCTTAGGACAGACCTGGGGGGTAGGTACTATCATTATCTCCAGTTTACAAAAGAGAAAACTAAGAATGAAAGAGTAAATTACTTGCCCAGGGTCACACAATTATAATGTATCTGAGTCAGGATTTGAATTCAGATCTTCCCAACTCTAATTCCCACAATTTTCCACTTCACCATCCAACTGCCTAAATATGTCTCCACTGAGGGAACCCACACTTCCTGAGATAGCCCATTCCATTTTTAAATAGTTCTAATTATTAGAGGTGCCTCCTGATATCAAGTTTAAATTTGCCTCTTTGCAATCTTCACTTATCACTCCTAGTTTTGTCCTCTGAGGCCAAACAGAATTCCAAATACTTGAAGAGAGTTATCATAAACCCTTATTTTTCTCTCACCCAAACTAACTACCCCCCATGAAAACGGTCTCTAGTTGCTTTACATCTATAGTCATCCTTCTCTGGACTCACTCCATCCTTTCAATATTCTTCCATGATGCCCAGGCCTGAAATCAATATCCCAGAGGACCTCTGACCAGAAAATAATACAGTACCCTCTTATTCTGGACACTATGTATCTTCTAATGCAATCTAAGATTCCATTAGCATTTTGGGCTCCCACATCATGCTGTTATATTGAACTTGCAGTCTATTAAAAATGCCTAGATTTTTTCCATATAAAGTGTCTTATAGGAATACCTCCCCTACCTTCTACTTAGATAGTTATTGATTTTTTTTAAATCCAAGTATAGTATTGTTCTCTATCCCTAATAAATTTCATCTTGACAGTATGGTATAGTACATAGTGAGCCAAACTCAGACTCAGGAAGACCCATCCTTTCAAATACTTGAATAGTAAGATCTGAGTTCAAGCCCTGCCTCTGATAGACACTGGCTGTGTACCCTAAGCAAGTCCCTCAACCTCTCAGTGAGCCTCAGGCACCTAGGTATAAATTATACAGATTGTACTAATCTACACTAGCAGAATGTGTTTCCTCGTTGGGGGTGCCTTCTACCAATCAGAAAATAGGTCCAGTCCAACAAAATCATCTTATTGGATGATTACCCATGATTCTAGCTTGCTGAGGTCTTTAAAAACATTGATTCTGTCATTCTGAGCATTAACTATTCCTCCTAGATTTGTCCTGTATTCAGATTTGCTGTGAATGCTAGCTTTGTCTTTATTCGAGTTATTGATAAATATGATGAACACCAAGGACAGCTCCATGGGGTACTTCACTAGAAACTCTTCTTCCAGTTGATAACAATCCATTAATAATAATTGCTCATCTTTTGATCTGCACCCTTTGTCCAGAGATCAATTAATTCCATTTTCCAGGGAAATCAAGCATAGAAAGGAAGATTTCATATATACCAAAATATTCCTAGCAACATTTTAGTGCTAACAAAGAATTAGAAACAAAGTAAATGCTCAATGACTGGAGAATTGCTTTATTTAATTGTGTTATAGGAATGTAATGGTATATCACTGTGCCATAAGAAATGGACAAATACGAAGAAATCAGAGAAGCATTGGATGACTTCAATGAACCAAAACAGAGTAAAATAAGCAAATCCAGGCAGACAATATACACAATAATTACAATAATGGAAAAGGGAAAGAACAAAAAAATAAAACTGAATGTTAGACCTCACCCTAGAAAAGAAATGAAAAAAATATATCTCCTCCCTTCTTTCAAAAGGTAGGGACTAGAGCTAATGGAATGTTACATACATTTTCAGACATGGTTTATGTGTTGGTTGGTTTTGTTGAATTGATTTTTTTTCTTTGCTCTTTGTTACAATAGATGGCTACCGGGGAGGGGAAATATATTCAGAAATAAAAAATACATAAAAGCAAAAGACATGAAATGAGCTAACCTTTACATACTTCTTCAAAGTTTACAAAGTATTTTCATTACAATAACCCTATAAAGATAGCATAAGTATCATCCCCATTTTACAGGGAAAGAAACTGAGTTCTTCAAGGTAAAGTGGTTAGAAAAGGGACACAGGACTAGTCAGGATCTGAAGTGAGATGTGAACTGAGCTCTTCTGACAGTAAGCCAAACAGTCTTTCCCCTACGTTACAATATAATTTAATTTATCATATTGTTATGGGGGAAAAACATGTGGTAGGTAACTGAGACCAAAATATGTTTAACACAATGCAGATATTAGAGAGATAAAAACCCAGTTTTTATTATTACTCTCAAGCAGAGAAAGCCTGAATAATCATTAGGATTCTAACCAGGCTTCTTATAGGCAATATTACATCAGAGTGACAAAGATATAATTCTTTTACATTGAAATCTTTAAAGTTAAAGAAAAGATAGACCCACAATCCCAATGCTTCCTTCAATGTCATAAAACTTTAACAAACTCAAATAGAATCATAATCTCATACATCCTTTAGGCAAAGAAATCTTGTTTAAAAAAAATCACTGTATAGGTCAAGTTACAGAGTAAATCACACTTAGAGGGTTCACAAATAGGCTGATTAAGGAGAAAGATTTACATTTCACCAAGGAGTCAGGCACAATTGAGATTCTTCTTCTGGCTTATTATCTAAGGAATGTTTAAGTCTTCTGGGGCAGGGATGGGGGAGACAAGGGGAGGTCAGGCAATCAGGGTTAAGTAACTTACCCAGGGTCACATAGCTGATACATGTCAAGTGTCTGAAGCCAGATTTGGACTAGGGTACTCCTGATTCCAGGGCCAGTGCTCTATCCACTCTTCTACCTAGATGCTCCCAGAATATTTAAGTCTTTAAGTAAATTTTCACTTCCCATGGGATAGGTTTTAGTCAACAAACTTCAATTAGGGGAACAAAAGACAGGCTTTTAGTTAACCACTACTTGCAGGAATGATAAAAGCAAATCAAAAAATTTTAATTCCCATTACAATATGTAATTCATATAATAAAATTGTAATAATAAGCATTCACCCTTATTTCGTGCTTTAAGATTTATAAAGCATTTTGTATATATTATCTCCTCTTGTTAATAACTACTCTTTGGGTTGAGTCATTCACCTGGTTTTGAATCCATTTAATCTCATCTAATCCACATTTTTCCATCATTTCCACAAACCGACTGGAGCAGAGAACCAACCCGCTGTTCTAACACATTCCTCTCCTGGGACTCAAGAGTTGGAAAAGGAAACAACTGTCCCAACTTCCGTCTGGGGACAGAAAAGCATTGGAGAAGCCTGTTATCAGCTTCCATGGTGGCATCCCTCACCACCCACAGAATGCATCCCTCCATCCTAATCCCCTCTTCTTCCCCCTCACTATTTAGTACCTATGTTATATAAAGAAATCAGTGACCACTAACCATTGTTTCAAGTTTTGTGCTCTCTGTGATAAGGGCAAACGGGAAGGAAGGACAGAGGAGCACAAGGCACAGGAAGAGAGGCAGGCAGTAAAGAAACAATTTCTTCCCCAGGATGACACAAACCTTTCAGTTACTCTCCTATATATTCCTTAGCTAGCTCAAAGTGAGAAGCAGGAAAAATAGTAAACAAAGAGAGATTCCCAGGGGTGTGCTGGCACCAACACTGGAGAGTTCATTGTAAAATGTTCAGTCTGAGCATTTACGCCTTGGAAATCAGCAAATAAAGGCTCAATTTATTGGGTTTTGATTGTCTAGACGTAAGAAGTTCATGGAGAAAATATTAATTATGCAGATTAAACTTAGAAGTGGGCCATTTGTATCTTTTCCCCAGCAACTGAGAAAAAATTCTTAGTTTGCTATTATATTAATAACCAAGTATTAAACCAGGATCTGCATTTTTTTCTCCTTTATTTCTTCATTTAGGGCCCAGCCCCTATAGATCAGTCATCTGTCTCTGAAGAACATGACTGATTGATGATATTGCCCTAATCCTTGGGGACCATGCTCCTCCATCTTGGACAGGACCCCACCCAACTAGAAGACCCTACTTCTGTTTAGAGTATAAACAGAATCCAATTTAGGCAAATTCTTGCCCCAAGGAGAACAGCCCTATCCTTGCACCCCTCCATTAGAGTTTAGGTGACCCAGCTCATGAAGGGAAAAAACCAACTGGAACAGTCTGGGTGAAGATAGATTGCTCTGTCAGTATTGCTGGAGGTGGCTAAGACTCAGGTTGAAATCACATTCTCAGCAAGAGGAAATGAAGACTCCTAGCCAACCTCCTCATTAAATGTCCACCAATCAGGGTTTTCACCTGTCAGGGGCATCCCCTTTTCTAAAAGTATATTAAGGCTTTTAGTCTCTCCATTGCTTGGTCTTTGGTTACCAAGAGAAACCATGACCATCAATTTATTGATTATTAGCTAACCTAATTGATAAATTATTATAAATTGCTTAGAAACTTTCTCTCAGGTTTTTCATTTGTCACATAAATATTTACTGGAGAGTTCTGAGGTGAATCCCAACAGCCTGGACTAGAAGAATAGATATTGTATAAGCCTCCTAGGGACAAAAGGGAAGAAAAAGTAACTATGACATTTTTCTGAACAATAAGTAACAGTCAAAAAAGAAAATGAGACTGGTCAGGTATAACCTCTTCTTTTAAAAAAAATGCATGTGTGTTTATACACCCATACATATGCATGTATAAATATGTGTGTTTTATATCACCTAGATTTCTCAATGTATCTCTCTCCCATTCTCCTCCCAGAGATCCATCTTTTATATCAGAGAATAAAAAATGAGGACAAAAAAGTTCACCCGAAAACCAACATATTGAAAAAAATCTGACATTATATGGAGTACATTACGTCCTCGTAATCCCCCATCTCAGCAAACAAATAAGAGGTAGTGCCTTTTCATATCTCTTTTCTGGGATCAAGCTTGGTCATTACAACTTCACAGCTTTCTGTTTCAATTGTTTTCTTGGTTTTTTTTCCATTCACATTATAGGGGTGGCAGTGCTACTGTTTCCCTGGTTCTGCTTACTTTATTTGTATCAGAACATATTTAAGTCTTCTCAAATTTCTCCCTATTCATCCTTTCTTATTGCACAATAAGAAATCTCACTCCATTACGCTCTGTTCCCACACCGTGATTAGTCATTGTCTAGGTTTAGTCACTGTCTCGTTTCCAGTCCTTTACTAATGCAAAAAGACACAACCTTTCCTAATGAAGAAAAGAAATTCGGAGGAAACCTGATGGTTATGTGGTCCAGCTCTGGGTCCTGTTGCCCCTCAGCTGGCCCTTTCCCACTCTCCCCTAGATCCCTGAGAGGGACTTAGAAATCATATCCACTGCTTCTTTCAGTACTTCAGGATTTCATTCATTTGGTTCTCTTGACAACCTCCTTGAGGCCAATTAGTTCCTCTTCTGGTCTCTCCTCCCTTTTTTTCCAATTCTCTTCTATCCATTTTTGTTTTCTCCCTTTCAATTTGAATACCATGCTCTGTGGTAGAGAAAAAAAATTTTAAGTCCACTAATTTCACCATTCTCTCCACCATTTATTACTGTTATATCCCATCCACTTTGAGCAATAATTCTAGCCCTTCTTTGATTCTCCTCTTTACCCTAACATGGCTTTTTTTTAACATAACATGGGTTTCTCTGGCCCCACTCACTGAAGGACAAGTCTCCAGTACTCTGAGGGCATTGGGGAAGTCTTTATTCTTCTGCCATTGGCTCAAGCCCCCAGTGTGTTCCCCTTTTTCAGGGGTCACTGACTAACAGCCCAGTTCAATTTCACCAATTAACATATGATTAAGTTTTACAAAGGAACATTTACTTCAAAGATATAATAAGAACAAACATAGAAAGGTCTTCTCCAAGCCCCCTTATACCTCCTTAATCTCAGGGGAAAGGATGGGGGTTAGGCTTCTAGTTTAATTCTGTTCTTACATAGCACTAGTCCCACCAACTTCAAATAAAAGACCCCTGTGCTCCTATTCCAGACTCTGGCTTCTCAGGCCTCCCTTGTTGGGTTAGCTATAATATCCAGCCTGGAATCCCAAGTTCCAAACTCCCTATAGATCAAGCTCCCAGAATACTTACTCCACTCTCTGCACCTAAAACAATAAAGTACAAATAAGATCAGATCAAAACCCCAAGCATGTTTCTCGGTGCCAGATGGTCCTGTATACTGTGGTGTTACCTGCTGTGTGTGAAGAAATGCTTCCTGCCAGACACTAATGAAAGAAGGCAGAAGACCTGTTTTCTGTCAGGTAGTTTTAAAGACATAGTTCCAGCTAAACAACTAAGAAATAGAGGCTGTTCCCAAACCTCATGGTAGGCCAACACAAGATGTCCATGAATGCACCAGTTCTCCTGTCTCCTGGGGCGGGGATGGGGATGGGGATGGGGGTGGGGGGGGGAGGGGGGGGTGGAGTTCCAAAGAATTTCCCATGTAAGCAGTGCTAATTTAGGAGTTAAGGGCATGCACCTGCCAACCATGGAAACAAATGATCAAGGAGCCTCAGCCGCTCTGCAACTACGCTTAACTCTAAAAAAAACCAACAACAACAACAGAGAGCTCACATAGGTTAACAAAACTGGTTAACTCTAAAAACAAAATAAAACCAAAGAGTTAACAGTAGTTATAATCAAAAAGCCTTCTTTATTCCATTGGAGGAGGGAAACTAGACACATGTACCAGGGCCCCCTCTAGCAGGAGACCCCCTTTAGTGCAGGCAAATCTCAATACTTATGCCAATGGCTGTGGTCCTGACAGTGATGGGGAACAGCAACAATGGGACAAGTTTGATTCATAGCAGGCCTTCCTGACAGGTGCTGCAGGTGCTTGTCTGAGCTGGGAGACCACCTAGTGCTGGTGGGAAACAATTCTGGGACCTTGCTGTGACTGAGACCATCCAGAGGATGAGTGCAAAGGATTGTTGTTATGCCAAGCTCAGGGCACAGCTTGCTTGCTGGGCCTTAGCTCTGGAAAACAGGATGTTTCTCATAGTACAAAGAGAGGGATGGTCTTGGCTTGGGAATCCTGACACACCAGACCTCATTACATTTAAAAGCCCTTTTTGTTGTTGTCAGCATTCCTTGCCAACTTTGGGTCAAACTGAGTTTTAAGTGCTCCTGACACTGCTGTTGCAAGACAAACCACTTTTTTGTATTTGTATTACTTGTATTGCTTCTATTTCTTGTTAGCATCATGGTGTGGTAGATGGAGTACGAAACTTAGAGGCTGGTGACCTGGGTTCAAGTCTTTCCTTAACTATTAATTACTTGAATCTTCATGGGTAAGGCATGTAATTTTTCAGACCCTGACTATCCTGTCTTAAAAATGAGAAGTTGGGGGCTGCTAGGTGGTGCCCTGAATAGAACACTGGCCTTGGAGTCAGGAGGACCTGAGTTCAAATTTGGCCTCAGACACTTGACACATTCTAGCTGTGTGACCTTGGGCAAGTCACTTAACCCCAACTGCTTTGCCTTCCCCCTCCAAAAAGCAAAAATAAATATTAAAAGATTTTTTTAATGAGTATTGGGTTCAATAATGAGACTGGGTTCAATCATTGAGATTTATCAAGAACAATATCATAGCTCATGCCCCCACCCTGATAAAATTGGGGGCATCTGAATTTAGCTTGTTTTGGGAGCATTCACATCAGCTTACCTGACAGCACCCAAAACAATATATAAACACTTTGAACATAAATACATTATTATAATGAGTGAATAAAATTAATAATTATGATAAACCAAATGAAAACATAAATGGGATTTGATTCCAAATTCAATAGCAAGAAATAATGTCAATAGGAAAAGGACTGCACCAAGGATAAAATTAGAGCTTCTTCCACTACCAGCTCGTAATTCTTGCCCATCTCTGATTTAGTGGAGACAGCCACACATCCATCTTTCTCTTACCTGTCTCTTAGTTCTTTCTCCTCATGCCCCTGATTGTTTCTCTTTGAGCATGCTGAGAAATGGAGTCTTTCCCTAACTGTAGTCTGCTACCTAGCTTACAGGCTTGTTATGAAATAAGTTCTTTTAATACAGAAGCCGTGACTTTGGGCAATGAACCTCCCCAAGCCTAAGGATAGCAGAGGGTCATATTAAGGGACCTCTGGAGTCCCCTCCAGCTTAAACCTATGGTCCTCTCATCCTATGACCTTAACACACACTATCTATG
The DNA here is from genome assembly GCA_011680675.1 of Gymnobelideus leadbeateri. NCBI lineage: Eukaryota > Metazoa > Chordata > Mammalia > Diprotodontia > Petauridae > Gymnobelideus > Gymnobelideus leadbeateri. The sequence goes on from WOXC01002239.1 coordinate 95,217, forward strand.
TTATGTCCTAAAAAGTTAAGTTGGTTAATGAGTTCTCTGTGAATCCACATTGATCTCCTTAGACCAGTGGTGTCAAACTCAAATAGAAACACTGGTCACTAGACTATACATAAGAATTCCTATGGGCCACATACTGACTTAGCAACCTATAAATGAACATTATCAATTTTTTATCGTAACATGGGCATGTAATAGAGGCGACTAGGTGACACAATGTTGGAGTCAGGAAGACCTAAGTTCAAATCCAGCCTCAGACACTTACTAGCTCTGTGATCCTGGGTAGGTCAACAAAATAATTAAAATACAATAAGAAAAAGGCAAACCACTCCAGTATCTTTGCCAAGAAAATCCCAAATGGGATCACAAAGAGTCGGTCACAACCGAAACTACTGAACAACAACAACAATTTTTGCCGTGGGTTGCTCAGTGTCCAGCACTTAGCATGCTTCGGAGATGTGAATAAGAAATGACCAGGCCATGTGGGTAGCTCAAGGAAGAACCATGAACTCCATTTATTGATACTCAGGGAAAGGTTTTTATAGAGCAAAGAGACAAAGGATGGGAAGGAAGAGAAATCATTATCTTAATCTGTTGTATCCTGGAAGTAGCATAGTAATAAGGCCTATTGTTTCCTAGGTGCCATAGAGTCTTGGGCAGTTATCTCTTATCTCAGTCAGTTACATCAGAAAGGATGCTCTTGAGAGCTGGCCTCAAAGCCTAATGGCCAAGGCCGCATCATCAAGAACATCTGCATAAGAACTGACTTCCTGCAAATGTTTTGGACAACTAAAGTTTTGGGGCAGAGCCTTAGGTCTGGGTCTCCAGTACTTCCTAATGCAGCCACAATCATAAACAGATACAATTGACAGCAAACTTCAAAGCTGAAGCGCAATCCTCAAAAGACATCATGTTTAGAGCTGGCCACTCAAAGATACCAGAGTGTGGAATCAGATATATCCAGGGACAGAATCCTGTTGATTTCAGGAACTCCAACAATATCCTTTTAAATGCAACCTATATCAAAAGAACTCCGGAGCTGACTTAGTGAAAAGTCGAATCTCGAAGAGGTCTTTGTTGTTCAGGTTCACTGATATCAGGGTAATTATCTGAAGTCCTGGCTCAGGCCTCTTTGGCTCACCACAAATTTTTATTGTATTTTAATTATTTTGTTAACTATTTCCTAATTACATTTTAATCTGGTTGGGCTGCATTCATGAATGTTGCAGGCCACAATTCTGCTTCTGGCCAGGTGCTTAACAACATTTCTACTTTAGACTATTTCTCCTTTCTGTTCTTCATCAAAATCATTTGTATTGTAGAGTCAAGTATGATGTTATTCTAAAAAGTAAAATGATGTAGAAAAAGGTAAAAAGATAATTATCTCATACAAATGAGATGCAAGTAGAAGAACTGATACAGAGGAATTAGATAGGGGAGGAGGGTAGATGGTTCTGGAACCCTACTCTTATTGGGAATGGGTTAAAGAGGGAACAATACAAATATATCTAGAAGGGTATAAAAGTCTTCTAAATTCAGAGAGAAATAAGAGGGTAAGGGGATAGGGTGGAGGGAGAAGATAATGGAGGGATTCTTGGAGGAAGGTAGGTTAAGGTAGGCAAGGTAGCAGGTAGAAGTAAAGTAGAGGAGTAAGGAAGGATAGGAATAGGGTGAGAAGGATAGTGAGAAAAATAGGAAGGAGGAAAATATACAAGGAATTATAGTTTAGAATGTGAACGGAATAAATTTACCTATAAAATGGAAACTGAAAGCAGATTAAAAATTTGAATTTACAATGTTGCTTTTAGGAAATGCTATAAAAATGAGAAATAAAACAACCATAAAATAAATGTCAGGAGTAGAATTTATGTAAAAAAGCAGGGATAGTCCTCGTGATCTCAGACAAAGGGAAAGCTAAAATCAGATTTAATCCAAAGAGAAAAACAGGGAAACTATACCATGTGTCAACCATATTAATGAATAGTTTTAAACCATATAAAACAACTAGACAATATTAAAAAATGAGAGTATACCTGCCAAAATAGAGACAGGAACTATACGAATATAAACACAAAACACCTTTTAGACAAACAAAGTTAGATCTAAATAACTGAAGTAATATTTATTGTGCATGGGAAGGAAAAGCTAATATAACTTTTAAAATGACAATTTTGCCTAACTAATCTATTTCTGTAATGCCATCCCAATTAAATTACTAAAAAAAATCTTACTGAGTCAGAAAAAATAATAACAAGGTTCATTTGGAAGAGCAGAGGTCAGGAACTTTAAGGAAACCAGGGGAAAAGATGTGAATGAATATACATATATATGTGTATATATATATATATATGTGTGTGTGTGTGTGTGTGTGTGTGTGTGTGTGTGTGTGTGTGTATGTATGTTTGTATATATCTATACCTCCATGCTTAATTACATACAACCTTCTGAGGTGGGGGGAGGGGGAAAATAAAGTAAAAAGTACACAGCAGAGGACAAAAGAAAACATACAAGAAGCAAAGAAAAGATAGCTTTAAATCAACCTGTACTATTCATTATATAGATTTTCTTGAAATGGAAATTCATTATTTATACTGAATCTTCTCTTATGTTCTGCTGTGTCCATGGCAATTTTTTTTCTTTTCTTGTTTTGTAGTTAAGTTTAAAATAAATTTTAAAATTTAAAAAAAATCATTTGTGTTTATGTTGTTAAAATTTCATTCTTGAGAACCTCCCACTCCTCTTGAGTCAACATCCCTCGTAGAATTTTAATCCATTGGCTTCTATTTATCTTCTCTCTCTTTGAAGTTGAAGAAATTAAAGCCAAATGGTTTAAATGACTTGTCAATGTTTCTAGACCTAGTAAATGTCACAGCTGGGACACAAAATCATGACCTCATTTACAGGATCACAGGCTCATATCTAGAAGAGGCCGTATAATATATATATATATATATACACAATATATATATGTCATCTAGTTTACCTCTTCATTTTACAGATGAGGAAACTGAGGCATTGAATGGTTAAAACTCAAGTCTTTTGATTTCAAGATGAGGGCTCTACCTTTCCATCACAGTCACATAAGCCTCTCCTATCCAACCTATCCATCCTTCCTGAATACAAACCCTGAACTTTCAACTCAGATGTGTCATTTCACATTCATCCCTGAAGAATGGACCTAATGTAAAATGATATTAAACTAACTTCTTATGAGACACACTGCCCCACCCCATTCTCCTGCCCAACAGAAGGAGCTGTGAAATTTTACATGTCAATGGCAATGATGGCAGAGGTTACATTTTAAAAAATTCCCCTCCAGATGCCCATCAATTGGGGAATGGCTGAACAAGTTGTAGAATATGATTGTGATGGAATACTATTGTGCTATAAAAAATGATGAGTGGGATGATTTCAGAAAAACCTGGAAAGACTTACATGGACTGATGCTGAGAAAAGTGAGCAGAACGAGAACACTGTACACAGTAACAGCAACATTGTAAGATGATCAACTATGAACTTAGTTATTCTCAGCAATGCAATGATCCGAGACAACTCTGAAGGACTTATGATGAAAAATGCTGTCCACCTCCAGAGAAAAAATTAGTGGAGTATAAATGCAAATAGAAACATATTTTTTTATTTTTCTTGGGTTTTTATCTTTTTAGTCTGTGTTTGTTTTTATTTTGTTTTTTTGAGGGGGGAAGGGAAGGCAAGGCAATTGGGGTTAAATGACTTGCCCAAGGTCACACAGTAGTAAGTGTCAAATATTTGAGGTCAAATTGGAATTCAGGTCCTCCTGACTCCAGGGCCAGTGCTCAATTCACTGTATCACCTACCTGCTCCTGTGTTTTCCTTTATAACAATGGCTAATATGGAAATGTATTTTGTATGATTGTACATATATAATCTATATCAAATTGCTTGCCTTTTCAAGGTGGGACAAGGAAAGAAAGGACACGAGAATTTGGAGCTCAAAAATTTTATAAAGAAATGTTTTAAATTATTATATGTAATTGGAAAAAATAAAATATAAAAAATGTCCCCCTAAAAAATCCCCCTTCATGCATCATAGACAGAATGAGTCTATACAGGAAAGCCTCAGCATTGAAGGAATATTTAGATGTGAAGATTTTTAAATGGAAAAATAAAAATGTAATTCCTAGTCTAGGCACATAGCCTGTCATTTTCAGTTTCAGTGGAAATAGAGCTGACTATGCTACAAATGAGGAAAACAGGGATCCCATGTTAATTCAAACCAAATGCTTGCATTTCTCTGTATTTTTCAGTGCCTGTAAATATTCACCTTCAGGCCTATTCCATTTCTGAGAGTATTCTGCCCTGGTCTTCATGCCAGTCATGTATTTAATACCTGAACATGATATAAAAGAAACTTGGTAAACAGCTAGTGGTAAAAGTTTTTCTGTCAAATACCACTAACATGGTACCTACTGAGGCATATCTGCCTTGTTCTAGAATCAAGTGTGGCATAAAGAAACTGCATAGTATACCCCTCCCCGCACAACCAGCCTGGTGACTCACTGCTTAGTAACAGCTCACATTTACATGGCAAGCATGTCCCAAATATCGTCTCACTTGATCCCCTCCACAGCTCCATGTGTCAGGGAGTATGGGCAGGTTCCCATGTGTCTGATTATTATCTCTGTGCAGGTGACTTCCAAACCTAGTGATGGAATCAAAGCCCCTTGAGAGCAGACACAGAGCAGACTGTACTTCTTTGACTCCATGGTGCTAAGCATTCAGCAGGCTTTCCTAATGTTCTTTTGGAACATCATGTACTTTCAATGAGGGGGCTGACTCCCTGGCCTCCAGGGTCTCCTCCAGTCCTAAATGTATGATGAGGATGTTCCTGAGCTACTTCTCCCATATCAGAATGGCAGACTTAGGGACGGATTAGGCCTCAGAGGCATTCAAGCACAACTTCCCCATTTTACAGATGAGAAACTAGGGTATACTAGTTGTGTGACCTTAGAAAAGTCACTCAATCTTCCTGGTCCTCAGTTTCCTCATCTTTAAAATAAGGGGGTTAAACTAGATGACCTCAGAGGTACCTTACAACTCTAAATAGATACATGAAAGATATATGTTAGCCAGATTAAATAGATGGATGGATGGATAGAGAGCAGATATAGAGACATAGAAGGAGGGATGGTAGATGAATGTATGACAGATACAGAAAGATGAATGGATGGATGGATGGATAGGAGGTATAGGGATATGGGTGGATGGATAGATGGGTGGATAGAAAGCAAATATAGAGAGATGGATGGATGGATAGATTGCAGATATAGAGAGATGGATGGATGGATGGATGGATGGATGGATGGATGGATGGATAACATATATATATATATATATATATATATGTAGGTAGAGGGATGGATAGATAACGGGTAGATAGATAGAATCTGAAATATGATAGAATTATGATCCTGTGGTTTTATGAAATTAGACTCCAAAGAGGGCAAGTCAATTGTCCAAGTGAATTCCTTGTAGTAAATAGCTAAGCAGGATTCAAACTCAGGTCCAATGACTCTTAAGTTCAGCATTCTTTCCACTACACCACTCTTCCTCCCAGAGGAATTCCTTCTGCTGATGAAATTCTAGGTGCTTAAAGTACTGGCATATATTAGCATCCAAATATGTTATTTCTCACAATTAAGAAGGCACATTGAAAGTTTTTTTTACTTCTCCCAAGAAAACAGAGGGGGGGAAGGTGGAGAGGTTTCCTACTTTGGGGAAGGAGAAGCTCTCTTTGCAGACCCTCAGGCAGGCTATTATTTCCCTGGCAAGTCAGTTTCCTTATGGACACAGCAGTCTGATGAGGGAAATAAATGCATTATGCTTGACAGAGAATAGTCCATATATACTCAATGACTTTCTGTTTATGAAGTCTTTGCAAGTGATGACCCAGAGTTATCAAGGACGACAATTTCCTTCTTTTATCCTGGGAACTGTCAGGTCCTGAAGGGTTCTAAAATCCTCATCAAATCTGGCTGCAGAAACCTTCAAATGATGCCTCTTACTGCCTTACATTCTCAGAAACTGGAGAATTCACTAGTTTAATTCAATGGGCATTTTTTCAAGCCCCTTCTGGTGTGTCAGGGGCCTGGAGAGGCAAGGATAACACTGAAACAGCCCATGCCCCCAAGACACTGACATTCTACTGGTGTGGGGAGTTGGTGGGCAGAAGGATCACATGTACACAGACAAGAAAATGCAAAATATACATGCCAATTGTGGTTAAAATGGTTTAAGCTCTGTCTTCTTGCAAGGTCCAGGACCTGTTAGGTGCCATTCAAGAACAGGAAATATCAGTGCAGGGGGTCAGGAGTAAATTGCCAGAGACTGTTAAAATAAAGAGGATTTCCCTCTAAACAGATCATAATTGTCACTCTGAGCGGAGGCAGCTTAAAACCAGGAGAGCAGAGGATTTTTTGGTTGTTTTTTTTTTTTACACCAAGCATGGCAGGAATACCAAGGAGAGGCCCCAGAGACAGAGAACTTACTGCATCCTAAAAGGAGCTCCTCTGCCTAGTGATTAAATTATTCCATCCTCCCATCCCCCTCCAGGCCATACAGTAGATGATCCATCAGTTTTTTAACTATCAATAAAAATATGACAGCCAAGATCGAGATAAGGACACAAAGCAAGCCAGCTAAAGATAAAGTGTGGGCAGAGAGCTTCCTAAGTGAGTTAGTGGTAGCCATCAGGACCAGAGGACATTTGCCTGGCAATCTTCTGAGAAGCAGCTGCCAGATCCCCAGGAGCAAAAGATGCTGGCCAGACATGTCCTTCTCTTTCTCTCCATTTATTTAGAAAATGGAGCACAGGTTATAATGGCTCAGGGAAGATCTGAAAATAAGGTAGTTCACCTTATTCTTTTCTGTGCAGAGATGAGGGGCTACAAGTATGGAGTGCTGGTACTATGTCAGAGCTGATATGCTGGTCAATTTTTCTAACAGCTTCTCTCCCCTTTCTTTTTTTTGTTACAAGGAATGACTCTCTGGTTAGTGGTAGAAGTCAGACTATTCAAAAATGAAGTATATCAATAACATTTTTTAAATGAGAGAGAAGTTCAAGAATGATCTCTCCAAAAAGGTCACTTGGGTTCACTAGCAGCTTCCAGGTACAGATTGGAAGGGGGGGAAGTGAAACTTTTCATATAGTGACCATTATGGCTTGGGTTTTAATTCTGTAATTTCTAATTAGGATTCCATTTGCTAAATGTACTCTAATCTATGATGTGAATTTGTGGTCCTTTGGGTCATATAAAATTGGGAAGGACAAAAGAATCTTCATGGTAAATGAGGACACAGGGTCATTTTTTAAAAATTATGAACTATTATATGAGAATTATCTTTATATTTTAAACCCTAGGCTAATCAAGCCAAGATGAGAGACAGATGGACAGGAGGAAGATGAGAGCTTTTCCTAGTGAGAGGGCAGCCTACTTTGCAGGCAGTCTACATCTGCATATGGCAGAGTCCTGGTGGAGAAGCTCAAACTCTAGCCGCCACCTGGTGGCTAATAGAGAGATTGCATCCTGAATAGTTATTCCAAATGATGAGTAGCATGGTGTGTGTTCTGCCATCTCTTTCCTTCTCCTGGGCCCACATAAGGAGAAGCTATTCCAGAAGGTTCATTCCTCACAGCACTTTCTCTACTATGTCACAGGAACTTGTTCATGGCAGTTGACTCCACCCATGGACCATTTCTCAAAATGGAAGTACCTGTCTTTCTCCTAATTGGCTGGTTTTTCCAGGGTTCCACTTTGCGGACAAAGTCCAGGCCAACTATATCTTTATTCCTCTCCATACTGCATTCTTAATTCTCCAGACTTTCACTCCCATGTCCCTTCCGCTGGTTACCATCATCTCCCTGCTCCCAAGCCCACCTTTTCAACTCCCTTTTAGTTCAATGTGCTATTTTCTTCCCTTAGAATATAAGTTCCTTGAGGGCAGGTATTGTCTTTCGGTCTGAGTGTATACAAACACACACAGAAGGAAAAACAATTCTATGTGCCAGGCACATACTAAGTGTTTGACTTGACTGAAATCTGTATTAAGAAAGACAACCTTTACCAGATTCCCACGTAAAGGGTGTGCTTAGATAAGCCCCTGTTACGTATACAAAGTAATTTCATTGGGGGGCAAGAGAGATCAATCAGGAAGACTTCTCATATAATAGATGCTCTCATATAATAGATGCTCCATGAATTGAACCTCACTGAAGGTGAAGGAGAAAAGAGCAACCAACACATAGCAGTTACTTCTTGAGTATGATGGATGCCAGACTTATGATTATGTCTGCAGTTAAGTGGGCGCAGCTTGGACTGTTTCTTTGTTTGTTTGTTTTTGCCTGTTCCAGGTCCACTGAAGGAACAAAGCAAAACTAAACACAAAGGAAGGTTAGAGGTGAGGATACGCAGAAATAGTGGCCTCGGGCTCATGTAGTGGCCCACTGAACCCAACAGAGGAATTTCCTGTTTCACTAGCAGAAAATCTCATCCAACCCAGTCAATAAGTGAGTCATTGATAAGATAGAAGCTTCCTGCAAGAATGACAGCAACGGGCAAAAAAAGCAACAGGAAGATGCTAAGTGTCACATCCAATTAAGGACACCAGGCTTAGCCCTTTGGACTCCTTAAGTGGCTGCCATCTTCTCCATCCTTATGCCAGTCAAATCTGGGAGACTGAGTTAAGCACCTCAACTGGGTTTGTTCAGGCTTGGATTGAGAACGAGTTAGAAAGAATTTCCACCTGGGTGAGGATGGAGGAAAACTAAGATAACTGCCTTTTCTGAAATACAGGTGTCTGTGGTTAGTGTTTCACTGCCATTTCTGCAATATCATTAAACTACTTGATCAACACACATGGAGGATTGAGTAATACACATAACATGGACAGGGTGAAGGGAAGGAGTTTCCTAGAGTAGTGGGGCCCAAGATTGGGGAGATTGGGTGAATTAACCATTAAAAACCCAAGACTAAGGAGAAGAACAATACCATCCACAGAGATAAGGGAGAGAAGCAAACAGTTCTCTGAGAATCAAAGAGAGTTTGGTAGCTACCCCATGGTGTCTCATCCTCATGTTGGGTGAGACGTTTTTGTCAAGTCATTCTGGTCATGTCCAACTCTTCATGACCCCATTTGGGATTTTCTTGGCAGGGATACCAGAGTGGTTTGCCATTTCCTTCTCCAGCTCACTTTACAGATGAGGAAACTGAGGCCAACAAGGTTAAGTGACTTGCCCAGGATCACACAGCTAGTAAGTATCTGAGGTCACATTTGAACTCAGGAAGTTGAGTCTTTCTGACTCCAGGCCTGGCACTTTTTCCACCAGGTTTCACAGAGATGAGAAGGAGCATCTGATCAGCCATCTGATTACCAAACAGGGTCAAGTACTACTCAATAGAACTCCCTAGTTGCTATACTTAGAATGCATAATAATAACAATAGCTAACCTTCTGCAACATTAGTTAAGCATTGCCTTAAGGTCTTTCCAATATGTTCTTTTATCTTCACAACAACCCTGGGAAGTAGGTGTTATTATCCCATTTCATATTTGAGGAGATAAACCAAGAGAGATTAAGTGACTTGCTCAGGGTCACATAGTCAGTAAGTGTCTAGGGTCATATTTGAACTCAGATCTTCCTGACTGGAGGCCCAACACTCTTTCCACTTGTGTGAGGTTACAGGACTATAGGATTTCAAGATGGAAGAAAACTTAAGAGTCCAATGCTCTCGATTCACAAATGGGGAAAATAAGGCCAAGAATGGGAGAATGACTTCCCAAGGGTAATTAACTATAAAATCATGAGCAAGTCAATTCCTCTCTCATATATTCAATTTCCCCTTCTGTAAAATGGGAGCAATATTACTCAGGTTAGGGGTGGCTAGGTGGTGCAGTGAGTAGAGCGCCGGCCCTGGAGTCAGAAGGACCTGAGTTCAGATCCGGCCTCAGGCACTTAATGCACACACAAACAAAAAGCTAGCCATGTGACCTTGGGCAAGTTACTTAACCCCATTGCCCTCCAAAAAAAAAAAAAAAAGGCAAAAAAAATATTACTCAGGTTACCTAATTTGCAGGATTATTGGATTATTATAAGGAAAATACAAATCTTAACTTGCAGAAACATAATCTTTTTATTAGTTTAGAATTTAATTAAAGTTATTAGTTTAGAATTAATAGAATTATTATTAGTGCCAGAGCATCACATTGAGGCAGAGTTTCTGCCTCATTCTTTTCCTTCAACCTCTACATTTAGCAGACATTCCTCCGCACCATTGCCCTGCCTGTGAGAGGTGAGGCAGCATTCTTTCTCCCTCCCTTTCCCCTTCTTCTTTGCTCCCACACTTCCATTCTCTCATAGTGCACCAAACTTCCTGAGCCTCATCTTTAAAAGTAAGGAGAATAATAAAGGCACTACCTATAGTAAGCTCAAGCACTATTCTTTCTCCTCTGCCCACTCCTAACTCCCTCCAACATCTGGTGGCACAGTGGATGGAGTGCTGGAGCTGAAGTCAGGAAGATCTGAGTTCAAACCTGGACTCAGTGACCCTGGGCAAGTCACTTCCCTAATTGCCTCAATTTCTCATCTGTAAAATGGTGACACGCTGGAGAAGAAAATGACAAACCACTCCAGTATCTTTGCCAGGAAAAGTCCATGGTCGTAGTCCATAGAGTCACTAAGAGTCAGACACAACCGAATGACTCAGCAACAAGACCTTCCTTCTGCTTTCCCTGTTCTGAAGGCCCTTTCTTCCCTCCTACACACTCAGAATGCTCTTCCATAAAATTAAAGCATACATCTCTAATCCTGGGCAATTCTTGTCCTCATTGTCTCTCAGAACCTCAGTAGAGGATGTTAACACCCTGGAGTTCTGCTAACATACATGGATACCATTGCATGATAGCACATGAGCTGCTCATTTGTTATATGCTGTATGATGGCTCCCTGCCTAAACTACCTGCTTCTCTGGTCTCTATTTTATAGAAGGCTAAGCTGAGGATGGGTGACATTATTCTCCCAAGGTTACTCAGGAAACAAATGGCACAGCCAGGATTCTGATCCAGATTCTTGGACTGCAAATTCAGTATTATTTCCACTCTATCCCAGCTGTCAGTGAATACCACTAATAACCCAGTGAGGAAAATAAGGATATCTGTAAAGAAAAAATATTAGCCTGATTATTTTTTTTCAGCAAAATAGAACTAAAACTGAGGAGGATAGCTCTCACTGGTGGTCTTTAGAAAAAGGGTGGGTGGTCTGGTCACTCACCAAGTATGATGTAAAGGGTGGGGGGGTGTCATCTTGTGATTCTGTATTTAACAAGGGTTTCATAAAACATGTAGAGAGATTCCCTACCTGTTTCCTGCTGCCCCTACGTGCACGAATCTGATGATGCCATGGCTACTTAAGACCATTTGTGATTCAGTGATGAAAGGGCTTGGCCCTTCCCCCAACCACCCACCCCATCCAGCAGCAGAGGGACTGGGGGCTGCATCCATTAAAGAGAAGAGATGGTTTCTGTCTCACTGTATTCCTTCAACCTCTCCATTTAGCAGACATTCCTCTGCACCACTGGCCTGCCTGTGAGAGGTGAGGATGATGGGTGATAAGGCAGCATTCTTTCTCCCTCCCTTTCCCCTTCTTCTTTGCTCCCACACTGAGTATGGATTCAACCAGGTGAGCTTGCTCCTGGGCCTCTGGAAACACTTTGTGTGGCCTTTCCTGAGTAGGTGATCAAATAACTTTCTCAAGGTGTATGTATACAGGCTTAGGAATAACCTTTTGAGTTCTAGAGGCCCATTGGTCCTGGGTTCATTGAGTGGACCTGACCAATGGTAAAGACTGTTTCTTCATCAGAAAAAAAAATGACCACTGGCAAAAGAAATGTTTGGGAGGTTTTTGAATGGACAGTGCAAATGGCTATCAGAAGCCATTTGGAAAAATGTTTCAAATCACTAACAATTAGAGGAATGGAAATTAAAGCTACTCTAAGCTTCTACCTCAAACTATCAGATTGCAAAGCTCACAAAAGAGAAAAACAGCAAACATTGTAGTGGCTGTGGGAAAATAGGTACATTCATGCATTCCTAGTGGAGCTGTGAATGGGTCCAGTCCTTCAATTTGGAACTATGCCCCCAAAGTTACTAAACTACATATCCCTTTTGAACCAGCAATACCACCACTAGGTATATACCTCAAAGAGATTAAAGATAGAGGAAAAGACCCACAAGTACCAACATATTTATAGTAACTATTTTTGTGCTAGCAAAGAACTGAAAACTAGGGGGTGGAGCCAAGATGGTGGAACAGAAGCAGGAACTTTTTAAAGCTCTTCCATGAATTCCATCAGTAAACTTTAAAAAGTGATTCTGAACAGATTTTAGAGTGACAGAATCCATTGGGAGACAGGGCATGGAAGATTCCCAGCCCAGGAAAGTGGCCACTTAAGTCTGGGCAGGGGGAGCATGGAACACATGGGACTGCACCAGCACAGACCAGAGAGCAGACTACAGAAGAGTGAGAAGGATCCCTAGCCAGTGGATTCACCCATCCCAAGGGTGATTAGCAATGGTCTCACCGAAAGACAGAGGATCAGTGGGAGCTGGGTAAAAGAAAGCACAGGGCCTACAGCAGAGACAGCAGCTTCTCCTGGGGCTATCAGCCCACAGTCTGGAAGTTTAAAAATCACCTACTTGAATTTCCAGAAGCCAAGATAGCAGAGTAAATCCTAGCTGCTCCAATTCCCCCTCCCTGACCCAGAAAACCCAGAGATAAATGTCCCACCCAGAGTAAAATCCTGAAATAGTGGAAATAGCCTCAGGCTTAGGAGTCACTGAGAAAGGGTATAACTGAGACAGTAAGAGTCTGAAGTGAAGGGTGGGAGTGGTCCCAACAAGCCCACCTCAGCTGACCAGCTGAAGCTCCCAAAGCCCAGGGTGGTGGAGCCAGCAAGTGCTAACAACACAAGCCCAGGTGGGCCTTAGCACCATCAGGGGACTCTGCAAACCCCAGCACTTCGGGCCACCAGCTGCTGAGCCAGCCTGAGCTGTAGCCCAGGGGCATAGAGATAGAAATCTGAAGTGGCCAGAGCACCCCTCTACCACAGGTTACTCTGTGAGCCTCAGGGCAACTCAGGGGAAACACTGAGAGTCGTGGCCTTGGCCTCTGTCTAGACATCCAGAGGCTACAGCATACAAAGCCAACAACCAGGCTTAGCTCCCAGCCTGAGAAATCAGGAAATAGGAAATCACAATGGAAAAGAAGGAAGCTGAGAAGGGAAAAGCAAGAAAATCTACCCAAGTCTTATTATAGCAAGCAAGAACAACCAAATACACAGAACAACATGGACTCTATACCCACACCTGTGACCACAGAAGGAAATATGAACTGGTCTCAAGCCCAAAAAGCATTCTTGGAGGAGCTCAAGAAAGATTTTAAAAGCCAAATTAGAGAGGTAGAAGATAAATTTAAATCTACAGTGACCAAATTGGAAAAACATCTCACTGAAGAAAACAAACCCCTAAAAAGTAAAGTTTGTGAACTGGACAGGAGGTTCAAAATCTAACTGGAGAAAATACCTCCCAAAAAAGGAGCTTCAAAAACTAACTGAGGAAAATAATTCACTAAAAATGCAGAGTTGCAGGATATAAAATAAACCCACATAAATCCTCGGCATTCCTGTATATTTCTAATGAAATCCAACAGCAAGAGATAGAAAGAGAAATCCCATTTAAAGTTACTGTAGACATTTTAAAATATTTGGGAATCTACCTGCCAAAACAAACCCAAGACCTATATGAACACAATTACAAAACACTTTTCACACAAATAAAGTCAGATATAACTAATTAGAAAAAACATCAATTGCTCACGGTTGGGTTGAGCTAATATAGTAAAAATGACAATTTTACCTAAATTAAATTATATATTTAGTGCCATACCAATCAATCTACCAAAAAATTACCTTATGGAGCTAGAAAAAATAGTAACAAAATTCATTTGGAAGAACAAAAGGTCCAGAAAATCAAGGGAATTAATGAAAAGAAATGCTAGGGAAGGTGGCCTAGCCATACTAGATTTTAATCTGTATTATAAAGCAGCAGTCATTAAAACTACATGGTACTGGCTGAGGAATACAGTAGTGGATCAATGGAATGGGTACACGAGACACAGCAGTCAATGACTATGGTAATCTACTGTTTGATAAACCCAAAGACCCCAGTTTTGGGGATAAGAACTCATTATTTGACAAAACTGCTCAGAAAACTGGAATACACTATGGCAGAAACTGGCCATAGACCATTATCTAACACCATATACCAAAATCAAATCTAAATGGGTGCATGATCTAAGTATAAAGGATGATACTGTAAGCAATCTGGGAAAGCAAGGAAGAGTTTACCTGTCAGATTTATGGAGAATAAAAGACTCTATGACCAAACAAGAATTAGAGAGCATTATAAAATGCAAAATGGATAATTTTGATTACATTAAATTGAAAAGTTTCTGTACAAACAAAGCCAATGTAACCAAAATTAAGAGGAAAGTGGAAAATTGGGAAAGAATTTTTACAACCAGTGTCTCTGATAAAGGCCTCATTTCTAAAATATACAAAGAACTGAGTCAAATATATAAGAATACAAATCATTCCCCAATTGATAAATGGTCAAAGGATATAAACAAGCAGTTTTCAGAGGAAGAAATTAAAGCTATCTATAAGCATATGAAAAAATGCTCTAAATCACTATTGATTAGAGAAATACAAATCAAAACAACTCTGAGGTACCACATCTCACCTATCAGATTGGCTAATATGACAAAACAGGAAAATGATAAATGCTGGAGAGGATGTAGAAAAATTGGAACACTGATGAATTGTTGGTGGAGCTGCGAACTGATTCAGCCATTCTGCAGAGCAATCTGGAACTATGCCCAAAGGGCTATAAATAATTTCATACCCTTTGACTCAGCAACACCACTTCTAGGGTTGTATCCCAAAGAGATAATAGAAGTGGGAGGAAGAGCCATATATACAAAAATATTTATAGCAGCTCTTTTTGTGGTGGCAAAGAATTGGAAATTAAGGGATGCCCATCAACTGGAGAATGGCTGGACAAGTTGTGGTATATGAATGTAATGGAATACTATTATGCTATAAGAAATGAGGAGCAGGGCTGGCAAGGTGGCGCAGTGAGTAGAGGGCCAGGCCCTGGAGTCAGAAGGACCTGAGTTCAGATCTGACCTCAGACACTTAACATACACAAACAAAAACCTAGTCCTGTAGCTGTAATGGAAATGCAGATTTAAAGATCTTCCCTGCCCCTAGCTTAAGTGCACCTGGAGCCTGTGGTGGGAGGCTTGTTTTTCAGGAAAGCCCACACCTTGATACTTTGTGATTGGGCAGTGGGTCCAGAAGGTTGTTACATTCTCTGAGCCAGGAGAAGGCTATATAAACCCTTAGGAGAGGCTTTGCTTTGGGGCTCACTTTGAAAAGTGTTGTGTGATTTGACCAGATGAGACTCTGGGAAGCTGTTGTTGAGAGCCCCCCGGCTTTGAAAACCCAGATGTTGATGCTTCCCTCTCTGGTAACTGTGATTTGGTATTGATATAATGTTTGGACAGTTTGGAAGCCTGTCTTTGATCTGTAAGTTCTGTAACTCTGAAGTTCGGGGTGCTGACCTTTTTCCCCCTGAACTAGGTAATATATGTTTGTTTGATTAAAGTAAGCTTGTTAACCCATTTTGAGTTGCTTTCCTTTTGAAAAGCAGATCTAAGAACCTGTGTTGGCAGCTACCCTGGGGATATTGGGGTGCTTGCTGCTACAGTAGCCTTGGGCAAGTTACTTAACCCCAATTGCCCTCCAAAAAAGCAAAAAAAAAAAAGAAAAGAAATGAGGAGCAGATGGACTTCATATTTACCTGGAAAGGCTTATACAAACTGATGCTGAGCGAGAAGAACAGAATCAGGAGAAATTTGTCCACAATTACAGACACAGCATATGTGTGATGACCAACTTTGATGGACTGGAGTATTCTCAGAAATGCTGGGTTCTAAGACAACTCCAAAAGACTCGTGATAGAGATGTCTACATTCAGAGAAAGAACTAGAAAGAACAGAGTTTGAATGCAGATTGAAGCAAACTACCTACTCCCACTCTTTTTCTTGTTTGAGTTTGTTTCCTCTTTCCCATTGTTCATTCCACCCGTTACACTCCTTCTTTATAACCTAATATGTAATGTGAAACTATTTGCAGATCCTATACTTGATTACATGCCGCCATGGGGGGGAGGAGAAAGAAGAAGGAGGGGGAGAAAATTTGAAACTCAAGGGATTGTGGAACTGAATCTTGTAAACTAAAAGTAAACAAACAAATTAATAAAGACCAAAAAAGTTTTAAGAAAAAGAAAAAATAACTGAAAACTAAAAAGATGCCCATTAATTTGGGGATGCTTTACAAAGCACAGGCTACAAATTAAGGGAATATTACTTTGCCCAAAGAAATTCTGAAACAGATGGTTTTCAGAGAAACCTGGGAAGAATTCTGTGAACTAATGTAGAGTAAAATAAACAGAATCATGAGAACATTCTCTGACAACATTATAAAAACAAACTTTGAAAGACATAAGAACTTGGACCAGCACAATGACCAGTCATGACTGCAGAGGACTGATGAAAGAGAATGTCACCCATTTCCTGATTCAGGGGTGATAGACTTAATAAGCACAAGGCACATGTTTTTTGTACAGTCAACAAGTGAATTTGTTTAATTTGACTATACCGTGTTTTGTTTTTCTTTCTTGGGAGGGAATAAATACTTCTTAATTGAAAAAAAAATAGAAGAAAATTTTAATTTAAAAGCCAGTTTAAATTTTAGCTTAAATACCAGCTAATGAACAGGTCCAGATTCATTCTCAGGTACTGTATCTCCATCTCTAAAATGAGATGGACAAGAATAGTTACTTTACAAGGTTTTTGGGAGGCTCAAGTTACACACACACACACACACACACACACACACACACACACACATATATATACAACACTTACATAATTCCATAACATGAATGTATGTATACCTGCATTACATATCTACAATGTAACAATGTACATATAATAAAACATAAAGTATTTTGCAAATCTCAAAAGCATTACATAAATATTGGCTATTACTACTTTTGTGTCTAGGAAATAAATGTCTGTACCCTATCTTAACCACACTATATACTGAGCATTCTTTTACTCCCTTTCTTTGAAGAGATCCAGCCTGGAGCCAAAGTCTAAAGTTTAAAGAATTGGTGACCTGGATACCTGAGTGGGGCCAGGAGCCATGTATGTTTCCCTTGAGAGGTCAGGCAATCCCAGGACTGAACACTGTATCACCCAGGTCTAGAGCTAAGAAAGGGCGTCTTCGTGGAGAAGGGAAACCATGCCCCTAGTGAATTTTACAAATGAGGAAAACAAGGCAGGCAGAGGGTGAGTGACACACAAGGTGTGTTTGGGTAGGATTTGAATTTATAAACATTTTTATTTGTTGTTCCTTTACAATTAATTTCACACCAACGCTTGATGGGAGGGCTTGGCTTATCTCCATTTTCCAGATGAAGACACTGAGGTCGGCAGAGGGTAAATTAAGTGTCAGCACAATTAATGTTTGTGGTCAGGTCTGAATTTATAAAAATCACCTGTTTTGCATATTGTTATTATTTTATGATGTTTGTTGTTGTTCAGTCTGACTCTTCCTTCTCCCATTTGGTGCTGTCTAGGCAGAGATACTGGAGGGTTTGCCGTTTCCTTCTCCAGCTCATTTTACAGATGAGGAAACTGAGGCAAAGAGGGTTTAGTGATTCGCGCAGGTCGGACTTGAAGTGAGGTCCTCCTGCCTCTAGGAGGGCGCTCTCTCCGCGGTGCGATCAAGCGGAACTGGACAGGGAAGAGGGCGGGGTGAAAGCAGAGGCTGCACAGGGCCCCGGCCGCCGCGATCCTCCGACCGCCAGGGGGCAGGGAGGGGCGAGCGCCTCCTCTCTTCTCGCCCGCCGCCCCTTCTCTTTCCCCGCCCCACTCCTGGCGGAGGAGGCCAGCGCCGCGCCTGCGCAGCGGCCGCTCCTTCCTCCCTCTGCTTGCCCAGTCGCGGCTGCGGCTGAGGCCGGCCGGCCGCCCGTCCCATGTCATGTCGTTTCCGATCTCGGGGGTGACGTACCGCCGGATCCTGGCGAACTTCCCCGAGAACCTGAGCCTGGCTTTCGCCTACGGCTCCGGCGTGTACCGCCAGGCGGGACCCAATGGTGGCCGCAAGGTGAGCCGGCCCGGCCTCCGCGGGCTCCTCCCCGCTCCCGCCCTTGCCCCCATTGCTCTGAGAGGGAAGAGTGAGGCCGGGGGGCCAAGCCCCAAGCCCGGCCTCCACGCCCCCTCCACGTGCTCCCGTCCAGTGCCTACCACGGGAAGGAAAGCTGGGGGTCCCATAGCCCCAGCGTCGGGGGGGGCCCCGAGAGGTCAGGCCGCCCCCCCAGGTCACCCCGGGAGAAGGAGCCGGGGTGCAGATCCTCGCTCTCTTGGCCTGGCCTTGACGCCGTAGGGGCAGCAGGAATCCCGCTCCACTCTCGACCCCCCCCCCCCATTAGCTTTTGACCCCCTGCAGCTCCCAGGATCTCATACACGTTTTCTCCTGGAACCCCTCCCAGCGTGGGGGAGCAAAAAGACCCCCCCCCCATTGCGGTCTGCAGAGGGGAAGCCTGGCAGTGAAGGGGGGCGGGGGTGGGGAATTGCCCTAGGGGTCCCAGAGCAGGGGGGGGGGGCGCTTCTCTGTATTGTGGTTCTGCCTTCTCCAAGTAACATTTTCCCTCCTCGAAAAGAAGGGAGCACTGGTGATAAAGGAGCCTGTCCTTACAGACGGGGAAACTGAGGCAGCGGAGGCTAAGTCTGGAGCCAGGGGGCCAGAGGCAGGTGTTGACCCCGGGCACAGACAGGACACGCGCCCCTTGGGGAGCCAGACTTTGGCCATCGTCTCCGTCCTCACCGCCGGTCGCCTTTAACCGCTCCCTTCTTTTTCCTCGCACAGAATGTCATGCTGGACTTTGTGTTCACAGTGGATGACCCCGTAACGTGGCACTCCAAGAATCTGCAGCAGAACCGCAGCCACTACTCTTTCCTGAGATTCTGTGGGCCCAGAATTATCGCTAAAGTACAGAACAACTATGGAGCGGGCATCTACTACAACACCATGATAACCTGTGCTGGTAAGGTGAGTGACCTCCCGGCCCTCCTGTGGGCAGCGGGCTCCTTCACTGGCAGGATTCCACTCTCTAACTGCAGTTGTGGTTTGGGTAAGTGACTGAGAAGGAATAGGCCTCTTACCTTGTCTTCCCTACTGTAAAGGTTTCCTCGCTTTAAAAAACATTTGTTGAGATGATTGAAAAAAAATGAAGTATCTGTCTTCAAGACAAATCTTTCTTCCTTCCTTCTTCTTTACAGGTAAGATGGACACCACCCAGGGCCTTGTGGTTCACACAAAGCCAAGGGATGCCTGCCTGGTCCTTTGGTATGTCAATGGTCAATCCCTTTGTGAGCACAGGCATCTTTGCTTTTGGACAGCTTGCATTGGACTAGAGGGGTAAATGCTAAAATGAGATCACCTCAACCAGTGGCAGCACAGTGGAGCAGAGATTTTGCACCAGAAAGGACTTTGGTGGCCCCTGATCCAACGCCCTATTGTGTATTTATTTTTAAGCTCCCCTCTTAAAGATGAGGAAACAGGCACAGAAAAGGGGTGATTTGACCAAGGTCTAATTGATAGCAAATATAGAAGCAGAATTCAAACCCAGGCCCTCTCTCAATCTAGCTGTCATTGCTTTGATCCATATACCGTGTGTCCTAAGTGTACATTGCAAGTGTAAGGCTTATATTTGGGACAAAGGAAGCCATAGCACTGTCCTGCCAGGAAAGCTGGTGTCCTGAGGGAGGCAGAGTCTGGGGAACCAGGAGGAGCCAGGGCACACCTAAGCCTTAAGGTTGGGACCCAGCCAATGCCAGACAGACCCAAGGCATACAGGAACTATGGGAGCACAGGATCCAAGGGTCAAGGGGATGGCAGGATGTCTTAGGAGTAATAGCTGACATCGATATGGCGCTTTTAAGATTTTCAAAATCCTTTGAACTTTGTCTCATTTGAGCTTAACAGTAACCCTGTGAGATAGGTGCTACAAATATCCCCATTTTACAGATGAGGAAAATGAAGTACAGAGTCACAAAGTCGTGTTAGAAGCAGCATACAAAGAAATGTACTGTTGAATGAGTGAAAAAGAAACATTTTTTAAACATTTTCTATGTACAAAGCATTGGTGATATAAATAGAAAAGCAAAACGGTCCTTGCCCTCAAGAAGCTCACATTCTAATAGAGGAGACAGTGGATGGATGGATGGATGGATAGTTTGAACTGCAAGTCAGGGCTCCTTCAGGCCCAGTACTCTGCAGTAAATTCCACTATTCACATAAAACACACATCTGGGACTGAGAAGTCTCAAGGTTGGGAGGTTGGGGTAGGAACCAAGAGGCCAAGAGCTCAGGCAGAGAGCCTGGTCTACAAGGGGAGGGCCTGAGGCAGGGAGGCTGGAGTTCCTGGGCTCCCTGTGACAACAGGGATGTAAGGAGAGCAGGTACAAGAAGGAGCTGGGTGCTGAGCTTTGATAGCTTCTTTGTGTGGAGAGACTCACCAGGTACAAAGTTATTTTAGCTCTGTGAAGCAAGTTAAGTGTTACTATCTCTGTTTTACAAATGAGAGAACTAAACCTCAGAAAGGGTGAATAATTTTACACAGCTAGGCAGCCAAACCGGGACTGAAGGCCAGGGCTTGGTACATTCTCTTGGCCTCCTCAAGGTCCCCTTTGAAGGCAGGAAACCTTTCAGGGAAAGATAAGAGGTTTGGTAGTAAGTGAAAGGGCAGAAAGCAGAGTAGTCCCTGGTAACCAAAAGCTTACACCTACTCTCTCTATGAGAAGTAGTTGGTAAGTGGGATTAAAGGTGAGCCACCACAGATAGATTACATTCTGAAAGTCATTTCAGTGTGAAGAAATATTCTAGGTATCTGGTGTTCTTATAACGTGCCATCAGAAGTTATTCCAGAAGTTTTCGTTTTTTTAGTTATCTTATAGCTATTAAAATGTGTCTCTAATGGTAGAATTCTAAGAGCTGGAAGGCATCTTAGGGATAATTTCATCCAACGCCTTTATTTTACAGGTAAGAACATGACTTTACTAAGGGCTGTGCCCAAGGTTATATAGCTGGCTAATGGCAGAGACACAGCTAGCACCCAGATCTCAGGCCTCTGTACCATCTGCTCATTGGAAGGTGGGAGGACTGGACTGTAGGGGCCCTTCCAGCTCTAAGTCTGCGATCTGGAGGAGCAGTTTTTCATTTTCCAAATGGAGAGATCAAGTTCAGTTTAGAAGACTAAGACTTTACTTTTCCATGGAAGCAACAGACTCCAGTCAAAGGGCCTTGAATTTGACTCAGCTTTCACCTCTCCTGGTGCCTCTGCGACTATGGACAAGCCCCTCCAGACATCACACCTTAGCATCCTCATTTGTCAGATGGCTTCTCAAGTCCATTGTAGCACTAGACCGTCTTATAGCTGCCATCTTTGTCCTAACAGGTGATGCTTACGGCCTATATAAAGCCCTCTTCATACATGCATTCACCACCACTTAACTGTTACTAAAAGTTAGGTCTAATTACTTCTGGTGTCTGTTTCTAGTGACCCATTGCAGGAGCCCATCATTCCTTTACATTCTAGGATAATAATATAAAAGTCACTGAGTCACAGTAGATAAACAATGATGGATTCACAAGTGAGTGTCTCCAACCTGAGAACCTTTTAAACCCTTGCAGAATGCATTTCCCCCTCCACTCCATGGTGATTTCCAGCTTTAAGCAGAGGCTCCTACAGCTTGGTAAATTAGAAACCCAATGAGGCCATTCTGTCCATCACTCTTGGGTTATAGATATACTCTTTCTGCCCTTCACAGTGCCTACAATCTGCTTCTCCCTTGTTATTCACAAGGAGCTCCACAGGTGAGGGGGCCTCTGCTTGGCCTGCACTGGAGCTCTTGCTCCTCTTTCTTGCACCACCTCGGGGCTCTCTGGAGTCTGTGGCCCCTGGAGATTCTGTGCTTTGTTAACAGTAGCACTGGATTTGGTTCAGCTCCTGCTATATCCACCTGTATGACTTGGAGCAAGCCATTTCTCTCCTCTTGGCCTCGTTTTCTTCATCTGTAACATGAGCGCTTTTGATCAGATTAGAGATTCTCAGCTTTTTTTGTGTTACGAACCCTTTGGCAGTCTGGGGAAGCCTATGGACCTCTTCTCAGAATCATGCTTTTAAGTACATAGAAATACAAAGAAAAACAGTTATGTTAAAATATAGTTCATGGACCTCAGGTTAAGAATACCTGGACTAGAATGATCTAAGGTCCCTTCCATCTCTAAAGCCTACAATATGAGAGATTTATGTATATTTGTGTGTGTGTGTGTGTGTGTGTGTGTGTACGCCAGTTTGGATAAAGAAGGAACCTATCAGGCTCCTGTGTGAGGAAACTCCTTCTACCAAAGGAGGCTGGCACCTTTCTGGATGCCTAGAACACCCAGAGGCTAAGTGATAGGGTTTCAAAACCAGTACATGTCAGAGATAGAACTGGAACTCTGAGTTTTCCTGGCTTGGAGGCTCCCTCTCTGTCTCCATTACATCAGAGTGTCTGTTTCCTAACTCCAGCTCTGCCACTGACTATAATCTTAATAGAAATTATTTTTTTGTACCTCTAATATAGAGCAGAGATAGTCCTGAAAAGCCAACTGTAGAAAAAAACATTGCTTTGTTTTTCTGAGAGAGGGTTTGACTTCAGAAAAACAATCCTGTTTTTCTAGTAGTTTTCACATATATGAATTTATGAAATCTGTATGAATACAATTTTATAATAGACATACATATGACTAACATACATACATATATATATAAAACTGGACAGATAACATTACCTCTCAGACCCTGTTTTCCTCATCTGTAAAATAGGGACACTTGTCCTACATGCCTCCCAAATTTGTTCAAAAGAAAGCTCTATGTAAATGACAGGGAGCCATGTAAACATGAGTTCTCTGTATTATTTTTACAACATGACATGGTCTCTGAGCCACTGACAAAAGATATATTCCCTGTGCTCTTGGGACAAAGCACAAAGGAGGCCTTTCGGCTGGCTTTCGCTCTCTTTTGATGTGCTGGTCTTGTTCTCTTACATCACTCAGCAGGTTAAGGAAGGTCCCTTGCTTAGATTCTGTTTTGCAGAATATCATCTTACCTTTTAGCCTCCGCTCTTCTATATCTGCCTGCCTGCCCACCCACCCAGTTGATTTGCAGTGTCCCACTCAACTAGTCATTGAGATTGTAAGAATGCCAGTGTATCCCATCTCCATTGTAAATAAGCATACAAGGAGACTCATTTCTCCCTGTGACTTCTGTATTTTCTACCTCCACTAAACTGAAGCCATTCTTTGTTGGTTTCTCCCCATCCCTCATCCAGTCACCCAGTCAGAGGAAGTCAAACCCTCTCTCAGGCTTCTCCTGATTTCCACTTTCAGAGACTTCTCTCCCCGCTTGCCTGTCCCCAGGCAGCTAGCCTTGCTTGGGTTGTCCAGGCCCACCCCAGGTGGCTCAGTCCTTCATTTGCCGCCTAACTCACTGTTTTTCACCTCTTGTAGATTTCTTAAAGTACTTGTAGATTTCTTAAAGTACCAGCTTATGCCCCATCCCAACCCTTCCTTTGTGTAACTTTGGTTAATATATCTCTGTGTCTTCAAGCTTGCACCTATAATTTCTCAATTACATTCACTTACTTAGATAGGCTTTAAAGTACGTGAAGCACTTTTCCCATAGCAGCCTTGTCAGGTGGTTTCTGCTTATGACAAAAAAGGGAAGCCAACATTTGGGGAGAAGGGCTATTCACAGCTTATTTCTGTTTTGTTGATGATTTGTTTTCAAAACGTTTCTGCGCAGGATGACAGTTTATTTTCACAATTAGTGTTACCCTAAGCTTATCTTTCATTTGGAAACTTTTTCTAATCATTTTACAAGCCCCAATAAGCACATCCATGCTTATATTCCCAGTATGCATAATTATGGGCCAAAGAAAATAGACTTCCTAATCAAAGGTTTGTGGCTCCTTTTTGCACTTAGGAAGCCCAAGAAGAATGTTTTGGGGTAGGAGGGTATGTGTGCAACAAGACAGCCTGTAAGTATTTGTGGCTGAAAATAGGTTATATACACTAGGAGGAATTACAGTCAAGGCTTATGCTTATTATCATTGAAATGAGGTTGGCCATAATTGTCGAATGTTCTAACACTGATAAAGGAGAAATTTTGTTCATTACAAAAGTATTTAAAAATCCAGGGATTCTGCAGAATGTCAGTGAAAGTTTTATGTCGTGAAAATTATTATCTGTACTGTGGTAGACTCGCTTAAGCTAAGAGTCCTGGGTTCTAAGTCCAGCTCTGTGACCATAGCCAAGTCATTGAATCCACCACTCTAAAAAGCCTGACAGATTTGAGGTTGGACTAGTTTACTCCCAGGTTCTAAAGAAAAACTAGCAAGTGCTTCCTGGGGCTGGTCATTTCACTGGTGTGCTTTCAGTGTGGAGGTGACTGGAAGGGCAGGCAGGGGCTTGTCTGGATGAGGCACTTTGAGGGTCCCAGGAAAGTAACGGGGATTCTACTTGTGCTGTTTATCTTTGAATGGGCTAATGGTGTGTGTTGCTCTTTTTTCTCCCGCAGCTTATCAAATATGGGGTTATTAGCACTGAAACCCTAATTAGTGATCTGCTTAATTGGAATACCTTATACGTTGCTGGACGCCTACAGAAGCCGGTGAGTGACTAAGCTGCTTTCTCCTGAAAATGCCAATAATTGTAAAACATAGAAATGAGTCCAGGGTCCAGGTGGCCCCCTAGCTTTGTCATTACATTCCCAGTGCTCTGTGCTCTCTTTATTTATTGAGAAAGGCAGGCTCTGTAATCAATCAACAAGCAATTCACAGAACATTTATTAAGCACCGACTGTTTGCTCAGCATGGCTAAGCTCTGGAGATAAGGACGCAGAAGACTCCCTGCCCTTAGAGAATTTATACCAACTTGTGCCCAAATACTGCACCTCCTCCCCCTCTTCCCTTCACCAGAATTCACTTGCCAGAGAACCTGTGGCTTCCCCCTCCTCGGGTCATTTTGTTTTTGTCTTCATAGCCTCAGTACCAGGCACCTGCCGGGACACAGTAGGTGCTTGGTAATTGCTTGTTGGACCGGATTGGATGTAGGGGGCAGTGGCAGGAATTGTTATGGCAGGGAAACAGACGATAAAAGGTATGGGGGGTGTTAGGGGCAAAGGAGAGAACATAAGAGCTTATGAAAATGGGAGGGACAGTACACATTCCAAGTGGGTAGGGGGCCTGGTTGGGAAAGTTGTTAGGATGCTGCTACACTCCCATGTCTGCTTCATGTAGTCTATGGAAACACCACACCTGTGTCTCAGGGAAATCAACAGATTTGCCACCGTAACTTAGTATTTGTGTCAATGAAGCTTTCTTCCATTCAGGTTCAGTAATGTGTAAAGCACAGAAAGGACTAGATGAAAAGAATGGCCATGGCCAAAGGAGAAAGGAGGCCATGCTGGGGAGGAGCATCAGGGGTTCTACCCATACTTGGTGGGGAGCCAGCCTCACAACTGCTGGTAGAGCATCCACCGCCCTATTCTTTGGGAGACTCCCAGTATGCAGGAGGTAGGCAAGCCTTTGAGAAATTGACAGCAGTTCAGCTGTAGTGACTGACCTGGGGTTTTCCCTCCTGTCTCCCTTTGTGACATGATGCCCCCAGAGAGGCAGTCAGGAGCTCATTCAGTGTCTCTTGTGTCCTGGATTATCTCCCATGATCCAGTCTGGCCTGTGCTTGTCTCCAGTCAGAACTCGGGATCCATCCAAGAGGGGATTTGAGCATTGACAGGAGGTCCTGCAGATTCAGCCTAAAGTTTCATATCCAACTCCACCCTAAGCTCAGTTTATTTTGGAAGATTGACCAGTGATAGACATTTGCCTATGACAAGCTCTTTGACACCTACCATAAAAATATAAACCCAGACCTGTAGCAGCAACTAGCTTGTATTAATAAAAATGAAGTGGGGGCAGCTAGGTGGCACAGAGCACAGGCCCTGGAGTCAGGAGGACCTGAGGGAAGTCACTTAATTCCAATTGCTTTGCCTTCCCCCCTCCAAAAACCAAAAACAAAAAAAACTGCAAATGTAAGTATTCCTTAGTTGTTAGAAATGAATTCATCTCTTTACAAAGAAGAAAATGATAGTGAGCAATCCCCAAGAGTCAGAAAAATGGCTGAGAGTCTCTGAATATGTGATTCCTGCTCCTTGATGGCCCGAAAATGGAGCTGGCTGGTGACCTCTATGAAGAGTGGAACTAAGACCTGCCGGAGCATGGCTGATTGAGAAAGCATTCTGAGAACAGACTTGCTTACCCTTCTTTGTGAGAGGAAGGAGTTTGGATTCAGCTGTTTTGGCTCAAATGATTTTGCTGTGTCCCAGAGATTCTTGATTTAGAGCTTGTTGAATTAGATAAGAGTCTTGGTAGCTTTGGAAATGTAAAAGATAAAAGGGTGTGTCTGGAAACATCTGGTTGAACAGAATCAAGTGTTTTGGAAAAGCAAGGTTTGAATTGGATTTTGTTGCTTAAAACTTAAAAAGTTTTGCCTTTTGATTCTCATTTCAGAGATGGCTTATTTTTGTTTTTGCTTGGTCTTCCTTTGACAAGTGTTCTTTGTACTAGCCTGAAATTTCTCAGCCTCCTGTCCTTTTTGTCAGGAAAAAAAATATAAACAAATTTAAATGTTCAAAAGAATGTGTTGAATTTTTTTTGTAAATCAAACCTTCACCAATATGAAGAATCATCACCTAATTTACCTGTGGGTTTTGTTTTTTTTTTTAAGTTTGGGGCATTTATAGGTTTTTTTCTATAATGGGAAATGTTTTTTTGCCCCAGATAACTTTTTTTTTTAATACATTACTTCTGCTGAAATCAATTATGATAAAAAGGGTTTTTTACTCACATGTTCAGATGCTAGATATTTCATAGAATCAAAAATTTGAGCTCCAAAAAGACTTTAGAAATTGGCTAATAATTCTTAAGATCCAGAAATATATAGGGACATTCCCATTTAAGACTGCAATCAAAAAAAAAAAAAAACTTCGGTCCAGAGTTATATTTTCCTTCTTCTACTTGATAATATGTAGCTTTTGTGATTTTTCTTATTTAGGTAGAAAATTCTCCCTAATAAATAAAAAGAACATTGTCCCCAAGAATGGTGAGAGGTGGTGAATGAAGAGAGCAAGGCTCCAGGTCTTAGTTTTGTCCCTAACCAGCATTGGGACTTTGACCACATTCCTTCCTCTCTTGCATACTCAGTCTTCTCATCTACAAGATGAAAATATCGAGCATCCCATCTAATCCCAAAATTCTCCCTTAGTAAAGCTTTCATCCTTCACAATTGGAATCTTGAGCAGTTTTGCTATGATCTAAATGGAAAAGTCCTGAGCAGTGAAGCTATTTGCTTAGTGGTTAAGGATTGGAACATTCACTGGGGCTCTGGCTTTAGTGGTCACAGTGGCTGAAGCATTGTTGCCCTTGTGAGCAAAGTTCTTCATGTAACAAGGTTGAAGAGGAAACCACGTGTTTCTTTTCCCTTTTCCTGTGTTCAGAAGTGCACACCCATCTCTTAGTTCATTTTTCTTTTAAATAACTCCTAGTAGAGTAGCCCCACCCTCCCTCAGAGATGTTCTTTACGACAGTAGGGCTAGCATTCCCCAGGCAGTTCAGGTCAGGACATTTCTAGTGAGATACAAACAGCTATTCACAAATTGGAGAACTTGGGTTTTTCCCAGGCCTCTTGGGCAGTGCATCAAGAGGTCACTGGCTTTTCACTCTGAACACCACACAGCAGTGTTAGTAAGCCAAATTCCCATTTCACCTAACATTTTACTAAATCAACACAATGACAGTCGTCTAAATTTGGATCTTTAAGAAGAGACGCTTTCTTTTTCACAGTCTTAACCTTTAAAAAAAATTACCCCGTGATTACCCCTAATTCAAAAGAAAACTTACAGAACACACTGACGTTTATTCAACAATGTTGAACATCAGCCCCCAAAAAAACCCTCTCCCCAAAATTACTATCTCGTTTTGGTTATTAATGTTAATGAACTAAATATCTCAGTATCCTTGAGTTTCTGGAGGAACCAGGCCAAAAAGAAACCAAGAAAGGTAGCATGAGGTAGTGGGAAATTAACAGGATTACAAATCAGGGGTCTGAGTTCTAGTTCCATCCTACTTCTCACTAGCTGTGGCTTAGAGAAAGTCTCCCCAGCATTCTGTTTGATTAAGGGGTACTATGTGAGTAGTGTAAGGTAAAGTATAAGGTTAAAATCTACCTTGAAGCAACCTTCCAGCTGTAATTCTGTGAGCCTGAACCTGATTTGGAAACACGGTGTTATCCTGACTTTTCCAACTGATTCATATGTCCTTAGGTAAATCGCACTATGACTTGGTTTTGCCATTTGTTGAATGGTTGCTTTTAAATTCATGTAATTGCATAAGTATCTTTTTAAGATTGTCTCATTGTGGCCTGGAGGTGACAGATTTTTTGCCAAGAAAACGCAAGTTGTGGCAGGCCCCACCCAGCTGGGAAAGCTTCCAGTATGAACTTGGCAAAAAACTCTAGCTTGTGGCTAGAGTCTAGTTAAAGTTCAGAGAAGTTCATCGTTAGAAGGTCCCCCTCCAGCCCAAGTTGAATTTTCTCAAACACATGAATTCCTGCAGTCTGTTTACTAAGCTATTGAGAAGAGTTGTGATTTGAATTGGTGAAGGTCGTATCTGTGTCAGTGATATCCCAGGTCCCCAAAATTTGAAATAATTACAGGGAAGGGCAAGGTAATATCCTAGTAACAACAATAGCTAGCATTTCTACTGTCTAGCTCTCTGAGGTTTATAAAGCACTCTACAAACATCCTCACAACTTTAGGAGGTAGGTGCTGGTATGAGGAACCTGAGGCAGACAGGAATTAAATTACTTGCCATGGGTCACACAGTTATTGTTTTAGGCAGGATTAGAACTCAGGACTTCTGGCTCCAGATCCAGCGCTTTATCCACTGTGCCACCTAGCAGTAGTTTATCATTATAAAAGAATTATTATTAAGAAAAACTCTATATATTTTTATACTAAACTTTGTATCTGTGTTTTCTGCCCTCCTGTGACAAATTCAAATAAAAGTGAAGCCAGCCCCTCTTCCCTCCTTATTTATGTAGTCTTGCTTTTATACCCATTTTATGTGAGATTATAAATCCTACCCTCCCCACCCTGAGTCCCTTCCTTCCTTGGCTAATGAATTCTCTTTCCCCTCAAAGGCCTTTTGTCTCATCTGACTTCCTCTTTGACCTTTATTGACTTTAGGGTTCTGAGTTGATGCTTGTCATAGCTTCCACGTGAAAAGCACAGATACTCCATCATGGCAAAGTCCCTTCTAATCCTCAAACATTTTTAATTCTTTTTCTAAACTCCTTTGTTTGCATTTCATAGTTTCTACTCTGCTCTGATCTTTTATCAGAAATGTTTAGAGATCTTCTATTTTAAAGGTTCATACTCCCCTGTAGGATTATCTTCACTTTTGCCCAGTAGTTAAGGATGGAGGCAGTGTCAGAAGAGAGAAGGTGGCTTGTTCCAGAAATACTGCAGAGGTGAAATCAGCAGGCCTTGACCACAGATTAGATATGGAGGGTAGAGATCGTGAGAAAGCCAGGATCAGTCCTAGGCTGTGGGCATGAGGGATTAGGGTGATGGGGTTCCCTCTGTAATACTGGGGGTAGAGGGTTTAGGGAGGAAGATAATGAGTTCAGTTTTGGACAGGTTGAGTTTAAGGTGTTGGACAGCCATTCGAGATGTCTGAAAGGCAGCTGGAGATTCAGCACTGGAGGTCAGCAGAGATGGGGCAGGAAAGGCAGGTCTGGGGATCCTTAGCATAGAGCCAATGAGATCATCAAGGGAGACAGAACAG
Source organism: Gymnobelideus leadbeateri (assembly GCA_011680675.1). NCBI lineage: Eukaryota > Metazoa > Chordata > Mammalia > Diprotodontia > Petauridae > Gymnobelideus > Gymnobelideus leadbeateri. The sequence continues at coordinate 125,384 of WOXC01002239.1, forward strand.
AGGGTAAAGAGAAGGGGACCCGGGACAGAATTCTGAGGGGAACCAGGAGAGAGGGAGGGGGTCCTGGAAACCTAGAGAGAAGAGAATGTCAGGGAAGCCACAGAAAGGGTAGAGGAAATGAGCGCTGAGAGGAGGCCTCTGAGAGCAGTTCTGATAGAATGACAGGATCGGAAGCCAGATGGTGAGGGGCTAAGGAGAAGGTGAAAGGTGGGAAGGCAGGAGCCTTGGTGTACACAGCTGAGTGCAGCTACAGAGGGAAGAAGAACCAGAAGTGAGCAGATGAGCAGGCCTGGGAGGAGTAGGGGAGGGGTTTGAGGAGAATAGCAAGCATTGTGTGGCACTTTACAAATATTACCTCATTTGATGCTCACAACAGCCCAGGGAGGTTGGTGCTGTGGTATCCCTATTTTACAGATGGGGAAACTGAGGCAGACTGAGGTTAGTGGCTGTAATCAAACAGCTAGGAAGCATGGGGGCACAGTCCACATGCTCTCTGTCTTCTGTGGTGCCTCCTGCTGTCTTGTCGAATTCAGAACTTTGGCCAATCCCACACTGCTTTTTTGAGGATGTATCTTGAGGGATTTCATACTGGTTTTATCTCACTCCTAAAATTTTATTTTGAATGTAAATACCAAAAAAAGATCACATAGCAGAACATAAAAGGAGGGTTCCCTGTATCTCCATTTTATATTGCTTACTTTTTTTTTTGAGGCAATTAGGGTTATTTGACTTGCCCAGGGTCATACAGCTAATAATTGTCAAGTGTCCAAAGCTGGATTTGAACTCGGGTCTTCCTGATTGCACGGCCAGTGCTTTATCCACTGTGCCACCTGGCTGCTCCACACTGCTCGTTGTTGATAAAATATGTAATAATCTCTTCCCACTGCTTTACAGCTGTCCTAATTTTCTGCACTTTCTTCTGAACTTCCTTCTGCTCTCACAGTGCTTGGTATAGAAGTACAATCAGTGAAGGGGGACAGGGTGTGTGAGGCAGAGTTCAAGGAAGAAAGAAACAAGCCTCTGGGTCCCGAAGAAAGAAGCCAAGGGGGAGGAAAAAAAGAGTCTCAGGGAGGAGAAAAAGAGTCTCAGAACCGAATCAGCAGGCTTCTGCCCTTGTCCACCCTCAGGTGAGAATCTTGAGCTTGAAGGAAGAAGACACTCTGCTCCGGGCAGCCCTTGAGTCCAACCTGGAAAGTGCCGTCACAACAGCTTTCCTCATGCTCCCAGAAAGCTTCTCTGAAGAAGACCTCTTTGTGCAGATCGCCGGGCTCTCCTACTCCGGTGAGTATGTGTTTGCTGCCGAGGAGGCGAGCAAGGCCTTCACTTGGCAGGGCTGTCTAAATGTGTATGTTCAGTTCCTCACGTGCCGCCCTAACCCTGCACTGTGGCAGCCTCTGCAGCCTGGGTCATCTGGCCTGCTCATGGCAGCAGTGCGGGGCTCCCGACTCTCCCCTGCTACATGCCACTGCCACTCAGCATCTCAGCCTCCTGCACTCACACTGTCAGAGACCAGGCCTCTTCCAGCTGCTTCTCCCATCACCCCAGTACATCCCCTTGTCTCTCATGGCTTTCTTACCATCCCTCACATACATCCTGCCTTCATGCCTTTCTCCTTGCTTTGGAGCCCCCCAGATGATAGAGTGTAGAGCAGTGGGCCTGATGTCAGTAAGATCTGAGTTCAAATCCAGTCTTAGACATTCAACTGTGTGACCTTAGACAAGTCATTTAACTTTGCCTCAGTTTCTTTAACTGTAAAATGAGGATGATAGTAACAGCCCCTGCCTCCTAAGGTTGTGAGGATCAAATGACCCTTTGACAGCACAGTGCCAGGCACATGGTAGGAGCTATACACATAAATGTTTGTTCTTCTCCCTCCTCCTGGTTACAGTGTGGTTTGATTGGGAGATCTAAAGCTTTAGAGTCAGGAGACCTGGGCTGAAATAAATACATACAAGGTAACCAGGAGGGAGATCGGGAATGGCCTCCTGTAGGAAGTGGTACTTGAGCTTGACTTTGAAAGAGGTTCAGGATTCTATGAGGTAGCGTTGAAAAGATAGTGAATTCTCGGTGTAGGGGCACTGCCACACAAGGAGCAAGGCAAGAGGTGGAATTTTATACTTGGAGAAGAGCTAGTGGGCCTGTTTAACTGGAAAAGAGGGTACGCAAAGAAGGGTAATACAAAATAAGACTGCAAAAGTAGCTGGCCTCTGGCTTGTAGAGAGCTTTAAATGCCAGGTGGCAGATTTTGTTTTTTAACCCCAAAGCAGGAGGGAGTCACTAAAGGTTTTTGAAGGAGTGAAGGTTGGGAGGACTTACCTTCCCTGAGATTTGGACCCTGGATGATGGATGTCCCTCCTGCCTCCAAATCCTGGGGCCCTTTATTCCAGAAGAACCTCTTTCCCTTCCTCCAACTTGCCCATATGCCCTCTGAGGGCCATTCAGGCTCCTCCTAAGTGAAGCCTTCCAAATGGCCTCAATTTTACTTAGACTCCATTCATTTTCATTTCTTCTTAAGCACATACAATGTGTGCCCCTCACAGGTGAGCTCCTAATTATCCTGACTCATCAATAATTAGAACTGTTGCTCAGTTTCATGGGTCAGCACACATTCCTCATCAGTAATACGAGATGTCCAAGGGCCCTTTCAGCTCTAAATGCCACAGTCTTTATGTGATCTCTCCACCCAGATTATGCCCTCCTTGAGGACAGATGCCCTGGGGACAGCCTTCTGTGATGTGCCCCACAGCAGTATGCAAAGTTGTCCCCCTCTCCTGCTTTCCTTCCTCAGTTTCAATAAGCCCAGTCTGAATTCATATGGGGCAGGTTGATGAACTACACTTACATGTTTTCTGTTGCTTCTGGCATCTCCAAGAATCCAGAAGCTTTGATGGCTTATGAAACCTCTGCTTTTATACTTTTCTAGGCTAAAAAAAAAAAGCTATCTTAGGACACAATGACATTGATTGATAGAGTGTTAAAGACAAACCTAGGTCAGATTAAATGGCTAGAAATCAGGGTGGCCAAATGACTTTGACCAGGACTGTCATCATTGCTGCTTTTGTATGGAACCTTAAGTTCCCCACAGGAATGGCTCAAATGTCAGAGTAGAGAACAGATTTACTTGGGTGGCAAATTCTAAGCCTTTTCTAGGAATGAAACTCCAATCAGAGGCTGGGGGAGAAATCAGTGAGAAGGCACTTCCCATTGTGCATACATGTCCACATCTCTGAATTTGAGTGATCTTAAAAGTTAAGAAAATTACTTTCTTTTTAACCATAATGACAATTTGTGTTCTAGACGCATAGACCTAGAACTCTAAGGTACTTTAGAACTTATTGAATCCAGCCTTATTTTACAGTTGAGGAATGAGGCCCAGAGAGTTCAAGTGGATTGCCTCAGGCCACTGAGCTTTGAGCTTAGGGCTCCAGACTCAAACCCAGCCCCCATCCCTCTTGACACTTCAGATGTTGCAGTTAATTTATTTATTTTGAATTGAACATCTCAGAAGTTTTAAAGGGTGTTGCTTAATAGATTTGTCTCCTTTGGCAAAGCTGAGCCTTGGCTAAACTCCCAAATGGAGCCTTTTTTTCCCAGAGGTTATTTGCTAATTTGTCATTTTAGGAACTATACAGGAAGCAAGTATGATAGAAGAGTACTTTGCCATAGTGCTGTCAGTAAATCAGCAGGGAATTCATTCCCTCTAGAACTGACACCAGGGAAAGCCCTTCCCTACAAGAGCTTGCAGTTTTGTGCCTTCCCATATACCTAAGAGAAAGGGAAAAATAAACCGACTCAAGGTTGAGCTGCCATTTGCACACATCACTGCTTTCCCACACCCCTTCTGCACTTGGTGTCCTCTCTAAAGCAGCGGAGATGTCTTCAAGTAAGCTGAGGCAGTGCTTCAAGATTTGCTAGAAACCCTGGCTCAGATTGGCTTTGTCTGAATGAAAGTTAGTTTGCCATGCAAGCTTGTTTTTCCTGAAGCATTTCAGTTTGGGGTAATAGATGCAGTATAATTAGTGGAACAAAAAAAGAATAAACTGAGAAAAACTAGCCGTTCATTAATTATCTGTCATGGTAATGAAAGACTCTGACTTTCCTGTCCCCTCCCAAGGCCCAGGCAGCCTCTAATAGGGCAGAGTCACCAGGTGAGCTACGTGAACATCTCTGAATGTCAGAGGAGGAATGCTGCTGAGGGTGTGTCTGGGTGTATGTCCAATCCAATCTGATTAGGCTTTTAAATTGCCCAGTGCCTTATATTTAGGGGTTTTCCTAGTAAGAATGATGGAGAGTTAACAGTCTAATTGAAGCATAAGCTCTAATTTTCAGTATTTCTCTGATTCTACCTTAGGTTGCTTCTTATATTCCTGATGGTCAACACTGCCTTTAGGCTCCTTCGTTTATTTCGCTCATAGAAGGCCAGTAATAAAGTCATGCTTTCTTAATGACATTTGTTGGTAGCTGAGCCAGATATTTCTAAGCTTTTTTGCCCTGCAGTAATTTAAAGTGATTGCAACTCTTTTAAATATAGAATGTCTTTCTCCCTCTGCCTTCATTCACTCTTCCTGGGACATTAATTATTTTAGTTTTAAATATTGCTTTAAAGAAATTCTGTCCTGTGAAGTCTGAACTCTTCATGGAAACCTTGTGGTTTTGTTTTGCAGACTGAAGGGGAAAGAACAAGAAAAGCAGTGAGAATTCAGTATTGTTAGGTGGACCATTGATTTCAGTGTTTAAGTTGGGGGCCCAGTCATTCACTGCATCCATCTTCCCTTTCCCTTCTAGTCTTGCCCAGGGTCACACAGCTAGCCCCTTCTGTTCTTCATCCTCCTTGTACATTGACCATTGTTTCAGCCAGAGAAGTAAGGGATTGTTTTAGTAGGGAGGCCTCCAGATGGACCTGAAGGTGAACCCCAAGGTTTTGAACACCCATTTACCTTGATTTTTGCTTTGTGGGATCTCATCAAGGGTTTTCTCCTTTTGTTATGAATAGGTGACTTTCGGATGCTGATAGGAGAGGAGAAAGCGAAGGTGGTGAACATTGTGAAGCCCAACATACCTCATTTTCGTGAGCTATATAGTCAAATACTATTAAAGAACCCTCGGGTGTTATACAAGCAAAGCCAAGGCACACTAGAGGTAACGTGTCTATGTCCTTGTGTTTCAGTCCTTCAGGACTGACGTTTTATCACCCTGAGTATTCTTTCCACTCAGGCATATCCCAGCCCCTTTGACATGTTAAATGGCGTTCAGGATTTATTGGGGCCCAAAATTGTATCACCTTTTCCCATTCTGGTGATGAGTCTTTCCAGCTTGGTAGGCCTTGGCAGAGCTTGAGAAGGCAAGCCACGTGATACCCATAATACTTGTGAAGTCATGCAAAACGTATTTCCATAGTAGCCACACTGCCAAAAAAAAAAAAAAAAAGGCAAGAACCCTAAAGTAAGTGAAGAAAGTCTGCTTCATTCTGCACTCCCAGTTCATCAGTTTTCTCTCAGGAAGTACCAGGTAGCATTTTCTCATCATGTGACAGCATACTTCAGGTGGATCTGTGGTCTCATTGGTGTGGGTGCTCCTGGCATTGTTACAGATTGTCATTTAATCATTACACGTATTTTTTTAGGAAGAGAGTGGACTTGTAGTTAGCTACTGAATCCCTCATTAGAGGTTTTCAAGGATTTATGTCCTCCTATCAGGGATGCCTTAAAGAACCCCCCTCCATTGCATTTGGAAATTAGCCCAGGCTAGCAGGGTAACCGAAGGGCTTCTTTAAAGGCAAAAGCAGTAATGGCAGATGAGTGTCTACAACTGTTCTGCTTGCCATCCAGGCAGTGTAGGGAACCCTGGGAAGTTAATTGGACTTGATCCCATGGCTGATTGATCAATCACTTGGTTTCTGTTTGTTGAGAATCAGTCTTTAAATATATCCATTAAGGGGCAGCTAGGTGGCACAGTAAACAGAGCACTGGCCCTGGAGTCAGGAGGACCTGAGTTCAAATCCAGCCTCAGACACTTAACACTTACTAGCTGTGTGAACTTGGGCAAGTCACTTAACCCCAATTGCCCCTCCAAAAACAATAACAACAACAAAAAGAAATGGTTCACAGTTATTGAGGTGGTCAGTCTTTCTCAAAGTAAGCAGCATCCACTTATATTCACAGATGTTATTGTGGCAGTATAAGTCATGGGGAATTTGAGTAGTCAAGATGACCAGATTATGAGTAACCAAGTGACTACAAATAGTTTTTGAATGTAGAACTCCAGATAATAGTGCCTACCTTACAGGGATGTTGGGAGGATAAAACGAGATATTTGTGAATTGCTTTGCAAACTTTAAAGTGCCATATAAATGCTATTGTCTCTTATTTGGGTTTGCCGCTAGTGATTAGAACGTGAAGGGTGTTATACCACCAGATTTTTAAAAATACTTTCATGCTTCTAAGTTACAAAAGCAATTCCAAACAAAACTAAATTCTTTAAAGCAAAATGTGATGATCCCTAAGCATTGTTGCTAGATGAACTATAATACATTGTCTTCTTCAAAAGAAAAGTGTGGTATTAGTTACTTTCTATCAGTTTTTATGTTTCAAGATGAAAAGATGTGAATAGGTTGACATATGTATTGTTAGAGGGAGTACTACCTATGCCAATGAGATCACAGACATACCAAAGAGGAGAATTAAAACCTTCCAACCAAGTGAAGGGTGATCTCTCAGGCTCCATGGACCAACTATCCTGGATCCTGAATCTCACCCATTGAGTAAAACTGTTCTCAAGTTAATGCCACTAAGGACTGAGCCCAGCAAGATAAAAAGCACTTGTGGACTGGGGTCAGGCAGTCTGGGCACTAATCCCAGCTCTTCTCCTAACTGTTCATGTGACTTTAGACAAATCATTCCATTTCTCTGGGCCTTAGCCTCCTCATCTGACCTGAGATAAGGCCAACCAACTAAGCATAAGCCCTCTGCCAGTCCTAATCTGCAGTAGACCCAAGATTGTGTAAGAATAAGTTATTATGTAACCATCCTCCTGGTCAAAAAAAAAAAAGTCCTGTCTCACTGTGTTGTGTCGATGACTCTGGGCTCTTGGAAGCTCTGTCCACCAAGCATAGCACCCTGACAAGACCTAACAAGTTGAAAAAGCTTCAGATATTGGCCTGATGACAGATTGTGTCTCTTGTCCTAGGACCAGCCTCGCTTAGCTCAGAGAGGCTTGTCACCTGGAGGGCTGATAGGTGTATGACTTTTTTTTACCACAGTTTCCCTTGAAGACATCTACTCAGGTATGGAGGGAGAGCCCACCCCTATGAAATCCCATGTCCCTCAAGTATTGAAGCATTAAGCTGTCAGGATGTTGGTTCTGCAAGGATTCCTTTCATGGGTTGTTTCACAGAGGCCAACAAGGGGAGTATATGTTTATGTGCACTTGTAGAACCAGAAGGGACCTTCATGATCTTAGAGGCCAAGCTCTTCACTTTGCTGCTGGCAAAGCTTCAGCCCAGAGGGAGAAGTGACTGACTTTACCAAGCAGGTAGCAGTTCTTGGCTGGCTCACCCTGCTCAGTATTGTTGGTTAGATTATTCTCTGCCGAGGAAGAGCACAGAGCCAAATAAAGCAAATAAGCATTTTACAGTGCTTAGAGTTTTGTTCTTTGAATGGTTCCTATTTAAGCAGGATTTAATAGAATACATTGTAAAGATGGCTCATTTAAGATGATTTTAATCAGGGTTGCTGTTCTTAAATTATAGACTCAGCATTCTCTGAATTGAAGAATCATTTAGCCAAATATGGAATGAATCTCCAAATAAGACCCTAAAATTCTAATTATTTCTATTTTGATTTTAAAACCATAATGTATTTTAAATTTGAACAAAGCAATAATAATAATAATAATAATAATACATGTGTTCAATTTCCCCCTAAAGCATCCTTCTATGTACTTGTCAAGTCCCATCACTTTTGCAGGGTTTTTAGAAGCCTCTTGGTCGTGTGTGTGTGTGTGTGTGTGTGTGTGTGTGTGTGTGTGTGTGTGTGTGTGTGGTGACGTTCTGCTGAATTTTCTGTGCATCCTTTTGCATAGGTTTTTCCAAGCTCTTTGTAGTCTTGTTTGCTCCTTTTTGCAACACAAAAGTACTCCATTCTGTTAATGTGCCATGACTTATTTAACCATTCCATGGTCATTAGGTATATGGATTGTTTCTAGTTTTTCCCTATTACACATTAAGATAGCTATGTTGATTTTCAACAAGGGCATAAAACTAAAAAATTTCACTATGGTTTGTTTGTCCTTTTACGTGTTATAATTCATTCTGTTCTTTAGGTTTAGGGTAAGAACTGACATGGATTACTAAGTATCTGACACTTGGAACTGATTACTATTTTCTTAAATACTGTACTTCAGGTGGGGTGGAACCAAGATGATGAATTAGGGGGAGCCACCAGTGAAATTCTCCCAACATTCCCCTCTAAACAACTTTAAAATAACACCTCAAATAAAATTTTAGGGTGGCAGAACCAATATAAAGTTGGAGTGAGGTATTTTTCTGGTCTAAGAAAATTTGAGAGGTGGGCAGAAGTCTGTAACACTAAGTTTGTGATTTTGTTCTGTTCTGTATGTGGAGAAGAAACAGTTATTTAATTAGCACTGAAGTCCATCTCTCATGTTGTCAGGGGAAATTGCAATTTCAGGCCTGCCCACTCTATCCATGGCCTTCCAGGAGTTTGCCATGGGGATCCACCCAAAGTGTTTGATGAAGGCCTTGCTCAGTTTTTCTTAATACTGTAAGATATTGTTGGTGTATAGGGGCTATCCAGCAATTCACCCTCATTTTACTGTATTGACTAACCCATTTTTCTGGTCAAACGTTTCTCTGATGCTATCTGTTACTCTGGTTTAAATTCAGTAAGAATAAATAATTTTAAAAATTAGAATACAATTATTGATCTCCTTTCTATCTTTGAAGTCATATTTCTCATCGGAAATCCAGTTTTATTAATTCATTCAGCAAATACCAAACATCTACTATTTATATGACAAAGTTATTCCTTGGTACTGATGTGTTCTGGTAATAAGTTAGTCACTGTCCATATGCTCCAGGAATTTATGGTCCCTACAGGAGCCTATGGTCTAGTCAGTTTTGTGATAGCTGAGCGGTATAGTCACTGCTTTCCTAGTCTGCGCTCTGGTCTTTGTTGCCATCCCCTGCAGCGGCACACACTAGTGCTCCTCTTTGCTTTGGAACTGTGACCAAGGCCACTGCTCCATTGTGACCAACCATCAGTGCTCCTCCCTGTCCTGGGACTGTAACCCAGAACTGGGTAAGAGCAGTAGAGTTGTGTCCAGTGCTAGTCAAGGGTTCCTTGTAAACCCGCTCTGAGCTTTTGTCAGACTTCTTTATCATCTGTGTTTAAAGTTGTTTATAGAGGGGAATTTTGGGAGAATTTCACTGGTGGCACCCCCTAATTCATCATCTTGGTTCCACCCCCCCTGAAGTACAGTATTTAAGAAAATAGTAATCAGTTCCAAGTGTCAGATACTTAGTAAACCATGATGTCAGTTCTTAGCCTAAACCTAAAGAACAGAATGAAAATTGGCCTTTGAAAGGAAAGTATCTTTTTTGTTCTGTTGAAATGAAACAATGTGGAAAAACAATTTTATTGAAGGGTCCCTTAATTCTCTTCATTTCTGTACTCAGCCTAGGGACAGACAGAGAGCCTGCTTAGTCTGATTCTGAGGGGTGGCTGTTTGTATGTGTAACAGACTAGTTTCTAGAGCTGTGGTGGACTGACTTCAGAGCACTTCCCTGATCAACTTTTTCATTACTGTTGTTGTTGTTAACTCAGATAGATAAAAGCCCAGAAGCCCAATTCACTCAACTCATGACTTTACCAAAAACCCTGCAGCAAGAAATAAGTTATCTCATGGACACTCCAGGGAGAAACAGAGATGTAGAGGATACTTTATTACAAGTGGCTCATGATCCTGATTGCGGGAACGTGGTACGGCAAGGTAGGTTTTTTAATTTGTCATCAAAGAAATGTTGGCCCTGGAGAAGAAAACAGCTTATAAATCCTGTTTTCACTTGATCATCTAGAAAAGAAGCATCCTTTCGATATTATCTCTAAGAATGAAAGCAAGCACCAATAATTGGAGGCTGTTGTCCCTCCAAATGTACATTTCTTCTTCCCACCCCCTTTTTGGAAGGGTATGTAATATTCCACACTCATGGTCCCCCACTTCTGCAAAGAATTGGAAAGAGGTATCTTCTTATGTTTTCTTGTGATTGACTTAAAAAATAAGAACTATTTCTTCAGTGAACTGATGATATCTAATGTCTCAGTAATAATACCTAAGATTTGTAAAGCACTTTAAGGCTTACAAAGCTTTCTGCAGATATTATCTTATTTGAGCCTCACAACAACCCTGTGGAGTGGGGGCTTTTGTTCCCATTGTACAGATGAGGAAATTGAAACAGTGAGAGGTTTAAGTAACTATCCAGGGTCCCATGGCTAGTAAGTTTCAGACAGAGTTTGAACCCAGGCCTTCCTACAGCCTTGAAAGTATTTCATAAACTGTGACTAATGCCTCATAGAAACTAATACTTAGTATAAAATAAAACATCTTCAGGAAACTGTGAAGATGCCCCACTTGGAGTGGATGTTGTCTTTTCATTCCTAGTTATTGAGATACAATCAGTGTAAATAATATTGCCATTATCTCCTATAAGTTGTTAGCACATGAATGTTACCTCAATAAACACTGCCGAATTATCACAATATATACTCAGATATATGAGGACCTACTCTGAATTCATATCTTTTAAAGCATTATTAAAAGTCATTGAACATAGGGCGGCTAGGTGGCGCAGTGAATAGAGCACTGGCCCTGGAGTGAAAAGGACCTGAGTTCAAATGTGGCCTCAGACACTTGACACATTTACTAGCCGTGTGACTTTGGGCAAGTCACTTAACCCCAATTGCCCTGCCTGCCCCCCAAAAAAATTGTTTTAAGTCATTGCACAAATGAATTTTTTGTGGGTTTTTATCTCTTTTCATGAACCAATTTGTAATTTAATAGTTTTTGTCTGCTCAAGTCAAAGAAAGACTGAAAATGTTTTACCTTCAGAATTGGGCTATTTAGATATAAAGAGTTTTTGTTGTTAATGTTTGGAGCATCCAGCAGCATTTAATAGATATTTGATCAAGATAATTGAAGGAAGAGCCTATAACAGATGGAAAATTTATGTGACATTAAAACAAATCACTTTCGCTAATTTTATTGGGCCCATGGAAAAGCAACTGTCTTCAGTTCATTCTTTAAAGTTTTTGAAATGACTTAACATCTGTGTATAATATTCTTCCCGGGTACAGGACTTTCAGGAATCGTGAGACCTTCTAGTGTAATGCAGAGCACCAAAGGGATCCTCACAGCTGGTAAGAAAGAACTTCAGAAATCCCTGTCTGAGATCTCCCTTGATTTCAAGGACAGCCTTGCTGCTGCTTTGGTTCTGGTCGTTATTCATTTCTCCACCCTTTGTTGATTGCCGCCTCAGTCATGCTTTGTGCCAGTTGGCACATTGGGGAGGACCCAAAGATGGAGCGATTCATCTTTGAGAAATTACAGCTTGACCCCATGATTCTAATCTGCTAGTCTGAGGACTTGAACATTTGAAAGGCCTGCGTGTTATAAGTCCTAGATGGCTTTGCAGAGTTGATGTCCAAAGCAAGGGATATGCCAGGGCCCCAGAGGATGGGAAGTCAATAAGCCTTTGTTACGTGCCTGCCATGTGCCAGCCACTGTCCTAAGCAAGGAGCATGCAGAGGGAATCCTGTCACTGCTGTCAAGGAGCTCACAGGAAATACCGGGGCCGAGTGGAGATAATCAGCAGGGACAGCACTAGCCTTAAGAGGGAAGGTAAAGACTTCTTGTAGAAGGCGGGATTTTAGCTGAGACATGGAGAGAATTCCAGTTACAGCCCACAGTCAGCGTCTCCCAGCCAGATGGAGTTTTAGGCAAGGAGTATCTGAGAAGCCAGTGTCTCTGGGTAGAAGAACACGTGGCGAGGAGGAGGATGTAAACAGGCTGGAGAAGTAGGGGGGAGCCAGGTGGGAAAGGGTTTAAAAGGCAAACAAGGTTTTCTGTTTGATATATATAGGAAGCCACTAGTGTTTCTGAAGGGTGAGGTGATGTGATGAGGTGTGTGCCTTAGGGGGGTGGGTACACTCCCCCTGGTAGCTGGTCACACACTTGCCTCCAGCTCAGATAGCCCTTTCCTTTACCTACTTCGCCTTCCCCCACTGGCCTCTCCTGGCCGCCCCAGGCCATTGGCCCTTCGGGGGCATTGAAATCTAGGCACCCACAGCCGCTGCACAGGCTGCTCAACCCTAGTGCCCCCCAGACTCCAGCTATAGCAGCTGCCCTTTGGGTGCCAGACAGTGACTGGTGAGCAAGCCCCCTCCTTGCACAGCTGTCAGTGGGACAGATTAGACCACGTGGATAGTTTTTGATGGGCATCATTGACCTCATTACATTATCTTTTCCCCTAAACCCACCTCTCTTTCATACTTTCCCATTTTTTATGAGAAGACCCTCATCCTTCCAGTTCCTCAGGTTCCCAGCCTCACTGTCCTCCTTGACTCTTCACTCTCTTGTGGTCTGCATGTCCATGCAGTTGCCAAGTCTTGTTTCCCTACAGCTTCTCATGCCTTCTCTCTGCTCATGAAGCCAAGGCCCTCCCTCATTCCATTCCTTTTCACTTCTTGCCCCAGCTGTTTCAGGTCTTGTGATGGCTTGTGCTTCAATCTGCCCTCTGCACACAATGTGTCAGATCCACCATACAAGGATCCCTTTTTTCTTACCAAACCTTAATCACTGAACGGGCTTTGCTTTAGTCAGACTGAGACCTGTTAAAGACCTTATTTTGAAAAGGCCAGTGTCCCCCACTGCATCCAGGGCCATCTCCAGTCCTGATCTATATTTGGTCACTGGATACAGATGCTCCAGAGAAGAGAGTGAGGCTGGTGACCTTGCACAGCCCTGGCTTATTTAAATCCAATTCACTTGCATGGTCCTCTTCAAGAATGAAGGACAGACAATAGCAGCAACAGCAGGCTGCCACAGGCCACATAGCAACTTAGTTTTAAAATGTCATGTTACTTGTGTTTTATTTAGTTTGTTCAGTATTTCCCAAAGACATTTCAGGCTAGTTTGGGCCCACTTGGGAGTTTTGTGGGCCACATCACTGCCTGTGAGTTGGACATTTCTGCTCTACATAGCTGCCAGGTCTGGCCATGTCAGTTCATGTCTTATGTCTCCCTGTTGACATTAGGATAAAATATCGTTTCATCATCGTTTTCTCCTTTTTAATCTCTGTTTTTATTTCTGATTTAATTTCTATTTTTGTATAAATTGTATAATGTTCATAAATTGTGATGTGCATAAGTAAAATTATTAATGCAGTATTTACATTTATATAATTTAGGAAATAAGTAAATATATCTATAGAGAGGTGCATGTACAAAATTTTTTACTGATGGGGTAAGTGACCAAAAAAGTTTGGAAACCATTCTAAAACTCCTTTTTGAATCTCTTTGCACAGATGCTAAGACTTCCCCATCCCCCGCAAGAGTGTGGTTGAGCTGTGAGTCTTGTAGGTTTTATTGTCCCTCTCCACTCCGTCTCCTATGCTGCCACTTCCTTTTGCATAGATCTGGTCCATAATTCCCTGTGAGTCCTTTGCCAGTCCTCGAAGGCCTTCCCGAATCTGGCACCACAGACTTTTTCTGCCTTGTTTCCTCCTATTCCCTGCCACAGGTGCTTATTATACTCTAGTCCAGGAGTTATCCACCTGGGCTTGTTTTGTGTTTGTTTCTATTTTGATAACAGCATTTCAATATAAATTGTTTCCATTGTAATCCTGTCTTTTATGCATTTAAAAACATTCTTAGGAGTCTATAGACATCTGCCCAACTGTCCGAGGAGTCCATGAAAACAAAAAGTGTTACCAAAGTGGATTCTTTTCTACTACCCACAGCCCTGTGCTTCCTTCCTCTCCTCTCATCTCTCATCCCTCGGCTGCTTTATCCATTCAGTTCCTGCCTATCCCTTAAAACCCAGCCCCAGCATCGCCTCTCCTTGAAGTCTCCGCTGAACCTCCCTGTCTCCCTTCAGCCTTCTCCCCAAAGCACTGTGTTTTTACCTTCGTCTCAAAGTAACACGCACTTGACTGTCAGCTCCGTGAGGAATCTGATTCGACACTGGCTCTCTCCTCCCTTGCCTAAGCTACTAAGTAGGGGAAGCAGGTAGCACCTAGGACCAGGCTCGTGCTGCCATCTGCCAAGGCCAAGATGAGGGAAGCAGAGATTCTGTGAATAAGGGACTCGCTCAGTCACACTGCTCATGACCCAGCCAGCACTCTCAGCCAGGCCTCCTCGTTTCTTGTCCCTTATTCTTTACATTATCTACAGTGTGCTTCCTCATCTGCCTTAAGATGAGAAGCTGTTTATAAAGCCATGTTTTATAATGGGTTGACTGTTTTCTAAAACCGTTTAGGCCACATGGTTTGACAAAAGCTAAATCATTTGCTAAGCCTCATTAAGCGTTCTTTTCATGAAATTAGACTATCCTGAACCATCTAGAACTCTAATCACTACAGTAACAGCCGTCTCATCCACATTATCTTTTGTACCTAGTTAGAACTGAATTCTGTACTTGGAGCTGCCAAACTGACAGGAGCCCTTGGCCCCTTCTCATCCTTGCAGGACTCTCTTTGCCAGCAGAGGGCAGCAGCCAACACTCACCTGTCAGAAACCCAGCTTCCTCGTGTCCTGATGGCAGACAAGGACTGAGGGGGCCCAGGTGGGCTCTTGAATCATGGAGCCAATGACCTCACCCTCTCCACTGAGACGTTACATTGTTAACACATGTCAAGGCTACGATATTAAGTGGCGGGACATTTTCACTGAACTAACTTGTAATGGAATTACAGGAAATATTTATTTTCTTTATCTTATTCTGTGGTCATTTTAGGTAAATAGTGTCTCTGCTAACTCAGATTTTCTGATGGATATTGGAAAAGCACTGACTCAGAGTATTATTTCAAGTTTACACATTCATCATGACCCTTAAAAATTCTTCTCTTTACATGTCCAAATGGTATTGGTAAGCACTTTTCCTAGGGATCGAAGGTTTGACTGTAGCAGTAATTGAATTGGTGGTTTGTCTGTTTCCTCCCTTCTCTTCCTCCTTCTGACTCCCCTGGCAAGTTCCGTAGCTGGGAACTTTCTTCTTCTGGCTTCCCTCCTCCCCCCCACCCCCCGCCACACACACACACACACACACACACACACACACACACACACACACACACAAACTCTGTGAAGTTATCCATCTCCCCCCACCATTATCTTGCGGCAGGTCTTTTCCCTTAGGAAACTGTGTGATACCTATTACTTTGTTTCCTTTTTTTCTGTGGACATTTTCACTTCTTTCCCCTCTTTTGTACTTCCTGGGCCTTCAGTCTTTGGCATCGTGGGTTTTAGAGCTAGAAGGGGCCTTAATTTATCCCCCTTATTATAGATCTTTATTGATAAAATAATCTTCCTTTCATTTTTCTCTAAAACCAAAGAGGTAAAGAGACTTGCCCAAGATCACACCATTAATAAGAAGCTGAAGAAGTTTTGTTTCCTCCCCACATTCAGGCTCCCCTTAATTACCCTGCTCTCTCCTTAGGGAGGATATAAGCAAGTGTAATAACTAGCTTAGGGAGAGAAAATCGAAATTCAGTTTGTGTTTCCATCCACTTGAGAAGTGATACAATTCACCCCAAAAGAGATGGGGAAGAACAGTGAAAGATGGGAGAAACCATAAGCACCTGGACTTCCTAGAGCAGGAAAGGACTTCAGCATTCATCTGGGCTAGATGAGGAAATAGCCCCAGACTTGAATCAGCGACTGTCAGAGCTGGTTTCTTCTGACACCAGTCATCACCATGCTTCTCCATTATTTTACTGAAATGTGATTTCCCAAGATATTTGGGACACATCCACATTCAATTGTAAGTTCAGAAATGCAAGGGGCAGCTAAGGGGTGCAGTGAATAGAGCACTGGCCCCGCAGTCAGGAGGACCTGTGTTCAAATCGGGCCTGACATTTGACACACTTACCAGCTGTGTGACCTTGGGCAAGTCACTTAACCCCGATTGCCTTACTTTTCCCCCTCCAAAAAAGAAAATGCACCACAAAGACAAATTACTTCTGAATTCTCTATTCCAGTATTTCCCATTAGCCAGAGAGGGAAATGGTAAGGTAGTGTAGATGTTATCATCCCTATTTTATCCCTTCTGTTGCTGAAGGAAAGTGAATTGCAAGAAGGCACATTGAGTCATAGAGTTTTGAGCTTGATGAGACCTTCAGAGATCATCTGGTCCAACTCTTGAGAGAACTGAAGCCCAAGGAAGTTAAAGGACTTGCCCAGGGTCACTTGTAGCAGAACTGGGACTAGAACCTCTTCCTTCCCCCTTCATCTGGGAAGCTGGGTTTGTCATGGCAGCATCTCTCAGTCATGGAGGACTGGTTATGTTCGAAAGCCAGACTGCCTTGTTTCTGTTCTGTTCACCATGAGTGCTTGCTATCCAGCCATTAAGAAAGCTGCCTCTGGGGCAGCTAGGTAGCGCAGTGAGTAGAGCGTTGCCCTGGAGTCAGAAGGACCTGAGTTCGGATCCAGCCTCAGACACTTAACGCACACACAAACAAAAACCTAGCCGTGTGACCTTGGCCAAGTTACTTAACCCCAACTGCCCTCCAAAAGGAAAAAAAAAAGAAAGCTGCCTCTCCAGTTTGGGATGTGCAGTCAGAATTTTAGGTCTGGTAACGGCAGTGCCATGTGCTGGGGGTTTCTTCATATTGCCAATTGAGTGACTTTTTAAAAAAATCTTAAATATTTTAAAGCTTAAGAGAGCAGGATATAGAGTTATGCCTAGAGAGCAGGAGTTAGTAACTTTTTATGTGTTATGGACCCCTTGGGCAATGTGGGAAAACCTAGGGACCCCTCTTCAGAATCATACTTTTAAATGATGCCTAGAATTAGAGAAGAAACCAATTATCACAGTTATCAGGTTTAAAAAAACAAGACATTGAGCCCATGTTCAGAAGCCCTGTCTTATGGCGAGTGTTGCGATGTTTGTGATGGTCAGTAAGGTGCTCTTTAAAGGATTCTGACAGCTTTGAAATAGATGAGGTGAGTGGCAGGCTTGGTTCTGCCCTCTCAGTGTAAGGACCTTTTCTCTCTCTCTCACCCCTAGGTGGCAGCCATATGGTCCACCCACATGCATCTGTTCTTTGCCACTAACAAACAGGAAAGGCAGACCCGCTGTCCTCTCCCAGCCCGGTTCTTAGTGAAAACATGAGCATCAGAATGTGGCTGATCTGTTGCTCTGTGCAGCTTTGGGGGCAGGTCCCTAGGTCCTTTTTTAGCCCAGAAAAAAACTACCCAGGTTAAGGCGTGTTAAGGCTTGTACAGAACAGGTTTCTGGCATGCCCCAGTCGCTGTTTACCGGCTCTGCTTTGAAGACAGCAGAATGGCTCACTCATTAACCACAGCTGCACTAAAGGCAAGCAGGCAAGTGGACTAGCAGAAACGACGCCGTTCCATGGGACTGAACCCATTTCTCATGGTTACTTTGAACTGATGTTGCTGCTAGTAAAGGCTGGGCAGAGATTTGCTTGTCTTTTGGGCCCAGTCTTTTGGGGATTTTGTGTAATTTCCATTTAGATGAGTTTTTTTGTTTGTTTATTTGTTTTTACTTGTTCCTTAGAAAAGATTTTCTTGGTAGATACAGTTAGTTTGGCTAGAAATTTAATTAGGAGAAACATCTGGTGTTTAAAGTTAAGAGAAAATGTATTCTCCTTTCAGTGTATTTCTTTTATTTCTGACTTCATCATTAACCTGAGGGATTTTGTCTAGATCTTTGTGAACCACCAGGTGTTCCTAGTTGAACCCACAAGAAGTGAACTCTGTGTGTGTTTAGTTAGCAGAGGTGGAGTTTTCACAGTGCAGCCCTGCTGGTTGATCCTACATGCTAGCTGTGTGCCAGGCACTGGAGAGACAAAAAATGGGAAAATGACGCAGTCCCTTACCTCCAAGAGCTTGCAGTCTGATATAGGGAGGAAACATGAACACCATAATGGTACAAGTTATAATGTTATAAAATCCTTAGAAGGCAGCAAACAGATGTGAGAAGAGAAAGATGGGTTCTGGTTAGGAGCATTTGGAAGGTTTCCTGATGGAAGTGACAGCCAAGTAAAGAAAAGAAATCAGTAATCTGAAGTGGAGAAGGGAGGTCCCATCTCTTTCAGACACGGTGACCAGTGTGTGCAGATACAGAGAACTCAGGTTCTAACTCAGGATTTGAACCCAGAGTGCCAACTCCCGACTCTGACAAAGAGCTAGTCGTGATAGTAATAGAAGTAGGTCAGTGTTCTAAGCAAGATAAGACTGTAAGAGTCTAGATTAGTCATAGGGAACTGATTAGCAGAGGATTGTTAAATCAGTGTGATGTAGGCCACGAGAGTGGAATTTGTATCCATTTCAGTAACATAGAAAACATCCACATGAGAACTATAGAGTTTTAGATTGCAGTATCTAGGCCAGCCCCCTACTTTCACGGATGAGGAAATGAAGGCCCAAAAAGTATGTGGCCTGTTCAAAGTCATAGAGTTGGGATTAGAACCTAGAGCTCCTACCTGCCCAGCCATTGTTCTTTCCAATATATCCTGCCGTTTTATGTATGTAGAGAATACTTCCTATGAAATATAAGTTCCTTAAGGTTAGGAAACAACTTGATTTTATATTTGTCTACTTAGCACCTAGTACTGCCTACGAGTTTCATAAATTCTTGTTGATTGTTTCACTAATTGATTCTGGAATTCAAACTGAAGTGCTGTCTATAAGATTTTCATAAAAGAAGATGCCTATTTGGGGGTTGGGGGTGGCAGGGTCTGTGTGTCTTTCCACCAAAGCAAAGAACTAGCTAGTCAGAAAGGCCCACATATGAGGGGTTTTTAATTTAACCTTTTTCAATTAACAAAAATCTGTTTTACTCTCCATACCCCTTCATACCATTAAAAAAGAAAAAGAAAACCCTTCTAACAAATAAACGTAGTATATGAACTGATGCAAAGTGAAGTGAACGGAACCAGGAGAACATTGTATACAGTAACAGTATTATTGTACAGTGATCAACTGTGAGTGTGAGAAACTTAGCTATTCTCAGTAATACCACGATCCAAGACAGTTCCCAGGGACTTATAATGAATAATGCTATTCACCCCCAGAGAAAGAACTGTTGGAGTCTGAATGCAGAGCTAAACAAACTTGTTTTACTTTATTTCTCTTGATTTTTTTGGTTTTTTTGTTTGGGTCTGTGTTTTCTTTTGCAGTATTGCTAATGTGGAAATAGGGTTTGCATGAGTGCATATGTGTAATCTAGATGTAAGTTCCTTCTTAAGGAGAGAAAAGGGGATGAAGGAAAGGAAGTAAAAATTTTTAAAAACAAATGTTAAAGATTGTTTTTACATGAAACTGAGAAAAAATAAAATTTATGACAAAACGCTTGTTTGAATGAAAAAAAAAAACTAAAATAATCAAGGAAAACAAATCCCACATTGGCCATATTCCCCCACCCCCAGCATGCGCCATCATTGATCTTCTAGAGCTGATGTCCAGAGTCTTTCAAAAGCACTTATCTTTACAGTATTGTTGCTATTGTATAGATTGTTCTCACTTCAGTCTGCCTTGGATCACAAAAGCCAAGTGGAGTCCTATTTTCCCCTTGTTTAACGTGCCTGAGTTCCAAGTAGGCAGTGCCTGGGGTTTCCAGAACTGAATTGGACTTATAACAGCCATTGCATCTTGTAACTGTGGCTCAGTTTCCTGTGGCTGTCGTATTGAGCTTGCCACATGAAGGAACCAAGAACCTCAGTTGGGTTTGGAAGCTTTATTGGTTCAGAGGGGAAATCCTCTTCTATAACAAGTTCTGACCTTAGTGTTCAAGTAGGTGAGGTTTGCTGAGAGTTCCTGCTCCAGGGAGACAATTAAAGGTGGTGGAGGTGGGGAAGGGCAGTCTTCTGGCTCTGGGTTTCTAAGAATAGGCTGTGCTCGTCAGTGAACAGGTGAGAGTGCCAAAGAGTCCTTAGAGACCAGACGGGCAGTTGTCCAGCTTGTCCCTACAATGATCACTTCTGTAGGATACTGTAAAACAGGTCTTCCAGCCATTTAACAAGCACTTATGAAGTAGCCTCTCTGTGCTGCTTATACAAGAACCAGCTGAGACAGCACTGGCCCTCCTGGGGCTTCTGTTTCCCACAGGGCTCCTGGGGGCAGCAGTTAGCTGATATTTTCAAGAAAACAGACCAACCCCAAATTAATCCATCTTAATTTGTCAGAAATACTTAGAGATTTAGCACTAGAAGAGACTCCACAGACCATCGAGGCGAAGCAATTGCCCAGAGTCACACAGGTAGTTAATAGGAGAGGCTGGATTTGAACCCAGGCCCCCTGTTTACAGAGGCGGTGTTCTTTCCACTGTATCGCTGACTCATCCTGTTTTATCTCCAGAGGTACATATTTCAGGCTTCAAGTTAGATACATTTGTGTCTCATCTAGAGAGGACTGTGCTGCACGAGGGAAATGCAAGAGTGAGACAGGAAGGCAGCCCTTGGCTTCAGGATGCTTCCTTTGCACCCGGGGTGGGAGCAAGACATACAAGTGGGCAGTTTGGGTGAAAGTTTGTTGCATTCCCATGTCCTCTGTCAGTGCAAGATTGAGTGTTTGTGTTGGCAAGGTCCATGACTGTTTATCTGTTCAGAGTTTGTTTCTGAAGTATTCTGTGATAAGGGTTATTAGTGAATTTCCACTAAATAATCCTATTTTTTCCCTTTCCCTTTCTCTCAGGTGTGAAGAAATCATTGATTTATAGTTCAATGAAAATGCTAAAAATGTGGACCGGATGGACAAAGAAGACATCCTAATGTTGCTTCTTTTTCTAAATGCTGTGTATAGATGAATAAAGTGTCTGATCTTTTTGTCAGAATAGTATTAATTGTTTTTACCTACTATTTAATTTCTTTGGAAACCTTGAGACAAGTAAGAAAGGATTACATAAAAGTAGTTTGGGGGAGTTTTATGACAAGGGAATTATTCTGTTCAGATGTTCAGCTGTGTGGATTCACTGTTCATTAGAACTTACACTAGCACATTTTCTAGACATATTAGTGTCAGAAGTCTATAAAGGAGGGGCAGCTAGGTGTCACAGTGAACAGAGCACTGGCCCTGGAGTCAGCAGGACCTGAGTTCAAATGCAGCCCTAGACACTTAACACTAGCCATGTGACCTTGGGCAAGTCATTGAACCCCAATTTCCCTGCCTTCCCCCCTCTAAAAAAAATAAAAAGAAGTGTGTGAGGTTGTTCACATGTGTATGGAATATTCAGCCCCTGGATGATAGCTTTAGGAAGCTTTCCCTCTCTGCTTGTCTTCTCATAATCTCTTCTTCCCATCCTGCCTCCACACACATTTTTCCAGTCAGGCTTCTAAAGTGTTTAATTAAAATTTTACTGGGTCAAGGCTTTTATTTTTATTTTTATGTCCTTTAGAATGCATGGTAATCATGGTTCATGTGCTACAGTCTTTGGGGCCCATAAACAGTAATGGTCAAGTGCCATTTTGTTTCATCCTCCTGGTGAGCCATGTGTCTTGTATCCTTGCATGCAAGTTGTGAGAAGCAAAGTATCAGGCTAGAAACCTAGGGGCACTGTGTCCCCAGAGCCAGTCTCCTTCCAGGTCTATCCTTTTCTTCCTCTGAATTGTCCAGCTTGGCCCTATGTTCTCCATCCCTGCTGCCCCTTTTCTCCAGTTCATCCAGACAAGTCTTAAATCAGTGGCTTCACTGAACCATCTCCAGTTGTCCTGGTCGATATCGGGCCACTGGACCCAGATGGCTCCAGAGGAGAAAGTGAGCCTGCTGATTTAGCACAGCCCCCCCTTGCTCATTTAAACAGCCTCTGAATTATAACAAAGAACATCGCTAGAGAGCAGAAAGCTTGCTCTTTATTCCAACATAGTGCAGCAGAAGACAGTTTGGGGAGGCATGCAGGGCTGGGAAGCCATGAATTAAAACAAAATCTATCTTTTTAAAAAGAAAGCATTGGACTCGACATTTGAACACCAGCTGTGACTGCTTAAGATCTCTCTGACCCTTCCATACTAAGGGATTGTGGGAAAAGTGTAAACTCTAAAGGTCTCTTATCATTGTGAAATTTTATTATTGGTTTATATAGAAAGCTTCTGGCTCAGCCTGTGCTCTGTATCTTTAGCATTGCTTTTCATCGTCCCTGTTAAGTTAGAAGTGTGGGAACAGGAGAGCCCCAAAGGACTGACTGACTGAACACTGCATATTTCATTTGCGGCTAAAGCTTTTGCTATAGATTTTGATCAGAAGTGATAAGACATGGCCTTCCTACAGAATTCTGTAAACTCTGGCCCCCCCAAACTGTTCCTAGTCATGTATGTGTAGTTGAAATATCCCTAGACGAAGATCTGGATTCAAGCTCTAGGCTCTCACTTACTCTTTGAGACCTTGGGTACCTTATTCCTTTCTCTGAACCTGAGTTTTCCTGTATGCCAAAACAGGGCCAATAACAATTGCCCAACCAGCTTTGTCATGGATTTTGGATGAAATTATGTAAAATCCTTTGTAAATTATATAGAGTAGCCTTTGTAACTGTAACAGAGAGGTCAAACACTGTAGCCACATGTAGTCCACAGCACAGTCTTGAGTGTATCCAAATCAAATTAAAATGTAATTGGGAAATATTTAACAACATAAATAAAAATACAATAGATAGGGGCAACTAGGTGGCGCAGTGAGTAAGAGCACCGGCCTCGGAGTTGGGATGACCTGGGATCGGATCCGGCCTCAGAAAATGAACACCCACACATAAATAATGACTGGCCGTGTAACCTTGAGCAAGTTACTTAACCCCAATTGCTTTAAAAAAAAAATACAATAGATAATAGGACATTTTAAAACAAAGTCAACACAGCCCAGAGAGGTCCTTACTTAGGGATAAGTGACTCCCCCCATTTGAGCTTGACCAGTGCAAAAAAATACTAAATGCCAACCATTACTAGAAGGGAATTCTGTTGTGCCACTCATGGAAGTGAATACTGTTGTCTGACAAATCTGTGTTGATTTGTAGGTTTTGCATGAAAATCTTTTATCTTTTTGGCCTTTGGTTTTGCATTTTTACATAGCAGCTCTGTAAAGGTAGGTCTTGGCCATTATCATGGATTCCCTAGATTCTCATGTTACTAATCTGTTTACTCTTCATTACAGAGACACTTAATACCACTAAGTCTCTAGGAATAATAAACATGAGGAGGAAAATGTGCTAGAAATGCTAGTTAATTATGTGTTCTTGGGCAAGTACCTCAGTTTCCTTATCTACAATGTGTGGAGGAGGAAGGGCTATTTGAACTAGACAAAACCTTAGGCTCTTTTTTAGCTCTGAAGTCCTTTGGTGCATGCATAATTTCAGCCACTAGAGAAGTTTTTAAAAGATCATTTTGAGCTGTCATTATGTATTCTGACTTTGGGAAAGTTAAGTGGCTCATTTTCCTGAGTTCAAAGCTGGCCTCAGACACTTACTAGCTGTGTGACCCTGGGCAAGTCACTTAACCCTGTATGCCTCAGTTTCCTCACCTGTAAAATAAACCAGAGAAGAAAATGGCAAACTACACCAGTATCTTTGCCAAGAAAACTCCAAATGGGGTCACAAGTTGAACGCAACTGAAAAATGTAAAAATTATTAAACAACAACATTCTGACTTTAGCTGATATCTTTAAAGCCCATGTCTGGGATGACTGACCCTGGTTATTCTTAGAAGTATCAGTGATCTTCCTTGAACTTTCCCCAGCTGGGCAAAAGCCCAGACTTAATAAGAGAGTTGCTGTCTTGGAAAATGGAAATGCACTGTTGTTGGTTCCACACTTGACCAAGGTCTATGATGTACACTATTTGTGTGTGTGTGTGTGTGTGTGTGTGTGTGTGTGTGTGTGTGTGTGTGTGTTTGAACACGGCCCATCAGTGGCTCCTGCTGGTGGCACCACAGTTGTGGCTATTAAGGGAACTGGCATGGAACTGGATTACTTTAATCTGAACTGCAAATATTCAGGAATGGACAATTACATCTTAGTTTGTAGGATACCTCTTTGGGTTTGAAGCAACCTTACATCCTAGATAAGTGTCAAATATTTTAATGATGTCAATGACGCACGATACTTTACAAATATTTTAAGACTTCGGAGTAAATCATGTTAGTAGAAGCAATTCTTAGAAAAGACCTTAAAGGGTTTTCTGTCAAATTTTACAGATAAGGAAACTAAGGACCCAAAGATTTCTCAGTTGAGCGTCTTGCTTAAGATCACTCAGCCTCAAAGTATCAAAGTCGAATTACCTTTCTCTCCTATCAGCCAGCTGCAGTTTAAGGGCCATGTTCTTTCTTAACCATCCCCAACAATGTCCTGTGGTCTGAAAAGACTGTTTTTTGCCTGGGTCCTGGCTTCTGCAAATCCATTTTATGTCTTTGCCTTTTTAAGTGCCCAACCTCCTCCCTGGAGGCCACAGGGCTTTGCATGAATTATCTTCCTTTTGGTAGGAATCCAATAGTGAATGAGCTATGACTCACTGTGCCCTACGTCTGATTAGTTCTTGTTCCAGATTAAAGCTACACCTTCCCACAGTAGTTTGCTTTCTTTGCCTGCCTCCTAGAAACGCCCCCCACCCTCCACACCTCCCACACACAGGCTAATTGCTCTATTTAGAGATAGGAGGGGGGAGAGGGAAGGAATCAGTAAATAATACATGAAACTACAAAATCAGGACTCGAGAAATTGTGCCAAGTTAGACTCTTGCCCCCTATAACTGGAGCTAACAGGAAAGAGCTAATCCTTCTCCAGCCTGGTGGCTGCCTGAGTGCGAGCATTAAATGCTTGGTGTGAGGAGTGCACAAGCAGGTTCAGGCAGGGAGAGGTGTCTACACTTGTCAAGTTCAAGCATCTCAAAGCAGTCCTTCCGACACTGAAGGAGAAGGGCTCTGAACCCAGGATTTGGAGAAATTTCCGGATCAAGGAGGGAAGGAGAATCAGAGAACTGGAGAAGGATCATAGAAGTCATCTTGGCATGGTCTTAGCATGGGCAGCTTGGTGGTGCCATAGTGTACAGAGTGCCTGGCCTGAAGGCGGGACTCATCTTTGTGGGTTCAAATATGACCTCAGACACTTACTAACTGTGTGAACCTGGCCAAGTCAATTCACCCTGTCTGCCTCTGTTTCCTCATCTGTAAAATGAACTGGAGAAGGAAGTGGCAACCCACACTAGTATCTTTGCAAGAAAACCCCAAATGGGGTCATGAAGAACAACTGAGCAAAAACAGCATGGTGTGATGGAAAGTGTTGGATTTGGAGTTAGGCACCGAGTTCCATTCTCACCTCTGCTACTGACTACTGTTATGACCTTGGAGAAGGAAAATCTCTTCACCTCTCTGGACCTCTGTCTCCCTATCTGCCCAGGGTCACACAGCCAGTCTATATCAGAAGGAGGTCTCCTCAACTCTTACCCCAGTCCTCTCTCCACTCTGCTGCTCTGCTAATATTGCCAAACTTTCACAAAAGGAGTGACTGACTAATGGTGGAGATTTCAGACTAGGTAGGAGGAAAGTGTATGACAGGCCACTGGGAGAGAGATTTGGGGTGGGACAGAAGGGACCTTGTGGGTCCTTTGTCCATTGCTTTGTAGGGCTGGCCTGAACTTGAGGAGAATTATGGCCTGAATTATGAGGAAAATTGCCCTTGCTAAAAGCAAAGACTGGAGTATTTAAGCAGCCTTCTGGTGAACAAGCCTGTTACTTCATCTCCAGAGGTCTGGCAGGAACGTATATCATGGCATTGGGAGTCTAATGGAGTTTAAAAGAGTATCGCTCAAGGACTGGAAGCATGCTCAGGTTTTTAATCAAGGATTGCTTCCTATAGAAACATTTCTTTGAGACCCTGGGATAATGCAAACACCATGAAATAATACCAGAGGACTTTGTTTCTCTCTCCTGTATCCAATTGCATGCAATTAACCATTTCTTAGATGCTTTCCAAGTGTAGAGTACTGTGCTAGGTTAATGCACAAAATGGGGTCCTCACCAACAGGGAGCTTACTATCTAATAGGGGAGTCATAGCACCAGGAATTGTTTTCAGGTGGAGTGAAAATAGTGAGGAAGTAGTGCAGAGGAAGTTTTACTGTGGTACAATTAAACTGAGAGGTGGGCAACCCATCTCCCAGGCACCAGCCCATGCTTTTATGGGATCTGGGAGGCTTGGCAGTGGGAGATGGAAAGCAAACCCCAGAAAAAGAGTATCAAAGTGACAGGACCAAAAGAACAGGGCCATGGGCACAAGACCACAAGATAAGGGCGTGGGGAGAGTAGTTGTCAGACAGCCTTGAAGAAAATCACACCCCGATAGATATCAGCACTCTAGGGCAAAATCCCATCCACTCTGCCCTAGTTATGGCTCTGCATAACACATTCACAACTATAATGCTATATGCCCATTCTCCAATACTGTACACTCTTAGGGACTTAAAATGTCCTCATACTCTTACTAGTGATTGTGTTATATAATCCCCTATTAGATCATGAACTCATTGGGAATAGAGACTTTCACAGTAGGTAAAATGCTGAGCTCAGAGTCAAGAAAACCTGAGTTCAAATCCAGTCTTACTACCTGTGTCACCTGGGCATGTCACAACATCAGTTTGCCTCAGTTTCCTCATAATAATAACATCTACCTTGCAGGGTTGTTGGGAGGCTCAAAGGAGATAAATTTTTGTAAGAAGCACAGCACAGTGCCTGACACATAGATGCTATGTAAATGCTTATTCCCTCCCTCCCTATTCACCTGTGTTTTCCCCCTAGCACTTAGCACAGTATCTAGGGCATAATAGAAGCCTAATAAGGGCTCAACTCAAAAGAATCATAGTAAAAAAAAAAATTAAAAAAAAAAGAATAGTGATACTTGTAAAAGCAAATTCCTTAGAAATAATAAATCACATTTCTACAGAGTTTTAAGATGGTTTTTAAATGTTTTTTTCTCACAATAGCCCTGTGAGGTAAGGAGTGTAGATTATCATTTCCATCTCACTACATGAGGAGACAAAGCTTCAGAACCAGTAAGTGATTTTCCCAGGATTACCCAGATTGTAAGTGTCAGAGCCCCAGCTTGGGCTGTAGTCTCTCCCGACTTCAGCCAGGACCATGGAAGTCTTATTTCCAATACTGCCTTGCCTTGACTACCCAGGTCAAGAGTATGGTTTGAAAAGTGGAAGCATGCTCATGTTTTTAACAATGTTAGGAGGATAAGGACGATGAACAGAAAGGCAATGTTATATGACAGATAGCTGGATTTGTAGAACAAGTCTGAGATTTCACCTCACACATTCTTATCACAGTTTGTGATTAAGATGACAAAAGAAAGAAACAGGCAAGGACAGAAGGATTGCCAAAAGGTAGGAATGCCACTTCTGTGCTAGGGGAGATGAAAATTGCTCAGCTATCTAGAAAGCAACTTGCTTTTTAAAAAGTGTCAATTGGGGTAGCTACGTGGTGCAATGATTAGAGCACTGGGCTTGGAATCAGAAAGACTCATGTTCATGGGTTCAAATCTGACCTCAGACACTTACTAGCTGTGCTGACCCTGGGCAAGTTATTTAACCCTGTTTGCCTCAGTTTCTTCCTCTGTAAAATGAGCTGGAGAAAGAAATGGCAAAACCACTCTAGTACTTCTGCCAAGAAAACCCCAAATGGGGTCGTGGAGAGTTGGACATGACTGAAACAACTCAAAAACAAAATGTTTTTAACCCAAAAGATCCTACTGCTAGGCAAATGTCTTATGGAGATTAAGGATGGGAGGTTAAGGATTGTGGTAGCAAAGAACTGGAAGCAAAGTAGATATTTAGGGATGGGATGGGGATAGTGACTAAATAAATAGTGGTTCATGATTGTAAGGGAAAATCACTATGCAATAAGAAACACTGGGGATGAAGAATTCATGGAAGTTTGGGAAGACTCACATGAACTGATGCAGAGTGAAGTAATAGAACCATATTGTTTATACATGATGAGAATCAATCAATTAACTTTTATTAAGGGCCTACTATGTGCCAGGAACTATGGTGAGCACTGGGATACAAAAAGAGGCAAAAGACAGCCCCTACCTTCAAGGAGCTTGCAAACTAATGGAGAAGACAAGATGCCAGCAAATATATATACAATGCAAGCTGTATATAGGATAAATAGGGAATAATTAAGGGAAGGAAGGTGCTTTAATTAAAAGGGATTGGAGAAGGTTTCCTATAGAAGGTGTGATTTTAGTTGGGACATAAAGGAAGACAGAGAGGTCAGGCATTAGAAAGGAGAAAGGAGTGTTCCAAGCCTGGGGGACAGCCAGAAAATAAGTGAAAAGACAATAAAGGAAAAAAATAAGGAAACTGAACACATTAATTATAATGATGAAGCTTGACCCCAATCAAGAAATAAGAGAGTGTAACTTACCTTTCTTCTTCTTTTTTTTTTTTTTAAGCAATTGGGGTTAAGTAACTTGCTCAAGGTTACACGGCTAGTCATTTGATTTATGCGTGGGGGCTCATTTTCTGAGGCCGGATCTGATCTCGGGTCATCCAAACTCCGAGGCCAGCACTCTTACTCACTGCGCCACCTAGCCGCCCCTTTCGGGCAATTGGGGTTAAGTAACTTGCCCAAGGTTACACGGCTAGGTTTTTTTGTTTGTGCGGATTAAGTGTCGGAGGCCGGCTCCGAACTCAGGTCCTTCTGATTCCAGGGCCGGCGCTCTATTCACTGCGCCACCTAGCCGCCCCACTTACCTTTCTTCTTTACTGAGATACATTATTAGAAGTATCTGGTGTGTTTGAGAGCTTTCCTGAACTGCCTTTTCTCTTTATTTTAAATTTTTGTTACCAGAAATGACATTGAATAGGTGAGTAAAGGGGGAAACATTTCTAACTCTTTTTTGTGGGCTTCTCTCTTTAGAATGTAAGCTCCTCGAGGGCAGGAATTGTCTTTGTTTCTGTTTGTATTTGTATTCCTAGTGCTTAATACAGTGTCTGGCACCTAGTGAAAGCTTAATAAATGCTTACTGACTGTTGAATGATAGATAACAGTAATATAAACATTTTAAAGATATCTACATAACAGGGTATATGTCCTAGAAAACCAACCCCCCCCCAACTTTCCCCTGAACTCTCTTTGAATTTTCCCTTATGGTCAAGCCTCTGGTGTTCTCCTGAGACATCAACTAATCTCAGTAATCTTTTCATTGTGGACTAGACCCAGTCACCCAATTCTCTGTTACCCCTAACCTAGCCTAACACTTGTATGTTACCTCTGAATTGCCTGGCTACTTCCCACCCTTTATCCTATCTAGACTCCATTCTCCCTTGGCCATGTGTTTCAGGTCCCTGGCATTCATATAAGGCACCTGGTCCTTCTGTGTTACCTCCTAGTCACCCCAGGCTACTGGCCACTCCAATCTAGATCTTCCCTATACCCCTCCTAGTTAGCCCAGACTACTTGGCCACTCCTGGATCTCTCCCACAGTCTTTCTGTATATAAGATCCATCTTGCTTCCATTAAGGTGCTTAGATTTCTAAAGAGTCTAGCCAATATGGCAGGTTTTTAGAATCACACCCACCCTGACTAGTGTTCTAATAAACTTTGTCTTTGGCTGAAAGAAGGCTTGGGTTGAATTCATTTGGGCAGTACCTGTATCACTATTTCAGGGTCACAGCACCCCTAAGCTTCAACATATATATTTATCTATAGCTATGCTCTTACCTATATCTATCAACATATATGTGTAAATATATTTGTATGTAAATCTGCTACATGTACAATAATATATCTATGTCTATATTGTGTATGTCTATTCATATACATTTATATATCATAGATTTTATATATGTACATGTATATATATATATATATATGTGTGTGTGTGTGTGTGTGTGTGTGTGTGTGTATTGATAATCATTTACTATCAATTTTGGACCTTAATGAAAGCCAAAGCCTGAACTAATCAATCAGACTGCTTTGCTTTCCTCTAAAAATGCCATTTCCTGTGTCAGCAGCTTCAAAGACCAGATAAGAATGAATAGTGGGACTTCTCTTATCTTTTCCACAGGCATGTGCTGTGTGGGGGAGGCTCAGGTATCCTGAGATTGTAATTTCCAACTAACATGTCTTTGTCAATTGTCTTGTCAGACTGGATTTAAACTTATTCAACTAAGAAACTTCCTCTCTAAAAATATGTGGAGACCATAAATCTGAGGGACACAAGACATCCTGGGACTGTCCTAAAACATATGAAAAAAAAAAACTTTGTCATTCTTTGATCAGGCAGTCAGAACTTAGATTTTGGCTCCTTGTACCTCCAAGTTCACTAGCTTAGGCTAGCTTTAAGGAAATAAATGATATAAATGCTTATCACCTAGCCTGTTTGCCTGCTTTAACCAAACTTTTAGGTTGACAATTAATACATATATACATACAGACACACACTATCTATCTATCCACACACATATATGTATATATGTATATGTGTATATACACACATATACAAATACAAACATATACATGTATTAGTAAAAAAAAAAAAAAAAGAGCAGGAGCTAGTATCAAGAAGCCTAGGTCCAAATCTTAGCTCTCATTCACTATTTCTGTGACCTTGGTCAAATTGCTTTACCTCTGTGGATCTGTTTCTTCATCTGTAAAATAAGGGAATTGGACCTCACAGGTCCCTTTTAGTTTTAAATACAGGACTCTGTGATATTATGAAGCATCAGCTCTTCATCTGAAGGGAGGAAAACCTTCAGCATGGTAGGAAGGAAACAGCAGAAGGAGGAAATCAGATTGGTGGAGGTAGGGAGGATGAGATCTCTGCAAGTTCCACCATTGAATGACTCTGATTTTCTAAGATTTTCCCCAAGCAGTAGCCAAAATAATGCTATAGTTTTTCTGACCGCTCCAAGCCCTAGAGGCTCATATCATTGGGTCTTTATACTACATTGGTTCTAGTTTATTACTTAATTTTGTTCTGTGTAGCATTGCTTCCTGAGCCCAACCCTGGGGACAAGATAACAGGATTCATCATGGGATTTAGAGCTGGAATTGATCTCATTTTACATGTGAGAAAACTGACACTCAAAGAAGTTAGATTATATGTCTAAAGTCACACTGAATGTAAGAAACAGGAGTTGAACTCAGGTCTTTGACTCTGCCTCTCTGACCTTGTGCAAAATTGTGAGCTTGACCGTGGTTTCCTCAATGCTGAACCTCCTTATTCTGTACCTTTTACCTACTCTTTCTGAGTCCAAATGTCCAGTGCTTTAATGGTCTCTCCCTCATTCCCTTTTTTCAAGAAAGGATCTAAAATGTCATTTTCATCTTAGTGTAAATAAGGTCATTGTGTTCTCTCTCCTGGGGGTATTTCTGTTCAATTTGCTTTTAAATCTTCTTTCCAGTGGATTAACAAACAAACAAAAAAATCGTCTCAATTAAAAGGAATTTCAGGTCTCTTTTCTCTGAAGGTTGGGTCCAGCAGTTGTAGCACAGGCCTGCCTATGATTTAGGAGCATCTGCAAGTCTCCTTCCCCCCAATTTTTGTCCTATTCAGGTACCAATAATACCTGAAATCCCGTCATTATGTTAATTTCCTTGGGTTACCTTCCCACCTTTTAAAATGCAGATACCCCTGAGAGGGATGGCATATTGGTCCTTGAGACCTCCTTATTAATAATAATAATAATAATAAGCCTAACAGCTATCTTTTTTCTAAAGAAAGTGTCAGCTGTAGGGGCTAAGGGAAGAAAAGAGAAAGGGACTCCAGGTGACAAGATATAGAAATGAAAGAATGCTAAAGATAATCTAGGATCAACTCTGTCTCAATCAGACTTTTTTTTGCTAGTTCAAATGCAATATTTATTTAAAAGAAGGCATAGCTCTAATGGATAGGATTTTGCTTCTCTGTTTAGCTTACCAAGTCTTGTACCTGATAGTTGTTTAATTGGAGATTTGGAGACAGAGATCAATCAATATACATTCATTAAGTACCTATTAAGTGTCAGGGATTGTGCTAGGGGTACAAAGGCAAAATATGAAACAATCCCTTCTCTCAATCAGCTTACATTCCATAGCAGAGACAACATGTACATATGGAAGGGTGTCCCCTTTCCAGACCTATAAATTTCTTGGATGTAGGGGCAAGCAACAGAGATGATGAGATATAAGGGTGATTCCTATTCAGACATCATTTACACCTTATAAAAGGTAAGCTCCTTTCATATGAGTGGATCATTTTGCACCTTATAAAGCTTGTAAAACTTTGAGTAAACTTACTTGTATCCCACAAAGGATGAGAGGCTTTGAATAGTTCATTTGCATATGAAAAGGCCAGGAAAACTTCTGAGGAAACCAGGAGAGAGACAGTGACCTTGCCCCTTGGGCATAGACTGCTTCAGTCTTTTTCCCAGACACTCAAACTATTTAAACCAACCAGAGAGCTTTAATGTTTTTAAAACTGAAGAACCTTGTACCCCAAAGCACTTTGGTAATTATTGGTCAAATGGACATTGTCTTTTTATGACTTAGTCTGCAGAGATAATGCTTTGGGAAATATTCAGGAGAGTCACCATAAGTTAGGGGGAGGTTTCCCATTGGGCAGAACCAAGAAGAGGAATGAAAAGAAAAAGTTCATCCCCTACTTTTCTGACCTCTGTGGGAAAGGACAAACCTAAGATAGAGCACCAGGTGAACAGAGGGCTGAAGCATTTAATTAAGATGCTGTGCCTGTGAGGAGAAAATCTAGCCTGGCAGAATAACCTGCTTGGTCACATGCTAGAATTCTACTGTATGTGCCCACTCTCCCCACTAATACTGTCTGTATGTGTAGGAGAATGGACACTGTTTATGGGGGAAATATTTTGTAGTTGTGTTGAGCACAACTCTACCCTTCCCTCCTAATCATCACCTGATCCCGATATGTCTCCATTCCTCACTTGATCCAAATACATTTCCTGGCCCCTCCTAATCACCCCATCCTAGGCTTCCTGTCCCTCAGCCTAGGGTGAACTGCGTGCCGGTGGGAAATTCAAATATACACTGACCAATCACTGATTATAGTTTCAGCTTACATAATTGAATCAGCACACTGTCCATGCCAACTCACTGTTTGATTTGGGTATATGTGATCCCGGCAGTCCCGTGGCAATAAAATCCACTTCCAAATTTTAATCTTGGGGATCTTCTGTCTCACTCTTTTAAGCTCAATAGTTACTACTCCATCTTATCTCAGTAAATGCCTTTGCTTTGAGCTAACTGGGTCTACCAGTTAATTCTTAAAGGGAAATATGCCATTGAAGGCTTGTGATTTAGTTTTAGAAGTAAGTATCCATAAGTATTCAGAGAATCAAAGGTAGGAGCTGACCTCTGGGACCCAATCCAATTGTATCAACTGGGGTAATAGTCCAGAGGGAATGCTATACATATAAGCATGGTGGTAGAGAAGTGGATAGAGTGCTGGACTTGGAGTCAGGAAGACTGAGTTCAAATCCAGCCTCAGAAACTTCCTATCTGTGTGACCTGGGCAAGTCACTTAACCTCTGTTTACCTATGAATTGAGAAGCCACTAGAGAAGGAGATGGCAAACCATTCCAGTATCTTTGTCAAGAAAACCCCATAGACAGAGGTCCATGGTGTTAGAAAGGGTTGGACATGTCTGACAAACAACAACATCCCATATATAACCTAATTTGGTCATCACCTCTCTACCTACTACTAGCCCATTTTCCTCATTCATTTTTGTTCTGAGTTCTAAGGTAATCAAGGGGCATAGTTTGATGTTTCTTCTTTTATTTACTAAAATTACCACATCTCATTAATTGATAGCTATGAGCCCCCACTCTTGTTGATTAAATATTATTCAATTACAATAGCTAACATTTACATAGAACCTACTATGTGCCAGGTATGCATGTTGTTATTATTATTATCTTTTAAGTTTTCTGTATAACTCTTGACTCAAAACCAGTTTGCATAAGACTCTTCTCATTGGTAGATTTTGATTCCTGAATGTTCTGCACCTGAATAGGGGTATAAGCTGGCAAGAGCTTGAGAGAGAAGAGAGATCCTAGGTCTTCTGGCTTCCAGCCTGAGGAGAAAGAAGTCAGTTCCAGATTCTTTCTGGGGAGAGGGCCAGAAAGACTCTAGAAAGAAGCCCACATGCACCCAAGGGTGAATTCCTTGGAGTCTCTAGTGTAGCAAACTCAGAGATAGAAACATGCTTGAGGTTTTAAAAGGACATCCAGTAGGTAGAAAGAAAACCAAGAGAGATTAGTGACACCCAAATGTAGAAAGAAGAAATTATCCAGGGAGAGAGGGCAGTCAGCAGAGAAGTCAAGAAGGATTGCTTCTCATTCTGCCTCTGACACATACTTGCAGTGTGACTTTGGTCAAGTAACTTAACTCAGTGCTCCAAGACTACTCTCTAAGAATATAGGACATATGGTAATCCTGCATTAGTGAATGGAATTTCCTCACCAGAACTTCCCTATATGCATGAAGACAAATTAGTACAGCTAATCTGAGGTCATCTTATTTTAGGAGCAGACTCAAGAGTTACAGAAGGATTTTAGATACCTTCAAGTCCAATTCTCTCACTTTATAGTCAGGGAAACTGAGGCCTGGGGCAGTAGAGCTTCCCTAAAGCCTTGTGGGCTTCATAATATGGTCTTTGTAATTTTCACTTTCCCAACCCTTCCCCGGACTATATTTCCAACTGTTAATAGCATTTCCAAGGAACAGTTAGCATGCAAATAAAGATTCTTTAAAGGGGGTTGGTTGTTTTGCATTTATTTTCAAGTCTTCCCCTAAGACCTCTACTTGCAGGTGACTGGGTGCCACTATCAAAACCCTCCCAGCTGGCCAGCCAAATCTGCCCACTTTGGAACTCCTGCTGTGGGGCCTGCAATTAGCCAGAGTGGTACAAAAGCATCTATTGTTCGTTCTGTGAGGCGGAGGAGGGGCAGGACAATAAATTCATTAAGCCTCGGGTTCTGGCCTCTTTTTTTTTTTTTTTAAATGAAAGCCACAGACGCCATGCAACACAGAAGGGGTGAACCTGACTTGAGGATTTAAATCCTGAGGTCCAAGTTTGGCTGTCTGAATCCCTGGGTATTTTATGCTGAATGTGCTCCGTGGCATTGAGGGGTGATGATGGTACTACTTCCTTAAAGGATTTTATAGGGGATTTTCTGGGAGCAGTGACAGGGTGTGGACATTGTTCTTCCTGAGACATTATTTCTAACAATGTCAGTTGAACACTTTCTAATTTATATCATGCCATAAAGAGCCCTTTTATGATTTTTTTTCATAAAAATCACATCTCCCAGGGGAGAAGATGTTTTATTAATAATGCTACCTTATATCTGTCAGATTTTTTTTAAGGTACAGGATTTAGATCAACAAAGGAACCCATATGGAATAGGCAAGGGGAAAAGAAAGTTTTTAAAAACCATGAATTATACCTATAACCCACCAAATTGAGGACCCTTCCTCAGCCTAACTGATGTGGCTTTTTTTTTTCAATTTTCTTTTCTTACTGATATAATTTGTTTTTACATCAATTTTATTTCTGAATATATCCTTCCCTACCCATAGAGCAATCCCTTCAAATAAAATATAAAAGGGGGGTGGGAAATGAAGCATTTTCAGCAAAACTAATCACAATATCATCTAAGTGTAGCAGTCCCAGCCAGACTTGGGCTGGTGGGACTTCAGTTTCCAAAGATAGTCAGTGACTTAAGCCAGTTTGAGCCTTGCCTGAAGAGCTGTTAGAGTAGTCTGACAGTATATGCTGTGCTCCAGATCCATAGGTCCCCATCTCTGTCAACAGGGGAGGGAGGTGCATTTTCTTGTCTCTTCTTGGGATCTGGCATGTATTTTTTGACAGATGTTTTGTCTTCTGATGGCTCCCTCCATCTAGCAATGAGAGAAGGTTGTCTGGGGTATGTGGAGGAGGAGCGTGGCACTCACTTCAGGAAGGTAGTTCTGGTAGGACTAGTCACCAGAGAGGCTGTCTTTAGGCTTTGGAAACTCTGCTTTCCTCAGATGGCTTTGTTTGATCTGTGATTGGTCGGTGTCAGAACAGGATATAGGCTGGTTGCCTCTAAGTAATTCTACTTTGGGGGAGGGCAGACAATTGTGTACACTACAGAGAAGAGAGCAAGCTTTGTCTTGAAACCTCCCTAGTGGATTGGCCAGTGGTGGGGGGAGGGTGGGGGGACAGCTTTCTTAGATGGGAGGAACTCGTCAGTCCAGAATGACTACATTTGACACGTCCTAGAATTATGATGAACAAACATGTGTGAGTTTGGTGTTTAACTTGTGAATCTGAAGGGTTTTCTTTAGCTTATTTTACAGAAATCCAGTCTTGGTTCTGGATAAGCAGACCTAGGAGGAAGGTTCTACCTGCATATCCCAACCAGCTAGAGGTGTTGATATAACTTGTTTATTCTCTACAGTACTCACATCGTAGACATTGGGTGCTGAGGTCAGACCAAGCATGTGCCAGTCTGCACCTGGGAAATATTAGTAATTGGTGATCAAATGGACTTTCCCATTTGAGTTCCCCAGTCTCACCCAATATGAAAGTGACAGGAAAGTATTGAGATGAGGTAATACAGAATCACACCTCCCCCACCACTAAGAGCAAAATTTGGAGTGAAAGTTTCCTTTAATTTACTTCTTCTGAAAGACTTACAGTAGACACAGCTTGGATTCAGTTCTAGTGAAATGACTTTTTTCAAGGCAGCCCTTGTCAGTTTTCTATCTATGACTTTTTTTTTATTCAAGCCTAGAGTAAGCCTAATTCCTTTGAGAGGTATAAAGTATATGACATCATGGTGTCATATCCTGTAACTCATCAACTCTATTTTGATAGCTGCTAGAAGCTAGGCTTGGTCTCTGGTGCTACCAATCATCTTTATGTGCTTTATGATTCTGTTATTCCCCAAGGGGCGGGTGACAAACTAGGGTCTTGTTCTTTTTAACATTTCATGTCACTTTCTGAGGTCTGTATTTCTGAGGGAAAAGGGGGGGAAAATCCTTGCATTATTGATTGCAGGGCTCTGGAAAAGGGTTTTCCTTTTTCTTTGAACTCCTGGCTTCTGAATCTTGGCTACACGCAGAATTTTCTTTGACTCTCTTCTTCAGTGAAAGAGAGGAGATAAAGGACAGTGCTGGGAACACACTGTACAGGTGGCAGACCAAAGAGTACAATGTGTATCTCCATTTGTAGCCCACAGCTTTGAGTTTAGACAAACCAAGTTCACTTCATGCAAGGCTTCTTACAAATTAGTCTCTTTGGATTGTTTGTACCCACCCACCAGTATGACCCTCTTGGACCATATGAGAAAGAAAAACTTAAAATAGAAAAAAAAAAAGGACCATTGAATCAAAACAAGATAGCCAAGTAGGTTGAAGCCACTGAAATATCATTAAACAGGAGCATTGTCATCTGTCATGGCAAATAAATGTCCCTTTTCCAGAGGTCTCCTGGAAGACTTCCTCACACTTAATCCCCCTCCTCTTCTAGGTTCCCAGTTTAGCAAGAGAAGGACATAGTCCATTTAACTGATAGTACTATCCATTCCATTTCATCTCTGCTGTCTGGGGCACTGGCTACTACTTTTTTTTTTCTTTTTGGAGGGCAACTGGGGTTAAGTAATTTGCCCAAGGTCACACGGCTAGGTTTTTGTTTGTGTGTGTTAAGTGTCTGAGGCTGGATCCGAACTCAGGTCCTTCTGACTCCAGGGCCAGTGCTCTACTCACTGCACTACCTAGCCACCCCACTGGCTACTACTTTCAATGGCACCATCCAATCCACTTTGCCTCTTTTCAGGTACCTACACTCCTAGCAATGTGTGGATGACAGACCTTAGAACTGATCTACTGGTCCTTCCCTACTTCCTCCAACTGTCCAACACTGTTCTCTCCCCATCTTGTCCTGAAATTCTGTCTGATCCCTTAAAATTCCATGTACTCCAAAAAACTCCATGTACACTTAACCAGATGAGAATTTGGACAGGTTAACACCATGTAGTCAAGTTCAAGTCAGACTTAAAGCACATATAGTTCAAAGCAAACAGGGAAAGATTCATGCTTCCCTATACATCTTTGACATGACTAGATTGACATGTGACATGGTAAGGTACTTCATAGCAGAATGCCTACCTGATAAATTGAATTGTAATTGATGAGTATGGTCTATTTCACAAGGGGAAAAGTCTAAATTAGTTTCAATTTCAAAGTCTTGGGAATTTTAAGGATGAGAAATCCCTAAAAGGGATTCTCTAACCCTGCAGTAGATGTGTAAAAGATGCTTTCTTTGTTTGTCTTCAGTCTTTGGAGGCTCCTCAAGATTCCCCAATAAGGATTCTAGGCTGAGTGAATTCCTGGCCCAAGGAAGGCAAGTCACAGAAACCATGTGAGTGGGTTAATAGAAGGTAAAATGTAGTGAGTCCCTATTAAACTACTGTTGGGTTCTCTGGTTTAAGGAAGAAGGGGATTGTGCTAAGAGGTGAGGAGAAGGAAAATTTAGGGCTTTGGAAGCACTCAGGGTCTTTGCTTGGGGACAAGCCCTCTTGTCCCATCCTCTCAGGAACCAGGCTAAGAAAAGGAATTGGAAACTAAGTCCCAGAAGGCAGACACACACTCCTGCTACTAAGAGAAAGACAGAATATATGCTTATATAAAGGTACCAGTTTATTTTGGGGTTTCTAAGCTCTAGAAAATGAAAGCCATAAATGGAATGAATCCAAGGATAAATCCCATTCCAGCCCTTAGACTTTAACCCAATTTAGCTCCTTTTAGTGACATTTCAGAAATAATCCATCAGAACCAGTATTAGAGGTAGAGCAAATGGGCAATTCACTGCCTTGTGTGTGGCATGTTGGCTAGGGTATGAGCCTGAGTGAGGAGGGATACTTTTTAATATTCTTTTTATAAATGCATGTGTTTGCAATGCCAGCAAGTTCCAGTATCATTGACTTGCAAGAAGATATTTTGGGAATATGAAGTCACATGTGCCCCACAAAGACTCTAGCAGATGGTACCTGCAAGGGGCTCAATCGTCAGCCCTTACTTAGGGGATAAAAACCTTTGGCTGGCACTTCCTTGACATTTGACCTTGGTCTTTGAGGCAGTGATGTCAAAGAGAAGAACAAAATTAAGTTACAGGCTATGGGGGCAGCTAGGTGGTGCAGTGGACAGAGTACTGGCCCTGGAGTCAAGAGGATCTGAGTTCAAATTCAGCCTCAGATACTCACTAGCTGTATGACCTTGGCTAAGTCACTTAACCCCAAGTGCCTCCCCCCACCAAAAAAATAAATAAATAAGTTAAAAAGTTATAGGCTAGAACAATTGGCTGGACGATGTAGGTCTTTTCTAATTTTTGGTGTGTTTTCTTGAGTGGAATTCACAAGGCACTCTATGCAGGCTGAAGGGATAGAGGATGGAGAAAAATCATTGTATCACCAAATTCAGAGTTAGAATGGCCTTGGAGAGCATATATAGCTATAGAATCATAGATTTAGAGCTTTAGAACTTAGAAGTCATAGTCCTATACCCTTCATTTTACAGAGCAGGAAACTGAGATCCAGAAAGATAAAATTATTCACCCAAGGTCACACAGGTAATGAGTGTTAGAAGTAGGATTTAAACCTAGACCCTTGGATTCCAAATCCAGTGTTCTCTCTACTGTACTATATACCTCTCTGATGCTCTCATTTTATGAGTGAGGAAACTCAGAAGTGATTTGTCCCTAGCTAATAAGTGACAGTAAGGAGTAGAACTAAACTCACCAACCTCCCAAGCCACTATTCTTTCCTGCATGCCTTGCTGCATTAGACAATTAAAAAAAAAGCTTCTGAGGGCAATCTCTTTCCCTCCAGACATTCTTTTGAATTTTCAAAAATAAATTAAATGCCAGTAATAGAAATGGCTTTGGGCTATAACTGCTATGTTCTCCATATGTTTCAGAGATATTATCTGTCATTTATTTATGAATTTATTTATTCCTAAAGAAACAGGATCTTAGATAGTAAAATAAATCAGGGCAAAAAGCCACCTGCAATTATCCAATTATCATCAAAGGGTATACAAGCCTGATGAAAGTATGGGGCCAATCAGCTGCAATACTTTTAAGCCCCTGGCATTTCAACAGAAATATTAAGATCTGATGATTCTCAGGGACCACTGATTAAACTATTGCATCATTTGTCAGAAACCTCAGTAAACTATCATCACCTTAAAGCTGGAGTAAAATCATTCATTTGTAGCAGGGGGAAACAGTCAGAGGTCAGATGAAAATAAAAACAAGCCAAAAAAGGGGACATTATACAATAAGAATTCTAACCCTGGCTCTAGCACCGGAAGACTTGGATCCAACACTTGCCACATACCCCCCACACACACACCTCTGTGACCTTGGGCAAAGCTGTCTAATCTCCTGGGACTCAGTTTCTTCACCTGTCTCCATGAACTTTACTTGTTTGGATGGGGATTTGAAGGGGTGGTGAGGGAGGTGTGAGATGGAAATATTCAACTTTTCAAATTAAGACTAGGGACCATGAAACTTTATTCCATAAATGAAATTGACTATGATACTTTAATAAATTCATGACACTACACTGGGTAGTGTTCCCCAGTGAAAATTGTAACACCTCTATGCCTTTTCATTTTGTGCTGTTCTCAATGAGTTTGAGTCAATTCAAGGAATATTTACCAAGCATCAGCTATTTCAGGTTCTTGGCCTACAAAAAGCAGACAAATGAGAGCTGGACTCAAATAAAGAGGCATCTAAGGTTCCTTCCAGCTCTAAAATTCCGATCTTATTATCCTATCAGCTTAAAAGGAGAATATCTGTAGCACCCTCCCTCACAGGGCTGTTATAAGGCTCCAATGAAACAATGTATTTGTTAAGCACTTTGCCTTTCCTATTCAAATGTCACTTGTTTTTACTGTTACATGTTATAATATATATGTTATGTGTATATTATTATATCATGTACATATGCATAATATTGTATATTAATAGATTGCTTTCTCGCCTATGTTATTATTGTTCATTATTAAGTTTAACTTCACCCTGTCGTTGGGAAGGGGCTGCTTGATGAGTCAAATATTTTTTATTAACTCCACTTTTTTAGTGAGGGCAGCCTATTTGCCTAGGCTTGCAGTGCAAGAAAAGGAATAAGACATAACACCAACCTGGTAATGGGCTTGATCTTACATTATATAGCAAAGGGTCTAGAAATGTGGGATTCAGGGGTGGACTGTGGGTGGATTGTCAGGATTGCCCATCCATCCCAAGAATCACACAAACTTGCTTGCTCTGGCATGATCTGGGTCTGTCAAATGTATTATAATGTGGCTGTTTGTTTTGGAATGACCTAGGATGGTAAATGTATCATAACAAAAATCTTCCTAAGGAGATTAGGTCAATAGGGAATGCAGGTTCTATCTGTTAACTTCAGTGTTACTCAGGAGTGCCATCTTGACTGGGTGAGTCTTGCCGGGCAGTCTTGGGAATCTGAGTTCTGTCTGACTAGATAAGGAGTAGGACCCAGAGAGCGACCTCACAAAAGAAAATCTCTCAAGTCCAGTGATCCTGGGACCTGATTTCTGTCTTATCACATGATCACTAATATGTTGTTTGAATGCTAAGTCCAGTGTGTTGGTGTTGTACTATATACTATGTGGACTTTTCTTCTCCAAGAGAACCTAGAACCTCCACAATAGTTTTAAAAGTTGACTTGTCTCTGAGGTTTGCCCCTCTAAGAGCCCTACTTTTCATTATTTTTTTTTTGCTGACTTTGTACAAAAAACCTACAGATTACAGGGAGGACCTATGCCATTTTCTCCCTCCTTTCTCCATCCCACCATCCAGTCTGTCCTCTCCCAATCATCTGCTGAGGAAATCCAGAGATGCCATTTTAACCTAGCATCTTCTACTTCTTCATACTTTCCACTGGGACTAGCCCCTCCAACATAAAAACTAGGTCCTCATCCTTTCCCCATAGGACAGGGAAACAAATCTCACTTTGGTGTGTCCTACCAAACCATACCCAAGGTTGGAAGGCTGCCATCTAGGTCTAGGGGAACTAGGACTCCTCCCTCTTCTCTTTTCTTTTAAACATGGCTCCATATGGGATGAAACACTTAACTAACACAGACAAAGAACAAATCAGGAAAGAAGTGGATTGGTCCTCAGTGGGGTGATCACGGCCCCTGGGTACCACATTCCCCTCCCTGCCCCAGCTTCTCTGGAAGCAGTATGATAGAGTGAAAAGGAAAAGTAACAGATCTGGAGTTAGAGGAACTGAGTTCAAGTTCAGATTTTGCCTCTTAATACCTGGTAACCTTTGGCAAGTTCTTTCATCTCTCTGGGCTTCAGTTTCTTCATCTGTAAATTGGTGGTGGGGAGGAGAGGTTGTCCTTCTAGACCTAAATCTATGATACTATGCTCCGTTAAAAAAAAAACCAAACAGCAACACTAAATATAAAACATTCTTCCTTTTTGTTGATTACTGAATGATCACCAAGCATCTCATTTCATTTTAGTATCACACCTAAGCTACCTGAGGACTAAGCTGATTTAGGGTCAGACCACTACAACTACTCCTCCCTAGTATACACCTCATTTGACAGTAGTGTTACATCTTGTTGTAACAACAGAGAAACAATCTATAGAGAAACAATCTTTCTCACCAAATAAACCCTCAGGGACTTTTCTATGTTTATAAATGGCATTTATTTCTCTCTTTTTAAATTTAATTTTTATTTTATATTTTTCTCAATGACATACAAACAAAATGTTTAACATTT
Organism: Gymnobelideus leadbeateri; assembly: GCA_011680675.1. Lineage (NCBI taxonomy): Eukaryota > Metazoa > Chordata > Mammalia > Diprotodontia > Petauridae > Gymnobelideus > Gymnobelideus leadbeateri. The sequence goes on from WOXC01002239.1 coordinate 168,442, forward strand.
GGATTTTTTTTTTAATTCTGGATTGCAAATTCTCTCCCGCTCCTTGTGAAGGCAAGCAATTTAATACAGATTAAACATGTACATTCAAGTCAAACAAATGGCATATAGTTCAATGGAGCATCCCATTTCTGACACCAGAGTTACTGCTCAGGCTTCAAAAGCATCCCTAACAAAGAAGTACACAGTGTGTATTTCAATAAATACATTTTTATTTATCAATGGTCAAGTGGCAGGGTTCAAGGGGTGAGAGGAAAGTTTTGGCAGGTGATCCCAGGAAAAAATGCACTTGGGGGATGTTTTCTTGGGTATAGTCATCCACTAGGGATCTACTTGAAGTCTAGGGGTACACCAACCAACCAGATCTCAGGTGTGACCCTGACTACCAACCAGTATATGCCAACACTTTGAAGTGACCTATCCAGTCAAGACAGTGTCCCTTTTATACCCAGGAGTGAGTGACATTCATATAAAATCATAGATAATACTTGGAATCCTATGCACCAGCCACCTTACACCATCTTACAACAAGGAGTAGGCAACTTTTCACAAAAATATCCTATAGGAGATCCAGCTTTATAAACACAACTGACTGAAAGTGTAGAGAATGTTATTATCCACTGTGTTTATTATTTGTTATTCAGTTGTTTCACTTATGTCTGACTATCCATGACCCCATCTGGAATTTTCTTGGCAGAGATACTGGAGTGGTTTGCCATTTCCTTTTCCTGCTCATTTCACAGATGAGGAAACTGAGACAGAGATAAGTGACTTGCCCAGGGTCACACAGCTAATAAGTATCTTTTGGTTTCAGGCCCAATGCTCTATCCACTGCACCATATTGTTTATTTATTTTTTGAAAAATCAATTAATTTGATAAAGCAAAATGTCACCTTAATGAGTTTGCTCCAACAAGGTATTTCTCATACAAATATTAAAATCATACAAAATTTCTTGAAAGATGTAACACTACTATCAAATGAGGTATAAACTAGGGAGGAGTAGTTGTAGTGGTCTGACCCTAAATTAGCTTAGTCCTCAGGTAGCTTAGGTGTGATACTAAAATGAAATGAGATGCTTGGTGATCATTCAGTAATCAACAAAAAGGAAGTTTATTTAACCATGGCAGAGTAATCAAGTCAACAAGCATTTATTAGGTTCCTACTATATCTCCAATTTATTCTGTCTATATCTTATTAGTACATAGTTGTTTTCATGTTGTCTCCCCCATTAGACTGTGAGATCCCTGAAAACGGGGCTGTCTTTTGACTTTCTCTGTAATCCCAATACTTACCATGGTGGCTGGCACAGAGTAGGTGCTTGTTGACAAGTACTATGGATACAAAGAAAGGTAAAAGACAAAAAAATAGTTCCTACTCAGAAGTAGTTCACAGTTTAGAAACAATACAGAGACAACTATGTAAAAACAAGCGATATACAGGATTATCTGGAGAAAATCTCAAAGGGAAGGCACTAAAATTTAGGAGGACTGGGGAAGGCTTCTTATAGGAGGTAGAACTTTAGCTGAGACATGAAGGAAGTCAAGCAAACCAGGAGGCAGAAATGAGGAGGAAGAGAGCTCTAGGCATGAAGAACAGTCAGTGAATGTGCCCAGAGGCCAAGGGATAGAGTATCTTGTGCTAGGAACAACAAGGGATCCAGTATTACTTGTATAAGAAGACTGGAAAGGTAGGGAGGGCATAGGTTATGAAGGGCTTTACAAGACAAACACAAGATCTTGTATTTTGTCGTGAGGTCATAAGAATCCACTGGATATTATCAAATGAAGGGAGTGGTGACATGGAGAGACCTGGGCTTTCTGAAAATCAGGATGTGACTGCTGAATGAAGGACAGACTGGTGAGGCAAAGAGACCAATCAGCTTGATATTACAATAGTTTCAGCAGAGGGTGATGTGGACCTATAGAGAAAGGTTACAAGAAGGATACAACATTCCACTCAGTTAGATTCGGGTGTCTCACCACCTCCCTCACCTCCATAAGGAAATAAATGCTTAATGGCATTTCCCTAATTAGCAGGGTATGTTGACTCAAAAAGCCACCAAGCCTGAAGGATCCCATCTTCAGGTACAGATATCTTTTGATGCCTTTAGGTAAACAAGAAGCCACATTAATATGGCCTAAAGTCACCAGGAAAGTGCCTGACGCTTAGCCCCCTGAGTTAGTCAAATCTGGTGATCAGCTTCTTTGACTTTTATTGAAAAGAACTAGCTTAAACTACATGGTGGGGAGAGGTGTGGGAGGACCATAGCCTATTACACAGAATGGAAGGGCATTTGGTACCATTATGGAGGCTGTTCAGCACACAGCAAATCCAAATGGAAAGATTCTTTCTAGATTATGAGTTCCTCCAGATGCCTATTTATGTTTACAGATAAGATTTTACTGACTGCATCAAGCTCTGAAATACTACAGAGCCTCAAAAACAACATCTATAAGCACTCAAGAGTTTGGCTTAGCTAGATACACAGATATACTTGATTTCTCTCATGGCCCATTAAAGGAGAGAAAAGAGAGAAATTGTCTTATCTATAAAAGACAGTGTTTGCACGAGAGATATCAATGGTCTCTTGAAAAGATATATAGCAAATGTGAGAGTTACACACACATTCTTCATATATACACACATGCTATTGAGTTCCCAGGTAAAAAGAAAATTTGAAGTGATCCCTCTATGTTTTCCTGAGCCTAGAGCAACATAATAATTTCCTTGGGAAATGATTTTCCAGAAGATCCTCATTTGTCTACCATTTGTTCTAGTCCTCCTGTCAGACACTGGAAGACCCATTCCCAACATTAAAGGGGAGTAGCAGCTGCAATATCCCTTGGGACTGGCCTTGGCAGAGCAGTACTCCAAACCCTCATTCTTGCAAACCTTAAAGTGCTATATAAAAGCTATCATTGTTATTTAGTATAATTATCTCATTATTAATATTATTTATTAATAATAATAAACTTATTCTGGACCAGATTAGTTTTGTAAGCATTTTACTGGGGATTTTGTTGCATTCTCCACTGACCTACCTTATGTTATAAGGGAAAGGAATATGCATTTATTAAGCACCTACTGTGTACCAGACATTGTGCTAAATACTTAAAAAATATCATCTCCTTTGTTCTATACTACACCTTGTCCTTGCCAAAGGCAATCCTATCACTTGTGTCCTTGTTCTCTTCTCCTCCACTCCATTATATTCCTGCCATATTTATGGTTCCTTCTTTCTTTCTCCCCTTCAGATCCTTTCTGTCATTTTCTGTTGCCTCTTTCCCTGGGGCTTTCAAACATGTCAAAACTTTTCCATCCTTAAAAACAAAAACAATTTTAAAACCCACCTTTGCTTGACCCTACCATTCTCCCAAGCTTCCGTCTAATGTCTCTCCTTCTTCTCACTGCCAAACTCCCAGAAATAACCATCTGCACTGGTTGTTTTTGTTTCCTCATTACTTTACTTTTAACCCCCTACAGTTTGGCTGCAGACCCCACTCTCACCCTCCAACACTGAAACTGCTTTTTCCAAGGTATTTCTTAACTGCTGAATCCAGCAGCCTTTTCTGAGGCCTCATCCTCTTTGACTTCTCTCCAGCTTTTCACGCTGTTATTCATACTCTCCACTTGAATATTCCTTCTCCCATGGTTTCCATGAGTCACCTCCTGATTACTCTTTTTCAATTTTCTTTGAAGGTTCATTATCTATCTCTTGATCTCTAAGCAAAGGTTTCCATCCAAGACTCTGTAATGGGCCAACTTCTCTTTTCTCTATAATTTTTCCCTTGATGATTGCATGAGCTCCCTAGATGCAGACAATGTCTATATCTATCAATCTGGCTTTAATGTTTCCCCTGACTTCCACTCTTCATTTCCAACTGCCTGCTGGACATCTCCTCCTGATCTCCCATAGGCATCTCCAACTCAACTTGTACAAAATAGAATTTATTCTTCCTTTTCCCAAGTTTCCCTTCTCCAACCTTCCCTGTTTCTATTGAGGGTCACCCAGTTTTTTGAGTCATTCTTGGCCTACCTTTCTTCCTCATCTCCCTAAAGTCAATTGGTACCTTCACAACATCTCTCCCCTCCAGTATGGCCTTCTCTCTCTACTCTTATGATTGATTCTCTACTTCATTCCCTCCCCAATGAATTAGTGTAACGACCTCCTAAACATTGCCTATGATTAAATTCTTCTCTCCTCTCTTCAATCTAACCTCCATACAACCTGCCAAAATAAGCTTTCCAAGGCACAGGTCTCATCATATCACTGACATGCTCAGAAACCTTCAAGGGTTTCCAGTTGCCTCTAACATGAAATGTAAACTCTTCAGCCTAGCATTTAAGAGCATTCACAATTTTCTGTCTTTTTAAAATCATGTTTCCCAAGTCAAATGCCACCTCCTTGAAGCCTTCTCTGGTTCTTCAGTCAGTAATGACCTTCATAGACTTGCCAGACCTTACAAAGAACTTTATTTTCCTTTAAGCAAATATATTGCAATAATTGGAGTGCTCTTCAATGCACTGTGTCGTTTTATGATTGTAACTGGCTTTTGAAATGGGACCCTGAAGGCAAGGAGAAATCTTTAGAGCTAGCTGCTTCTGGCCCTGTTGCTCAGGGCTGGAAGACAAAATACTCATATTCTTCACTCCAGCTCTGAGCCACCAACAGGGCTCCAAATACCTCTTCACTTCTGGGGCTCATCACAAAAACCAGTTAGATACATATCTGTCTTATTCCCCCCCAAGCCATAAGCACCATGAAGGACATACAAGTCCTATGCCCAGGGTGTTCCAGAATCAGCTAATACCAGCTCTTGGTGATTGTTAAATTTTCAATGTGAGCATTTACATCTCAGAAATGAATGAAAGCTCCAAATTAGGGCATGAGTTTTTGTTTTGGTGATTTTCTAGACTTAAGAAGATAATGAAGAAAATGTTAATAATTCAGATTAAACTTAAAAGTATCTTGTGAATACATTATTTTTCAGAGAGCTGGTTGTTAAATATTTGCCAGTACACCCTTGCCTATATCTCATCTAAGCTTTTCATCTTCCTCAGGGACTTGCACATCCTCTGTGGGCAGCAGGTACTGGTGATAGTCTAGAAAAACCTCTGGTTTTCTGAGCCTTATCTTTCTTATAACAAGCTGACTCTTTTCAGCTAAATGGCTCAGTGGATAGAGTGCTGGGCCCAGTCTCAGAAACTTCCTAGCTATGTGACCCTGGGTAAGTCACTTGAGTTCAGGTCCAACCTCAGATACTAGCTATATGACCCTAGGTAGTTCATTTAACCTCAGTCTCAGTTTCTTTATCTATAAATAAGCAAAATAAGAGCTATTGTAAGGAGCAAATTACACATACACACAAATATATATCACTTTGCAAATCTTTAAATGCTATCTAAATGTTGGCTATTACTCTTTTGAGGGACTGGTAAGACTAGAGTGTCTGACTCAAGAGACACTGTCTAGTCTGTTAGACTTGGAGATGCTACAGGTTTGGGGCTTCCCAAGGTTAATAAGATAATAATCACAAGGAAAAGGAAATGGGGTCTGCAGCTAGTTAGAGCTCAGGCTTGTGATATAGGAGATTTGTCATTCTGCTTCCCAGGTGCAGCACTAGTCTTTCCAAGACTTTCTTTCTCATCATTAAACTGCTGCAGGTGACAGAAACACATAAATCACAGTAATGTTCCCCATATATTTTTTTTCCTCAGTCCTCAAGGGACTCAGGAGTGAAATCCACTGCTAAAGTTTTGATTGTGTTGGTGGTAAGTGGGTCCTTCTTATCTTGTAATCTTTTACTCTGAATTCTTTCCATGAATCTCCTGGTCATTTATTATATCAGCCTGGTATACAAGGCCCTTTGTAATCTGATCACAATCTATCCTTCTACCTTTATGGTTGCCACTCTTCATTGACATCAAGGGCATTGGATGTGGAATGTAAGGATGTGGATCTGAATCCTATCTTTGCTGATTACTGTTTCTATGACTATGGGTAACTTACTTGTGCTCTCTCTGGACCTCATTTTCCTCATCTCTAAAATGAGAGGTGTTGGTCAGTTGTGTCTTACTTTTAGTGACCCCATTTGAGGTTTTCTTGGCAAAGATATGTCATTCCTTCTCCATATCATTTTACAGATGAGGAAACAGAGGCAAACAGGGTTAAGTGACTTGCCCAGGGTCACACAGCTAGTAAGTCTGAGGTCATATTTGAACTCAGATCATTCCAACTCCAAGTCCCATTCTCTATCCACTGCATCTCCTAGCTACCCTACCTATATTCTGGTTACCCATTAAGGCTCCTCTCTAGTCTCACCTTGTGGGGAAATCATTCCTTGATGGCCCCGGGCTGAATTAACCATTTCTTCCTTTGAATTCTACCAACATTATATGTCCTTCATATGGCAAGATTGTGGCATCTATCTTGATGTTTTGAATGTTATATTACTTAAATCCTTTTTGTTTTGGCCATTATTTAACTTCTGAGGTTCTTGTTTTATCTCCCTCTCCCTTAATTAGACTGTAAGTCCCTTTACAGCAAGAATTGGGCTTTGTTCATGGTACTGCCCACAATACCTTGCAAAGTGCTTTGCACCTAGGAGAGTTTCAATTTTGACATCATTCCACTCTGCTTTGTCAGTGTGAACTTTCACCATTTCAAAGAAAACTTAAAAATTTTTTGCTCCCTTTCCAACCTGATGTGATCAGTAATATGGTGTACCAAACCGGGAGTTGGGAGACCTTTGTTCTTGGTCTTGCCAATAAGAAAGAGTCAATAATTCATGTTTATATCACTTTACATTTACACAGTACTTGGCATAAGCTTTCTGGAGGCTCACAGCAACCTTGTGGAACATGGAGTAAGTGGGACAGTGGAAAGAACGGTGATCTTTGAATAAAACAACCTGGCGTCAAGCCCTAGTCAGCTGTATGACTATGGTCAAGTCACTCATTTCTCTAAGTCTCTAAGTCTCTAGGAAATAATTCTGATATACATTTATATAGTTCTTCCAAGTGCTTTACAGACCTTTAAGGAACCACATCAATATAAGCACCACATAAAAATGACTATTAAAATTCTCATTTTACAGAAGAAGAAAGGCAGGTTTAGGGGGCCCAATGTCACACAGCTATGTGACAAAGCCATCATCCTTTCTATTTCACCAGGGTGCTGCTTAGATAATTTACACAAAAGCACTTTGCAAAGTCCTACATAAACATAAGTCATTAATTTCTACAGTTCCTGCTAAATTCCTAAGTAGCTATCTATGTCATTATCAGTAGCAGACAACACAAGTCATCTTGTTGCTGGCTAGTAAGGAACTAGAGGTGACTAGGTGGCTCAGTGGAAACAGGCAGACCTGAGTTCAAATCTGGCCTCAGACACTTAATAGCTGTGTGACCCTAGCCAAGTCACTTAACCTCTATTTGCCTTAATCCATTGGAGAAGGAGATGGAAAAACATTCCAGTATCTTTTCCAAGAAAATTCCATGCACAGCATTGGAGTGCTATGATCCACAGAGGGTCACAAAGAGTTGGACATAATTAGACAATAAAAAGAACAAGGTGGGACTGTGGATACAGTGTGACACCTGGGGTCATGAGGACCCAAGTTCACACCCAACCTCAGACACATATTAGCTGTGCCACCCTTAGCAAGTCACTTAACCTTGGTTTGCCTTAATTTCCTCAACTATAAAATGGAGATAACAACAGTACCCACCTCCCAGGGTTACTGTGAGGATTAAAGGAATTAATAGTTGTAAAGCACTTAGTACATGGTAGGATCTTACTAAATGTTTATTTCTGTGTGCCTTTCCTTTCCACCAATAGAGCAAATTCCTTCAGACAAGTCCCCAATTCACATCTGTTCTTGACAAAGGATGGGGGTGTCCCAAAAGAATTCAGTCTTTGGATGCCCCTCATGAATCCCTCCTGTGACTTCCACTCTGCCATGACTGTTTGTTGAAGGCTTAGCCTCCAAGAGGGACCATCTCTACCTGTTGACATCTTCTCCATATTTCAAAGCTCAACTCAAATATCACCTCTTCTCTGAAGCCTTCCCTGATTCTATTCCCTCCTCTTGGCCCTAAATGGGAAAGTGATTTCTCTTCCACTGATCTGGGAGTACTTTTGAGTCCTCTTAGTTGCTTCCCATATACTGCTTAGTAAACAGAGTTCTCCAATGTCGGAAGCATGAGGCAATAGAGAGCACCAGACATGCTGTCAGGAGGACTGGGTCAAGTCCTAGCTCTCCCACTGGATTATTGACTAGCTCCGGCACTATGGAAAAGCCACTGAACCTGTCAGTGCCCTAGGCACTAATGATCATGAGTTGCCCTTGTATCCTCTGGAGGTGGTTTCCACCTGGGGAATTCCCTGACCTGATGAAATCACTGGTCCAGACTATTTAAAAAAGAAAAGAAAAGAAAAAGGCCCATGTTCTACTAGATGACAGATTCCCTGAGGACAAATCCTGAGTCTGATTCACTTCACATAGCTCTCTTCCCACCCCAACCCTGTCCTATAGGGGGTGTTTAGTCAGTTTCTGTTGAATAAATAAATCACTGATCCCAAAGTCCTGCTCTACCACTGTAATTTTTCATTCGTGACCTTAAGAAAGTGGCCAGAGGAGGCATTTGGTAAGTCAGCTATGAAATCTAAAGAATTGGCTCTCTGGTGCTAAGCATCCTCCCCTCCTTCCCCTTCACCCCCCCCCCCCAAAGGTTTAAATGTTCTCCATCTTTCTTCAAAATCCAGTTTATGGTGCTCATAACAAACCCAAAAAAGGCATCAGGTCCTGGTTTAAATCGTCTAAAAACCAGAAAATGGTATTTTTATGTGCCAAGCCTCCCATGTTTGTCATTGTACTCATAGCCTATGAAATGGGAAGCATTTGTCCAAATTCCCAATAGCACTCTGCTAAAAAGCCATGTCTGTGAATGCTTGACTTTACATATGGCTGCAATTAACTATGGAGGGAACCTGCCTTCTGAGGAATGATTCTGTATTCAACATATTATGAAATTGTTGCTCATCCAGTTCTTGTTGTAAATTCCTACTTTCATTACAGGAACGGCACAAGGCACACTTTCTGGGGCAATTGCTTTATTTGCAAAGATGCCTGAAGGCTGGAAATCAGGGTTCTTTTTTCTTTCTTATTTTCCTCTTGAGAGTGAGCAGTGGGGTGGTGGAAGGGACAGAAAGGCAGCCTCCAAACCAGAAGAGCTGGGCTCTTAATCCCAGCTCTGACATGTCCTAGCTATATCTTCTCCCTGGAATAATCTTCATTTTATCCTGTTCATATCTTGCTGTTTGCAGGTTGTGTCCCCCATTAGACTGAGTTTCTTGAGAGCCAGGTCTGGTTTTGCATTTCTTAATATCCCATTTAACATGGTGACTCCACATGGTTGGCACTATACATACACACACACACACACACACACACACACACACACACACACACACACACACACATATATATGCACTTGTTGACTTCACTTAAAATGTTCTAGGTAATTCTCTAAGATCATAAACTGCAGAAATAGTGCTGACCACACCAATTAAAATCACAGATCTGGCCTCTGTTTTTTCTCTCATTCATTACTTTAGATATTTGGAAGGGTGAGCTTTGGTCAAATGGAGAAATTGCCCAGAAAACTCATGTGGAATAAGTCACATCTTCAGCATTTGTAATGCACAGTTGGGTGCTTAAAATCATTAAATTTTAGAAAATTTAGAATTTTAGAAATGGAATGAAGACTCGTTCAGAGGGAAGGGAAAGGGAAAAAAGAAAAAGAAATTTTTTTTCCTTCAGAAGTAAAGGTTTTTCAGCTGGCTGCTTCTAGATTAGATAAATTTGTTCCTTCAGAAATAATCCAAAAAGCTTTATCCTAGTTGTTTTCTTGATGTGTTCCTTTTTGGCTTCTAGTATGTTAGTATACTAACTGTATCTGGAGACAGAGATTGAAGCCAAAAGGGGAATGTCGTGATTTGCAGCATTCTCTAGGAGATGATACAGCTCTCCTGATTCCACACTTCAGAGAACAATAACATATGGCCATTTTCTGGAACCCTCCCTGATTCAAACCATCTTGATGTGAGGAGGTTACTCACTGAAACCAAGAGGAAACTCCCCCTCCATCAGTGAAATGGGATCCTTGGTTTTTATCTTTTCTTTGGGAAAAAAAAAGAAGGCGCATTTATCCTGGATGTGATTTGTCCAAGGTCCACCTCCAAGACAGGCAACTAAGACTGAGAATTAAAATATAGGACAAAACTGAGATTGCTGTGTCTTGTTTTAAGAAAAATTTGTCATTTGAAGATAAATCCATCTTCAGAGTAGTGGCTAGACTTCCCTATGGGGATTTGAGGTCTGGAGCAATTGTTCAAATCATAAATCTGGTCTGACTTAAGGGAATTCACTAAGGGATGCTATTAAAACAACTGACATTCAAAAAAATACCAAACAATTTGAACCCCTGATAGGTTTCAAATAGTCCATCCACAAACCTTGGAACAATTCCTTCACTGATAATTGATAATCCCCTAATTCAACGAGGGATGTAAGACTTGGGTTACTCCCATTCAAAATGGTCCCGTTTTCTCCTCCTCTATTTACTTGGACTCTCTCCATATTGTCCAATAGAAGATGAAATCCCCAGCCTGGGTTGGAGCCATAGCACCAGGTTTTTGTAGGCTGATAGTGTTTGTTGTGAAGACCCTAGATGCTGTGCACATTTTAATGCTTTAAAAGGGCCTATTATTTTACTATATATTTCTCCATTAATCTCTGAAATCTGCTTCCTGTCTCTCCCCCCCCCCCCGCCCCTTCCCATGGCCTTTTAAATAGAAACAAGACTGGTCCAGTCTTTCCCCTGGGTTAGCAAGCAGGTTCTGTAGCTGCCAGAGGGAAAAAGTATTGCCTCCCCTAATTCATATTTAGGAGAGTCAAAAGGGTCATAATCATAGACTTCTTAGTGCTGTCTGGATCTTTAGAGATCACATAGTCAAACTCATTTTAAAGATGAGGAAACCGAGGGACAAAGGGAGAAAGTGGATTATTGGAAGAGCTTGGAGTTCAATTCTCTGATTCCGGTGCTCTTTGCAGAACAAAAGGAGAGGGAGAGGAGACCCCTTCACCCTCCCCAATTCCAAAGGATGGAAAGGTTCAAGTTGTGAGTTTGGTGGAGTAGACAAAGAACACTGGGCTGATCTGGTAATCAGGGGAGAATGAATAGAAATGTAAAATTCAACACTTGCATTGAAGAAAGCCAGCTTCATAAGTATTGGGTGAACCCCTTCTTTTTTTTCTTTTTTCTTTTTGGAGGTGGGAGGGCAGGGCAATTGGGGTTAAGTGACTTGCTCAAGGTCACATAGCTAGTAAGTGTTAAGTGTCTGAGGCCAGATTTGAACTCAGGTCCTCCAGTCTTCAGGACCAGTGCTCTATTTATAGAATTCCTTCTTCTAAGGGGGACAACAGTTCCTATGCAAAAGGTAGGGCATAAAGGGTGACATCATAAAGAAATCAGAGGAGCAAAGAATAAAAATACCTTTCAGATCTATGGATGGGGGAAGAGTCCATGACTTAAAGGAAGACAGAAAGGATTTCAGAAGATAAAATGGACAATTTTGATTATATAAAGTTAAAAATGGGTTTGCACAAACAAAACTAATGCAGCTAAAATTAATAGGGAAGCAGGCAAACTGTAGGGAAAAATCTTTGTTGTAAGTTTTTCTGATATAGGACTCATTTCCAAGCTATATAAGGAACTAATTCAAATTTATGAAAATAAAAGCTATTCCCCAATTGACAAATGATCCAAGGATATGAACAAGCAAGTTTTAGAGGAAGAAATTCATGTTATCAATAGCCATGTAAAAATTGTTCAAAATCGTTAAAAATGAGAGGAATGAAAAATTAAAGCAACTCTGAGGTTCTACCTCACACCCATCAAATTGGCAGTTAACAAAAAAATGACAAATGTTGGAGAATCTGTGGGAAAACAGGCACATTAACACACTGTTTATGGAACTATGAATTGGTTCAGCCACTTGGGAAAGCAATTTGGAATTACTCCCCCCAAATTACTAAATTTTGTATACCCTTTGATCCACTGTATAAGTCTATACTGTATACCAGTAAGATCAAAGAAAGAGGAAAACAAAAATATATAACAAAATATTTACAGTAGCTCTTTTTTTGTATTGGCAAAACAATTCCCCATCAACTGGGGAATAGCTGAACAAATTATGGTATATAAATGCAAGTGAATGCTAATGTACTATATGAAATTATGGTGACAAAGTCAGAGAAACGGGGAAGATTTGTATGAACTGATATAGAGTGAAGTAAGGCGAATCAGGAGAACAATTTATATAATAATAACAATATCCCAAAGACAAACAATTTTGAAAGTATTATGAACTCTCATCAGCCCAATGACCAACCATTATCAAGGACTGATGATGAAACATGCTGCCTACTTTTTTTCAGAAAATTGAGACATATTTTTGAGCATAGTCAAGGGGAAATTTGTCTTGCTTGTCTATGCATATTTGTTATAAGGGTTTTCTTTTTCTTTTTGATGGAGAACTGTAGGAATACGGGAAGGAGAGAAAAATATCTTTGTTAACTGAAAAAAGTAATTTTTAAAAAGATATGTAGGCTCTAGAGGACTGGAAGCTATATATAAATCATTAGTGTGAAAAAAAAAAACCAAACCAAAAACTTGCCTCTTTGGCTGTATTTAAAAGACACAGCACCCACCCCCAGAAAAAGGACCTCAATGGTTCTGCTGTTTTCTGCCCACGTTGGATCCTATCTGTAGATCTGGAGTCCTGTGTTCAATTCTGGGGCTATGTGGAAAAAGCAGAGTAATCTAGAAGAGGGTGACCACATTGGTGAGAGGAGAACATGCCTTATGAAGACTGCTTGAGTGAACTGGGAATATTTACCTGAAGAAGGGAAGATTCAAGGGTAGGCACTATGGATGTCTTCAAGTGTTTAAAGGCCTGTCATTAGGACAAGTAATAAGATTTGTTCTGCTTGGTCCCTGTGAGCTCTTTGAGAGCAGGGACTGTGAGGGATTTGGGAGGCTTAGCATAGCGTCTGGAACATGGTAGTCTGACTCAATGACAATGGGTGGCAGTTACCCAGAGGCAAATTTTGGCTTGACATAAAGGAAAAAATCCTAACCATTAAAATGGTCCCAAAATGGAATGTGCCACCTTGGAAGCTGGTCTGTTTCCCTTCACAGCTTTTCAAGTAGGAGCTGAATGACCACTGTTTGGGGATCCTGTAAAAAGTAGCCTTGAAGGAGGTGGTCTCTGGGGTCTTTTCCAGCTCTGAAATACTGTGAAATGATCAAGTCTTCCTCATATAGTAATAGCCTCCTAGTTGGTCTCTCTACATCCGGAATCTTGCCTCTCCAGGCCTCTACTTTCTCTAGGATAAAACGAAAACTCCTCCTCTAGAATGTCATGCTCCCCCCAGATCTGGCTACCACCCCCCCCCCCACCTCTACCTCCACCTACCTCTATTATTACTCCCTATTCATTAATCTACATGAAATGAAATCTTTTTTTTTTTTTTTTTTTGCTTTTTGGAGGGCAATTGGGGTTAAGTAGCTTGCCCAAGGTCACATGGCTAGGTTTTTGTTTGTGTGTGTGTTAAGTGTCTGAGGTCAGATCTGAACTCAGGTCCTTCTGACTCCAGGACCAACGCTCTATCACTGCGCCACCTAGCCGCCTGAAAGGAAACCTTTTTAAAGCACTGGTTAGGTGCCTAAGGAGTCATCCAGATACAAAAGTCAGACAGTCCCTGAACTTAAGCTTTCATTACAAATATATAGAAGGGAGTTGAATCCAGAAATGGGGTATTTTTATTTGGAAAGTCAATGGATTAGTGAATGGAGCCATTGGGAGAAGATTGAAGCAATCATTCCAGAAGAAATTAAAGTATTGATTTCATTTTGGTTCCTGGAATGGGGGCTGGGAGGTGGTAACTAGAAAGTGGGCTGAGAGGAAAGGTATACTTGAAGGGGCAGAAGATGGCTGTGGTATGGATCAATATAGCCTACCTATGGATCAATATAGCTTACTGACCACTACCTCCAATTCTGCATCCCCTCTTCTATTTCTATGACATCATATAGGCCTCTGTGCATGGAATAAAGTCCCCTCTTCACTGGTACTTCTTAGAATCCTTATCTTCCTTCAAAGGTTCAATTCAGGTGCTATTACCCAAGCCTTCCCTGCTTCTCCCAGGTGCTAATTCTCTCCCTCTTCAGATCACTAAACTGATTATTTTTCCCTATTCATGTATTGAATATATGCTGCTTGAGGAATTTGATTTCTGTTTTTTGTTTTGGGATTTTAATCACCAGAGTTTAGCATAAAGTTTTGTAGGTAGTAGGCATTATAACAGAATTACAAAAAGTCAATGTTTTTCTTGATTAAAAAAAAGTTCCTAGGACTGTGGGCTAGGTGAATATTTCAGGTTGCCAATATACTTCTGTTTATATTTATCTGCCCTTTAGTGCATAGTTTGAGGAGAAGGAACCATTTGAAAGACATTGGGGTCAGGAAGGCCAAGGAGTCTAAAACTGATAGATAATAGTTAAATACCTAGAGTACAGAACCTACTGGGATGTTAAAGAAATTATAAAGAAAAAAAATCAAAAAAGGCAAAAAGCTTACATTATTGCTCACTTTTAGAGATTCCCTGACATATTTAGGATCACAAAAAATCAACTAAGCGGCTGGGGCTCTGACATACAAATGTAAAGGGAGGTGCTGAAATTAATAGACAAAAGATCAAATGCTTGTCACATGCTTGTCAGACAGCTCTGTGTTGGGAAGACATTCAAGCTGGGTCTAAGCAGAGCAGGAAATTGAAGAGTCAGTGAACCCTCTGAGGGCCTCTGGACTATACTAACATGCAAATCACTTAACACCATACAAATGATATGTGTTTATTTTGGATTATCTGGGTAAATAAAGAAATAACTGCCTTTTCCTTTTCTGATGATGCCAAATAACAGTTCCGGGGTGCTGTCATCTATTTTCTTAAATGCTCTGTAACAGAATTGGATTTATGATAAATGGAGGGTGAAAAGCATTATTATTCCTATCAGTAACCCTAGGAGTTGTAGTAGTAGTAATAGTAGTAATAGTAGTGGTAGTGGTGGTAGTAGTAGTAGTAGTAGTAGTAGTATAGTAGTAGTAGTAGTAGTGACAAACTGAGAAATGTCTCCCTCAAAGGAGTATTAGGGAAAAGGGAGGGAAAGAAGCAGATAGCTGGTCTGCTTTCAGGTCAGACACCCTTCCCCCTCTTTTCTTTTGGTTGCTAAAATTCCTGATTCTCTTCCAAGCTATCTGCCTCTTTACATCCTCTTTCCCTAATACTCCTTTGAAGGAGACATTTCTCAGGCTGTTATTGCTACTCCTAATATTCCTAAGGTTATTTAGTGATTGGAATAATGCCATTTGGATAGAGCTAATTTTAAACTCTATCTCATTTGCTCTTTTAGATCCTATTATTAGAAAGATACCCTTGGGAAGGACACAACTGAGATAAAAAATGATGAAATGAGATATAACCATTCTTAAGGTAAGCTCTACCTTTTGGATTCCATACTTGGATTCTGTGGAGACAGTGTGGTATGGAGCACTGGCCTGGGAGCCAGAGGGCTCTAGGGTCTAGTCCCAGATGCCCCTTTCAGGAGGACTGGGACCTTGGTTATTTTTCCTCCTCTGGGGCCTCCATTTTCTCACCTATAAAATCATCCCTGCTTTTTACATCCTAGGCTTACTGTTAGGGTCCAGTGTGATCATGTATGTGAAAGTGTTTGGGAGTCTGTAAAGTCTCTGTTTAGCCAATCTCTCATACCATCCTGTTAAGCCTTTACTCTTGCATCTGTTACTAGTTACAGAGGTCTGATCATGGAAAAGCAAGTGACATATAGGCACTGAGAGAGAACAGGGGAAGTAGTATCTCTGAATGTTTATTTTATACAGTTAATGGATGCTTACATTATAAAATGTCTTCTTAATTGTGGCACAATTAAGGGGAACAACTGTGGTGAGCAGAGAGGGGAAGGGGAATGGGGGACAGCAGAGTGGCTATATACAGTAAGCTGAATGCTTTGTAAACTCACCATCCTCAAGTGCCTCTGGGGAATGACAGGAAAAAAACCCATCACAGCCCTTTTTTATCTCCTGAATGTTCTAGATTCTAGTAATAAGAACAAATTGGCCCTCATGAGAACTCGTGTTTCAGTACACTTTTTTGGAACCCCCAGCCCTGGCACTCTTTAGAAAATTTTCCCAAACGCAGCCAGCATTTGAGAGTTCCTCCAAGAAATCGTCCCTCCCTCACTTCCACACTGTTTTGATTTACTTTGACTTCCTCCTTGAGGCTAGGGAGGGAGGGAAAGGGAGTGACTTACTTGTGTGTATGTGTGTATTGTAGTGGTAGCTGTAAAATACAGTAAGGGGAGGAGGCAAAGCTCCGAGAATACTTCGTACGGCTACCCTGTTCCTAATCGGTGTGTCACAGAAGTAAGCACGAATCAGTGCCAGTGTGAGCCTTGTGTGTGCAGGATCCAGAATGTGTATTTAAACGCTGGTTAGAAAAGTGTCTTTCAGAGTACTTGGGCAAGTAGCTCGCACGTCATGACGTGGGGGTAGTGAGACAGCTAGGCAGGGTTTTAAGTTTACGTGCAATCAGGGAGCCAAAGCACAAGTATATATGCCCGGTCATGGTGGAAACTGGATGTAAATGCTGGGGTAGAGTGTGGGAATGGCCAGTTTGCTTAGAGTTGACAGGAAGGCACTGTGGTTTTTGTCAGGCTCTGTGGGTAGGCTGCATTTCTACCTAGAAAGTCCTTGGGAGGCTATGCGTTCATCCGGATTGTGCTGGGTTTGTATATGCTTGCCTATTCTGAAGGGGTAGGGGCTGGGCCAACACGTATGTAAGTCTGCACCCATGCGTGGATATAAAATGTGGTCACCGGTTTCGTGTGTATATTGTGTGTCTGTGTGTACGTGTGCGCACGACGGAGTATTTGGGGGGGCAGGTGTAATGCTGAGTGTGCACGTGGCGGCGGAGGAGGGTGATGCGAGCACACCCAGGGAGTACTGTGAGTGCGGGCCGGGCTACGGAGAGGAGGAGGCCCCGCCCCCATACCTGCCCGGCCCCGCCCTCGCCCCGGCTGGGTTCTCCGCTAGCGCCGGGACTCCCTCCTCCAGGTCTCAGTCCCCACCTGCGCGGCAGCAGCGGCCGGACCGGACTGGAACGGGGCGGGGCCCAGAGCAGGCGGCGGCAGCTCCTCATTCCTGGGATTCCTGGCGCTCCTGCTCCCGCTCCAGCTCGGGCCACGCGCTCCTTCCCCCCTCCCGCCCCCGTCTGTGGGTCCGACTCTGCCCGACGCCCGCTCGCGCCGGCCCCCTCCGCAGCCGGAGAAGCTCAGCCCGGCTAGCAGCCTCGGCCCCTGACCCCCTCGAGGGGAGGTGGGGGGGAGGGGGAAGGAGAAGGAAGGGAGCGCCCCTCTAGACCACGCCCACCAGCACCACGCCCCCCGGAAAGCCACACCCCCCACTAGCGGCGGGGCCGGGGCCGGAGGTGGCGGCGGTGGAGCCGCGCACGGGCCGGTGAGTGAGATAGAGAGAGGGAGGGCAGAAGGGCAGCTGGGGGCGGGGGGGGGGCAGGAGCGCGCACGTGGGGCCGCGGGGTCTGGGGAGGCCGGGAGCTGCGGGACTGGCCTGGGGATTCTGCCAGCCCAGGGTCCCGCTGCTGTTCAGGCTTTAAGGGTCTCACCCGGACTGGAGCATTCTCTGCTGATGGGATCCCCCTTCTGAAGGGGGCGAGGGTTCCCTTCTCTGAGGGGGCGCAGCTGGAGACGGGGTAACAGGGGAACCCTCTTCTGGAGTGGAGGGTCACAGCGAGGAGAATCCTAATCTTGGGGGAGGAGACAGGGCATCCCTCTTCTGCAGAGGTGGTGTGTGGGGGGCGATCAGAAAGGTCTCTCTGAAGAGTCGAGGGGAGCCAGGGAATCCATCCTGTGAGACGGAAGGGGACAGTAAGAGGATGGCTTGTTTTAGGTGGGGAAGGGAATCCAGGCGAGCCACTTCTCAGGGATGACTCCCCCCTCCCTGCAGGGAAAGGAGTCCTTGGGGAGATAGTGAAAGGAGTTCCTTCTCTGAGGGGTGGGGAGTGGGAACAGCAGTGGAGGGAGTCCCTTCTCCAATGTGGGATGGGAGCGCCTTAGGGAGTCCTTTCTTTGAGGTTTGATGAAGGGCGAAGAGGAAGAAGGAAAACTGTTGGGATCTTTTTGATGTGGTGAATGAAGACCGAAGGAATCCCTTCTGGAATGGGAGGAAGGGGGAAAAGAAGGAAGGGGGGGAAGGGAAGGAGCTGGAGGAAGTACCATATTTGTGAGTAGGGATGGCAGTCAGCTGAGCTGGTCCCGCATTTGAATGGAAGAACCTGTGGTTTCCTAATTTTGAAGAGAACTGGGGTTGAGGAGAAGTGTCCGGTGGAGGGTCGTAACTTGGTTTCTGCTGGCCTGGAGGGGAAATTGTGACTCCCGACAGGAAAGTGGCTGTAGAAAGAGGTTGCTGGAAGCCTGAGATGCCTGTACTGCGTTGGAGGGAAATGAATGAGATTTCAGGTGATGCTAGGCAAGAGGGACTCCCTTCCATTCATCTATCCTTCCAGCACCTGAGAAAAAACAAAATCAGATAGCACCATTACCATCAGGCTACCCTCATTTCTTACTCAAAGACCAGGCTTCACTGGCGGGGGAAAAGTTATTTTCCTTTTCTAAGACTTACTGAGCTATAATACTTAGGGCTTTTTTTTTTTTTTGTAATGATGATGACAGGTCTTGCAGAGATTGCTCAATATCCTTTAGGTGGATTACTTACCGACAGACATTTGAAATTTCCTTTAAATTGGGATGACTTTTTAAAAATCTGTTTTGCTTTCATCAGTGGTGCTGTTTCCTTCGCTGCTTAATAAAAAACAGACTGGTGGCCTTTTTTTAGTTTATTTCAGCAGCTAGTCACCCATTTCTTAGGAATGATCTCCATTGGAGTATTTTATCTTTCAGTTCGAAACCCTGCTACCTTGTTATATAAAATAAACATCCAGATGTGTTTCCACTA
The DNA here is from genome assembly GCA_011680675.1 of Gymnobelideus leadbeateri. Taxonomy (NCBI): domain Eukaryota; kingdom Metazoa; phylum Chordata; class Mammalia; order Diprotodontia; family Petauridae; genus Gymnobelideus; species Gymnobelideus leadbeateri. The sequence continues at coordinate 187,618 of WOXC01002239.1, forward strand.
AGACATTCCTCATCAGTGCTAACTTTCTTCACAGGATTCAAAGTTCAGTTATGCATACTCGACCAAACTTGAACTCTGTCCTTAAATAGAGACAAGACAAAGCATCCATATACTTGGGCAATGCTCCCTGCAGAGTTAATGAAGAGTGTATGCATTCTTATGAGCTCTTTCTTATTAGGGCTGGCTAGGAAACAACCCCCTCATTATAATGAGTTAGGTTGCCTAATTTGTGGATTAACTGGGAAAATTTTAATTACTTCTGGACTGAAATGCAAACTAGTTTTAATGTTGACTCAAACAAAATACAGGAAGATAAATTTGTTATAAAGACAATCACAGGATACGTTCAAAATAGAACTCTACATGGTTTAGTGAAAAGAACATTGGTTTATTAGATGGGAGAACTGGATTTAAGTCATTGACCTAGAACTCAGTTTTCTCCTTTGTAAACTTAGCATAACAATACCCAGCCTAGTTTTTTTTTTTTTTTTGGGGTGACCCAGGACACAGACCTTTATTTAAAACACTGGTGAGGTGGGTGATGGGGCAGGGGGCGGGACAGGTGGGCAGAGGACATGCCCTCCCAACCCAAGGCCAGGGCCTGCCCCTCCAAGGGACTCCAGAAGGGGCAGATCGCAGTGAGGGCCAGGGGAATACAGTATGGACACCATGGGGGAGCGGCTCCACTGGCTGGGGCAGCCAGGCCCCCCAGGAAAACCAATAAATTAAGAGTAGGGCACAGAAGGGCAGGGCCCTCCCACTGCTTCAGGCCTAGTCTCCCATTTTTACTTTGGAAGTCTGAAGGATGGCCACAATGACCCCAAAGAGGCCAATGGCACTGCCAAAGATCTCTACAATGAGGATCTTGACGAAGAGGCTGGCATTCTGGGCATCAGCCAGGGCAGCTCCACTGCCCACAATGCCCACGCACACACCACAGAAGAGGTTGGACAGGCCCACGGTGAGGCCAGCACCAAACATGGAATAGCCTGCATGGTAGTTACGGTTTCCAATGGCTTTGGGGGTAGTGCCACTGAAGGGCTCTGCCATGTTGCTGATGACGATGGCCATGATGATGCCATAGATGGCCACAGCCTCACAGAAGATGATGCTTACTAAATTCTTGGTCTTGATCCTGGGGGCCTTGACCCCTCCACCAATGATGGATGAGCCTGTGATATAGATGCCCCAGGCTGCTCCCACTACAGAGAGGGAGATGGCCAGCCCTATCCCTAGGTTGGACCACATGTAGGGTGATGTCTCTGTGAGGAACCAGGCCACATCGAATCGGAAACCCAAGTCGAATATTGTATAGCAGATTCCTACGACAATCACGCAGCTCCAGAAGGCCACGGACAGGCCGGAATAAAGCAGCGCGAGTCCCGTCATGGCGGCGACAGCGCCGGGGTCCGAGGCTGGAACCGGGGCCGGGGGTAGGGGGTCGCGGTCGACGGACGGACCCGAGCGTACAGAGCTCTGCCGCCTCCGCCCGCCCGTCCCCGCGCCGGGTCACCTGACGTCCACCCAGCCTAGTTTTAAGGACTAAATAAAATTTCCCCGAAAAGCATAAAATACAAGAGTAATGCAAATTATTGTTATTTTAAACCCCTTGGAATTGATGTGAAAATTACAAAGTGCTCAATAACCGTATTTTAAACTATATAGTTGCTAAATTGGATCATCACTGATTTTGCTAGTACTTCTACAGAAATCATTTATTTTATCCAATGGATACCATAACAAAAATCTCTACAGTAGCATGTCCTGTCCCTCCTTTTATATGTATAATTGAAAGTTGACAATTCAGTACAGTATTTTAATGATAAAGTCAGATGCTTATTTGGGATGTGAGAAGGGAAGAGACCTTACGTTTTACCATATCTTAGGTAATTTCTTACAGATCTGCTTATGATCTAGCTGAAGTTTTCATACTCTGTTCTTTGATATATTTGTTTTCATTTTTTGTTGCTTTTTTGTTGGGGGAGGAGGGCAGGGCCATTGGGGTTAAGTGATTTGCTCAAGGTCAAAGGCTAGTAAGTGTTAAGTGTCTGAGGCCAGATTTGAACTCAGGTCTTCCTGACTCCAGGGCCAGTGCTCTATTCACTGTGCCACCTAGCTGCTCATGTACATTTGTTATATACAATAAACATTCTGATGTGTTTTCCCTACCATTCTAAGACAGATATCATCAATACTAACTTTTTATAAAGAACCAAAAGGAATTTTGTTCTTTATACTGTTAACATCAGCTAGATATAGATACATATGTAGAAATAGATATAGATGTTTATCTATATAAATGTATATATGGATATATGTATTGATGGATAGATAGAGATATATGTATATATAGACATAGATATGTGTGTAAATGTATATGTGTATAGATAGATATAGATATATGTATGTATCTGTGTAAATGTATATGTGGATGTATGTATTGATAGATACATGGATAAATCTATCGTAGTAATTGTTAAAAAGGCATTCAGTTATGGCCTGGACTTTGAATTATCTTATTTAAATTGCTTTTTGTTCTAACTTTTAATGCTGTTTGACATACAATAGTTACAATAAAAAATACAAGAAACTGAATTCTTAGAAGGAAAAAAACCCCAAATAAATGGGAAAAACTTGATATAGCTTAAAAATCAAGGAATTTAGGTGGTAATGATTCTTTTTTTTTGCTTTTTTTTCTTTTTTGAGGGCAATTGGAGTTAAGTGACTTGCCCAAGGTCACATGGCTAGTTTTTGTGTTAAGTGTCTGAGGTCAAATTTGAACTCAGGTCCTCCTGACTCCAGGGCTGGTGCTCTATTCACTGTGCCCCCTAGCCACCCTGTGGTAATGATTCTTAAGCACTATGTAACTCTGAGTTCTGGTCTGCTTAATGCCTTGTTGGATAATCTCATCTGTTATCATACATGTGAGAAAATCTAGTGAAAAGAGAAAGGTTTCAACTGTATGATAGCTTCTATAGTATGCTTAGTAATAGTTAGGAAAAGATAATTTCTTGAATGAGAAATAGTTAAGGGAAGTTCACTTACAGTTCTTTTGGTGAGCCCCATGGTTAATTAAACCCATATATAAGAGTTTAAAATAGGGCATAGGGGGATAATCTTTGCATAGCCTTATAAGGTAAGATGCCATTAAGGAAATTAGAAATCTGGAACTCTGTATTTTAACTACAGTTGGCAAAGTGGAAAAGAGGAAGGAGAACATGTATGGAGGCCCTGAAAATTAAAGAGAGATTTCATGCTTTGGGCTGGAGGTAAATAGCAAGCTGGTATACAGTGGATTAAAAATGTTTCAGGATGTATTTCATGAGCCTCCTGGCTCAAGCCTGATAGCCAAATATTCATTAGTACTAATCATGGTGCTTTTCAACAGTACTATATGTTTTAGGTTAAAATAATCCTCTTTAGTCCTGAATCAACTAAAAGAAAAAAAAGGAGACCTCTTTCTTAGACCTATGCATTCCCTTTATTACCATAGATCCAGTGTGAGGGAATGAATGAGTGAATGAATGAATGAATGAATGAATGAAAAAGCATTTATTAAGTGCCTAATATGTCCCAAGTACTATGCTAAGTAAATTAGTAAGCACTGGAGAAACCCAAGATAGTCCTTTTTCTCAAGCTCACATTCTAACAGAGACAACTCATGGGAGGTTTGTGTTGTAAGCAGTTCCATTGTGCCTGGTTTGGTGGAAGGACTACAGAGTATGATGGAAGATCTGCAGGATCTACAGCCCAGTGTTCCCTTTGCCTGGTAGTACCTGCATGAGCTCCATTGGCTTCCTTTTCCTCATCTATAAAATAAGGGAGCTGGATTGCATGACTTCTAAGGCCCAACTCCTAAATCTTTTGATCTATGATGAGTGGGTTGCCTACTAACAAAGCAATATATGTTCTCAGTTCTTGTCTCTTTTAATCTTTGAGGTGATAGATCTATCTCTTCTTTTCAAGTGAGTAGAATAGATAGGACACTTTCTCCAGAGTGAGAAACTCATAAGCAACCAGATAACCAAATAAAAATGAAATACCCTCCTAAATTAATCCTTACAAATACAACACTTGGAGCCAAAAGATCTGCGTTAAAATCCCACCTAAAATACTAGCTGTGAGATCACAAGCAAGTTGTTTCACCTCTGAGCTTTAGTTTATACATTGGTGAAATGGGCACAGTCCTATTCGTACAGTTCACCTCAGGGTAGATGTGAGGAAAGTATTTTGTAAACTTTCAAGTATCATATAAGTATTAGTTACTATTGTTGCTGTTATTACTTGTGAGTCTCCATTCACTTTGTAACCCACATAGTGAAGAATTAATTCTAGGAACCTGAGATCTGGGAAGTAAAGAGAGACCAGAGAAGGGTAATAAAGGAAGGGCTTATCAGCAATTGAGATGAAGGAGAAGATTTCTGGCATCTAAGCCTGAGAAGGTAATGAATCAATGCTTTACTCAGGAGATCGTTTGAGTCTGGATTCTATAATTGAGTCTGGAGTCTATAATTCTTATAAAACTGGCCTTGCTGTTTTATTCTTCTCTATCTGGCGAAGAATCAAACAGCCTTTTCTAGAACCTGCTTCCCAAGGCAGCACTTTGGGAGACAAGATTTAGATAGAAAACTGCATCTGGCTCGCTACTCTACTTAATAAACTTCAGTGGTTCCTTACTGTCTTTGGGATAAAATAGAAATTCCTCTATTTCTCTTTAAAGCCCTTCACAGCCTGGGCCTAAACTCTCTAAGCTGTTTTGTTGTTCAGTTGTTCCAGTCATATCTGACTCTTAATGACCCTATTTGGGGTTTTCTTGGCAGAGATATAGGAGTGGTTTGTCATTTCCTTCTCCATATGAGGAAATGGAGGCCGCCGGGGTTAAATGACTTGCTTAGGGTCACACAGGAGGTGTCTGGGGCCAGATTTGAACTCAGGAAGATGAGTCTTCTGGTGCCCTATCCATTGTGCCACATAGCTGCCCTAATACCCTTTATTAATATTAGCTATTATTAATATCATCATTTATCAATATTATTGATATATCTATTCCATATATAGTATTATAATATTAATATATTAATTTATATAATATTTTTATATAATATATTGTGTTTATTATATATTTTATGTTCTGTTTGGTCCTTTTCCAGTTGTATCTGACTCATTATGACCCCATTTGGGGGTTTTCTTGGCAAAGATACTAGGGTGGTTTGCCATTTCCTTCTCCAGCTCATTGTACAGATGAGGAAACTGAGGCAAACAGAGTTAAGTGAATTTGCCCAGGCTCACACAGCTAGTAAGTGTCTGAGGTTTGAACTCAGGAAGATGAGTCTTCCTGATTCTAGACCTGGCACCCTAGTTGCCTCATATTATATGTTGGTTGTGTAATTTATTACATTATAGTATATTATATAATATTCCTATTATATAACACATGTATTGCACATACACATATATGTATATGACTATACATGTCGCTGTAATCTGTACTTATACAGAATACATATATGCATACATGTTGTATCCTTAAATAAAATGTAAGCTCTCTGTTGTATCCTTAAATAGAATGTAAGCTCCCTGTAAGCAGGGAATGTTTCATTTTTTTGTATTTGTATTCCTAGTACCTAGTGCAGTACTTGATACTTAGCAATTGCTTAATAAATACTTTTTGACAAATTGATTGATAAATGGGAGGGTCATTTTTGGCCTGGAACAAGGAAACCTGAATTAATTTAGGGCAGCCTAGCTTGAGAGTTTGTGGTATTTGTAAGGCCAAGCCTATAGTGACTGGTTAATACTTTCTACCTACTATGCCTGTAAGTTCTAGTAGCTGTTACCAAGGGAAAATGGTGGCCTTAATTATGATTATGGAGAACAATTTCCTCTTAAACTTTCCATGTGCATGATTAAAGAGGAAAGAATAAGGGCATATGATCCAGCCAGTAATGATTTATAAAAATAAAACTCTTTTTTTTTTTGGTCAAGGTGAGGTGGGGGAGAGAAGAGATTGGGATCCAGACCTCTGATTTCATTAGTCTGGGGTGACTCAGTATGGAAGCTGCTTTCACTGATTCAGACTGGCAACTGGTCTGTAACTTACAACTTTAGAGAGTTGCCTAGAGGTATAAACAGGTTAAGCAACATACCCAGGATCACACAGTTATTAGTATGTGTCAGAGGCAGGATGTGAATCCAAGTTTTCCTGATTGAAAGCCCTACCATCAATAATCAATAAGCATTTATTAAGCACCAACTATGTACTGGATATTGTTGAAGTTCAAAGGGATGCAAAGGCAAAAAAATGAAATAGTTCTGTTAGAGGAAGGGGGGATGTTTGTATATGTCTGTGTATATTTTATTTATCTATTGGTAGGTATATATGCACATATAAACAAATATATGGAATAAATATAAAATCAATACAAGTTTCTTACAAGCACCAGAGAAGGATAATTTTGGGGGAGGATAGAACAGTCTCCAAGTGGTGCTTGGGTTGAGCCTTGAAGGAAGAGACATCTTATGAAGTAGAGATGAAAAGGCAGTGCATGCCAGGTGTGGGAGACATCTACTATGTCTTGCTGCCTCTCAAATACCATTTAAAATAGCAAAAAAATATTGATTAATAAAGAATATAGATATGTTACATATTACATACAATATATTAATATGGAATTTCTTTACTAGCATCTTAGTAAGGTGGCTCTACTACTCTTGATGGTGAAAATATCACAGATTCACAGATCTTTTACATTTTTCTTCTTATGGGCCTTCAGCTTTTGTCCTTAGATGTCCCTGGGATAACTTGCCTAGCTGGATCTAAACTGGTTTTTATTCTTGGTTTTTTTTTTGGTTTTTCAGTGGGGCAGGAAGGGCAATTGGGGTTAAGTGACTTGCTCAAGATCACACAGCTAGTAAGTATTAAGTATCTGAGGCCACATTGGAACTCAGGTCCTCCTGATTCCAGGGTCGGTGCTCTATTTACTGCACTACCTAGCTGCCCCCTGGTTATTTTTCTTTATTGCTTCATGACACAAATGTCATTCATAATCTTCCATTAGCCTTCATAAAATTCAAAATGCTGGCTTAAAGACTATTTTCCTGGCTACTGTTTCTAAACTATGCTTCCTGTACTCTGGCAAGCATCCTTATTCCCTTTATGACCATCCCCCCTAAATCCTGGACTCTGATTCTGAGACCACTCTAATTTCTGTAGATAAACCTTTGCCTTATCTTGTCCAGAACCAAACATCCACATCATTTCCTGGCCACCATTTTCTTACCATGTTTCACATAAGCTGTCTCTCCTCATTTCTCACTTTTCAGATTTCCTTTGGGTTTTGTCTTCCTCCATTGGAAAGTAAGCTCCTTGAGAACAAGGGCTGTCTCACTTTTTTCTTCCTTCCTTCCTTTTTTCTTTCTTTTTTCCTTCTTCATTTCTTCTTTTCTTTCTTCCTTTTTTTTTTTTTTAAAGTGTAGCTTTAAACCTTAGCACAGTGCCTGGCATATAGTAGTTAATAAATGTTTTAGATATTCATCTCTTACTCAAACACCAACATCATTCAGGATTCCTTGAAAGAAATAACAACGTATGCAAACTTTTTTCAGTATCTCTCTGATCATAAATATCAGGTGAGACATAGAATATGTAAACATAGATTCACAAAAGTTGTTTGCCATTGAGAGAGAGAAGAGCTAGCCTAGAGTCTAAGTGGAAAAGAAATTCTTTATGGATGGTGAAATTCTCCAGATTTTCTCTTTCCTGATGACAATATGCAGAGTCCCATCAAGCTTGAGAACATTTCAGTGTCTCCTGGAAGAGATCTGTAAGAGATATGATCTGAGAACCCACAAAGAGTAGAACTATTGGCAACATCCTTTTGCTAGGATTATGATATACAATTCTATGGACAAATCATGGTGCTTGTTCATTAGTATGTATATCTGGGGTCAGACAATACATATAGACTAGAGATTGGGCCCAGAATGAAACAGGAGACTGGATTGCCTTCAGTGAATTGAGAAGCTTCTTTAGTGGCCCCAAACTTTTGCCAGAAACAAAGGTCCACCTTTTTAATACCAGTATTATTGCTGTATTCTGAGACAAAGCACATAATAGTCTCAAAAGAATTGAAAATGGATATCACACAGAGGGCACTAGAAAGGCTTATGGTGAATGTAAGCGGGTTGCAACATGTAACAAATGAAGACTTTCCAGGAGGAGCCAGAGGAAAGACAGCATAAAAGTAAATGTATGGTTAAAACAAACAAAAACAATGGGCTGGCCCTATAAGTGCTTCATGGATATCCTCAAGCCATCAGGAGAAAACAAGAAAAGCTTCCAGCATATTGAGTGGAACCCAATATAATGCATTGATTGGAAGACCTAAGCAAGCATCCCACTGGATGGACAGCTATGGAGGGATTGTAATCTTTACCACGGGAGGGAACATCCAAATGGATGAGGTCACATACGCGTTTGGTTATTGGAGTGTAGACAGCATTATATACGATTTAGCCTAAGGTTTAAAGAAATATGAGTACCTGGGTAAAAGTTAAGTACATCACTCACAAAACTCTGTTATTAATCACAACATAAACCTTGGTTTTCTTTACCAGAGATAAATAGAAAACAGCGTTGACTCTCTCTGAAACTTTAGTTTGTCTGAAACCTTTGAAGATTGTGCTAAGCTGTGACTCAGACCAGCTTCTAGGCTATAACTTTGGTCATTTAAAAAAAAAAATCTTTGTTTCTTCTGCTGCCAGGTTTGATTTCCCTAATCATAGCTTTAAGTGTCTTAGAGAGTTGACCTTAGAGAATAGTTAGCCAAGTATTCCCTCTCACCCACCCCCATCCCACGCCCCCCAAATTTGGTAAGATTTCCTTACTTTTAAGAAGGGGAAAGATAATATTTTTTAAAAATTTATTTCAGAAGGTAATGGGATCTCACCCGGGATCATGAAAAGAACCCTGGAATCAAGATCCAAGAATTGAGTTCTAGTCTTGTTTCTTTTGCTTACTTGCTCTATAACCTTGGAAAAGTCATTATTTTCCATGTCTGATTTTTTCTCCTGTAAAATGGGAATATTAATATCCCCACCTACTTATTAAAAACTTTATTGTCAAGATCAAACATAAAATATATAGTAGCAGCATCACTTGCTTGAAAGGAGAACTCAGTTCAAGCTTTGCTGCTAACAAGTTGTCTTAGCATTGGACAAGTCATTTAATCTTTCTAGATCTCAGTTTCCTTTTCTATAAAATGAGGGAATTGAACTCAACCATCTCTTTTCTTCTACCTGCAAAACTCTTTGATTTGATGACAATAGGTGTGAAAGTTTGTTTTTTTAATAGAAAATGTCATGAGTGCATTTTTGGCATCCTTCAAGTTTGGGTTTTGGTCTGTGTTGCCACTTTCCTCTGTTTCCTCATTTGTAAAATGGGGGTGATCATATTTACTCTACCTACCTCAGAATAATTGGGTGACATTATTTCCGTGATAACTCTGAAAAGGCAAGGTGATGTAATTAAAATGAGATGACATTTGGAAGTATTTTGAAATCTCCTAATCTCCATACAAGTGTAAGGCAGTAGTTTTATTAGCAGAAAGAACATAGAGACAAAGGGAGGAAGTGTAGTGTTAACAGAGTTATTGGTTTCACAGGAGGTATTTGGGACAAGTAGAGACCACTTAGGAGCAAATGCAGCTGGAAGGAAATAAAAGCAGGGTTGGAAGTATTGATGGAGGGGCTTTTCTATTTACTTTTACATTTTGTTTTTAATTAATAAATGAATAAACATTTGTTCTCATATCTCTCTTCCCAGTTGGAAAAGGAAAAAGAAAAACAAAATCTTTGTAACAAATAGTCAAGCAAAACAAAATCCCATGTTGGCAGTATGCACAAATGTGTGTCTCATTCTATATCTTGAATCCTTCACCTCTGTGAGGAGTGGGTTGCATCATTCATCATATGGAATCAAGGTTAATCATTACATTGATCAAAGTTAAGCCTTTCAAAGTTGTTTTTTTCTTTACATTGTGGCTGTTGTGGTATAAATTCTGATTCTGTTTCCTTGTCTCATTCCTACAAGGTTTCCCAGGTTTCTCCCAACTCATCCCTTTCCATCATTTCTTATAGTATTCTATGACATCTGTGTACTAGAATTTGTTAGGCCATTCCCCAGTTAATAGGCATCCCTTAGTTTCCAGTTTGCTTCCACCATAAAAATTGCTGCTACAAATATTTCTGTTTATATAGGTTCTTTTCCTCTTCCTGTGATCTCTTTGGTGTATAAACCTAATAGTAGTATCACTGAATCAAAGTGAGTTTGAGGGGGATAGTTATTTGCTTTCTGAAATGGCTGGTCAGGTCTGCAGCTTCATTAATAGTGCATTAATGTGCCTCTTTCCCTGCAGCTCCACCAACATTAGTAATTTTCTTTTTTTTTTTGTCATCTTTGCGAATCTGATGGATGTGAAAAGAAACCTCAGTTACTTTAATTTGCATTCCTCTAATTATTAGTGATTGGGAACATTTTTGCATATGGCTATAGATAGTTTTAATTTCTTCTTCTGAAAACTGCCTGTTCATATCCTTTGATGATTTATCAATTAGGGAATGACTTTTATTCTTATAAATGAAATCAGTCCCTTATATATCTTAGAAATTAGTCCTTTACCGGAGAAACTTGGTGCAAAGATGTTTTCCCAGTTTCCTGCTTCCCTATTAATTTTAGTTGCTTTGGTTTTGTTTATATAAAAACTTTCATTTTTATCTAATCAAAATTGTCTATTTTATCTATTGAGATTCTCTCTATCCTATCCCATTTGGTCATGAAGTTTTCCCCAACCTATAGATCTAAAAGGAAATATCTTCCTTTTATATATATATATATATATATATATATATATATATATATATATATATATATATATGCATGTACATACATATAACATACATGCACACATATATAGATACATGTTTTAAATATCTAGCTCATGTGTCTATTTGGAACTTACCTTATTATAGGGTGTGAGGTACTTATCTAGTTTATGCTTGACTGTTTTGCAGTTTTTCGAGAACTTTTTGTCAAATTAAGGACTTCCCCTTGTAACTGGAACCTTTGTATTTATTAAAAACTAGGATAAGTTCCTATGCTTCTGTATGCTGTGTACCTAATCTGTTGATTGGAGGCTAGTTCTACACTTGCTACCAAATCAGATGATTGTTTGAATAATCTTGTCATTTCTACAGTCTTTACAATTGAAACAGATCAATAACTAATTCACCTACAAGGCAATCCACCCTGATGGTTTTTTTTGTTTTGTTTTGTTTTTGGAGGGGGGAGGGCAGGGCAGTTGGGGTTAAGTGAATTGCCCAAGATCACATGGCTAGTAAGTTTTAAGTGTCTGGGGCTGGATTTGAACTCAGGTCCTCCTGACTCCAGGGCTGGTGCTCTATTCACTGTGCCATCTAGCTGCCCCTCCACCCTGACTTTTAAGCTCTTCAAGTTCAGAGACTACTGTTTTTCAACAATCCAACAGATTTTTCTAATTAACTCAGTGAGGCAAAGAATTCTGTCTTATCTTGGCTCTGTATCTCTTCCAGCACATATTCTTTGCACTGTAGGTATGTAGTAAGCGTAAGTTAAATTGAGTATTTATTATTGACCTTCTGTGTATGAGTCAGTGTTTGTATTACACCCTATGTGAGTTATAACAGCACTCAGATATTTTTATTAGTGATAAGGTGGTTAATGTGACAGAATGAAAATGACTTATGGTGAGTTGATACCCAAGATAAATGGAAAGATAATAAGACAGCTCCTAGTTGCCCTTGGTGAGCTCATCACTGGGATCAGAGCACTGAAAGAACTGGTAGACATGATTAGTGAACACCCATCCGCTGTCTTGGCTAGATTAAGGAGAGCTGCTGCAGGCCTGGAAAAAGGACCAGTGTTCCCATTTAAAAAAAGAAGAAGAGGAGGAGGAGGAGGAGTAGAGTCTGCAAATTATAAACTAATGAAAATTACTTACATTATTAACAAAGTCATAGCACTTATCGTTAAAAGGATGATTAGTGAATGTCTCTAAAAGGAAGTGGTGATCACAAAAGTAGCACAGCATCATCATGAACAGGTCACGTCAAGCTAACCTGATTTCCATCTTTGGCAGGGTTATTTGTTAGGTAAATCACAGTAAGCAAAGCAGTTATCAAGGGCTTTCACGATATCTATGTGGACAAGATCGCTCAATGGGTAGACAGAGAATTGAGTGAATAGCTAATCCCAAAGAGTACAGTAGTCATTAAAGGTTCAGTGTCCATTTGGAAAGAAGCTTTGAGTGGAGTATCCTCTGGGTCTGTCCCTGGGTTCATTCTATCTAATAGTTTTGTAAATGATTTATTTGGCATGCTTATCAGATTTGCAGATGATATAAAGCCAGAAGCAGTGGGTAACACCCAGATGGCAATGTCTAGTCTCAACAAGTTAGGATGTGTGACTGAATCTAATAAGATCAATATTAATAAAGAAAATGTAAAGTCTTAATCTGGGGTTCAAGTGCAAGATGGTGGAGATACAGCTAGAAATTTGTCTGGAAAAGATCATTTAGCAGTGTTTTATGGTAGCCAAAAAAAAAGTAATGTGACTTTAAGATTTTTAAGAGAGATTTAGTGTTTAGCACAAATAAAATAACAGCTGTATTCTCTGCCCTGGTCAGAGCACATCTGAGTTTCTCTGTTAAGTGCTGGACTTCACAGTTTGGGAACCATATTGATAAGCAGAAGAGGGTCCAGAGCATGACCAGGATGGGCACCAAAGAAAGATCTGTGAAGTAACTCAGGGTGTTTCAGCCTGGAGAAAAGGAGACTAGGACCAGATGAAAGATATCTCCAAGTCTTTGAAGGACTGTTGTATTATTCTGCTTCATTCTAGAAGACATAACCAGGAGCAGAGAGATTTAGGTTTGATATAAGAGAAATATTCTTTTTTTTTTTTTTTAAGCAATTGGGGTTAAGTAAATTGCTCAAGCTTACATGGCTAGTCATTATTTATGTGGGGGGGGGGGGCGGTGCTCATTTCTGAGGCTGGATTCGATCCCGGGTCATCCCAACTCCGAGGCTGGCGCTCTTACTCAGCCACCTAGCCACTCTGAGAAATATTCTTAATTCAATTTCATGAATTTAGCAAGTGCATATTGTATGCTTGATACTGTGTTAGGGGTTAGAAACTGTCCCTGCCCTCAAGCAGATTACATTACATTGGAGAAGACACAAATATGTAAATAAATAAAAAGTATGTAACAGAACTAACCAGAAATGGAATATGCTGGTTCATAGGATCATAGATCCAAATATGGAAGCAGAAGGTGGCTTCTCTGTCATTAGAGCAATTTAGGCAAAAGGCTGAATGGCTTCTTGTTAAGATTTTGTAAAGGAGATTCTTGGAGAGATACAAATTATGCCCAGAAGCCTCTGAAATAGTTTCTGATTCAAAGGTTTTATTCCTTCTCTGGTCACTCCAACCCCCATGCTAGAAAGCATAGAAGATAAATAAGATATAATCCCTGCCCTCAGGAACTTTATATCTGAATAGGCAGGATAAGGCAGAACCAAAAATCACTATTGCACAAGGCAGAATTTGGTATTTCATGAGAAGAAAATTACAAACAAAATACCATGAGCATTTGGAGGGGAGAGAGATCATTTCCAGTTGGAGATAGAACGGCTATCAGAGAAGGGCTGATGAAGGGGTGGCATTAGAAGTGAGCCATTGTGGGGAGGAGGCAAGATGGCAGCGTAGAAGGAAAACTCCCTGCGCTCCCCCCATAACTACCTCAAATATCTATAAAAATAACTCTAAACAAACTTTAGGATTATAGAACCCACAGAGTGACAGAGAGAAACCTTCCTGGCAAGTGGACAGGAAGGTTCCATTGCAGCAGGCTGGGAACAGAGCCCATAGCCCCACTTGAGCCTGTGGTTACAGCCCCAGGGCAGCCGTGACCAGCCATGGCTGGAGGGACTTCCAGAGAGTGGATCACCAGCAGTTGTTGTGTTTCTGTGTTTTCCAGAATTATTAACCCATAAATGCCAAAGACAAAGTGAGAAGTCAGTGGGTTTTGGGAACAAGGTGTCCAGGAGTACATTCTGGCCTCTGCCCCCTGGGGGGAGAAGTGGCTGAGGCAGGGAGGCCATGCAGCACCGCATGGCTACTTCAGAGTTCCTGGCCTACAGATTATAGGGGGACCAAGCAGCCATTCTGATGGGTAATCACTCTTGCTTTAACCTGCTTGGATCTGGATTGCTGTCTAGGGTGGAGGTCCTGGAGTGTGTGACCAGGTGTCAGAGCTTGTGGAGGCTTCAAAGAGGGCAGCCAACTAATAGCTTTGGCAGCTGTGAAAACCCCAGTGATTTGGGAAAAAGCTCTCCTCTCTGGAAGCAGAGTTCTACTGTGGCAAAAAGGCCCAAAAGTCAAGTAATTGAGTGGCACGTGAGCAAGCAAAGCAAACACCAAACCAACTTTAGACTCCTATTTGGGGGACAAAAAGGATCAAAATATGAAACAGGAGGAAGACAATGAAGTCAGAACTCCTGTACCAAAACCTTCCAAGAAAAATATGAATTGGTTATAGGCCTTAGAGGAGCTTAAGAAGGATTTTGAAAAGCAAATAAGAGAAGTGGAGGAAAAATTAGGAAGAGAAATGAAAATGATGCAAGAAAATCATGAAAAGTGAGTCAATAACCTGACTGAAGAAAATAACACCTTAAAAAACAGACTAACTCAAATGCAAAAGAGGCCCAAAAAGCCAGTGAGGAGAAGAATGCCTTAAAAAGCCAAATTTGCCAGATAGAAAAAGAATCTCAAAAGGTAACTGAAAAGAATCATTCCTTCAGAATTAGATTGGAGCAAATGAAAGCTAGTGACTTCATGAGAAATCGAGATACTATTAAACAGATCCAAACAAATGATAAAATAGAAGGCAATGTGAAATGTCTCATTGGAAAAACCACTGACCTGGAAAATAGATCCAGGAGAAATGATTTAAAAATTATTGGACTACCTGAAAGCCATGATCAAAAAAAGAACCTAGAAATCATCCTTCAAGAAATTCTCAAGGGGGCGCGGCTAGGTGGCACAGTGAGTAGAGTGCTGGCCCTTGAGTCAGAAGGATCTGAGTTCGGATCCGGCCTCAGACACTCAAGACACACAAACAAAAACCTAGCCGTGTGAGCTTGGGCAAGTTACTTAACCCCAATTGCCCTCCAAAAAGCAAAAAAAAAAAAAAAAGAAATTCTCAAGGAAAATTGCCCTGATGTTTTAGAACCAGAGGGCAAAATAGAGATTGAAAGAATCCACCAATCACCTCTTGAAAAAGATCCCAAAAAGAAAACTCCTAGGAATATTATAGCCAGGTTCCAGAGTTCCCAGATCAAGGAGAAAATATTATAAGCAGCCAAGAAGAAACAATTTGAATATTGTGGAAACACAATCAGGATAACACAGGATCTGGCAGCTTCTACACTGAGAGATTGAAGGGCTTGGAATATGATATTCTGAAGGTCAAAGAAGGTAGGATTAAAACCAAGAATCACCTACCCAGCAAAACTGAGTATCGTGTTTCAGTGGAAAATATGGTCATTCAATGAAATAGAAGACTTTCAAGCATTCTTGATGAAAAAACTAGAGTTGAATAGAAAATTTGACATTCAGATACAAGAAGCAAGAGAAGCATGAGAAGGTAAACAGGGAAAAGAAATCATAAGGAACTTATCAAAGTTGAATTATTTACATTCCTATATGAAAAATGATAATTGTAACTTCTGAAACTTTTTTCAGTATGAGAATAGTTGAAGGGAATATAAATGTACATATTATATATATATATGTGTGTGTGTGTGTATACATACATACATACATATGTCTATATAGGAGGGTATATGGGCATATGAATACATATGTGAGTGTGTGTATGTATGTGTACAGGTATACATAGCAAGAGGGCACGGGACCAGTTGAGTAAGAAGGGATGATACTTAAAAGGTGAAATTGAGAGGTGAGAGAGGAATATAATGAGAGGAGATGGGGAGAGACAGAATGGGGTAAATTATCTCATGTAGAAGAGGCAAGGGAAAACTGTTACAATGGAAGGGAAGAACAGGAAGGCAAAAGGGAATGGGTCAACCTTACTTTCATTGAATTTGGCTTAGGGAATGATATACACACTAAATAGGGTATCTTACCCTACAGGAGAGTAGAGGGGAAGGGGATAAGAAGGGGGATGATGGAAGGGAGGGCAATTTGTGGGGGAGGGAAGTTGGAAGCACGCACTTTTGAAAAGGGACAGGATCAAAGTAGAGAATAGAACAAGTGGGGGGCGGGATAGGATAGAGGGAAATATATTCAGTCTTTCACAGTATATCCACTATGGAAATGTTTTGTGTGCATATAACCTATATTGAATTGCTTATCTTCCCAGTAAGGGTGGCTGATGAGGGAGGAAGGGAAAGAATCTGGAATTCAAAGTTTTAAAATCAAATGTTTTAAAAATATATTGTTGTTATTTTTTTACATGCAACTGGAAAATAAGATATACAGGCACTGGGGTATAGAGATCCATCTTGCCCTACTAGAAAGTCAGAGGGGGATGGGAGAGGATATAGGAGAGAGCAGATTGGGGGAGGTGGTATACAATGGGATTGCTGTTTTGGGGTAGTGAGTAGGGGAAATTCAGGAGAAATTTTGTAACTAAAAATTTTGTGGAAATGAATGATGTAAACTAAAAATAAACATAAAATTTAATTTAAATTAAAAAAAGAGAAAGAAAAAAAGAAGCGAGCCATTAGTGATGGGGAGGATTTTGACAAAGATGTGGGACTGTATTCTAAATAAAGAGAATACTGAGAGTGAAATCACACATAGGGTAACATTGGTGGGGGGAAGGGGTGTGGAGAGATGTAAGTTAGGTTGCCAGAATTTAGGTTATGTTCAAGAGATAAAGAAATCAAGTCAAGTCAATAAGTGTTTGAAATGCTGACTCTGTATAAGGTACTTACTGTACCATGACTTCAATACATAGTGAAAATACAGCATCCTTTCTTCCCCTCAAGAAACTTACATTCTTGGGGGTGGCTAGGTGGTGCAGTAAATAGAGCACTGGCCCTGGAGTCAGGAGGACCTGAGTTCAAATCTGGCCTCAGACACTTAACACAAAACTAGCCGTGTGACCTTAGGCAAGTCACTTAACCCCGATTGCCCTACCTCTCCCCTCCAAAACAAACAAACAAACAAAAACCTTTAGATTTTTTAACCTTATGGGTTATTTTTCCATCCACAATTGATGCCTCCCTTTCCCTTCCTCCCCCAAATTGTTTTTAGTTGTGTCACATTGCTCACAAATTATTCAATACTCCTAAAAAAACTCCTATTTTGTATGAGTGTGTTGTTGGTTTCAAAGAAGCATGTCTGTGATAAGTGAATCCTTTGTCATTGATGGGATTGTAGATTTAGAGAAGGAATCAGAGACCATCAAGGCCAACCTCCTCATTTTACAGGTGAGAAAACTGAGAAACAATCCAGCTAAGTGACTTGCCTAGGGCCATACAGTTAGTAAGTGTGTGAGGTGGGATTCAAATCTAGATCTTCTGGAATCTCAGGCCAGTGTCCTATCCATATCATCTTAGAATTCTGGTATATGTAGAAATAATAGAAAAAAGTAAAAAATCATGTTTAAGAGTTACTGACATTCTCCTTATATTACTTTATCATCTTTTTTCTGCAGTATGAAGTTGATTCTTTGTGGTTCTGATGTTGGTGTATACATACAGAATGACAAATTTAGAGGCAGTGTTCTCTGAGATCCCTTCTCTATGATTCTGTGAGACCAGGTGTTCACTTTTAATATAGTACCAATTCTACATTTGATGCTCCATTTTACTTGACTTATTGTATTAAAGAATTATATAAAATGCAGTGTTAAGTAAGCTTCATTTTATTACTCTCACTGCCCTCTTTATCTGCTCAGTTCTGCTGTCCATAGCTAAAGCTTAGGTCTAAATCTAGCTCTTCACCCTTGGATTACCAACCTTTGGATTACCAACTGTTTCCCAGGTCTCACCTCACACCTGAATTACTGTAAAATCCTCCTAGCTGATCCCATTCCAGTCTTTCCCTTCTTTAACCCATTTTATATACTGCCAGAATATTGATAAATCTAATATAACACTTTAAGCATGTCATTTCCTGCTCAAGAAATATTGTAATAGCACCTTCTGGATAGTCTGTTTCAAGTCTCTCCCCACTCCAATCTATCTTCTATTCAGCCACTTAAATGATTTTCTTAAAATGCAGGTCTGATATGTCATCCCCCAACTAAGAAATCCCAGTGGCTTCTGGTTGCCTCCTGGAGCAAATATAGAATGCTCTGTTTGGCATTAAAAATCCTCCATAACCTTTCTCCTTCCTCCTTTCCAGTCTTCTTACACCTTACTCTCTTCCACATACTCTTCAATTCAGTGATTCTGGCCTCCTGGCTGTTCTACAAACAAGACACTCCATATCTTGGCTTCACACATTTTCTTTAGCTGCCCCTCATGCCTGGAATGCTCTCCCTCCTCTGTTCTTCCTGCTGACCTCTCTAACTTCTCTTAAATCCCCATTAAGATCCTTGCTTTTACTGGGAGCCATCCCCAATCCCTCTTAATTCTGCTACCTTCCTTCTGTTAACCACTTCCTATTTGTCCTTTATATAGCTTACTTTGCATATATTAGTCTGCATGTTCTCTCCCCGCCTCCCTACCCCCCCCCCCCATTAGATTGTATGTAACCTTTTTGAGAGTAGGGAAAATCTTTTGCTTCTTTTTGTATCCTCAATGCTTAAAACAGCGTCTAGTACTTAGTGTTTAATAAATGTTTATGACTGATTGATTCAATAGCTCTCCATTTCATAGATCAGAACGAGAAGGGATTCTAGAGTCCATTTCTCTCATTGTCATCTTCTTGATTTAGAAGTACAATATTTCTACAATCTAGCCCTACCCAACCTATCCCAACTTCAGCTTCTATAATTTCCTAGTAATGTTACACTGCCCCAAACAGGTTAGTCTTCTCATCAATTCAAGATTGTTATAGGGAAAATGCTTTTGTAAACTTTCTTTTTAAAATTTTATTTTTATTTTCAGTTACAGATTCTCTCCTTCCCTTTACCCCTTCCCCCACCCATTGAGATGGTAAGAAATATTGACACCCATTATACATATGAAGTCATGTAAAACATATTTCCACATTAGCCATGTCTCAGGGGAAAAAAGGGAAGGAAAACAAGGAGTGGGGAAAAAAATATATGCTTCATTTTGCATTCTAGCAGTTCTTTCTCTGGAAGTAGAAAGCATTTTTCATAAATAGTCCTTTGGAAATCTAGTGGATTATTGCATTGATAAGAGTTATTAAGTCTTTCACAATTGATCATTGTTATAATATTGCTGTTACCATGTACAATGGTCTCCTGGTTCTGTTCACTTCACTTTGCATCTGTTCATATAAGTCTTCTTAGGTTTTTATGAAATGATCGCCATCATTTCCTTTTTTGCAAACTTTCAAGAGATGTTTTCTCCCTCCTCCATGGAAATCATTCTCGACTATTCTACCCTATTTAATTTTTTGTATATTATATACTGTAGCAGCAAGCACCCTAGCATACCCAGGATGACTGCTAGCACAGGTTCTTTGATCTGCTTTTCTAAAGGAAAGCAACTCAGAAAGGGGTTGAAGTTACAATTAGACCAAAAAAAAAAAATACAGACAGAGAAAATAACACAATTCAACAGACCAACAGACAGGGCTTCCAGTTGTCTGATCATCACATACATACAGTTAGTCACCAGAGAGAGAAGCACCAACATCTGGGTTTTCAAAGCCAGGGGGCTTGACAGCTGCCTGGAGTCTCATCTGGCCAAATCACACAACTCTTCCCATGAATGATCCATGAAGCAAAACCCCACCTTGCACGTATATATAGTAGCCTTCTCCAGGGTCAGAGAACATCACAACCCTGGTGACCTACAGACTACACAGTAACAAAAGTTGTGCCTCCTGAAAAACAAGCCTCCCACCATAGGCTCCATGTGACCACATTCAGTCTAGTAGAGGGCAGAGTATATTTTCAAGTCAGGGAAGGTCCTAAGTTCAATTTAGGCTTATTAAGGGGCAGGGAAGATCTTCAAATTCCTATTACCATTACATAAACTTTAACATTGCATTTTATTCTGTCTTGTTTTATCCTTTTTTTTTTTGTCCATTGGTACACTATGTAAGATATATTACCTCTTTTAGTTTTCTGTTATTTTACTCTCTAAAATGAGGGAGTTGAATTAGGCTGTCCCATGAAGTCTCTTTCCAATTTTAATCTTAAGACCGAGAACTCCAGTCTAGACTTCTGAGTGAATACCTTCTTCTTCCTCCTCCTTCTCCTCTTCGTCTTCTTTTGCTTTTTGGAGGGGGGAGGGTAGGATAATTGGGGTTAAGTTACTTGCCCAAGGTCACATGGCTAGTAAGTGTCAAGCATCTGAGGCTGGATTTGAACTCAGGTCCTCCTGACTCTAGGGCCCATGCTCTATTCACCACGTCACCTAACCACCCTTGAATACCTTCTTAATTTGTTATTTTTTCAGTCATGTCCAACTCTTTGTGACCCCTTTTGGGGTTTTCTTAGCAAAGATATTGGAGTGGTTTGCCATTTCCTTCTCTAGCTCATTTTACAGATAAGGAAACAGACAAACAGGGTTAAGTGACTTTCCCATGGTCACACAATTAGTAATTGTCTGAGGCCAGATTTGAACTCAGGATGATGAGTCTTCCTGATTCCTAGCCCAGCACTCTATCTTTTTGTCCCACTTATCTGCCTTCTTTTTAATTTACAAGGTAAATAAAACCTAAGGAACTTTTGATGTCAATGTTATAGAGTGTGCATGTGTTCATAAGAGTTTCTCTTCCTGGTATTCTCTATTTAAAAAGTTCGGGGCGGCTAGGTGGCGCAGTGAATAGAGCTGACACTTAATCCACACAAACAAAAACCTAGCCATGTAACCTTGGGCAAGTTACTTAACCCCAATTGCCCTAAAGGGTCGGCTAGGTGGTGCAGTGAGTAAGAGCGCCAGCCTCGGAGTTGGGATGACCCAAGATCAAATCCGGCCTCAGAAAATGAGCACCCACGCATAAATAATGACTAGCCGTGTAACCTTGAGCAAGTTACTTAACCCCAATTGCTTTAAAAAAAAATAAAAAGTTCAAATAGTTTGCATTGAGGAATGTTGTGTTAATTAGGAATTGGTATGGTGAAAGAATTTAGCAAAGAAGGTACTATATCACATAATTAAATGCCAGACCTGTGCTAGATTCCAGAGAAGTCTTGCACTATGAGTCCTACAATGGATCAAGTCCTTAGCATAGTACCTGGCACAGAGGAGGGACTTGATAGATGTTAGTTGACTGATTGGTCTTTTGCAAAGATTAACTGCTCTATCCATATCCTTGAATAGGTATAGTTAGAGAGTTGTTTTTCCTTCTTGCTAAACTAATATATACAACTTTTTACTTAGGTTAGAGGATTAAAGGATCTTAATGGGTTATTTGGTTCAAAAAAGTAAAAGGGGACAGTTGAGATAGGGTTCTCTTTAAATCTTTTTCTCCTTAGGTGATAGTGTTTTGGGGTGTGTGTGATTATATAGGAATGGACTATTTTAAGAAAATGTAACTTGACAAATAGAAACACAAATATCTGTCCATCTATCTTATCTGGACATCTTTCCACTCATCTCTTTTTGCCAAAGGCTTTTCCTGTTCCTTCATCTCTCAACCCCTTCTACCAGCTAGTTTCTTGAGTCTTCCCTTCTATGTTTACTTTTCATCTAAGTTGGAGTCATTCCTATTTATGAAAATGTTAGATTGTGACCTCCTAGAGATACAGGGCTGTTTTTGCTTTCTTTGAATCTTCAGTGCTTACCACAGGACTGGGCACATAGTAGGCACTTAATAAATGCTATTTGAGTTTATATATATATATATATATATGGGTGTGTGTGTGTGTGTGTGTGTGTGTGTATTTACACAATACATATGTTATCAATAATATCACAAAAGTATACTTCATTTTTTTGTAGGGTTAGTGGAATATAAGATCTTCCCTGTCCATTAATAGGTCTATGTGACCACGTGTCTCTTTTCCCTTGGAACAGGAGGTGTGTTCCCAGGTCTAAAGGTACATAGGCATTTCTATCACTGATGTCTTGCTGCTTTGAACTTCTGCTCAGTTCACAGCTTTGACACATCCTGAGTCACATAGAGTCCATGAGGTGATTCAGGGAGAATTATATTGCCTTGGGAGAGGGACTTGCCTAAGGGGAAACTTGCTTAGGGGACGCTTGCTTATGTGCAGCTTGCTTGAAGGAAGGTTTTCACACCTTTTGGTACTGGGCCAATTAGGCACTGAGTCACATGGGTTGTTATGCCTTCTGGCTCTGAGTCTATTAGTTGAAAACTATATATACGGGGAGGTTGGTATTTTACTTTGGTGCTCACTCATGGGATAATGTTTCTTTGTGATTTGGTCAGATGAGACTCTGGGTAGTCATTGTTAAGGAGCCCCTGGCTGTGCCTGAACCCAGATGTTGGTGTTTCCTGGTCTGGTGATTAGGTATCTATTACTCTGTTTAGACAGTTGGAGCCCTGTCTATTGGATTCTTTCTTGGACTTCTCTGTTAATTAAAGTAAGATCGTAAACCCCTTTAAAACTGTCTTTCCTTTAGAAAAGCAGATCAAAGAACATGTGCTAGCAGCCCATCCTGTGTGCTAGAGTGATTACTAATATTTAAAATACTTTAAAATTTCAAATTATGAGTTTAAACTTTAAAATTATGACTTCTCCTATTAAACTTAAGTTGTAATGTAATTAATTACATGAGTTTTCGTGGAAGCATCCACTTGGTAAATTAATATACACCTGCCCCATAGTCACACAGAGTACTTTTTCTACCATGCATGTTATCACCCTCATTTCTCAACTGAGAGCAGGGAACCAAATACTTATTGGGTGGGTGACATTGGTCAAGGCATTTAACCTCTCAGTCTCAGTTTCTTTATCTGTAACATGATGGGGCCTCCAATGTCCCTTTCAGTTTTACTTATTTGAAGTTGTGAAGCCAACCCTGTTTCTGGCCACCATTGGAAATTCTTTCTTGACCTTTCTATAACTTCTGACACTATTAACCATACTTTCCTCCTGGATATATCTTTTCACTAGGAATCCATAATAATACCATTTTTTTTAGGCTCAAGATAAGGAAAAAGTTTCATAAGTGGAATGGGCTTTATCTCACCAGAGGTCTTAAGTAAAAACTGGGTGCAATTTGATGTGTATTGGACTACATGCCCTTTGAGGTTCTTTCCAACTCAGATGTGATTCACCAAATATTAAGGACTTACTATGTGTAAGTTGTTGGGGGGGGTAGGGAACAGAGAAAAAAAAAGAAAATTACTTTTTTTCCCCAAGGAATTTACATTCCATTGGGATGATTGAAATTACTTAAAATTTTTTTTATTTCTTTATTTAAGTATTGACTGATTTGATCTCCCTGCTGTCCAAGAGACTCTCAAAAGTCTTATCCAGCACCAGAATTTGAAAACATCAGTTTTGTAGCACACTCCATAATGGATAGAGGTCTGGACTTGGAAGTCAGGAAGATCTGAGTTCAAAACCTGCCTCTGACACTCAGTAGCTATATTACCCTAGGCAAGTCATTTAACCTCTGCCTGTTTCCTTGTCTGATGAAATAAAACATAGTTCCTATTTCCATGGGGCTTACACTCTAAATCTGTTTTTTTAAATTTATTTATTTACTTTTAGTTTACAACATTCAGTTTCACAATCCCTTGAATTTCAAATTTTCTCCCTGTCCCCCCTCTCCCCCCACCATGGCAGCATGCAATCAAATATAGGATCTACAAATACATTCACATTAAATATTAGGTTGTAAAGAAGGATTATAACCAATGTAGTGAATAATGGAAAAGAGGAAACAAAAAAAAAGAGAGAGAGTAAGTAGTTTGCTTCAGTCTGCATTCAGATTCTCTAGTTCTTCCTCTGGATGTGGACATCTCTTTCCATCATGAGTCTTTTGGAGTTGTCTTATAACCTTTCATTGCTGAGGGGAACCCAGTCTATCAAAGTTGGTCGTCACACATACGTTGTGTCTGTAATTGTGTACAAATTTCTCCTGGTGCTGCTCTTCTCACTCAACATCAGTTTATATAAGTCTCTCCAGGTTATTATGAAGTCTGTCTGATCCTCATTTCTTTTATTTTTCTGTTGGGTTTTTTTTGTTTGTTTGTTTGTTTTGGTTTGGTTTTTGGAGGGCAATTGGGGTTAAGTAACTTGCCGAAGGTCACATGGCTAGGTTTTTGTTTGTGTGTGCGTTAAGTGTCTGAGGCCAGATCTGAACTCAGGTCCTCCCGACTCCAGGGCCGATGCTCTACTCACTTTGCCACCTGTTCCTCATTTCTTATAGCGCAATAGTATTCCATTACATTCTCATACTACAGCTATTCCCCAATTGATGGGAATCCCTTTGATTTCTTTGCCACCACAAAAAGAGCTACTATAAATATTTTTGTACATATGGGTCCTTTTCCCACTTCTATGATCTATTTGGGATACAATCCTAGAAGTAGTATTGCTGAGTCAAAGGGTGTGTACTTATTTATACCCCTTTGGGCATAGTTTCAGATTGTTCTTCAGAATGGTTTAATCAATTCATAACTCTACCAACAATGCATTAGTGTTCCAATTTTTCCACATCCTCTCCAACATTTATCATTTTTCTGTTTTGTCATGTTAGCTAATCTGATAGGTGAGATGTGGTACCTCAGAGTTGTTTTGATTTGCATTTCTCTAGTCAATATTGATTTAGAGCATTTTTTTTCATATGCTTATAGATATCTTTAATTTCTTTCTCTGAAAACTGCCTCTTCATATCCTTTGACCATTTATCAATTGGGGAATGACTTGTATTCTTTTTTTTTTTTTTTTTAAAAGCAATTGGGGTTAAGTAACTTGCTCAAGGTTACACGGCTAGTCATTTGATTTATGCGTGGGTGCTCATTTTCTGAGGCCGGATCTGATCTCGGTCATCCAAACTCCGAGGCCGGCGCTCTTACTCACTGCGCCACCTAGCCGCCCCTTTAGGGCAATTGGGGTTAAGTAACTTGCCCAAGGTTACACGGCTAGGTTTTTGTTTGTATGGATTAAGTGTCGGAGGCTGGCTCCGAACTCAGGTCCTTCTGATTCCAGGGCCAGCGCTCTATTCACTGCGCCACCTAGCCGCCCCCTTTTTTTTTTTTTTTTTAAAGCAATTGGGGTTAAGTAGCTTGCTCAAGGTTACATGGCTAGTCATTATTTATGCGTGGGTGCTCATTTTCTGAGGCCGCATTTGATCTCGGGTCATCCCAACTCCGAGGCCGGCGCTCTTACTCACTGCGCCACCTAGCCGCCCCTTTAGGGCAATTGGGGTTAAGTAACTTGCCCAAGGTTACATGGCTAGGTTTTTTTGTGTGGATTAAGTGTCAGAGGCCAGCTCTGAACTCAGGTCCTTCTGACTCCAGGGCCGGCGCTCTATTCACTGCGCCACCTAGCCGTCCCAAATGACTTGTATTCTTATAGATTTGACTCAGATCTCTGTATATTTTAGAAATGAGGCCTTTATCAGAGACACTGGTTGTAAAAATTCTTTCCCAATTTTCCACTTCCCTCTTAATCTTGGTTATGTTGGCTTTATTTGTACAGAAACTTTTTAATTTAATGTAATCAATATTATCCATTTTGCATTTTGTAATGTTCTCTCTCTTGTTTGGTCATAAAATCTTCCCTTCTCCATAAATCTGGCAGGTAAACTATTTATTGCTCTCCCAGATTGCTTACAGAATCAGCCTTTATACCTAGATTGTGCACCAATTTCGACTTGATTTTGATATATATACACTCTAAATCTTGACTGTTTCTTTCAGGCTCCAACCAGGAATGGAGACCCCATTGGATGTTTTGTCAAGAGCAGCTTCCCTAGTGCATGCTGATGATGAAAAACGTAAGTCAACAATTTGTTTCAAGTACTTTAACAGTGCAACTTCCTGCAATCCCCAGCATATTGTAGTTAGTCACTGATGTGATTTATTTTTTTTTCTTGAATCTCAGGGTATTTGTACACTCTTAATTTTGGTGTTTATTTATTAGGGCTCAACATCTTATTATCTCTAATAATCCAATAATCTATGATCTAATCAACTTAGTATTCCCTCCAATAATGCAGATCAAAATCTACTCAGACTTTCCTCATCTTGGACAACTCTTGTTCACACCCTTCAAAAATTTGCCACAAGTAATCCATTTTATATGCAAAGAGCCTTCTTCATGTTCTTTCCATGATTCCTTACCCCAGTGGTGTACATGAGCTGCTGACTTTTTTTTCTTTGTTTATTTTTAGTTTACAAGATTCAATTCCATAGTTCCTTGAGTTTTAAATTCCCCTTCCCTCCCTCCCCCCACCCCTCACGACAGTATATAGTCCAGTATAGGATCTGCAAATACTTTCACATTAGACATTAGTCAAGTTACAAAGGCCAATTGTACTAGATGGGATGAAAAATGGTAAAGAAGAAATAAAACCAAACGATGAAAAGAAAAAGATCAATTAGTTTGCTTCCATTAGGATTCAAGCTCAGTTCTTTCTAGTTATTTCTCTGGATGTAGGCATCTCTCTCCATCATGAGTCTTTCGGGATTAACTTATATCACTGCACTGCTGAGAACAGTCCAGTCTGTCATAGTTGGTCATCACACATATGTTGTGTCTGTGATTGTATACAAATTTCTCCTGGTTCTACTCTTCTCACTCAGCATCAGTTTGTATAAGTCTCTTCAGGTAAATATGAAAACCTTCTCCTCCTTGTTCCTCATAGCACAATAGTATTCCATTACATACATATACCACAACTTGTTTAGCTATTCCCCAATTGATGGGCACCCCCTTAATTTCCAATTCTTTCCAACCACAAAAAGAGCTGCTATAAATATTTTTGTACATATGGGTCTTCCTCCCACTTCTATGATCTCTTTGGGATATAACCCTAGAAGTGGTATTGCTGGGTCAAAGGGTATGAAATTATATAGCCCTTTGGGCATAATTCCGGATTGCTGAGCTGCTGACTTTTGATCTTGTGGTATAACTGGCTTATCCTTTTGTTTTTTCTAATCCTACATTTTTCTGATGATATCCTCTTTTCCAATATTTCTAACATGTTGTAGCCAAGTCACATCCACTAAGCACTGCTCCATTTCCCTTCATTTCTTTGGTGCTTATAGTAGTCCGTACAATATGACTGGGTGTTAAAAAGGTAGGTCTTTGTGGCACAAAGAAATGTGGCATCACTTCAAGTACTGGCTAATGTTCCAAGGCAGTGCAGGCCCCTATCCACTAGCTATCTAATCCTGAGTCAAACTATTATCCCTTTCCATTGTCTGTCCAAGATACAGGTACTGATGGATGAGCTCTCAGAAGCTATCAATCCATCTATGTGTCAGAGTCTGGACAATAGATATTCTTTATCCACTTGATCCTTCATGTATGTATCGTCAGTCAGTCAAGTCGACAAGCATTTATTAAGTGCCTTCATGTGGCCAAGAACTGGGGAATACAAAGAAAGGTAAAATAGTCCTGGCTCTCAAGCAAATCACAGTCTAATGGGGGAGAGAACATGCAAATAACTTTGTACAAACAAGACATATAATAGAATAAATTGGAGATAGTTAACAGAGAGATGGCACTAGAATTTAGGGGGATTGGAAAGGGCATCCCGTACAAAGGGAAAATTTAGCTGAGACTTAAAGGAAGCCATGAAGCAGAGATGAGGAGGGAGGACATTCAAAGTATGAGGGGCAGCTAGTGAAAATGTCCTGAGTCATTCTTTCCCTGCCTCACTTAATACTAATACTCAAAGGGGAGTCTAGCTAAGTTATCTTTGTGGTTACATATTTCAAGGTATTTTGTGTGATTTTGAGTCCGTCCCTCAATGCCTTCAAAACTTTGTCACCTTCAGCATGAATCTCTCCTAATTGTACTTGGTATTATAATGCAACTGCTTTTCCGTCTTTGTTTTCTTCAGTGCAATTTCTATTTCATATATCAATGACTCTGGAGCTGTGATGTTAGAATTCAGATGTAGTAATTCCACCGTTTCTAGCGATGAGAAGAATGTGTAATAATAATCTTCACATCATTCCCATTTTTTATTTATTTGTTGTTCTCCTTGGAGTTTTATTCTTATATGTTCTTAGGATGCCTCCCCTTGGCTGGAAATTTCTCCCTCCACTTCTTTGTTTTATGAGGCAATACTGTTCACAAGCCACCATTTTCTTCAGTAAGATTTTAAAAATAAATTTCTATTCTAAACCAGTATTTCCGGGTTCATTTCATGACTGCCATGCCTATTAACTTGCTAAGGAGTTCTAATACTTTTCCAGATGAGGTGGTTTTCTAGGATCTTTTGGTATCCTTGTTATGGTGATTGTTTTATGCTGCTTAAATTTCTGTAGGAAACTATTGTGTCAATTAATATTCTTTCGTCCATTCATTTCCTTTTTTTCAGATCAGTAATTAATTTTGAACAAGTCAGGCTGCAGTTTTAATTGTAAGCCACACCTTTATTCGTTTTTATTCTTCTAGGTTTATGTTACTGTTTATGCTCTTTTTATGAACATGGTCTGACTGTACAGACAGCTGAGTCACAAATGATTCTCCCAAGAGTAATGATTTATTTCCTGCGTATTAAAACATGGTTAATTTCTTTTTTGTGAGTTGTGTTATTTGGTGCATGCTATGTTCATTGACTCCTGATTCTTTTCTCAAGAACCCATTCTTCATTGACTGACATAAGACTTGTGTGAAATTATAAACCCCTAACCTCTCTCATTACTTACTCCTGAACCATATTATTTCACCATTCTCCCTATGATATCCTCCTTTGCAGTGAAGTTACTGAATATCAAAGTATATGTTGACTTAATTTGGAGGGTCTTGGTCAAATTTCTCTACCTATTCATCTTCTATAACAAACATTAGTACATCCGATTTTGTGATTTTTTTTTTTTTGCAAATACTTATCATGAGTACTGGAATTTAAAATGACCAGCTGTCCAATGGAACAATGTTTTTTATGCCCTTGGATAAAATCCATCTCCATAAACTCACTTCCAAGGAATTTTAGGTAGGAAGCAAAGTGTTATCTGCTACCTCTACTCATGAACCTAAGCTTTGAAATCTTCAAGCATTGTATAATTGGTTGAGAGCATGGAGAAGGCAAATGGGAGGATAGTGAGAAAATCTGACTCATCCTAAGTCTGACTTTGGGCTTGTTTTCCTGGAGATAGCAGCCTGCTCTTCCAGGTCTTGGCTTTGCTCAGAAACTCTCCCCTGCACAGGTGGTCATGAGTTCATTGCTAAGAGCAAAGGTGCCAAAGTTTGTGGTTGGAATTTCTGATTTCACTCTTTATGTTCCTGAGCCAACCTCTAGGTCCTAAAATGTACTATAGGTACAATGAACAGATTAATATTCACCCAGGGTTTATTGATCAATACTTCATATTAGGTATACTGCATCTATGAAATGGTCCAGGAAGCAATTGCCCAGGGCTGGAATAAGCCCTAACTACAACAAGAAAAAAGAAATATAAGATGATAGATTAAAGGGATGGTATGGTCAAGGAAAACATTTATTTCAAGAATGGGGGAGAACTGAAAGTACTTGTAGGCAGGAAGGGATCCAGTAAATAGAAAAATAAAATATAAGAAAGAGAAGAGGAGAGGAGAAGAAAGGAGGGAAGGAGGAGAAAGAGAGACAGGAGAGTGGGAGAGAGGGGAAAGAGAAGAGAGAGAGGGAAGAGAAAAGGGGGCAGGGAAGAAAGAGGCTTAATGGAGCAGTTTCTCAAAGAAGTTGGTTGAGGAGGAAGTATTATCAAAGGCAGAAGTAAGAGAGTTGATCTTGGCAAGGAAGTTTACCTTTTCCTCAGAGACTAGGGTGAAGAAATAAAAGACAGGTGAAAATATAAAGAGGTTTGAGGAGTGAAATAGGGGAGATGAGGAAACTTATGCTGCTTCATTTCAATTTTCTCAGTTAAGCAGAAGGAAGGGGGGGTGGAGTTGTGGGAGTGGCAGATGGGGTGTTTGTAGAGGAGAGAGGAGTTAGAGCAGTCTCTGTGGAAAGTGTGGCAGTCAATCAGGAAAGAATGAAAGGGTCATTGTCCTACAGGTAAGATTAAATGACTTGAATTTGAAGTGGACTCAAAAGATACAGTTGTATGACATCCTCTTAGAGCATTCACCAGCATGGGAATGGTCAGGTGGGATGTAGATGGCGGAGGTGAGCCAGCTTTAAGGAGTGGCTGGATTGTGCCTGGTAGTCAGATAATAAGCAAGGGATTCAAGGGTGAGGATGTATTGAATTAGTCAATTATTAGGTCATGACTGTGAATAAAGGAAAGTGAGTCCAGAGTAGGGTTGATGGAACTAGGAAAAGAATGAGGAGTGAAAGAACAGGATAGGAGGGAGGAATGAAAGGAAGGGGAAGAGGAGGGAGGGAGAAGAAAGAGGTGGGACAGAAAAAGCAGGGAGAGAGAAATAGAGAAGATTGTGAGGGGAATTTCCGAGTTCAGTATAATGCAGATGACACATTTTGGGGATAATTATGAGATAGAAGGTATGATCACTATTATGGATGGCTTAGGTAGGTCATGGGATATTGATGAACAGTGAGGCTAGGATGTTCAAAGGTACAGCAGCATGTATGCTGAAGGCTCCAAGTGTGAGTGCAGGAGTTGGGTAGAGAGCATATCTATAAGCTACTTTGTTCAGTCATTTCAGTCATGTCTACCTTTTTGTGACCCCATTTGGGGTTTTCTTGGCAAAGACACTGGAGTGATTTTCCATTTCCTTCTCCAACTCATTTTACAGATGAGGAAACTGAGGGAAGCAGGGTTAAGTGGCTTGCTCAGTCACACACCTAGTAAGTGTCTGAGGTCAAATCTGATCTAGATCTTCCTGAGTACAGGCATAGCACATTGTGCCACCTAACTGCCCATAAGCTACTTACTGGATTGTTTTTAAGAGCAGAAAGAGAGAAGAGGAGGAAGGGAGTGGGAAGGAGGAGAAGGAGGAGGAGGAGGAGAAGAAGGAGGAGGAGGAGGAAGCAGAAGCAGAGTAATCGCATGGTGGATGTCTGTGGATTAAGGCCAGAAAAAAAGATCTAGACTGGGTAATTGGTGTAGGACTGATAGAAGAGAAATTGCAGAAGGACAGTAGCAGATGGAAGATTTAGAATTAGCACTGGGGGGAGAGGTTTATTCCTGCTCCTCACCCCGGACCATTATTATAGGATGGAGCAACCTTCGTGGAACACGTTGGCCAGGAATGGGGTATCTGCTAGAGACAGCTGGGTTTCTGTGAGTGCAAGAAGAGAAGAATGTAAGAGAACTAGGTTGCAGGGGCATTTGTCTATGGGGCTCCAGCTCAGAGGACATAATGAAGGTGGGGGGTAGAGGGGAATGAGGAAGAGGGCGAGCAGTGGTAACATAGGAAAGCACTGGCAGAACCAAAGAGATCTTCACCTTAGGGTGCTGCCATGGAGGGGAGGCACTGGTTTTTTCCCATGGCTTCTTTTGTTTTTTGTCTTCTGCTGGCTCTTGCTGCCATGTGACCTTTCTCTTTTAGCATCTTATCATGTTGGCACTCCTGTCTTTCAGCTTGCCTCCCCCCCCCCCAAGCCGTACACCAAATCCCTGACGGTTTAAAGTCCATATTGTTTAAAAGGAAAGAAATGCTCCTCCCAGCTTGACTGCAGCCAAGGTCAGGTTGTCCTTGGTACTGCCCTCCCCTTCCCCCAACACACACACTCACACACTTTCTTTCTCTCTCTCTCTCTCTCTCTCTCTCTCTCTCTCTCTCTCTCTCTCTCTCTGAATTTCCCCAGGCACACTAATTCCTAACTACAGTTCTTGTAGATATTGACTCTGAAGCACTGGGATCAAGTAGTCTGAGGCTTAGGACAAGAGAAATAGCAGTAGAGTGGGATCCCTATCCTAGGCCTTGAGAGTGAAGTGGGTAGTCGCTGTGGGATAGGGATATCAGCTTGAGAGGTGTGTTCTAGTCTAACATCAGTGAGCTGGCTGGGAGCAGCAGGGTGTTTGGATTGGACCACTCCCCATTTATCAACTCCTTCCTTCTTCCTCTGGGCCAGTAAGTAAACAAAAAGTAAAAGACACACTCAATTACCCCCTTTAGGTCCTGGGTACAGATGACTGGTGATTGTCTGTCTTACCTGCTCCAGGAATTTCTTCTGGTTTCCAATTGGAGAATTCCTATTCTAAATACTGCAAAAAGAAGACAGTAATCTTTCCCTTTTCTCTGGGCCCACATTTTGATAAGCAGCTAGGAACAATGGATGAGTATGTAAAGTCAGAGCAATCACAATTCGACCTTCACTAGAATAATCTTCATTTGGCTTCACTGCGGCTTCTCTTGGTTTAGAAATAGGTCTGGCATCACCCTGCCATTATTTTAGCTTATTTGATTCATTTCCCTAAATTAGTTCCACAACAAGAGAAGGAGGAAAGGTGTGAAAAATCCTACAATGATGGGATCATTTTCATTGACATAATGATTGTTAACACCTGGGGAAATCTTTTCTTTGGAGCCATTTACACCACCCTACACTGCCCAGAGCCCAAGGACTGCATGGTATTTCCTCCTACTTAAAATTGTGAGTATGTTAAAAATCACTCTTCATAGACCTTGACCTTAATACTTAATTTTGTCTTTAGTAGATTCCTGAGAGCCATACAACTTAAATCTGCATCTCCTTCCCTTGATTCACTCTAGCTTATATTTAGAAAAAAAATGTCTTAACTTTAGTTGACTAAAGGATCCTCGAACCTTTTTTTCCCTCTTAAAGTTCTGTTTATTCAATAGCATGATTGATTGGGTAGAGGTCTAGTCCTGGAGTCTGAAAGACTTGAGTTCACCTACATACTAACTATGTCACCATGTGTAAATCACTTAATATCCCATTGCCTTTAGACAGCTGTAAGTTATACGTTATAGGGAAGCTGATGATCTACAGCTATGGAGGGAATTTCCAAACTAGAAGTTCCCTACATCAGTGAAGCCAGAGGTCTGCCCATCCTCCAATTATAGACCAGAAAAATGTTCTAGTTCACTTTCCCAAATTATGTAGCAAGAGGTTACCCCTTTCTCTTTGAGTTATAGTCAGCCTCTGCCTCTATCCGCTCTCTCTAGAGCCCTAGGAAACAAGGGTTGCTGGTATAGTTCAGCCTAGTTATTTCAGAAGAAGACAGCAGAAAGAAAGATGAATGGGAATTGCAGAACAATTGCTTGCCTTCCCCGCCCCCCCACCCCACATTATATATCCCTGCCTTCCCCGGCCCCCTCCACACCCAACACCAAAAACTCAGAATGTGGTGATGGTGCAAGTGTGACACACATTGCACAAGTTATGGGGGAGGGAAGTAGTAAATGGCCATGAGATTCCCTGTGAATTGATCTGGAGAGAAAAACAAGCATTCTGTTTGAATGTCCAAGAAAAAGACCATATATTCACTGGTACAGAACTTTGTATGGAGGAGGAGGCTGTAGGACCTGAAATAGAGGTTTTTTAGAAAGTGTAGCTACTCCATGACCCAGAGGTGTGGGGAAAGAGAAGTCTCCCTCTCTGCTGAAGGCTGGTATTCCCCTTCCACAGGAGACTTGTTTCTTGGAGAAGAAACAGTAGGATCACCCATCGGGAGAATCAAGCACAAAGCATCCAAAATTAAGGCGGTATTACCTATTTGGAGCTGAAAACAAGAGCCCCCCATTTGTCATTGCTAAAATCTTTCTCCAAAGTTACTTGTAATTATTCTATATCTCAAATATATCTGTGATCTTACCAATTTGGGAGTTATCTCCAATAATACAGATTACAACTCATCCAGACAGACCTGCCCATCCTGTGCACCCTATTTAAATCCTCATGAGAGTTCAGCACTTGGAGGGGCCAGCCAACATGCTGGAGGTCTTCCTCACTTTCTTGTCACATTGGGAGGGTACCAGTGGAGGACTCTGGCTATCCAACTGCTGTCTCTGACTTCTCACCATGTAACCAGCCCATCTTTTCTTCCAGTCGTACAGTTTCCTAATGAAATCCTTTATTCTGTTCTTTGGAGTTTCTATTGCCCTCCCTGTCACACACATTGCTTTATATAACTGCCTTCCCCCGTCCCCCTACACGTTAAAATGAGAGCTTCCTGAGGGTAAGGGTTGTATCCTTTTTGACACGTCAATACCAAACACAGTACATGATACATAGTAGGCACACAGTGCTTTGAAGACAGTTTTATTCATTGGGATTTTTATTGGTGTTTACTGAATCCAGACCACTTTTTGGGGAGAGAAGAAAATGTTCCTCTGTGTATGGGTGTGAGGGTTCTATATAGTATACAAGTCTTTAGTCTTTCCCATTTCTTTCTCCTGAAACATACTTTCCTGTATATTTATTTCCCCCATTCTCGTCTTTTCCCATCTTTGCTTTGAAGTCACCAAGTATCGGAATACAAGTTATTCTGAAGGGTTCTATTCAATTCAATAAATATTTATTAGGTGCTTGCTATGCCAGGCACCATGCTAAGTTCTGGGGATACAGAAAGAAACAAAAGACAGTTCCTTCCCCCCAACGAGCTTACAATCTAACAGGGGAGACAACTTGCAAACAGAAATATACAAAGGAAGCTATATACAGGACAAATAGGAAATAATTAAGAGGGAGGACACTGGAATTAAGAGGGGTTGGGGAAGGTTTCCTGTAGGAAGTAGGATTTTAGTTTCGAATTAAAAAGACCGTTTTTTTTTGTTTGTTTGTTTTTTAAAGCAATTGGGGTTAAGTAACTTGCTCAAGGTTACATGGCTAGTCATTATTTATGTGTGGGTGCTCATTTTCTGAGGCCTGATTTGATCTCCGGTCATCCCAACTCCTAGGCCGGCGCTCTTATTCACTGCGCCACCTAGCCGCCCCTTTAGGGCAATTGGGGTTAAGTAACTTGCCCAAGGTTACACGGCTAGGTTTTTGTTTGTGTGGATTAAGTGCCTGAGGCGGCTCAGAACTCAGGTCCTTCTGACTCCAGGGCTGGCGCTCTATTCACTGCGCCACCTAGCCACCCCCCAAAAGACCGTTTTTTAAAAAGACCGATTAAAAAGGGAGGTCAGAATTTGGAGTGGAGGAGGGAGAGCCTTCTGTCATGGGAGTCAACCAGAAAGAATGCCCAGAGCCAAGAGATAGGGAGTATCTTGTCTGTGAAACAGTCAGAACACCAGTGTCACTGGACTGAAAAATAGGAGTAAGAAGACTGGAAAGGTAGAAGGCAGCTAAATTACAAAGGGCTTTAAATGTCAAGCAGAGCATGTTTTATTTGCGCCTAGAGGCAATAGGAGGCCATTGGAGTCTATTGAGTACGGAGAGGGATATGATTAGACCTGCATTTTAGGAAAATTCAGAGGAACTGATGAGATCATCAAGTAAAGTATAGACAGGGAGAAGAGAAGTGGACCCGGGACAGAATCCTGAGTAATGTCTAGAGCTCTGAGAGATGAAGCAACTTGCCCAAGTTCAGACAGACACCCCTCAGCTGTCAAAGTGGGAGCCGAATGTACACCATTATCGTGATTCCATTTTATGTCAAGTGATTTAGTCACAGGGAAGTGCTGGAAACTAATGAAAGTGAACATTCAGATTGGCCTTCACGGGAAGCTATTTTATTTGTTGTTTTCTCAGTGATCTCTCATACAGGCACTGGGAAATCCCCAGCTTTTCTCACTATTTTCTTCTGAGTCACGATTTATTAAGAAGGGTGATAATGCATTTTGAAAATTGTTTTTCTCTTCAGTGAAGCTTGGCTACATGTAATATTTTCAATATTTGTGCTTTCTTGGTGGTTTTTCAAAAATGCCTTCCCTAATTCTAACCCTAACCCATTTCAAAGATTATTTCCAGTTTATTCTGTTATATATCCAGTTTGCACATAATTATTTGCATATTGACTTCCCCAAAAGACTGAGCTCCTTGAGCAGGGATTGTTTTTTGCCTTTTTTTGTATCCCCAATACTTAGGGACACTGCCTAGGGAACTCCAGGTGCTTAATAAATGCCTATTGACTTAACTTGTTCTTTGGTTAAATTAGGTTCTGTGTACTTTGTTCTTGTACTTTCGGGGTATGGTCAGAACTGTTTAGCAGAAAGTGTTGGCCTTCTTACTTAAAGGTAAAATAAATTCTTTTAAAGAACAGTGTTCTTTAGGATATTTGTGTACAGGGGGCTACTGTTTTACATGATCTGCACATAAAATATGGTCAAGAATAGAAAAGTCACATTTGGGGTAACTATCCAAACTTAAGATGAACGTTTAGGTAGTTTTGAGCGCACAAACGTCGCTACTGCCTATCTGAACTAATTCCTTTGGGAGAAAGATTTTTGTGAAAGGCAAGATCGCAAAAGCAGCATTGCACTTAAAAGTCAGAGGGTCTGGGACAAGTCCATCCTCCCCTCCCCTACTTATAGCTGTTCAAAACAACGACCTTATTCAAATCATGTAACCTCTCTGAGCTTTTGTTTCCTCATCTGTAAAATGGGTCTAACAATATTACAATCCACTTAAGGTTGTTATGTAGAAAATGTGGGCTGTTGTATAATCT
The DNA here is from genome assembly GCA_011680675.1 of Gymnobelideus leadbeateri. Lineage (NCBI taxonomy): Eukaryota > Metazoa > Chordata > Mammalia > Diprotodontia > Petauridae > Gymnobelideus > Gymnobelideus leadbeateri. The sequence goes on from WOXC01002239.1 coordinate 224,447, forward strand.
TGGCTCACTAAAGAGGGCTGAGCTCACCTGCTAACTGCCAGTGAAGGAATCCTTCCACAAAGAACATTTCTGTGGGATATCGCGGGAGCATCGCAAATGTTGTTACATGTTTTTGTTTGTTTTCTTTTAAGTCAAGCAGATGACATCATCGCGCTTCCCTCCTGTTTTTCCAGGTTGGCCTTAAAGACATTGGAGTTCTGTTTCTGGCTGCACCTAAGTAAATAAAGCCGAGGTTTGCGGTTGTGTGTTTGGGCCAGGCTGTTTGATGTGCTTTTCCAAGCACTTCCCTCTAATTAGAGCCGCCGACGTGCAGACACCCCCTCCTTAGCCGGCCCTCCCCCTTCTCTCTTCCCATCCCCTTTCCTGCCTCCTGCCCTCCTCATCTGATGTGAACCCTTCATTCTGGACCCCAGTTTTCTTGGCGGAATATTAGGCAGACTGTGCACCAGACGGACGGGCGGACGGACCCCTGCGCTGCTGACCTTCTTGGATCCTGGGAGTCCAGAAGCATGGACCAACCCTGGACCAGAGGGGCGGAGCTTCTGGGGAGGGTAGCTAAATAGGCCCGGCTACAGAACTGTGGCTATTTTCTATGGGCACCGACTCTGAAAAAAACCCGGCTCAGAACCGAAAGGGACTGCTTCTCTCGGAGGAGCCGTTGTTGGCCTAATGTCAGTGCGCCAAGCCCTCAGTTACACATGAAAGAAAACAATATAATGATGTCATTAGAGTCCAATCACCTTGTCCTTGCACCCGATCCTAGGGGTTACCCTTGGTGAAGGGAAAGGCTGCCGGAAAGGCTTTGCCGAAGCTGTTGGCAGTGCTGGATGTTGGCTCTAGAGACTAGGGGGAGAATTTCTTCAGTAAATGCTGGTGGCCCTAGAGCAGTTTCAGTCAAAGAGCCGCACTTGAGGACCAAAAGGCCACATGTGGCTTCCCCACCCCTGCCCTAGAGTCTTACTGCTCCTAGCTTCATTGGGCAAAAGTTAGGTACAGTAATGCGTATGCATAAATACTTCATAGACTTTGAATTCTTTGTTTTTGTTTTTAACTCCCCTATAGTGTTCCTAAGTTTTCATTTGTAGTTTGCCTTTATGGTGGAGAGACCAGGCTGTTAGAATGGGGGCAGCCTTGGGGTAGGGGGAAGGGAGAGGGGTACCATAGCCCATTGTTCCTTTCTGAAGAATGTCTTAGAATCTGGGAGCTTCTTGCACCCAGCACCTGGCAAATTGGGTTTTAAAAATACAGTCCTCAGTGCTCCACTGTGTGTAAGTGTGGAAAGAATTTGCAAGTTTTTATCTTGATACTTGGAGTTCGGTGATTTCTCCTGGCAGGAATACTCTATTCATTGAGATAAATCTATGTCATTAGAAGTTCTAGGCTTCTTGTATTAATGTGGCAAAAAAAAAAATCATCACTCTCCGGCCCTGAGACTGAACTCAGCTAGTCCTTAGGCAGTAGACACAAAGTCCATTGCCAGACTACTCTTGAGAACTTTCCAGTTTGGCAAGATCTTGACAGAGTTTGTAGTCCATTGGCATTGAATTTGGGGACCCAGAGCCCCCTCCTTGTCACAAAGAGGGGGCACCAGAGTAGAACTTGTGTTATTTACACTCAATAGAGAATTGTGTAAGCAGAGAAATTTGTAAGGAGCACCTAACCACTGGTCTTCCCACAAGCAGGCCCCCAATAAAAATGTGTTGGATGAGTTCAATAGTTGTGCTTTAGTGTAAGATGCAAGTACAAATCCTGGCTCTGTTATTGATTAAAGCAAGTCACTTTGCCTCTCAGTTTCCTCATCTATAAAACCAGAGGCTGAGGTTAAATAATCAGTGGGCCCATTTTTGCTTTGAAATTTTGTATATGAATTAATATTAGTGGTATTTTATAAAATAAGCATTGTTCCACAGCAGTCTATATTATTTATTTGGTTCTGTACTGACTTTGGCTCATTGATTTTTCATATGACTAACTTAGTTGTGAATACTTATATCTTCAGGGAATGAATTTATTTGATTATTTTACTAACTTTTATTGAATCAAAGGGATGTGTATGAGTGTGTGTGTGTGTGTGTGTGTGTTCAAAGGCAGCAATATGGTTAAAAACACATGAAGCTAAATGAAATTAACTGTTTTAAACATTAGTTATACTGTGTGGTTTTGTATTTGGGAATAACCATGTATCTTTTCTTTTCACCTTAATCTTTTGGAATATTATGAAAATAATTCATCACTAAATATGAAAAGTGGTATTTAAACTTTTCCTCAGAGAAACCTTCGATGATTGAAAGAACCAGCATCTTTTGTTATTGTATATCTCTATAGGAATAGTGATTAAAATTTTGATTTCCTGACTATAGTAAAAATCTTTTTTTCTAGTATGATGAGAGAAAGAAGAGTATTTGATGGAATAGGGGCTAAGTGAAAAACACTCCACTTCACCAAGAGTCCAGAGGGTTTCCCTCTTAGTCTTTCTCTGGTTGAAGACCTTAATGCTATAAGGGCATTAAGGAGCAGTGATTTCCATGTATGAATCCCCAGTAAAATTGGAATCTAGCTAGCTGCCCTACTCTCACGCCTGAACCTACTCTCAAGATCTGTGCTAGTATTTCCTTTAACCTTTTCATCCATGCAGGTGACTTGGTTGGTCATTTTGCGTGGGGGCTGTCATAGATGCTAGTTCATAGAAATGTTATTGCTGGGAAGTAGTAACTTTTTTTTCCTGCTTTTTTGGAAGGTAGGGCAATTGGGGTTAAGTGACTTGCCCAAGGTCACATAGCTAGTGTGTGTGTGTGTGTGTGTGTATGTGTGTGTGTGTGTTGTGTCTGAGGCTGGGTTTGAACTCAGGTCCACCTGACTCCAGGGCTTTTGCTCTATTCACTGTGCCACCTAGCCACCCTAGTTGTAACTTTCTTTTAACCACTGAGTGTGTCTTCTAATAGGAATAGAGGGAAAAGAGACTTCTTTTCTGCAGTTGTTAACAGTAATTATATTCAGGGCTGGTAGGTAATGAAGTGGATGGGGCACTGGCCAGGAGTCAGGAAGATCTGAGTTCAAATTTGGCCTTAGACACTTACTAGCTGTATGACCCTGGACAAGTCACGTTATCATGTTTGTCACAGTTTCCTCATATATAAAAATGAACTGGGGCAGCTAGGTGGCACAGTGAATAGAGCACCAGCCCTGGAGTCAGGAGGACCTAAGTTGAAATCTGGCCTCAGACACTTAACACAAAAAACTAGCTGTGTGACCTTGGGCAAGTCACTTAACCCCAATTGCCCTCCAAAAAGCAAAAAAAAAATTTAAAAAATTAAAAAAATGAACTGGAGCAGACTACTCTAGTATCTTTGCCCAAAAAACACCAAATAAGGTCAAAAAGAGTTGGCTATGACTAAAAAATAATGAACAATCACTGTATTCTACATTTACTTATAAGTATGTATACTTAGCACCCAATTCACACTTATGTTCATATGTTGGGCCCCAGAAGGCACTTCTGTTCTTGGGTTTTATGGTACCCTGTGCAGATCTGTCTGCACTTCTAAAGCTATGGCCAACAAGCCCCACCAATGTGGGATCACAAGATCTGGCAGAAAATTTAAAATTAGTTTAACACCTTGTTACCAACTTAAAACCTCATTATTAATAGTTAGCCAGTTGACACAGTTAGCTCTCATCAAAGGTATTTACTATGATGGAATAGGCAAAAAAAGTAACTATAAAATCTCCTTCCCTACTTCGTCCTTTCTCTCTTTCTCTCTCCCTTTCTCCCTCTCCCTTTCCCTCCTCTTTCTCTCCCTTACTCTCTCCTTCCCTCTATACCTCTTCCTCTCCTCCTCTTCCCTTCCTTCTCTCCTCCCTCTTTCTCTCCCTACTTCCTTCCCTCTCTTTATCTCACTTTGCTTCTCCCTTCCGATGAGGTTACTCCCTGTAATTCTCTCAGAGAAGGATTTACATTTCATAAAGGAATCACAAGGTCTGGCAGAAATTTAACACCTTATTTCCAACTTAAAACCTCATCATCCATGACTACATCAATGGAATTGGGGATGGAAGATAAATCACCCCACCCCCAAATATATTTTATTAAAAAACTGGACTTGGGTTTTCATATGCATAGAGAGTTCCCCAAAAGGAAGTAATAAAGCTCCCTCCCTCTACCAGGGCAGACCAGCATCTTTTCCACAACTTAAGAGTTTTAGAGTTGTCTGGGAAACCAAAAGGTTCGGTGATTTATCCAAGGTTCCATAGCCAGTATATGTCAAAGTTGTCTTCCAGACATTTGTTCCACTTTTCCATACTTTCTGTTTATCCATATAAATATGCACATACACACAATGCCTAATATAGTGTGTATGTATGTGTACAGACACACACATGAGGCAGCATGCTAGGAAATGTTTAACAACCACCTCTGTGGGAAAATGTATGTACACAACACAACACAATTTGAGATGAATAATCTGCGTTATTAACATGGTCTTCATCACTTTCTTAAGTCTAGACAATCAACAAAACAATAAATCAATCCTTGACTTGTACACCTTGCCAATTTAGAAGGTGTAAATGTTTACACTGAAAATTTAACAACCAGAGCAGGTTCAGTTGGTTCCAGCCCACTCCTGCTTCTATGTACAATTGCTGAAGGTAGGGGAAATCATTTCTAGCCATTGTTCCAAAAGAAGTAAATTCTGATATCCATCATAGCCAGGAAAATAGTTTCTCCCAGAAAGCTGAGCAGCCTTTGGCACATAGTGTAAATATACTTTATAGAGTAGAGCCTTTAAAGACTTCATAACCGCAGTGAAAAAGGTAGAAATAGTAGTTATTCTTAAAGTTTTTTGCCAACTTTGTAAAAAAGAAATTCTCTCTATGTTGCCTTCACTAGTATCCCAATATAAAAAAATTTAATATTTTACTTTAAAACTATATGGAGTAGGGAAATGAAGTTTGCTTAGCAATTCTATTTTATGGTCATAACTATTGTTCAGTCACTCTTTATGGCTACATTTTGGGTTTTCTTTCTCGAAGATTCTGGAGTGGATTACCATTTCCTTCTCTAGCTCATTGTGCAGATGAGGAAACTGAGGCAAACAAGGTTAAGTGACTTGCTTAGGGTCACATAGCTAGTGTCTAGGGTGAGATCTGAACTCAGAAAGATGAGTCTTCCTGACTCCAGGCCCAGCATTCTATTCACTGTACCACCTAGCCACCTCTGTTATTAATTAATTAAGTTTAATTCATCAGTGAAAGTATCCATGATGTTGGGCTAATTGGAATTTCAGAGGATATATTATAATAATAACTGATCATTTATATACCAATGAGATCGAAAAGTCCTTTTTCTGTTGTTGCTGCATGTTATCTGTTTTGAATTTTTTAGTCACCCTCTGCAAGTTAGGTAATATAAGTATTGTTATGCTCTTTCATTTTACCAATGAGGAAACTGAGGCTCACACATATTAAGTGCTTTGCCCACACTCATACCATCAGTAATTGTTTTTAAAAAATAGCATTCAAATCCAGTCTGGCTGGTTTCAAGTTCAGCACTCCATTGATCCACTGTCATGTTGAATACATATAATAGAAATATACTTTTTTTTTTTTTTTTGCTTTTTGGAGGGAAATTGGGGTCAAGTAACTTGCCCAAGGTTACATGGCTAGGTTTTTGTTTGGAATATACTTTTGATATTTTCTCTGCTCTAGAGCACTGGGCATCATCGAAGATACTACAGCTTTTAAACAAAGATTTGTAAACTTTGGATGACCACATGAAAATGTTCTCCAAATCTTGAATAGGAAGAGAGGTGCCAATTAAAACAAATATGAAGTGAAATCAATGCTGATTTTTTTTTTTTGCTTCACTCTGTGCAAATTGAAGAAGAAAAATAAAACATGGGGAGAGTCTTTGTTGGAGAGGCTAGGGGAAGACAGGCACCTTGATCCAGTCTGTGGAGGTCTGAAGTGGTCCAACTATTTTGCATTCCAACTTGGAATTAGGTAAGGAGAATGGTAAAATTTTCTGAACACTTGGACCCAGTATTCTCACAACTGGGCAATATCCTCCAAGGAAGTTAGAATCAAAAAGTAAGTTCCAATGTATGCCAACATTTTCTTTTTTCTTTTTTTTTTTTTACATAATTTAAGGATCTTTATTAAACAATTTGACTATTTAATAAAGGCAGAAAAGAAATGTTTCCAGTGCCTGTCTGTGTATAGGAAAAGTCACAACTCATTATGGAACTAAGGAGGGAGGCTTTCTCTTCTTAATTTTTTCCCTTAATAGTTAAACTAGCATATTTTCATGATGAGATTTTAGGGGTAAAATATAATTTATTGTATTTTACAGCTGTTCATCAATGGAGAGCAGATCTCCTTCTCTGTTTATCCAAACTATCTTTCCTTCCTAGTTATCTCAGTATAAGATAGTGGATCTAAGGTCCCACCAAATTATCTGCCTCCTTGCCTTTTGAATTCATTTGCTCATTCTAAAAAGTAATTTTTATTGATGCCTTTTGTATTTACATCATAGTCATTTCCAGATTCCCGCCCCCCCCCCCCCACCATATACACATTAAACAATGAAAAACAATTAAACACAATCTCTTGGCATAGTGAGATCACCACCATCCTCAGAAGTTATGCAACATTCTGGACTCAGAGTTCCCCCTACCCCTTCCAGAGAGAGGAGGAAAGGAGGTTTGTGTTCTGAATTGTTTGTTGTTCAGTCGGGTCCCACTCTTTGTGACCCCATTTGGAGTTTTCTTGGTGGTTTGTCCTTTCTTTTTCCACTTCATTTGACAAATGAGGAAATTGAGGCAAACAGGGTGGAGTGACTTGCCAGGGATCATGCAATTAGTAAATGTCTGAGGTTGGGTTTGAATTCAGGCTCCCAGACTCCAGGCCTGGGGCTCTATCCTCTGAGCCGCCTGGTGGCCCCATTCCTCATTTTGTTCTGGACACTGAGATTGGTTCCTCAAAGTTTTGCTTCCTTTTGGAGTCCTTTTAATGCTCTCTTTTTTTTTCCTTTTAATTCTCATTGTAATCTTCATGCAGTTATTTGATCCTCTATGGCCTCCTTTCCTCACCTGTAAAATGAGGTTAATAACAGCACCTACTTTCCAGGATTGTGGGGAGATTGAGTGAGATTGGGTGTGAGGTGCTGGCTGACTTGAAGGTTCTATACAAATGTTTGTATGCCAACATTTTCATGGCAGCACTCTTTGTGGTAGCAAAGAACCAGGAACAAAATCAGCATACATTCATTGGAAAATGACTGAAATACCTGTAGTGGCATATTGTGCAGCCTGAAATGACCAAGAGAATTTAGAGAAAATTAGGAAGATTTGTATGAACTGATGCAGAATAAAATGAGAAGAATCAGCCCAACAATGCCCACAAGGACTACAACCAATGACAATGAAAAGGCTTGCTGTTCAATCAGTCAGTAAGCTTTTATTACCAACTTACTATGTGTCAGACACTCCTAAGGGCTGTGAATACAAAGAAAGGCAAGAACAACTCCTGCCCTAAAGGAAGTCATTCTCACTGGAGAGACAACATGTAAATAACTAGGAATAAAAAGTAGATGGAACATAGAAGGAAGTCCCAAAGAGGAGGCATAGGGGCGAGCAAGAACAAGCAAAGGTTTGAGATGAGTCTGGAGGGAAGGGAATTTAGGAGGTAGAGGTGAGGAAGGAGAGCATTCTAGGCAGGGGCTACAGCCATTACAAAGTCAGGGAGTTAGGAGATACAGTGTCTCACATGAGGAACTGAAAGGTCAGTATTGGGGGATTGTAGAATCCACAGAGGGGAGGGAGTAAAGTGTAAGAAGACTGGAAAGGTGGGAAGGGGTCTGTTTGTGAAAGACTTTAAATACCAAACAGAGGACTTTGTATTTCATCCTGGAGGTAATAGGGAGCCACTGGAGTTTACTGAGTAAGGGGATGACCTGAATTTGAGGAGAATTGCTTTGGCAGCTAAGGGGAGAATGGATTAGAACAAAGAAAAGACTTGAAAAAGAGAGAGCAATTAGAAGGTTATGCAGTAGTTTAAGTGAGGGGCAATGAGATCCTGAGCTAGCCAGGGTGGTAGTGTTGAGCACAACTCCACCCTCCCCTTTCCCTAATTGATCCGTAAGCAGACAATTCCACCCTTCCCTCCCCCAAATGATCTGTGAGCAGGAATTTCAGGGTAGGGTAAATTCACCGTTCCTAATCCCCTGCAGGATGTCTCCACCCCTCACCTGATGTCTCCATCCCTCTTCCCCTGAGGTCTCCATCCCTCTTCCCCTGACCCCTCCTAATCACCCCATCCTAGGCTTCCTGTCCCTCAGTCTAGGGTGAACTTTGCACTGGTGGGAAATTCAAATGTACACTGACCAATCACTGATTGTAGTTTAAGCTTAAGTAAACTGGCTATTGAATCTCTTTAAAAACCGGCATGCTGTCCATGCCAGTACTGTCTGATTTGGGTAACCATGTTACCCCGACAGTCCTGCAGTAATAAAATCCACTTCAGATTTAATCTCAGTGATCTTCTGTCTCTCCTTTAAGCTCGACATTAGCTGTGTAACTGGAGAAAAGGGGATTATATATGAGAGGGCAGTATTAGTTGAATGAAAAGGTCAGAAGTCATATTGCAAAGGTTTTAGAAGTGAGGAGAGAGAAAGTTGAAGCAGCTAGTATAGATGCCCTTCTCTAGGAGGTTAGCCATGAATGACAGGAGGACTATAGGAAGCTAGCTAATAAAGAGAGCCAAATCAAATGATTTTTTTTTCTTTAAAGAATGAGTTAGATATGTAGGCAGCAAAAAAGGCATCATTAAATAGGGAGAGAAAGTTGGAGTTTGGTCCTGTGATCGTATGATTTGGGGTATTAAGCAGAACTGCTCATCTGAGTGTTTGCTTTGGTCACGGAGAATGAATGTCATCTGCACAGTCTGAACAGAAGAGAGAGACCCTCTTCTCAAAGAAATGTCAAAAAAAAAAAAGAGTGTTGCAAGGAAAACAAAACATTTGAGCAACTGTGCAGTATTTGCTGGTGTTATATTGGGGTAGAAAGCAGTTGCTTTACATGGAGCTGAGTTACAGTATGTTAGCCATAGTATGCTCTAATCCTGTGTTATTGCTTAAACTTGTAGTGGATGTTGTGATGATTGAAAAATATATTTTGTCTGGGTGTGGTAGCCCAAGTGTATGGGGAAGGCTGAGGCTGGTAAATTGCTTGAGCTCCAGGTTCTGAGACATAGTGAGGCTAAAACTGTTCTGCAATCCATGCCAAGTCTGACTCTAATATGGTGAGCTCCCACAAGTGGGGGCCCATTAGGCTGCCTAAGGAGGGGCACAATGGCCCAGACTGGAAAAAACAGAATAGGTTAAAACCTTTTACTGACCATTATTGGACCATGAGTGACCAAGATACTTCCAGCCTGGGAGGGATAGAGAGACCAAGTCTCAAAAAAAAAAAAAAAAAGGAAATTCCCAGAATGTTATAGGTTGTAGATATATAAAGACATAAATCAAGAACTGGAAGAGACTTTTAGAGGCCCTTCTAGTTCAGCCCCCTCATTTTATAGATGGGGAAACTGAGTCCCAGAGAAGTGATATGATTTGTCCAAGGTTACACATTAAGTGGTAGAATCAGGATTCAAACTCAGGTCCTATGATTTCACATTCAATGCCCTTCAACTGCACCATGGGGCCTCCCAATCTTTCCATGGTAGAAAAACACTGAGCAGGTATGGCTGGGAGGTGGGGGAGTTGGAAATTGTATTTAATAAAAAGTAGCAATATCCATTTCCTAATTTCATTTGCTTAGGGCAACTGGTATATGATTACCTCCTTCGCCATTCATTACTGTTTGAACAAAATATTCAAAATGTGTATTGATTGCTAGCTAGCAGGTGAGCAGACTCAGAACTACTTAAGCTCTGAGATTCCTAGATCAAATCTTTTTCTGGGGGTAAAGTGAGCACTGATGAGTTTTAATTATTGATAAACCTTAAAGTTAGATTCTGCATCCATGTGTGAGTCCAGAGCTTTGACACTATCATTGAGTATTAGGGTAATTCTGCTGTATAATGAATGATGAAGAAGATCATGCAGTCAAAAACTCTTTACACTGAAAGGAGAATGGATAGAAGTTGGTAGTTTGAGGGACCAAACCAGGTCCACCCAGGTGATAGTTGGCTTCTTATTGTTTAAGGTCCTAAATACTTGGGTGTATTTTAAGATAGCCTGGAAGGAATAATAAAGAGGAATATAGAGATATAGGAGATAGTTGAGTGTTAAATGGATGTTGCAGAGGGCAGGGAAAGACTGAGGAAAGGGAAATAAAGAATGTTAAGAAAAGCTTAGTTAGCATAGTACTTTTCTCCCAAATAACTTAGAATGTTTCACAACATATTTACATTTTACTCATGATGAGTAGTTAACTGAGTTGGATGGAAGGATATACTCCCAAGGGAAATGATTGTAGAGAAGGAAATAGGGAGTGAAAAGAATACCCTAAGAGGTCATTTCCATATCAATGATTTGTTCTTTGATTTACCAAATAATAGCTTTACATAATGGCTTATTCTACATTTATTTTAAAATGTTTAGTTTGGACTTTTGCTTTGAGTTAAATCTCCCTTTCTGTGATTGGGAAGACCAAGGCTCTTTAGTCAGTGGAATGACAAATTTAAATGTATACATTTCTTTAAGTATCACTTTAATATTATGAAGCTACAATGTTACACAACCTTTTGCTTTCTGTATTATGGGGTTTATTGGTTTGGACTTGTGCATATTCCCTAGTGTAGTAAGAAGTTCCATCCTGATTCAAGCTGTTTGTAAATGAAAGTGGTTCCATTTTAAAACCTTTGTTTTAGTGAGCAATCTATTTTCTCTCCCTCCCAACTCCCACTACCCTTCCCACTGAAAAGAAAAAGAAAAGAAAAACAAAGTCCTTGCAACAAATTTGTGTAGTCTAGATGAACAAATTCCTGCATGTCCATGTCCAAAAATCTACCTCCTTCTATACCCCAAGCATGCATCATCATTGGTCCTTTGGTATCATGGTTGATCATTCTGTGGATCTTTTTTTTTTTTTTTTTGAGGGGAGAAGACAAGGCAGTTGGGGTTAAGTGACTTGCCCAAGGTTACACAGCTAGTAAGTGTGTCAAGTGTCTGAGGATTTGAACTCAGATCCTCCTGACTCCAGGGCTAGTAATCTATTCACTGTGCCACCTAGCTGCCCCTCTGTGGATCTTCTGATATCATTTTTCAAAGCTGTTTGGCTTTACAATGTTGTTATTACTGAATAAATCGTTTTGTTAATTCTGTTCACTTCACATACAATCTTCCCAGGTTTCTCTGAAACTTCCTTTCCTCACTTTTCTTATGTTGTTTGGCCATTCCCCCAAAGTAGTTTAATTTTTTATTTATATAATACATAATATATAATGTAGCTGTCACTCCTATATAAGCATATGACTTGGTTAATGTTTGATGTAAACTGCAATATAAACTGTTTAAAATGTAAGTCCTTGTTCAACTGAGTCAATATATCTTTCTATGACTGAATTTTAATAAATTAAACTGTTTAAGAGGTTAGGCATTTTTGTTTTGTTGTTTAGGATGACATTGAATATAGAAAATTACTCAACCTTTCAGACTAAAGTTGTTAGGACAAATTACCAAGAGTCCTAGAGTTCTGGGAGGACACACCAAGACTTTGCACAAATTAGAATCAGACTTTGGCTGCTCTAGAAAGACTGATGCTTTTGTAGAATCTTCATTTTTCCAGTCATAACAACTGTTCTTACTTTGTACTATGTACATGTAAGTGAAGCAGGCCTTTTATGTCTTCAAATTATTAATAAAAGTGTTGACCAGGACAGAGTCGAGATCAGAACCCTAGTGTATGCTGGGGAATATCTCTCTAGGTTGTTATCAGTCCACTTATCAGAAATCTCTTGGTTCAGCTGTTCAGTTTGCTAACTTGTGCCTGGAGATGAAGATGTGAATCATTCCCAAGAGGTGATCATTAAAGCCCTGAGAATGGATCAACTTCCTGAGGGTGGATGTTCATCTACAAGAATCTTTGGATTGATTCATTTTTGTTAAGGAATTAAATTATTATTTGGAAATTGTCTAATGAAATCTGTATAAATATTCTAGATCAAAGGTTCTTAACTTAGGTTCCATGAACTTGGGATTTAAAAAACTTTGACAACAGTATTTCAATATAATAAGTTTACTTTATCTTTCCATATGTTATTTTGTGTATTTTAAAATTTTATTTTGAGAAGGGGTCCATAGGCTTCATCCAACTGCTGCCAAAGGGGTTCTAAGACTCCCTGTATCAAGGAACATAAAGGATGAAGAAGACCTAATTCAACTGAACACTTTCTCATTTTCTTTAATAAGCAATCTAAATTATATGGAATATTGTGATTGGGGCTGTTGAAGCTCTTTAAAAATATAGAGCACAGGAGGGCTATTTTAAAGCACTATAGTTTGCCTTTGTTGATTAGTGGCATAATCATTTCATCCCTTACTTTATGCGTCTTTGGTCTTTGAGTGAATAGTGGTCTGTTTCTTTTTTTTTTTTTTTTAAAGCAATTGGGGTTAAGTAACTTGCTCAAGGTTACACGGCTAGTCATTATTTATGCGTGGGTGCTCATTTTCTGAAGCCTGATCTGATCTCGGGTCATCCCAACTCCGAGGCCGGCGCTCTTACTCACTGCGCCACCTAGCCGCCCCTTTAGGGCAATTGGGGTTAAGTAACTTGCCCAAGGTTACATGGCTAGGTTTTTTTGTGTGGATTAAGTGTCGGAGGCCAGCTCTGAACTCAGGTCCTTCTGACTCCAGGGCCGGCGCTCTATTCACTGCACCACCTAGCCGCCCCTAGTGGTCTGTTTCTAATAAAGTTATGATTAAGGGGAAAAATCTTCTTGATAAATGAGAAGCAGGTCCAATAACCCTAGCTGGGTAATAGTTAGCAGGAATATTCATTTGTTTTGTGTAGCCAGCGTGAGAAATTAAGTAATAAATAAATGTTAAGCCAACTGAAGTTGTGATTGTGTCATAATTGAAAGAGTAACCCTGGGTATGTGTTAATATTTATTCACATAACAAATAAAACACTAAAGATCACTTTACTCAAAGGTGGTGTACTTGGAGTATGACAGTGTAAAATGTAGAGTTCCTTGTATACCAAGTTGAAATACATTAGTGGTATTGGTGCAATCACTTAATCACACTTTTAGGAAGCATTTCTAAGGTACTGTTATATAATAATTGGATTGATACTAGGTGAGCATGGGCCAGTAGGACATGGGTTCTGGGCAGTGTATTGTAAGCCTGAGGCATTGTTTTACCTGGAATGGACCTGTTCTGTGCTCTAGGAAATGTTTTCCCTTGGATTGTGGGGTTTAGACCATTGTGGGCCTCAAGTATCCAGTGTGAAGCCACCATAGATACATGACTAGCCCTTAAGACTATGACTAGTGAGTGGTTTTGAGCTCTTATAGAATTCAGTCTCTGTGTTTTAAGGTATATCGCTAGTTTTGTGAGATCAAAAGCCAAGAATAAACACTTTTTTTAAAAAGTGAAATTTGTCTTAAGGGGAAAGTTTATATTTATGGGAATCAAAGATACAGAGGAATTAATCTAAATGCTTAAAATCCAAGAAAATACACATTTTATTTTGTTCCCAAATTATTGAGTTCAAATTCAGGCTAATTATATCAAGGATCTGTGACTTCCTACACTCCCTGTAACTCAGTGGATAAGTTTTAAAACTTGTATGAGGCTCTGATAAGCAAAGTAACTTGCCCATGGTCACAGGGCTACTGTCAGAAGTGGGATTTGAACCTGGACGTTCCTGACTCCAGTCTCACCCCCCTAAATAAGCACACTGCCCAGCTCTGCTTTTATGCCTTGATGATATTACCATCTAGTACAATGTCACTAACTTGATATATTTGTTATTAACTAGGCCAGGGTTTCCTATGGTGAAGAAGCCTGCAAACAATTAGGTTTTTCTCTTGTCCTAGAACAGACCAAATGTTATCTATACTATCTCTTTATAGTTTTGTTTTACAGAAATTTATATAAAGGTTAATGGGAGGATTTTGAGACCAGAGAAATGTAGGGTTTGCTTTCTGTTTATCAGTCTGTGCTCTGTAAATTCTCCGTTGTTTCTTTGTGGTTTTGGTTCGAGTGTTTCCTTGTGGGTATAGTTTATATGTACTTTGGAAGTTGTTTTCTTAATTTTAATAAATTCTTTCTCTTCTTAAATGTTGTTTTAAAAACTCAATGAGAAATAGAAGGAAGATCCATTCTCAGAAGAGTACTGCTTATATTTTCATGTCATATCTTTATTTAGTAAGAAGACTTGGAAAACAGGAATTTTCAAATACTATCTGAGGTGATATTCAGCATTCAGTTCCGTGGAAGTTCATTACCACCTCGAATTCATGGTTCTTAGAAGTTCATAGTACGTACAGAAGTAATCATTACCTCCCCCCCTCCCCATTACAGAATCTTCTCCTATATCTGATTTCTTTAGGAATTTACTGATTCAAGGAATATCATTGCCTTTCTTCCCCCAGGCTCTTTTTTTGATATTAACATTTTAATTTCAAGTTTTAAGTTCTAAATTTATCCCTCCCTTGCTGCCTTCCTCCTCTATGAGACAGTAAGCAATCAGATATTGGTTATACATGTGCAATCACATAAAACATTTCAGTATTAGTTATTTTATATAAAACTTGAATAAAAGAAAAAATGAAAGAAAGAAAGAAAGAGAAAGTGTAAAATGCTTCAGTCTGTATTAAATCAATATCAGTTCTTTCTCTGGAGACAGATAGTAGGCTTCATCATTAGTCCTTTGGGATTGTCTTGGATCATTATATTGCTGAGAATAGCTAAGTCATTCACAGTTTTTCATAGAACAATATCCCTAGGGTTTTGAATTTGTGTAGAATATTGTTATCTTGCTGAAATATCTGAACACACACTTTTAACTTAATTTATGAGTGGATGAGTCAGTGGCATTTGGGTAAGCAGAAGTTTCCCTGGAACCCATTATATATGATAGATCATAAATAGTCAGCCGCAGCCAGCTCTCTACCTTTGTTCCTGGCCTGCTGGGCTTTGTTTAAAAATGACAAGGGGGAAGAAGTACAGTAATTAAGAAATTTGTAGTGTTTGGGTTCTTTTTTTTTTTTGGAGGGGGTAAGGTAGGGCAATTGGGGTTTTAAGTGATTTTAAGGTCACACGGCTAGTTTCATGTTAAGTGTCTGAAGTCAGATTTGAACTCAGGTCCTCCTGACTCCAGGGCCGGTTTTCTATTCACTTCACCACCTAGCTGCCCTGTGTTTGGGTTCTTATTGATGAATGACTAATAACACTTGGCATAACTGAGGCAGAATGTACTTTAAAATTTATTATAAACTTAATAAACATAAAACAACCAAATAAGTATATAAACTGCAGAATAAGATCTTACTTAACACAACCCACAGGATCTGACAAAGTAGAACGGACCACATTAGCAGATGACAAGCATGAAATGGGCTCGGTGTTCTTCATCAAGCATACCTGAACTGTATTCTAGAGGATGGGGTCCACTCTCACCTTAGTCACAAAAAACACAGACATTTCACTTGAATTAAATAGTGAAAAGTAACCTAAGGGATGGATTGACTTTTAATCAGCTTTAAGGGATTATTGGCACTTTAGGTCATTGGGTAAAAGCAGATGGCTCCACGAAGGAAATATCTTGTGACTGATTGAAGATCAAATCATACCACTTGAACAAGCAACAAGTTAGTCAGTGAAGCTCAGAGGACTGCACATTTAGGAGCTGAGGATTCCAGGTCCCGAGAAGGAATGTGAGTCCTTGTGAACTGCAGATCTGAGGATGCCAATCAGTTTGCCAACCCAAACAACATCCTTTGTTCCATTTCCTTTTCCTTTTTTCTGTCTTTTGTTTTCATTTCCCTTCCTTGTGTTTCCTCACTTTTCCTTTTACCCTCTTCTCCCTTGCTGCAGTTGGTAATTATCTTTCCTCCTCTTGGACTTGTCCTAACACTTCATTTGTACATCTCTTAGGCACTTAACACATCCTGTTTTCTGTTATGTTATATGCATGTGTCCATATGTTACAGGGAGGGTAACTTAGAGGACAAAATCCTGGCCTTAGAACCAGGAGACCTAGGTCTGAGATCCGGCTCTAACACCTAGCATTATGATCACAAACAAGTCAATCTCTTGTAGTCCCAATTTTCTGATTCCTAAAATGGAGTTAGAACTTTGATTAAGTTCTTTTTTTTTTTTTTTTTTGGAGGGGGGAAAGCAGGGCAATTGGAGTTAAGTGAATTGCCTAAGGTCACACGGCTAGTAAGTGTTAAGTGTCTGAGGCCGGATCTGAGCTCAGGTCCTCTTAACTCCTGGGCCAGTGCTCTATTTACTGTGCCACCTAGCAGCCTGGATTAAGTTCTTTTAGGATCATTTTCAGGAGAGTGCCTTGCAAACCTTAAAGTATTATGTAAATGTGGATTGTTACTAACTTACAGGTTTATTGAAGGTAGAGGCTATGTAGTCTCTTTTGGAAATAAGTTTTTAATCATGTCTTCTGTATATTTTATCATCATAATTATCCCAAATATCCTCCCTGGGAGCCATCTCATACAATAAATAGTACTTTTAAAAGAGAATTAAAGAATCAGCCTAACTAATCCATGCATTGAAAAAGTAAAAAAAAACAGTAGAGTAATTACATATATATATTACTCATAAATAATTTCACATTTCTAAAATTTTATTTTTTTAAAATATGCTTTGAGGTATACCTGGGATCCAGGCACAACAGCTTTGCTAGTAGCAATGTTATTAATGGGCTCAGTTTCCCCAATGAGGATAATACCTACCCCCCCTATTTCACAGGGCTAATGAGCAAATCAATGGAAATGTTACCAATATGTTTGTTGAACTATTCTGGGAAGCCAGCAGCATGAATAATAAAAGGTATCCTAAAGGTCTTGGTGCAATTTTAAAGCTTTAATAGCTTACAGTAAAGCTGTTAGGCTGCACTACAACTCTTAGGATAACCTGTATATACAACAGGTTAATGAATAGCCTTATTGCCCTGATGTGATAACAGATGCGATAACTGTCTTTGAAGGCAAGATGTTTGTAAGATATTGTGACATGCAGGATTATCTAGAAACAAAATACACATAAGATAATAGAGTTAAGTCTAGAAGGGACGTTAGAAATGGTTTAGTCCAATACCCTCATTAAAAGAAAACTGAGGAAGGTGAGCTGCTCAAGGACTGCAAAGCATTTAACCTAGGCCCTTTGAGCCTCCAAATCCAGTGCTTTTTTCTCCAGGTGACGCTCATTCTTTTTTTTTAAATTGCTCCCCTTTTTCAGTCAGTTTTACAGAATGATACAGTACATGAATGATTACGTTAGAGACAAGACGAGTTTCCTATAGGTATACAAGATTGTGCAAGCTCGTTAATTTAGATTTATAGCAAGGTTTCTAGTTTCAAAGAGGAGAGGCAGTACAAAGGTTTTCGATACAGGAGAAGCACACGATAGACACACAACACAGTAGGTCAGCAGAGATGAAGTCTGAAGCCACATGGGCTCAGTCATACTGACTGTTGTGGGCTAGATACAAAACACCCTCTTTCTGAAGTCCAACTTCCTATTGCTACCAGGAATGTCCTGCCACGTCATTGGCCACACCACTGGTCTTACTAGACCACACTACTCTTTTCTGACTTTACTTACATGGAGCTTTCTAAAGAGAAGCAAAGCTATTCTTGACTGAGGAGCCATTTGTGGTACTACTTTCTATAATATATTCAGTTACCATTAGTCTGGCAAAGAGCTCCCAAGTATTTTGGGGTGATATTCATTCCTTTTTTTTTTTTTTGCTTTTTGGAGGGCAATTGGGGTTGTGACTTGCCCAAGGTCACATGGCTAGTTTTTGTGTTAAGTGTCTGAGGCTGCATTTTGAACTCAGATCCTCCTGACTCTAGGGCCAGTGCTCTAATTCACTACACTACCTAGCTGCCCCTGGGTGACCCTCATTCTTGATCACCTGCTAGGGATGTAAGAGCCTATTCACAATGGCTTAACTTTGGGAGAAGTGGACTAGTGACAAGCGATAAAGATGCAGGACCATGTTTGTCACCTTTGGAAATCAGTTGTGATATTATTTCCAATGTACAATTTTTTTTTTGCTTTTTTTTTTTGGAGGCAATTGGGGTTAAGTAACTTGCCCAAGGTCACACGGCTAGGTTTTTTTGTTTGTTTGTTTGTTTGTGTGTATTAAGTGTCTAAGGCTGGATCCGAACTCAGGTCCTTCTGACTCCAAGGCCGTTGCTCTACTCACTGCGCCACCTAACCGCCCCTCCAATGTACAATTTACCTCAACAAGTATTTATTAAGTATACTCACTGTGAGCAAAGTACTAGGGATAAAAATACAGGAAGGAAAGAAGTTTACTCCTTCAAAGAATTTACATTCTACTTGGAAGATAGAAGATTTACACATAGAAGCCCAGACAGTAGAATTTAAAAAGAAAGTTGAAACATAGGGGTGGCTAGGTGGCACAGTGAATAGAGCACCAGCCCTGGAGTCAGGAGGACCTGAGTTCAAATCTGAACTCAGATACTTAACACAAAACTAGACGTGACTTGGGCAAGTCACTTAACCCCAACTGCCCTATCTTCCCCCCTCCAAAAAGCAAAAATAAAACAAAAAACAAAAGAAAGCTGAAACAAGCAGGGGCCCAGGAGGGGAAGCCTCGAAGAGGAAGGAACCCAGAGAACCTGCCCACAGAAGGCGCCACCTCAGATGAACCTGGAAGTAACGTAGGGGTTCTAAGAAGGCAGTTAGGAGGAAACACATTCAAGCCTTCTAGGCATGAGGCTGTTTGTTGCAACAGTGTACTGGAGATGAAATTCTAGGTGCAAAGAGTGGCAAGCCAGCCAGTTTGCATGGAAAGTATAGTGGATAGAAGGGAGAGAAGGCCAGGAAATAGGTCAGAAGACCAGCCATGGAGCTTTTTATCATACCTGCCACACAAGTTCTCTTGAGAGTCTATGGGCCTTCTCACCAAAATGGAAAATGACTCCAGATATGGAGACTAGAAACCCCATGGTTTAATTGGAGGGCATACTCCAAATAGGTTTCTATAAAATGAAATTTTGGAAATGGGGAATTGTATATGAATTATGTGTATTTATATGTCTGTGTGTGTACACACAACACATACATATATATTCTAGTGTTTGTTCTTAAATTAGATAATTACCACTTCAGGGCAGATCCCTATTCCTTCACATACACTCGTAGCCATTTATACTGGCAAGATATAAGGTTTTAGGGCAAGGGTGGGGACCGATAGGCATGATATATGATTCTCAGTTTGATTTTATCAGTACTCTGTTTGCAGATACAGCACAGAGACTAATTTCTTTCCACTGTCTTGTTGGGCTATGCAATTCAAAACAACCTCTGAAGATGTATGAATAAAGAATATTTTAAAAGCTATAGGGGATCTATTAATTGAATTTACAATT
Source organism: Gymnobelideus leadbeateri (assembly GCA_011680675.1). Classification (NCBI taxonomy): domain Eukaryota; kingdom Metazoa; phylum Chordata; class Mammalia; order Diprotodontia; family Petauridae; genus Gymnobelideus; species Gymnobelideus leadbeateri. The sequence goes on from WOXC01002239.1 coordinate 244,040, forward strand.
CACTTGATGACTTTGTTTCACAAACCAAATGACAATCAGAGCAGCTGAGTGTTTTACCTCTACTAACATCTGAGAACTTAGTGAGTTCTCCTTCCTGCATTTCTACTTTAAAAAAGTTTATGTTTAATAAGCATCAACAGAACAAATCATCAAATAAGCATGCAAAGTAATGAATGAAAATCTTGCTTAGGGTTCTTAGTACTTAACATGGTAAATGAAAAACAAGAAAAGAAGATTCTTTTGTTCTGTATCATTTTCAGGACTGTCAACCTCCCTCCCTTCCTTTCTTCTTTCCTTCCTCCTTCCTTCCTTCCCTCTCTTCCTTCCTTCCTGCCTTCCTCTTCCCCCCCTTCTGCCCTTCCACCAATGGGTATACTTTTCTATTTCTCACTGCTTGTGTTGCCTATCCTCTTGTAAATAAAGATCTTTCAGTATTTCCAGGTGTGCTTCAGAGTGGTAGCTTTATGGTACCGTGCTATTTAACTGCATATTTTGTGGGATCATAGCTATGACTTCAATGGTGTAAGGAGCTCCAGTGAGAAAACCCCTTGAACTGCATTTCATATAGTCTTAGAGAATTTCCAAGGACACCAGAGAGATTGTGACTTGCTCATAGTCAACCAACCAGTCTCTATAAGCTAGAAATGAAACCTGAAACAAGGCTATGCCATTAGTAGACATTAATATAATATAATTTATCAGCATACGACAATCATGTTAATATAATATTTAACATACTGTTCTTTATTTAACCATTCTCCAAATGTTGACATATAGATTGTTTCCATTTTTTTGCCTTTAAAAAATAGAAGTGCTTTGAATAGTTTTGTACAAATAATTTTTGCTTTGCAATATGATTTTGAAATAAAGGGTTTACATTAGAAGTGCTAGATTGAAAGATATGGTCAGTTTTATGATTCTCCAAAATTCTGTGCCCATCTACAGTCTCAACAATAATGTATTAGAATGCCTGTTTCTGCTCAGCCCAGCTGACATGGGATTTATCTTGTCCCCCTCATTCTAGTATATCTAATAAGGTTTTCTTGATTTGTATTTCTCTGCTTCCTAGGGAATTTGAACCTATTTTCATGGGGTTATTAATAGGTTCTATTTCCTTTTTTGGTAAAGTGTCTACACATTCTCTTTGACCATTTCTCCATTGGGAAGTGTGCATTGTTAGTTTTCTATGTATGCATCAATTTTGGATGTTAGGACTTTTATCACTATCTCTATTGCAAACATTTTCCCCAATATGTTTGTTTCCTTTAATTTTAGAGATAGTTTTTTTTTTTTTTTAATCTTTATGTAACTACTGAACTGCTGGCTTGGGGGGAGGGGAGCAAGGTTGGAGATACACCTCCTAGTAAAGGGACTCTCATAGATGCCAGGATCAGCCTTAGGGGAGCCTGGCCTCTGAAGAGGTGGTCAAACTGTTTTGTTGTCTCTGGCTTTTTAGATTCAGATTGTAGACTGTTATGGGAGGGAACCCACTTAAAGAGGGCTTAGGTTTGGCTCTTTTTCTATGGTCTCCCCGAAAGAGAATACAAAGGTAGTCAATGTATGATGTAGGACAAGTATAAGGCAGCTATTTTTTTCTCCTATGAAATAAATGTTTAAACCATAAAAGACTCAGAAGCATGCAGTGACCAAGACTTTAAAAAATGGTATAGGGTACCCTCTGACTCAGCCAGTGAGGTGAGACTACTGAATAGGTGTTTTGCCTTCAAAACAGCTCTGCCTTTTCCAAGCAACTCCCTCAAGGTCCATGTCTTTTGGCAAGCTGGGGCATGGCCTGGCTCATCTTCCTGTTACTGGTTATCTTCTCCAAAAGGGGTGTAAGTACAAAAAAAAATTCTTCCTGCTGCCAGTCAACTCCAGCTGAAGACTCCAGGAACTCTCACATTTCTGAAGTAGCCAGTCCTGAAGGGTCCATCTCTCAGGATCACTGTTTTGGTCATCTATGCCCAGGGAAAGAACCACAAACAAAAGAGACAGCCAGGATCTGAAATTTGGGCTTTGGTTCACTGCCGTGGGTAAGGAGGAGAGTAACGTTTCCCCATCCTTGAGAGGTCCAAGAGTGGACCTCCACAGCATCCCCACTTGTCAGATGGGAAGAGAGCATCAGAAGGTAGAGTCACACCTTTTAACGTCTCCTGGATGAGTATCTCCAGGCTCAGTGATCAGTTCTCTTTTATGTACCCTCCTCTTCTGCCCCTGCCCCCCTCCCCATCATGAAGGCCGAGGGATTATTGTGGTGTTTCAAAGTCCATCTGCACTGAGCCCATGTGTCCCCAGAGGTGGCTAGAGGAGCTCAGATCACCTTTACAGAATGGCTCCTGGTACATTTGTATAATTAGACCCATCAGTTTTTTTGTGTGTCCAATAATGTCTTCTATTTGTTTAAATTATAAAAATAGTTCTTCTCTCCATAACTGAGACAAATGTTCCTTTTTTTTTCTTCTAGTTTTTTTTTCTTTTTAATGTATAGATACTCAGGAAAGCACCACATTCCCTATCACCATTACCTTGTTTCTGTCTAATGTAAATGCTTCCTCTTCCCCTCACCCCTATGCAGCTGGGAGTGGTTCTGCAGGCTGCCCAGGGATCCTTTTAAAACTACTTGAGGCAGGAAAGGGGTAGGGCTGGCGGAACACTGGGAAAGAACAGCTTAGTCTTCACACCAAGGGATTGGATTATATGCTTTTTAGGTCCCTTGCAGTTTTGACAATCTATGCTCTGTAATTCTGGGTGGTGTTAGATGGATTTGTGTTCTTGTAATCAGCTGGCCCTCCCGGCCACTGCAGTGAAGATACAGCATCCAAATGCTGCTACCAGTCATGGAATGACTGTGTAATTACCCTGCAGAGGCGGCTTTCCTGGTGGTATGCTAGGACATGTTGTGACTTGGTGGTGAAACTTGCTTCTGTTCTGGAAAATGAGTTGGGAGTTGAGGAGGATTCCACTTGGTAACATGTGGTTATTGAAGAGGCAGATGTTCTTGGCATGATAAGTTGGAATGGAGCAGCTTTTAAAAAAGAAAAAAGCAGAATGTCCGTTTCCTCAACATAAAACAGGGTACGATGGTAAGAAGCATGTTTTTCCTTCCCAGGCATTTATATTGAGTCGAATGAATGCCTGGAGTTTCAAGTTACTTGGATGAGAAAAGGTGACACGTTTATGTGATCTAATACTTTGTACCTGTTCTTAGAGGAAGTCTTCAGCTAGTAAACTGCCCCCTCCCTGAGAAAATGCCTTATGTGCTGAAGTCCATGAAAGGATGACTATATCAAACAGGGTACACTTGCTTTTTGTGTGTCCAGGACCCCTCTGGTGGCCTGAGAGACTCTCAGAATAGCGTCTTGTGTCTACATTCAGATTGGAAGGAAATGCTAAATGTCAGTTAAAGGTCACTGAAAATAAAGACAGTTTTTTCCCCAAGTTCACAGACCCTATGAAATCTATCCATTGACTCCTTGGGAGTCCAAGGACCCAGGGTTAAGAATCAAATCCTTTAGCTAAGATATCCTTATACTTTCAGAAAAGTGAAAGACTTAGAGGTTTCCGAATTCTCTCATTTTTCTTTCTTGATAATGTCTCAAAATTTGAGAGCTAGAATTGGCCTTAGAGATCTAATACTACAGATCTTAGCACAGAACTTGGGCCAAGGTCACATGGAAAGTCAGGGGCAAAACCCACCACCCCTATGCATCATGACACTCTTCTGTCAAATCACCTTGAATTTTTTGAAGACAGGGGATGAAGAAATTTGCCTCTATCAAAGGCAGCTGGGTGATAATGGATAGAGCTTTGAGCCTGGAGTCAGGAACACAAGTTTAAATCTGACCTGAGATACTTAGTACTTATGCAATCCCTGTAAGTCTCTTGGCCTCAGTTTTCTCATGTATAAAATGGGGATGATAATAATAGCACCTTCTTCCCAGAGTTGTTTTGTGTAACAAATGAGATAATATTTGTAAGGCGCTTAGCACAGTTCCTGGCATATAGTAGCTTAATAACTGTTTCTTGATTCTGAATCTGAATTCTCTCTTTCCTTCCCTCTGTTTCTTATATTATAAGGCAATAGAAAGAAGAATTCATTTCATAAAATGTCAGGGTGCACCCTTTATTTTGCAGATGAGGAAACTGAGTCCCTGAGAGGTTGTAACTTGTTTAAATCACTATTCTGGCTGCTTAAGGTCCTCTATAGACAGGAGAACTGGGATGTGAATCCGGCTTTCTGGTTCATTCTGCAGTATTTTTTCTCTTACACCACCTTCCTCTGTGGCTGCAAACAAGCTTTAGGATTCAACAATTGGGAGGCATGGTGTGGGAATTAAGAAGTGAAGATCTGACCTTAGGGTGTATGTAGTTAACCAGAAAGTAATGCCTGGAATGACTGCATTGAAAGTTTTTGCCAGAATTCTAGGCAAATACCCTCACATCTTATGAAAAATGTGAGGCATTCTAAAAATCCATTTTAAAAAGAGAACTAGCCTGTGATGCTGGTCTCTAATACAGTTTCTTGTTTTCATGGAATTTTACTGGTTGAGGTTAGAAATGTGTATTTTATACATGTTATAATTGCAGAATGAGACCTTGTAGCTTATTGCTGGTTTAAGTAATCCCTGAACCCTGGTGAAGTATTATTTTTTCTTTTTTCTCCTGAAGTCATACCCAGTAGATTAATAATTAAGAGGGTGTGTGTCTATGTGTGTGTGTGTGTGTGTGTGTGTGTGTGTGTGTATGTGTGTGTCTATGTGTTTGCTCATGCTGTCCAGCATGTGACTATGACATGAGAGACATATTCAGTAGTAAAAATGTGACATTATTTATATGTACACGTTGGAGAAAGGCCAACATTACTGCATGAAAGTTCAATGAAGCAATTACAGAAAAACTTCATCTGAAGTCAGCCTCAGTGTTTGGGAGACAACTGGAGATCTTTTAAAATCACAGAACTGAAAGGGGACTTAACATTTGGTCCGGCATCTGCATTTTTCCATGAGGTGTCCAGTTCAGAAAGGTTAAGAGAAATGCCCAAGGCCACATAGTTAGAATGACAGAATAGAAACTCATATCTAGCTTGTCTGACTCAGACAGGGAATTTTCCCACTACAAATGTGCTGTTCCTTTTTAAAAAATATTTTTTTCCAATTAATGTAAAATTTTAACATTTAACATGTTTTTTAAAAATTTAAGTTTCAAATTTTCTTTCTTCCTCTCCTCATCATAGAGAAGGCAGGCAATTTGAGACAAGTTATACATGTGCAGTGAGGCAAAACATATTTCCATATCAGTCATGTTATAAAGAAAACACACACCAAAAAGAAAACCCACAAGAAAAATAAAGTTAAGAAAGAAAAAGGATGCTTTGATCTGTATTCAGGCTCCATCAGTTCTTTCTCTGGAGGTGGATAGCATTTTTCATCATGATTCCTTTGGAATTTTCTTTATATTGCTGAGAATAGCCAAGTCATTTGTAGTTGAAAATTATTAAGTATTGCTTTTGTTGTGTTCAGTGTTCTCCTGGTTCTGCTTATTTCACTTTGTATCAGTTCATGTAAGTCTTTTCAGGTTTTTTGGAGAGCATCCTATCCTGCTCATCATTTCTTATAGCACAATAGTTTTCCATTACAATCATATACCACAACAATCATTCCCTAGTTGATGGTCATCCCCTCAATTTCCAATTTTTTATGTTGTTTCTTTTAAAGAAGATCAGACATGTCCTTCAGACAAACTCAAAAATGCCTCTAATAGGCATCTTCCATTCTCACCCCCTTTGTAACAAAGGATATAAATAGTGTGTATACATATAATATACATGTATATTACATATCACATATATAATATACACTCATATTACACATATATTGCAAAACCTCATTGAGACTACATTTCCTTTTCTTTGTCAGGACCATTCCAGATAATTCTGAATACAGGGTTACCTAATAATGATGATGATGGTCTAATATCAGCTAGCATTTATATAATGCTACCTTGTGGGATTTGCTAAGTGTTTTACACATTATCTTATTTGATCCTAACAACAACCTTGTGAGGTAAGTTGTCCCCATTATATAGATGAAGAAACGGAGCTTGAAAGACAGTAAGTGATTTGTCCAAGAACGTATAGCTAGCTAATGTCTGAGGCAAAATTCAAATTCAGGTCTTCTTGACTCCACATCTAGCATGCTATCTGTTATATCAGTCTAACAGCATTTTAGACTAAGTCAACCAAGTACATTAGTTACTAATAATTGTGTTAATAACTTATTATATCATTATATTATAAATGATTAATACCTATCATTGCTAATATATTAAATTTGACTATACTAATATAATATTCATATTTTGTATATTAGTAATAATAGACATTAATAACTTTCCCAAGGTTTTAGTTGAATGTCTTCTTCCTTACATCCATTAATTGGGGAGACAATAATGGTTCTAGTTGTCCCTCTTCACTAATTTAGCAGTGTTTACTATCGGATAGTCAGTCTCAATTTTTCTTCTATGGATTGACTATAGACTTGTAAATTAGGGAGCAACTTTAAACCTTATAGCATTCAATGGATGCTATACAACATTCACAGCAAGCTGACAGCCTTTGTTTGAAGATGTCCTATAATGGAGAACTCTTAAGCTTGCAAGGTTCCCATTCCACTTGTGGATAGTTCTGATTATTTAGAAACTTTCTTTGTTCTGAGCTGAAATCTACCTCTATGCAACTAAGCTAAACAAATGTCTAACCCCTTTCCATCGAGCAATCCTTCAGCCATTTGACTTCCCAAGTCTTCTTTTTGCCAGGCTAAATGGTACTTCTAAGGCATGGTTTTGAAGCTCTTTTCTGCCTGGTTACCCTCCTCTAAGCATGCTACAGATAGCAAATGTCCTTCCTAAAATTTGGCACCCAGAACTGAACAAAATATTCAAGACATAATCTGATTAACCAGTAAACATTGATTAAGCATCCATTATTATATGCTAGTTCCTATGTGAAGCTCTGGGATGGTATAGGGTGGGATTCTCACTTCTCTTATTCCAGACACTGTGTTCCTGTTAATGAACACTATGTATGCAGTTGGGTTTTTGGTTACCATATTAAAGCATTGGCTCATTTCAGGACACCAAAGTCCCTAGTTCTTTTTCACATAAACAGCTTTCTAGCAATAAGACCCCTGGAGTCATAGATTTAGAGCTGAATGGTGCCCCAGAGGCCAGCTAGTCTAACCCCTTCATTAATGACTTTACTTTTTACCTCTGTTCAGTTTCCTCTTATTGATTTGTTCCTGCCTGTTAAGATGTACTTTGATCCAGAGTTGTCACCCAATGTATTAACTTTCCTACCAAGGGATAGAGCTCTGGGTCATTCACAACTTCAGTAAACATTACTTCATCTAATTCCACAATAGTCTCTTTAGATAACTTTGCCTTTTTTTTTCTCCAATGGAATAATTTTCTGTTGCATTATCAGATTTGTTCTTGAGAGCCTTCTGTCCAATGTTCCTTTTGGATTTCAAGCCATCCACTTTGCTTTTTTCAAATTTCTATTTTATTTTTCAATTAACGAGCATCTATCTTCTCTCCCTCTCATTCTTTTCTCTATATAAAAAGAAAAATAAAATCCTTGTAACAAATATGCATAGTCACACAAGACAAATTTCCATATTGGCTATGTCTAAAAAGGTATATTTCATGTACATCTGCTTTCTTAGAATCTGGCACATAAGTCACATTATTCCAGGTGGTTGTCCTCTTTGCTTAGTTTAATAAATTGCTAACATTTACATAGCACTTTAAGGTTTTCAGAATGCGTTACAAACAGTATCTCATTTGATCCTCCCAACAACCCTGGAAAGTAGGTAGAATCAGTATTTCCCATTTTACAGATAAGGGGACTGTAGCAAACAAAGGTTAAATGACTTGCCCAGCTAATAAGTATCAGAAGCAGAATTCAAATTCAGGTCTTCTTCACTCAAAGACATCGATCAACTAATAAACATGTCTTATGTGCTTACTATGTTCCAGGTAGAGCAGCTAGATAGTGTAGAGTGTATATAGTTCCAGGACCTGGAGTCAGGAAGATTCATGTTCCTGAGTTCAAATGTGACTTCACATACTTCCTAGCTGTGTGACCCTGGGGAAGTCACTTAACTCTGTTTGCCTTAGTTTCCTCATCTGTAAAATGAGTCAAAGAAAATGGCAAACCAATCCAATGTTTTTGCCAAGAAGACTACAGATGGGGTCACAAAGAGTCAGAACAACAACTAATGTTCCAGGCAGGCACTGTGTTAAACACTGGGGGCACAAAAAAAGACGAAAGACAGTCCCTGCTCTCATTGAACTTTCATTATTGTGATTGGTTGTAGTAGTACTATTATTAATAATAATGGATTTTCATTACCTTTAACTGGAATGATCACCTCAAGCTGTCGTGGAAAAGTCACTTGTGAATTCTGAGGATTTTTTTTTCTTTTTCTTAAATACTCAGCTTTAACTGGATACATAGTTGGTGTGGTATTTACCATTCAAGTCTATCGTTTCTGTGCTGGGGGGTGGTTTGGTTCTTTTTCTCTCCTGAGCCCCTCTTTCTGCTGAAAAGCAGATCTAGAATTAATCTAACTTTAAGCTGCTGACTTTGAGAAAAACAAAAATTGTGCCAGCATTCTTGTGTAAAGTCATCTAGTTGACTGCCTGGGGATTTAAAATATCTCCACATTAGAAGGACTGTCCTTAGCAGGTTAAACAGGTTTGTCCTGAAAGGCAGCAGGGAGCCAGGTTTTCTTTTATTTTTAATTAACAGCCTGCATTAAGATAATGATGTTGGAATGGTTGTAACAATTTCCACAAGTTTTTTTTCTGTCTGTGTTTAAGTAGTCCCATGATTTTTAGAATCCCAGGGTCCAGTGCATACAGTGATCAAACATTAGAAATTTGTAAGGGGCCTTAGAGGACATTCAAGCTAGATTCTTTTACAGCTGAGAAGTTAAGTTGGTGAGATGATGCATTTAGTTATCTGTTACTTGAAATAACGAGAGTACAGATTAATGACTTAGTAATGTTCCCGTCTTCCGTAGGTTTACTTTCAGAAGATAATTTTAGGACATTTATGTGTTGAAAACATTGCAACTTTTCATGTTTATTTTGAGTTAATAAAGTGTATGATAATAAATAATTTAGAAATATATCTAAATATGTAATATGTAAATATCAAATTGTACTTAAAATATATAATTATAAACATAGAAATATCTAATAATATATAAATAATGAGACATGTCCTTCATATTATATGATAATATATTATACAAATATCTAATAATATATAAATAATAAATACATTTATCGAAGTATATAACATAATAAATTTACACATATCCAATAATGTATAAATAAAAATATACTTAACATAATAAAATGTAAATGTATTGATATAGATGCATACATAATAAATTTAATAATAAGTTAATAATAAAATAAATTATGATAAAATAAAATCTGCAGTGTATAATACTGTAGTACTACAATAGTACAACTATCTAATAATGTATACAACATATCTAATAAGTATATAATAATATATAAATAAAACATATTTGAAAAAGTATAGAATATAATAAATATATAAATAATAAAATATATTTAGCAAAGTATAAAATAATAGGACTGCTAGTGGCACAGTGGATAGAGTGCCAAGCCTGAAGGCAGAAAAACTCCTCCTTCTGAATCCATATACAGCCTCAGATACTTACTAGCAGTGTGACCCTGGGCAAGTCACTTAACCCTGTCTGTTTCAGCTCTTCATCTGTAAAATGAGCTGGAGAAGGAAATGGCAAACCACTTTGGTATCTCCGCCAAGAAAACCCCAAATGGTGTCACAGAGAGTCAGACACGACTGAAACAACAAAATATACAAATCTTTAATAATGTGTAAATAATTACATTGGATAAATTCTATACTAATAAATATATAATAATGTAAATAGTAAAAATATTCAGTAAAAGTATATAGTGGCATATGAATAATGAAAAACAACTTCTCGTGAGGTCATAGATCTGGAGATGATCAAAGGTTTGGGGATCTTCTCAGGAGGCAGCTATGAACACTTCAGGGATGCATCACATCTGTGATCTGAGGTTGGAGTATTCTCTCCTTGGCCCAGAGTGTGATACTCCAGTACTATGACAGGTGGCCTTTGACAGTTTGGGAATCTATCGGCTAATGACCAAAGCATGGAGATGAGTGTCTTTGGGCTTGGCTTAGCGACTGCTCCTCAGACAATGAGCACACTGTAAATGCTGGCCCAGACTCAAAGTCTTTCCAGCTCGGTGAGGCTTGTTGGTGCTTGTGCTTTGCCAAGAGAACCTTTGAAAACCCAGGGTGGCTATGGATAATATTTAAAATCTCCCAGAGAGCAAGTCTGTTTTGACTTCAGGCAAGAAATTCCCCTCCAGCCACTTTCCTTGTCCCCTAAATGATTGATATATACCTCGTGTGGATTTTCTTTTCGACGCCTACATGCATGGGCAGGAAGTTGCCTCTGCATTCATGTGTGTGTGTGTGTGTGTGTGTGTGTGTGTGTGTGTGTGCGCAAGTGTGTGTGCCCACTCCATGTTCTCACCCTACAGGTTGCTGGCTGACAGGGCTGGATGAAGTAGCTTTGGCAGCCTGACAGGTGTAGGGAGGCTTGTTAGATTTGAAGTCTCAATATTCAATGTGTAGTTTTTAGAGTGAGGGGAAAACAATATAGGCAGTGGCTTTATCTTTTAAGAGTCAATCAAAAGGCTTTGGGAGAACACAGTAGCTGCCACCAACAGCCTTTGTCTTGAAGCCAGGAAGAACGGAGAAAGGTGGGAAAGTGTTCCCTGGTTTGCCGGTAAGGGGAGACATTTCTTATTAATAGTCCAACCAACTTTTATTAAGTGACTGTTATGTAAAATATTGTACTAGGGTAGAGAATACCAGGACAAAATGGTGAGATACCATTGTATAGTGGAAAGAGTCAGAGTACTTGGGTTCAAATCCTACCTCTTTTCCATATTACCTGAGTGACCTTGGACAAACAAGTATTTTAACTTTTCTGAACTGGGTAATCGTACCTGTAGGACAAGGGGGTTGAGCTAGGTAATCTCTAAGGCCCCTTCCAGCTCTAAATCTGTGATCTTATAAAAAAAACTCCCCTTCCAAAAAACCCCCAAACCTTCCTTCCTTAAAGAGCTTATTTTCTGTTGGCAGGACCAAGTATATAAAGCAATAAACAAACAAATTAATAAATAAATGAATCGATAAATGAATAAACAGAAATATTTTTTTTGAGAAAAGAGATCCCTTACAAGTAGAGGGATCAAGAAAGTATTACAAGACTTGTTTTATTAGTTGAGCCCTGCAGGAAGCTGTGAATTCTAAAGGAGCATGACCTGTGTCTTTGCAAAGATGATATGCAGAGTTGGTTAACAATAAATAATTTCATTTGGTTGGCATGTAGAGTGAGGGAGAAATAATGTGAAATAAGTCAGGAAATGTCAACTGGAATTAGATTGGGAAGAGCTTAACCATTGTAACCCAAATGTATTTTATTTTGTGCATCTAAATACATAATTTTGAGAAGGGGTCCATGGGCTTCATCAGCTGGTCAGAGGGGTCCAGGACACAAAACCTCTGACTTAGAAGTAGAAGGGGCCTTCTGAATCACCTAATCCAACCTCCTATTTTTTTAGATGAGTTCCCAAGGGATTTATACAGAGTCACACATGGTGAGAAGAGAGTGACAGCTGGAATCTGAGTCCATGTCTTCTGACTCCAAATCCAGCACTGGCTTCTGAGGGATGCACTTCTAGTACAATGCTACTAAACAGTAATATGGTTTTTGGACATATTGCTTGAAGGAAAAGAAAGAAAAAGGAAAAACTGTCCACCATTACCTACTTTTAAGTGAACCAGTTACCAGCTTTTATTTACTTATACACTTAGTAGAAGACAGCCCTGGCACAGTAGGGTCAGATCCTGCCTATGAGAGGTATTGATTCTGTGACTTTGGGCAATCTCTTAATAGGAGTTAAGTAATTAACAGTGCCCCAAGTAATTCTCTAAGATTAGTTGAGAGCAGATGCTCATCTGTACTGGTAGAAGGCATTTCCTTACTGGAAATCCTTTCTTTCTTTCTTTCTTTCTTTTTTTTTTTTTGGAGGGCAGTTGGGGTTAAGTGACTTGCCCAAAGTCACATGGCTAGTTTTTGTGCTAAGTGTCTGAGGCCAGATTTGAACTCGGGACCTCCTGACTCCAGGGCCAGTGCTTTATTCACTGTACCACCTAGCCACTCCCTGGAAATCCTTTCTACCAATGCAGTCATCAAAACAGACATACTATTCTTTGTTCAAGTTCCAGTAACACTTACTGGCCACCTAGTATTTTTAGGTACTTATACCAAGGATACTGGAAGAGACAACTGCATAGAATTTACACTTGTAACAAAAAACATACAGAATAATCCCAACTGATTTTCCTGTTTCCAGCCTCCCCTTATCACCAATAGATCCTATATATTTTTGTCAGATTAATCTGCCTAAAATACCCGCTTCCAGGGTAGCTAGGTGATGTAGTGAACAGAGTACTGGCACTGGAGTCAGGACTTGAGTTCAAATGTGTCTTTAAATACTTAACATTTCCTAGCCATGTGACCTTGAGCAAGTCACTTAACCCCAATTGCCCTGCCCTCCCCTCTTCAAAAAAGCAAAAAAAAAAAAAAATACCCTCTTCCCTTTCATCATATTATTCCCATGCTGAGTGTAAGAACTTTTTGCTTCTTCTGTTCCAGAAAATACATGATTTTTGTTTTGGGACACAGAGCTACATAGTTTTGGTCTTAGAACCTCTCTTAGATAAAATGGTACTAGGTATAAGTCATAACAAAAACCATAAGAACAAACTTCCATCAAAGTGTTCTAAGACAGTTGTGGTACTGGAAAAGGAAAGGCCTTCATTTCAAATTGTTAATATAGTCCCAAGAAAGCAGATAATGAGGAAAACACAGGGCAGCAAACCTTTCTTTAATGGTAAACCAAGACAGAGATTATTGTTCCCTTAGGTTCAATAAATAGGCACTTAATTAGAGAGTACATTTGAAATATAGGTAATACAGTGCTTGGTGCAGGCTTAGTAAGTTTCAGGGAATGAGTGAAAATGACAGAGAATTATTTTACATTCTGCTTATGATTTTCTGGGTTGGGTCCAATAAACAGCAATAAGTTTTACAGTCTTTTTTCTTGACTTTTCCCTTAGCCCACCCCCTTCTTAGTTACCTACAAGTCAGAAACCAGAAGTAGAGTCTTCTCTGCTGGGAAACTCTATAGCACACATAAAACTCATATCGGGGGTGGGGTGGCTACGTGGCTAGTGAATAGAGCTCCGGCCCTGGAGTCAGGAGGACCTGAGTTCAAATATGGCCTCAGGCACTTGACACACTTACTAGCCATATGACTTTGGGCAAGTCACTTAACCCCAAATGCCCTCTGAAAAGCAAAAACAAAACTCATATTGGCTTATTACAGTTTGGTTGACACTTTACCTATGACTATGGGGTCTGCAGATAGATAAATATATCTTCAATTGTGCATTGCATTTTAGGTCAAAACCACATGGAAACATTGCTAATGTCATGTTTGTTTGTTTGTTTTTTGTTGTTGTTGTTGGGGAAAATGCTTCAACCAGATATTTAAAGCCAGAGATTAGAATTAAAGAAAATACTTTCCATAGAAAACTTGAGATTTTCTTAACAATTAACTTACATACTCCAGTTTTTCTCTAAGTAACAGAAAAGGTTGAGTGTACAAATCATCCTGACTAAGGTTTGAGAATCTATGCTAGCTGATCATGGAGGTACAATAAATTATACCTTGAAGTACAAGCTAAGTCATTTGACTTTGATTTTTTAATGTGTTTTTAAAAAATGTTTAAATCTTATTTTTTGGTATCTTGGTTTTTTGTCATCTTCATTTCCAAATACATGCTCCTCTTCCCATATCCAATGAACCATCCCTTTGAACACAGATTTTCTTTTCTTTTCATTCAGTTTTATTATATTTTCAATTCTAGATTCTCTCTCCCCTCCCCATTCCCTCTAATATAGATTTTAAAGGAAAAAAAAGCGGGGGAAGCAGTTCAGTTCAGCCAAACCAACAGAAAGATGCAGTATTCTCCACCTATTGTCCTTGTCCTTCCCCCCTCCCCATGCAAAAGAGAAAGAGGGGAATTTTGTCATATTTTCCTAAGGACCTCACCTGGTCATCACAATGACACAGTTTTTAGTTTCTTGTTTGTTTGTTTGTTTATTCTTTGTTCTTTCCATTGGCATCTTGTTTTTCTGGTTCTCCTTACTTGACTGTGCAATATTTTATATGTCATCTTTTGTTTCTCTGAATTCTTCATAGTCATTTCTTTTTCTTTTTTTTGTCTTTTTGGAGAGGGGGAAGATAGGGCATTTGGGATTAAGTGACTTGCCCAAGGTCACACAGCTAGGTTTTGTGTTAAGTGTCTGAGGCCGGATTTGAACTCAGGTCCTCCTGACTCCAGCGCTGGTGCTCTATTCACTGCACCACCCAGCTGCCCCCATATTTATCATTTCTTACAGTACTTTCATAATCAGTCATATTTTTGTGTAGAATGTGTTTAGCCATTTCCCAGTTGATGGACTCCTGCTTCATTTCCAGTTCTTTGCTACAACAAAAATCACTGCCATGGATACTTCTTAGAAACTGGGACCCCTATTACTGCCTGGGGCATCACCCTCTTCCCATTCCCCCAGGCTGGTGACCCAGATGTCTTCCTTAGCTCCTCACTCTAGCGCCAATCTGTTATCAGGTCCTGTTGGCTTTTTTTTTGGGGGGGGGGCATCTGTCCTATCCTCCCCTTTCCTTCTTCTGGCACTGCCACTACCTTGGTGCAGGGTTGTATTCCCTCATGCCTAGACTATTACAAAAGACTGGAATAGACCTACTAAGCCCCCCTGCTTCACTTTTCTCCCCATTCCAGTCTGTTTTCCACTCACCTCTCAAAGGCATCTTCCTAAAGTGCATTTCTGATCATGTCATCTCATTATTCAGTTAACTTCATGGCTCTCCATTATCTCCAGCTTAAAAAAGAAGATCCTCCATTTGGCATTCAAAGTTTTTCACAGTCTGGCCCCTTCTTCCATGTCTTCTGAGATCCAGTGGTACTGGCCTCCTTGCTGTTCCTCAAACAGAACTCTCCATCTCCAGACTCTGGGCATTTTCACTGGCTGTTCTCCATGCCTGGAATCCTCCTCTTCCTCACCTGCACCTCCTGGCTTCTTTCCAGTCCCAGTGAAAACTCTGCCTTCTGCAAGAAACTTTCCCAATTGCCCTCAATTCTAGAGACTTCCCTCTGTTGATTTTCTCCACTTTATCCTGTCTAGAGCTTGTTCCTGCATAGTGATTTTCTTAGTCCCCCCCCCCCCCCATTAGACTGTGAGCAGAAACTGTCTTTTGTCCTTCTTTGTATCTGGGCTGCTTAACAGTGCCTGGGATATAGTGAGAGTTTAATAAATACTTATTGATGGTTTATTTGATTTCTTTCCATTTTGACCTTCCTGAAAACAGGCAATTTAAGGCTTAAAATTGATTCTTATTTCACTACAAAGTGAAAAAAGAGAGATTAAATATAGAGCATTTTCAGCTAGGAGTCTATAGCAGCATGCCTGGTTCAAAGGGAAATTTATTTTAAAAGCTTGTCATCTTGACTATCAAATATTGTATACCATTTATGGTAATACTTCTCTGAACTTTACATATAATCATAGATTTTATTAATAGCAGTACAGTGCTCTGATGACTAGGACAGTCTTAACTACCTTCATCTCTGTTCAGATCCTAGAGTATTTTCTTTAGTTTTGAGAACTGTATTTTAAGAGTAACTAGAATGTGTCCTAAGGAAACCGTCAGAATGGTGAGGAGTTTGAAAACCCCTTAGCGGGGATGACTAAATGAAATAAGGGGTGTTTTAAGGAAGACTAAAGGACTGGGAGGGCAGGGAGTGGGTGGTGTCTGGATACACCATGGGGAATCCAAGATTTGTTCTGTGTAGATTCAGAAGGCAGAATTGAACCAATGGATAACAATGTCAGGGAGTCACATTTCAGCTCAATAAAGGGAAGCTGTTTCTAGTAATTCAACGTCTTGAACTGCCTTTTGAGGTAGTGAACTGATTTCAGTTAGATAATTCCTTAGAACCATTTCTGGAATTTTATTCGTTGGGCTGTGAATTGCTTGAATATAATGACGGTTACACCAATTGAATACTTTCCTGTCACTTATTTCTGAAAATTAGAAATCTATGTGCTGGAACTTTGAATGTCCCTCCTCCACATGGTCTTGAGTGAGTCTGTGTGTATTCTCTTCCAGAGTGAGGAAGTGAGTCCGAACCATCCTTGGACAGGAAAGCACTCTATAAAACCCTGGTAGTCCAAAAGTCCACTTGAAGAAAGACCCTGCCGTCTGATCAGGGCAGAATACAGTTAGACCATAACTCCCTCGTTCTGAATGCTATTCTATTGATAACAGGCTAGGGTGACTTTTGGGGCAGCTAGGTGACATTGTGGATAGAGCACTGAAATTTAGAATCAGGAAGACTCATCTTCCTGAGTTCAAATCCAAGCTGTGTGACCCTGGGCAAGTCACTTAACCCTCTTTGCCTCAGTTTCTTCATCTATCAGATGAACTAGAGAAGGAAATGGCAAACCACTGCAGGATCTTTACGAAGAAAAACCTAGATGGCATCTTGAAGAGTCAGACACAACTGAATCAACAGAACAACAACAAAGAGTGACTTTAATGGAGGACGGAGGGATTGTCCATTGTGTTTCATATTAATCTTATTTATGGTCCTCTTAACCTTCAAATCTTTTTTCTCTCTTTTATCCTGACTTAGGCAGTTGATTTTTTTTTATCCAAAAGTAGGACTGTATTAACATTAAATTTCATTTCATTATATTTGACCTATTGCTCTTTTAAGCCTGCTGAGGTCTTTTTAGTTCCTCTCTTGGATATCCAATATCCTAGGTTTGTGACATCTGCAGATTTGATAAGGTGGCCATCAATTTCTCCATCCAAAGTGTTATCAAACATGGAGTTGAACCTCACATAGGGAACCTTACTAGAGGCTCTGTTTAAGTTGACATAAATTCAGTTATGGCTTCTCTTGGGTGTAGTCCTTTGGTAAGTTCTCAGTCCACCTGACTGTTCTATTATCTTGTCTACTATGTGGCTGGACTGCATTCTCTTCTGATACCTTTTTTTTAAAAAACTGTACCTGTGTTTTCATTGGTTTAGAGAAAACTAAAGGAAATGAAGAAAGGGAAGAGACAACACCACAACAGAAGTGTCAGTGGCTTAACAGGTTCTGATTACCTTGAGATTTTCATTGGGTTTGCTTTATTTTGTTTACTCGACCTGCGACTTCATAGACATAAAGGAATCCCTTTGCCAGTGCAGATCAGCACCTGTTTTGCAACTTATCTTTAAAAATAAGTTCTGTTGATAGCTTATGTTTTTATAATACCTATATTTCTCACTATTTTTTCCTCCTAATCCCACCCAGAGAACCATGCCTTATAATGAAGTTTGAAGAGGTTTTATATATATATATGTATGTATATATGTGTGTGAAATATATATGTATGTATGTATATATGTACAGACATATACATGTCTACATATGTGTACACACATGTGGTATGATCTTTGGCATTTAGGTCACATCTATTTTGAATTGATTATAGAATCTAGTATAGAATGTTGGTCCCAACCTAATTCCTACCAGACTGCTTTCTAGTTTTCATAGCAGTTCTTACCACATAGGGAGTTCTTTTTGAGATTATTTATATTTTCAGATTTAGCAAAGACTGGTTTACTGTGTTTAGTTGTTTCTGAATCTTTCTCTTCTAATCTGTTCCATTGACCCCCTTTTTATTTTTTAACCCATAGCAAATGGTTTTGATGATTGCTGATTTATAATATTACATATACTTTGTAAGTTATAGACTCATATATATTTTGTATATGCAGCTGATCTTCATTATTTGCAGACTCTGTACTTGCAAATTCACCTACTGGCTAAAGTTTATTTGTAAACCCCAAATCAATACTCACTATGCTTTCTCAGTCATTTGTGGATGTGCAAAGAGGCATAAGATTTGAGTAATTGGATGCATACATTCCCAGCAGAGGTTGAACAAGGAGATGCTCTGCCTCCTTGTTTTGTCTCTCATACTGCCAATATGTCTTTTTTTTTTTTTTTTGAGGTCTGATGCACTAAATGATACATTTTGGTGCTTTTTTGTTGGTGGTTTCACTCTTTAAAATGGTCCCCAAGCATAGTGTCAAAGTTCTGTCTGGTATTCCTAACCACAGGAAGGCTCTGATGTGCCTTAAGGAGAAAATATGATAAGGTTCATTCAGGCATAAGTTATAGTGCTGTGGGCTGTGAGTTCAGTATTACTGAATCAACAAAATGGTGCACCCAGCAAAAGGAAGAGGAAATTCAAGAATCTGAATTCGAGGCTCCTCTCAAAAAGTGCTAAAGTAAGTGCTTGTGACCAGAGGCTCTCAGAACCGAATCCTGTGTTTCCCTGGGAGCAGTGGTTCATTATTTGCTAACCTCTAATGCTATTAAACTGTATGTAGTATATACTTTATAATTTATACATATACATGGGGGCAGCTAGCTGGTGTAGTGGATAGAGTGCTGAGCAGTCTGGAGTCAGGAAGACTCATCTTCCTGGGTTCAGATTTGGCCTCCGCCATTTACTAGCTTGTGACTTAATGATGTGACAAGTCGCTTTGCCCTGTTTGCCTCAGTTTCCTCATCTGTAAAATGAGCTGGAGAAGGAAATAGCAAACCACTCCAGTACCTTGGCCAAGAAAACTCCAAATTGGGGTTTTGGAAAAAGAGTGGAAAAAGACTAGAACTGGAAATTATACCAGTCTCTAGACAAAAGATGAACAAAGAGAAAAAAGTCAATTCTTGACACTGTTGCAGTGAAATGATTTTTGCTTTGGTGTACTGGGTATGCAGCTGAATATGCAACTGAAACACAACTAAACTTTGTAATACTTAAACACAACTAAGACTTTGTAATACTTAAAATGTATATGGAAGTTCCTGTTCTCCCTTCATTCTTACCAGTTTCCCTTGATATTTTAGATTTATCATTCCTCAAATGAATTCTGTTGTTATTTCATAAAGTATAATCTATAAATTAACTTTGGTAGTATTTTGATTTTTGTTATATTGGTGTGACCCAGCCATGGCTACTGAAATGAATATTCCTTCGTGCAGATTGAAGCATATATTTTTTAGATATGGCTGGTGTGGGGATTTGTTTTGCTTAACTATGTTCATAATGGGTTTTGTTTTTCTTGCTTTCCAAATGGGTGTGGGAGGGAGAGAATTCAGCACTGAAAATAAAATAAAATAAAATAAAATAAAATAAAATTCCAAAAAGAAACATTCCCCCAGTTATTTAAGTTATTCTTTATTTCTTTAAGTAGTATTTCACATACCTCAATGCAAATATTGAGTGAATCTTAGTGGATTTATTATTGTCGTTCAGTTGAGTGTGACTTTTCATGGCCCCGTGGATCATCCTATCTGTGGGGTTTTCTTGACAAAAATACTGGAGTGGTTTGTCATTTTCTCCTGCTACAGTGGGTTAAGGCAGACAGAGGTTAAATGACTTGTCCAAGGTCACACAGCTAATAAGGGTCTAAGGCTGGATTTGAACTCAGGTTTTCCTGACTCTGGGCCCAGAGCTCTATCCACTGAAACACCTAGCTGCCTACTTTAATATAGAGGCCTGGCCCCTGTGTATTTTATACGTTTTGTAGTTATTTTGAATAGGCTCTCCCTTTGCGTTATTGTCTCCCAGATTTTCTTTTCATTATGATGTAGAATGCACTTGATTTCTGTGGATTAGTTTTGTATCCTACATATTCATTGAAGCTTTTAATTGTCCCATTGTTTCTTTGCTGATTTCCTAGGATTTTCTAAATAAATTATCATGTCTTTAGTAAAGCGCAATATTTTAATCTCCTACCTATCTTCTTGCCTTTAATTTCTTTATCATCTTGTTATGATTTCTAGCATTTCTAGATCTTTTTTTTTTCTGTTTGGAGGGGGAAAGATAGGACAGTTGGGGTTAAGTGACTTGCCCAAGGTCACACAGCTAGTTTTTTTGTGTGTTAAATGTCTGAGGAGGAATTTGACTGACTCCAGGACCAGTGCTCTATTCACTGGGCCACCTCGCTGCCCACATTTCTAGATCTTTGACAAATAATAGTGAGGATTCTTGCTTTTACTTTTGTACTTATTGGGAGATGATTTACAATTTGCAGTTTTAAAGGGTTCTTCTCTATTTTATTAACACATAAATAGTGCATGTAACTGAGCCACGTCTCACTATCACTAAACCAATGATAGTTCTTAGCTTTGTTAACTTTATTTTTGGAAATGACAAAAATTCTTGAATCTGCCATTTAACTCCCCTGTATACTTTGTGCCACATACATTTTTACCATTGCCCCAAAGAAATGGTTTTTGAGTGCCTGTTATGGATAAGGCAAGAAAGAAACATGTCCAAGTGGAAATTTACTTTGCTTCTCTGTACAGTGAAATACAATGGAAGGATCTAGGCAAGGGAGTGGCATTGATGCTGGTGGCAAAATGTTCTTCCATTCCCCAAACCAATCAATACTGATTTATGGCTTTGTCCCTCTTCTTCCCTGTTACTGCTGCACACCCGCTACCAAAACAAAAATCATTTCACAGCAACAGTGTCAAGAATCGACTTTTTTCTCTTTGTTCATCTTTTGTCTAGAGACTGGTATAATTTCCAATTCTAGTCTTTTTCCACTCTAGATTCTCTTGTTTGGCAGAGAGTGTTTTGGATGCAAATTGTTTCTATAATTAACTATTTCACAAAGAGCAAGCAAAACATTCTATTCTATTTTCTCATATGAATAATAATGCTATGTAGTAGGTGACATTTCTGTAGCATTTTGTGGTTTATAAAAAAAATATGCAGAACTTAGAAATTAAGCTCTTCCCGTTATGCTCATCCCAGAAGTGAGAATTATTCTTGATATGTGTGTATATAACAGAAATGTCCCGATTGCTATATTTGTACTCACTTTTTGTAAGAACTGGTTTTGGTTGTTGGAAGCTAGAGAATAAGTGTAGGTCAAAGGTATGCATCCCCCCCCCCGCCCCGTCTGTCATCCTTGTGCCTCATTCCTCCTAAACCTGTTCTTTGCTCTTAGCACAAATTCCAATATTCTGTCCCACAATATTCTGACACACACATACACACTCTCTGCCCCAGCCCCACTTTGCTGCCTTCACAATCTTAGCCCCTCTCTAGTTAATCCCTGTTCTCTCCTCTTGAATTCTTTGCCTCCCAGACCTTTCTCCACTCATGCCTTACTCAAGCTCACTCTTGGGTTTCCCACCATCTTCCATCTTTCTTCCCTTCTTCTACAGTGGAGCCACACAACATGGTAACTGAGTCCATTACACATATTGGTGTGCTCTCTTCTTGACTGGATCTCTCCCTGCTGCATGTCAGTCCTTCCGTTCTTCTCTAATTGCCTTTTTCCTCGCATTCTCCTCAATAGTCATTATAAACAATTTCTCTTTTGGATAGAAAGGATCTGTAGTCAGGAAGACTCATCTTCCTAAATTCAAATCTGATCTCAGACACTTACTAAATGTGTGACCTTGGGCAAGTCCCTTGACCCTGTTTGCCCCCAGTTTCCTCATCTGTAAAATGAGTTAGAGAAGGAAATGGCAAACCATTCCAGTATTTCTGTCAAGAAAACCCCAAAGGGGGGCATGAAGAGTTAGACAATTGAATACCAGCAACAATGGTTTACTACCTATTTCCTGATTCCTCTCAGCAGGATCTTGCCTCCTACTTGACCAAGAAAGTAGAAGTTATGTTGGATCTTCTCTTCTCCCTTATCCGATACCTCAATATCGTCTCTCATTTTCACCTCATTGTTTAGTCATTCTCAAAGAAATGGTGCTGCTTCTTGTTAAGAACAGCCCTTCCATGTGTGCCCTTATCTCATCCCCTCTTCTCTCCTTCCTCCTCTCTTCTCCTCACATGCCTGCTCCTAACAGAAGCCTTTCCTAGTCCTCCAGTTATGCATGCTCTTCCCTTCTCATATCATCAGTTATGCTCATCTGTTGTTTCTATCAGTAGAATGTAAGTTCCTTGGGGACAGGTACTGTTTTCTGTTTTGTTTTTGTGTCCAGTACACGGCATGTTGTCCAAATTAGGTCTATGTTGATTAGTGCAAAATGAATTTAACTTCCCAACTAAACTGAAGTTTTTTGAAGGTAGAAACCCTGGTTTAGCATTTCTAGTCTCCATGTCTCTTAATAGTGCACTAATTTGTTGATTATTTAACCCTAAATGAGTCCATCAGTGTTATAGCCATATGTATCTGAAAGTAGACCATTTTGGAGTTAACAGTTTATTATATTATTTATCACATTTAGTCCTAATCTCCTAATCAGAGAACACACTTTCTCCCATTTCAAAATGAAATTCAAGAGCCATGAGAATTCTATTGACTAGCACTTGAACAATTAATAGGTAACGAGTGACTCAAACCTTTACTCCCACGAGCACATGGTTTCTTGTATAACAGTCTCTCTCATTAGCCCCTCAGCCCCGCAAATAGAAGTGCTCTCTGACAGCAAAGATTGCAATCTACCCAAGCTTGCCCATCTTGCTCATGTTGGACAAATTGCATACCTAGTCCCTGCTTCTATTTGCTTTTTTTTTTGGAGGGCAATTGGGATTAAGTAACTTGCCCAAGGTCACACGGCTAGGTTTTTGTTTGTGTGTGCATTAAGTGTCTGAGGTTGGATCCGAACTCAGGTCCTTCTGACTCCAGGGCCAACGCTCTACTCACTGCGCCACCTAGCCGCCCCGTCTAGTCCCTGCTTCTAATAAAGGAAGAGAGAGGAATTATCCTTTTTAATGAATGTTGTCTGTATTTCTCTCTATGTAGTAGAAATAAAGCTGAAGTGAATGTCCTGTTTGAAGGGCCCAGTGTCTTTTATCTTCTTAAAAACAGATTTTTCTATTTTAGAAGCACAAAAACGCAACAACATTTTCAGTGTTTTTACACACACCCAAATCCTTGAGGTTATTGTTTAAACCAATGACATTAAAAATTGGGAAAACCCCATTTGTAATGGAGGTGTGCTGAGACATGCAAGGAAGCACTAAATGAAATTTCACAATCTCTATGGATTATATATGTGCTGTAAACATCATAGTATATTTTAAGACATTTTCTGGATACAAATGATTCAGATTCAGTGAAAGGATTGAAAAACCTTAGTATTTTATATTGTAAAGAGCTGAGTGATTAAATTTCACTTTCTGCTGCTGTTATCAGCTAGTGTTTATGAAGCCCTTTCAAGGTTTGTAAAGTGCTTTGCAAAGATTATTGCATTTTTTATCCTTACAACAACCTTCGGAGGTGGTCATTATTATTGACACCATTTTACAGATGAGGAAACTGAGGCAAGCAAAAGTTAGGTGACTCGTCCAGGGTCATATAGCTAGTGTCTGAGACCAGATTTGAACACATGTCTTCTTGCCTCCAGGTCTACTGCTCCAAGCACTGGGCCACCTTGCTATATTATTTCTTTTGCTGGTAGAATCAATGAAAAAACAGGTCTTTATTTAGAATATCATGACCAACAAAAGAAATATTGGAATGACTTGAATAATGTAAATGAAGGAAGCATAACTCTGAGTAATTATAATGGCAAGTCATGATTCCAGGGAATAGATGATGTCAGTTGAAAAAAAGGAGGCTAAGTGTGCCAAATATTGTACGTACTAACAGACATGGTAACTGTGTTACTTGGCTTTCCTTTATTTCAGAGAAAAGCTAAATGCTGGGAGGATGGGGAAATTTACCTGGAAATGATTGCAACGTATTACAAAATGAATCCAAAGTAATTTAAAAATTAAATTAAAATTTTAAAAAGAAATTGGAAACTATAGGCAGATTATGTTGAGATTAACTCTTTGTTTCCTGTTAAAATCATTTCATTGGCATATGTACCCTATGTGTGTCTGCATGAAGAAAAATCTGGAACTCAATTTTTCTTTCATTAAACAAAAGAAGAAACAATCCAGGAGAATAGAAGGAGAGTTGTAGGAGAGAGAATATTTGCTTCTACTTTGTGGCTTTCAAATTTTATTAAAATTGACAGCTGCTTCTTCTATGAATCATAGCAGTCAAACAAAACCACTGTCCAAGCTTTGTGGTCAAGATGATTAGGCTTTGGGATCTGCCTGATCAGACCATAGGAAGAAGGCTTTTCTCTGTTTTCCATGCAAGTCTAGCAAAGAGGTCAGGATGAGCCACCTCTCCTCGTTCCATCGGAAGCCAGAAAGGTTTTTCCATGCACACTTCAGGAGCAGCTGTGCCTTGAAAACAGCCCTCAATAAGATGTCATTTGTCTTGCTTGGGAAGCTCTATGCCATTGAGTCTGCAGGCACAATGTCATATTCACTTATAATTTATGCTTTCCCCCTACCCGCCCCCTCTCCACCAACTTAAACTATTGTACTATGAAAATGGAGTAGAGGGATGGGCAGGGAGAGGGAGGAGGAATTATTTAACCGGGCAGCAGTGAACACTGGCAGTCCTTACTGCAGCTGGAGCCTAATTTTCTCTTTGGCAGGCTGCAGGGCTATTAGCACAGCCATGGGCATTGGCTGTCTCCTGACTAATCAGAGTTTCAAAAGGGAGTGATAGCCATTTAAATGTAATAGGATTATTCTTGGAATTGTTATACACAAAGCATCTGGACTCTTTAACCCTCTAGTAGCTACCACAGACCTTTTAGACATGATTTTTATTCCCATGGTAAAGAGAAAAGTCAGATTTCTTCTGACTACTAGTAGCAATCACTAAATCAAGAAACATTTATTTAGTACCTACTTTGTGACAGGCACTATGCTAAGTGCTGGAAGGGCATTCTGGGATTTGTAGTTTATTTAGTGGGACATCTTTCCAGGTAGCTAGGTGGTTCAGTCAGTTCTGGACTCACCTGGAGTCAGGAAGACCTGAGGTCAAATATAGTCTCAGATACTAACTGTGTGACCCTGGGTAGGTCACTTAATTTTAGCATGCCTTAATTTTCTTATCAGTAAATTGAGAGTATTTAGTATTTCCTATTTGCTCAGGGTTGTTTTGAGGATAAAATGAGATAATATTTGTAAATCACTGTCAAAACTCTAAAGTACTATATAAATGCTATTGTTATTCTGATTAGTGAGGAGCAGTTGACTGATTTGACTAAGCTACTAAGCTTAGGTTGGAGTGGGGTCTGACTTTAATGTCAGACAAAGGAGGTTTTAGTTTAGTCTGTTTTCTTTCCTTCAGACTCAGTATCATATTGCTGTAGCAAATATTTCTAGAACTATATCAAGTAATAGGGTGTCAGTGCTTCACAGCCGTGCCTTAACCCTGATCTATTTGCAAAGACTGCTAGTGTTTCCCCATGTTGTTGTTCTTTAGTAGTTTTCAGTCATGTCCAACTCTTTATGACTTCTTTTTTAGGAGGTTTTTTTGGCAAAGATACTGGAGTGGTTTGCCACTTTCTTCTCCAGCTCATTTTACAGATAAGGAAACTGAGGCAAACAGGGTTAAATGACTTACCCAGGGTCACGCAGTAAAAGTCTGAGACTGGATTTGAACTCAGGAAAATGAGTTTTCCTGATTCCAGGCATGGCACTCTATCCATTATGCTACTTAGCTGCTTCTATCATTCTCCATTATACTTGATGATCGATCTTGGTTTTGGATTGATACTATTTCTATACTTTCTATTGCTTTTAACACAAAAGGGTACAATAATTTCTCAAAAGTTTATTTTAAAAAGCATTTATTGATAGAATCTTGTGATTTTTATTGTTTTTTGTCATTAATATGTTCTATTATGTTTAGAATTTCCATAATGAACCAACCCTGTATTCCTGATATAAACCCAAACCAATCATAGTGTATAATCTTTTAAAATATTTTGCTATAATCTCTTTGCCTATATTTTATTCATACACTACTACATATAAATTTTAAGAAGGCTATATAGATCCCTGTTTCCTCTTATAATAGTGTTGAAAACAGATTCTCCTTTTTTAGAAAAAAAAAAAGAAATTGTAACCATGATATTTAGTATTATCCTTAATATACCTTTAAGAAACTCAGCTGAGACCCAACGAAAGAACTGATCATCTTTTTTTTTTGCTTTTTTTTTTTTTTTTGGACGGCAATTGGGGTTAAGTAACTTGCCCAAGGTTACACGGCTAGGTTTTTTGTTTGTGTGTGTTAAGTGGCTGAGGCCGGAACCGAACTCAGGTCCTTCTGGCTCCGGGGCCGGCACTCTACTCACTGCACCACCTAGCCGCCCCGAACTGATCATCTTTAAGAAGGGAAATGGTACCCCACCTTTCAAAAAAAAATTGGTTCTTCAGTTGAATTTGTTTTGATGGATCTGGAGAGTGGAGTTACTTAGGTGTTAGCAATAAGTTTTTCTATGCCTTTGTTTTTGTTTAGTCATTTTAGTCATGTCTGATTCTTCATGATCCCAATTGGGGTTTTCATGACAGAGATACTGGGGTGGCTTGCCATTTCCTTCTCCAACTCATTTTCTGATGAGGAAACTGAGGCAAACAGGGCTAAGTGACTTGCCCAGGGTCATACAACTAGTAAGTGTCTGAGGTCAGATCTGAACTTAGGAAGATGAGGCCTGTCAGCACTCTATTCACTACACCACCTAGCTGCCCCTTGCCTTATGTATATAGTAAGGAAAGGCTATCATGTACCCCAAACATCATCGGTCTATTCATTTTTAAGAAGCAGAAATAAGGTAGTATCTGTTATAGCAGTGGAAGAAGTAGGGTTATCTTTATACTTTCCTGTTCTTCCTTTACCCTACCATGTGCATCCCCCTGGGGCTGACCAGACTCTCTGCTTCCAAGGGGACTCTTAGTCTTATCCTCCGAGACAAGATGCCTGCCTCTGGTGCTCCTTAACTACAATGTTGTGGTCCCACAAAGGTAAGCCTTTAGAGTAGGAGTGTGCAGACCAGAGACCTTTGATGCATTTGTTCCTCTCGGGTTTTCATGTCTGATTGTGCTTAGAGTTCACTGATGAAGCCATAGAGAAACAGGAGTGTGTGGGGCAGTGAAAAAAAAAGAGCCCAGAAGTGGACGGGGGGAGCCTGCTGAAATGCCTCCAGACTTTTTGGCTCCCATTGAACGACTATTGAATCAGACAACTTTGTGTTCCCAAAATGGCAATGTGCTTTTAGGTTATAATGACACCACAGCTGGACATGACCCTTGCCAGTGAGTGGAACTGAGCTGTGGCATAAATCATGTGAACTGCCTGTCTCCCCACTGCCTCAATCTAACACCCTCTTTTAAAGTCCTCCGTCCCTCATATCTCAATATGATCTCAATATGATCATCCCTGAATCTGGCACAGCCTCCTTCTGTCTGCTGCTGGGGTTACCATCAAAAGGCCAGTGGACTGAGTGAAGGACTTCCAGACAATAACTTGCAAGTGCCTTTTCTCTTCTCCATCGGGAATTACCTGACTCTAGATTCTCTTTGTGCATTTCTTTTGTTGCTCTTCTGTTTCATTTGGTTAGCTATTTTATTGTGGTTGCAAAAATTTTAGAGGGAGCTGGACATGGTTGGAATCTTTACCAGAAGTCCCTATGTGACTATTTATTAATATCTCTAGACAGAAATCCATCAGTCTCAAGTGAGGAGAATTTAGCAATTTTTTTCTCTAGAAAAATTATCCCTTGTGAGTTTTAAGAATAAATATTTCCCTTGTCTGTTCCCAAATGACCAATATCCATTAACATAATATCTTTAAAACTAATTCTGTACTGGAGGAAACCATGCAATGATAATCCCCTGTCCCTCCCCATCCCTCCATAGACTTTTAAGAGCAACAGCTTCAAAGCACGTCCCCTCAACCTTTTAGAATGATTTAAGCTCCCTATATGGAGGTGCCTTATTGTCTTCTCTAATGACTAATAAATAAATTCCTTTGGTACAGAAGATTTTTAATGCCCTCTATTTGCCACGGAGTAATTGCCCCTTTATCTTTAGACAGCTTGAGAAAAAAAGCAATATAAGATTTGAAGAAATTAATTGCTGTTCATTTTCAGTTTAGTAAACCTTTATTTAGTGTCAACTCTGCAAAACTAAATGTGTCTAGGCTCTTGGAGGGGTCAGATATAATCCCTGCCTGCAGTGAGTTTGCAGTTTAAAGAATGCACACATAAATAATGCAACATAAAATAGAGCATTAAATAGATCTTTTTTATTAAGCATAAGCCAAGGGCTTTGAAAGCCTATGGGAAATGGATCCTTTCTGACCTATAGAGCAGGAAATTTTATGAGGAAAGAGAGCAGAGCTGGAAGGGACTTTAGAGATTACCTAATTCAACCCCTCATTTGCAGATGAGGAAACAGAGTCCCTGAGAAGTGAAATTAATTACCTAAAGTGACATTTGAACCAGGTCTTATACACTACATGGGACTTGAGCTAACTGAAATGTGAGAGGAAGGTGGGGGCCTGTGGACTAATGTGAACAGTCTCCTGAAAAATCACAAAGTATGTCACTCAGGGCATTGAGTGTGCACTTCTTTCTTCCACAAGAAGCTTTTCCTGATTCTCTTGAAGGCTAGTGCTTTCCCTTGAAGATCAGCCTTGAAGATTCATCCCATCTGTGTCTTTTTAATACTTACTTGTTTGTCTGTTATCTCCCCCATTAGAGTGTGAGCTCTGTGGAGCAGGAACTTTTTTTTAATCCTTTCTTTGAATTCATCCTAAACAATAAATGCAGTTCCTGGTGCTTAATATTTATTGATCATAAGACTTCGGCTCAACAGACTCCTTAAAGACGGTCAGTTCCATCTCCCTCTATAAATAAAGAAACTAAGACTTCTTTGTGAGCACACAGTAAGGAGAACACTTAGCATTTGAACTCAGGTGTTTCAACTAAAGAACTTATCCGTCAATGGTATGAAGAAAGGCAAAGAGACTTTTGAGCAGGCAGCCTAAGGGCAAGATGAAAGCAAGGAGCCAATATATAAAATATTCATAGCAACTTTTGTATATGTGGTAGCAAAGAACTGGAAAGAAAGTGGGTTCCATTGATTGGAGACTGACTTGAGAAATTCTGGCATATGAATGAAATGGAATATCATGTAATATGAAACAACAAATGCAGGGAGGATTCAGGAAAGGCTTCTTTAAAAGCCAAAGACAGTCTTTTCTGTTGGATCTTGGAGGTAACAGGGAGCCACTGGACTTGGCTAAATAAAGGAGCACATGGTTAGACCATCACTTTGGGAAGAAACATTGGACAGCACAGTAGAGGGTGAGCTACAGCAGGTAGAGACATGAGACAGGGAGACCAATCCCAAGAAAATCATTGCAATAGTCCAGGCAGTGAGGGCCTGTGGCATGGTGGTGACAGTGTCAGGTAAGAGAGGGATACACACGACATATGTTTGGGGGAATACAAAGTGGACAGGACTTGGCAGCTGGCTGGTATTGGTGAGGGTGGTAGGTAAGTGGGAGAGAGAAAGACGTCTAGCTCTCAAGTCTGGGGGAGTAGGAGTATGGTGGGACACCCTCAACAATAATAGGAAAATTAGGAAGGGGGAGGGATTCAAAGGAAAATTAATGAGTTTAGTTTTGGACATGTTGCATTTAAGATGTCTATGAGACATCTAGTTTTGGATGATTTGACTGCCTTATTACTCCAATTAACAGTCAAAGATGTAAGAGTAGAACTCAGAAGAGAGATTGGACTGGATAAATAGATCCAAGAATCAACTGACTATAGAAATGCCTTCTACACGTGTTAATATTCTACCCTTTAAGGTCCAATTCAGTCACTTCCTCCATAAACCCTTTCTTCATCTCTCCAATTGGGGGAAGATTTCCTCTCACTCCAATGCCCAGGAACCAATATGAGCTTTGGGCTCTAGGTGGCTTGCACTAGTGCTATTTCTGACAGAGGTGAGATGATTTTTTTTAATGGCACATGGGCAGGCAATGGGCGCACAAGGGCATGAGGAAGCTGCCCAACTCAGTTTTCCTTTTAGTTTTGGACCCTGAATATAAAAAGCTTAAGAGGAAGGTGCATCTTGTGGAGGTGTCTCCACTTGAGTTCACTAGTTCACAAACTGCTTAAAGATCAATTGAATTGATAGAAGTAATTGATAGTTAGCCGCTTTATGAACTGAGGTCCAGAAATTTGTCCAGGGTCACATTGGAATCCAGCACTCAGCTGCTTTCCTTCCATTAAAAATGATTGTTGGGGCGGCTAGGTGGCGCAGTGAATAGAGCGCCGGCCCTGGAATCAGAAGGACCTGAGTTCGGAGCCGGCCTCAGACACTTAATCCACACAAACAAAAAAACCTAGCCGTGTAACCTTGGGCAAGTTACTTAACCCCAATTGCCCTAAAAAGGGGCGGCTAGGTGGCGCAGTGAGTAAGAGCGCCGGCCTCGGAGTTGGGATGATCCGAGATCAGATCCGGCCTCAGAAAATGAGCACCCACACATAAATCAAATGACTAGCCGTGTAACCTTGAGCAAGTTACTTAACCCCAATTGCTTTAAAAAAAAATGATTGTTGATGCTCATGCTTTAGTTTTTTATTATCAATATTTTTCTAAAAATACTTTCATATGAAAAATCCGTTTTAAAATATCAAGTTCATCATGTGAAAGGTAAAATTGTGAGGCAAAGATTTCACTGAACTGTGCAAGCTTTAAGGAACCTCTAGGGGGTGCTGTTGTACTGAAAGTTCAAGATTTTGGTATGGAAGGTGGAAATAGTTCAAAGGAAAAATATTTATTTGGATTTTTAGTAGAATTAATATATTAAATGGTAGTTCATCTGGCACAGAATGGCATTTAATAGCCATTAAAATATATTACTTTATAATCATTAATCTTCCATTAATAATAAAGCTTGAGACATACTGTTCAATGGTATACATTTTTATATATACCATTTGCATTTAACATTATTTCATCCTAAGTTATTTAAAATAGATGAGATGCCCATGATGGGTAGAGGAGCAGACCGATGATGCAGGGGGCAATATACTTTGCTATTCTGATATTTTAGGGAATTTATGAGACCCTTGTCCCATAATTCCCCATAGGAGGGTCCAGTCAATGTCCTGAAGACCGTCCTTTACCTCTTTTAATGACTCATGATTCAGGAACTGTCAATCTAATTATCTTTCGCCGTCATACCTCCGTTTTTAATATTTCCCAGATAAGTCATCTGTGCCACTCTTTTACAGAGGTCATTGTTGATCACATACCCTAATTGGGCTTTGCCCACTCTGGGTCCTTTTGATTCTGCAGATTGTGGTTTCCCATAACCTGCAGCCATGTAGCATTATTGTTAGAATATTGATGATTTTTTTGTGTCAGGAACAGATTGGGACCCTTGAAATTACCAAACATTTTCCTAGAGATAATAATAATAACTAGAACTTATTTAACTTTTAAGGTTTACAAAGCATGTTACAAACGTCATTGTCCTTCCTCACAATAGTCCCGAGAGGCAAGTCCTGTTATTGTCTCCCTTTTTCACATGAGGAAACTGAAGCAAACAGGTCAAGTGACTTGCCCAGGGTTTAATGGCAAGTGAATTTCTGAGGCCAATTTGGAAAAGTCTCCCTGACTCCACTAGGTCCATAACTTCATTCACTGGGGCACGAAGCTTTCCAGCAATGGGGAAGTCCCCCATATACTTGTATTACTGACAAACATTTTAGTGACATCAGAATGTCAAGCCCTGGAATACTAGAGAGCCTCCTAAAAGAACTTAAAAACTGTTCAAAAAAGTTGACTACGCAGAAAAAAATGAAGAAGAGAAAGAATGCCTATTGTCCAGACTAGGACCTTCTGTGCTTGGACGGACAGCCCATTGTTGGTCTAATAGTACATATGTCTTAGCAGACACTGCAGATGGCTAGTAGAGCTGGGCCCAGCAATGAATGGGAAGAAGAGCCAAGTGAAATGACTTTGGGGATCATTCCTAACAGTAGTAGATGACTATTCATTGCTTACATTTATACTTGAATTTTACCATGTCTTTTCAAAGTGACTTGTTTGCATAGAAAGGGTGGCTTTTTTCTCCCTTCTTAAATAAATTTATTTTTCATACTATCATTTCATTCCTCAAATTTGAACCTTTTTGAAAAAATTCAGTATCTCATACTGTATCCATTCTAAATCAATGCTTCAAGGAAAGATTTAAATGGGACTCTCATCTCTCTTTTTATTCTAACATCAAGCAACAGATAATATTCTCTTTATAAACAGAATTTTATTATGTATATCTTTTTTCTGAGAAATAGGTAAACATATACATATGAAGGAGAGAATTTTATAGGTACTTCTAAATATGACATTTAGAGTTCCAATTTGTACTCACTTGGTGAATGATGAGTCAATTTATAGAGCAAATTTATAAAGCAAAATATATTTGCTTTCCCTTTGAGAAATGTTGCCATGTATTGTTCTTGATTCATGTTGAGACAATTTTTTCAAAAGTTTATGTTAAAGAGAAAAAAATTGTTATTAAATGCCTAAAAGCTCTATCCTTAGTTTGCTGGAGGATCGAGAGCTTTTGAATCAAAGGATAAACTGAGCCCCCTGGCCTGTTAGGGTATTGTTTCCTTCCCGGGCTCTTTGAAGCAGAAATTACCTTTAATATTCAGAATTTTCCTTTCTCCAGAAGCATGTGACTATGTCCCATTACATTTTTTTAGCTTACCAAAGTTACATTTTTTACCTTTTTTGTTTTTTGAAAGTGGTAGGGTAGGGCAATTGGGGTTAAATGACTTGCCCAAGGTCACATGGCTAGTTTTTGTATTAAGTGTCTGAGGCCGGATTTGAACTCAGGTCCTCCTGACTCCAGGGCCAGTGCTCTACTCACTGAGCCACCTAGCTGCCCCAGGTTACATTTTTTTAAAACAAATTCCATGCACAGAATGATTTTTCAGAGACTGATAATATACAGCTATATTAACTTTTAGGAAGGTAGAAACTGGTAGGTAGAAAATTTTTATTTAGTGACTCATCTTCTCTGTGAGGTAAGAACCAGTGATAATTCACAAGTATTTATTTATTGATGGCAGTGAGTAAGGGTGCTGAGGCCTGGAGTCAGGAAGACCTGAGTTCAAATTCTGCTTCAAATGCTTACTAACTGTCTGATCCTTAACCACTATCAGTTTCAATTTCCTCATCTTTAAAATGGGGAAAAATAGCTAGCACCTATTTCATTGGGATGTGAAGGTCAAATAAGATCATGTATTACAGAGCTATATAAATGCTAGCAATTAATCTTAAGCAGCTCCCATGCATGTAGTGCTAACAGTCATAAGAAAAAAGTATGACAGTCTTTTTCCTCAAGAAGCTTACATTCTAATTGAGGAGAGAAGATACTGTATGAAACAATCAATGGATAGTTTGTGTGACTATAGAAGTGCTAAATAATTGTGCTAGATTCTAGTCCTTGCAGTAGTTTATAATAATTGTAAGAATAACAGTACTAATAATAATGACAGATAACACTTAAATAGTTTTTTGAAGTTTACAAAGGGCTTAACCTTTATCATCTCATTTGAGCCTTCAAATAGGTCTGTGAGATAGCTGCTGCTATTAACCCCTTTTTGCAGATGAGGATAAGCTGAGTAAGGTTAACTGACTTGCTCTGGCTTATACAGCTAGTAAGTATCAGAAGCAGGTTTTGAACTCAGCTCTTTCTGACTCCCAAGTCTATGATTATAGGCACTACACAGAAATCAGTATGGGCTTTTTACACTTCCTCCTTCAACTGGTTCTTCAAAACAAATGAGCAGAATTTGGATAAATGAAGAGAAGAAAAGGAAAACAAAGCTTTCTAGAACTGAGCAAAAATCAGGGGGTGGGGGAAGAATGACCTTGTTGGGTAAAGGAGGACACTGGCCAGTGGACCCTGACTAGAAATGAAGGCTCAGTTTGGGGAGCAGTAGAAAGAGTAAAGATTTGATGTTTATTCCTTTAAGAGGAGAAAATTGGTCATTAGGGACTTAAAGTAATCTTTTTTTGGTGGTGGTGGGGGAGGCCATCAGGGTTAAGTGACTTGCTCAGGGTCACACAGCTAGTAAAGGGACTTAAGTAATCTTATATCTCACCTCTCTTCATTAGTGACCAATAAAAAATTAGTTATTTAAATATTTTAATTTAGAGAGTTCATAAGTCTTGAGAACTGGAAGAAACCTTAGAGATCATCTAGTCCTATCCCTTTATTTTACAAATGAGGAAACTGAGTCACCACTCAGTGCTCCAGGTCAAATTACTTGCCCAAGGTCACACAAGATGTGAATTAGGTCTAGAAAGCTAAGTCACTGGATCCAGATCTGGTGTTTTTTCCACTCTTTCAATACTTCAGTGACTGATTTCTTCAACATGGCCATGCCTTCGTGGACAGAAAAGTCTAGCCATATTCTTATTAGTGTCTTATTATTAAATCCCCTTCCTTTGCAGTGTTCTATATTTTCTCTCCATAAAAACTGGAATCCAGGTACTTCTTTCAAGTAGTAGTGATACTTCCTATTCTATCAACTGCTGTCTGTTGTATAAGGTCAATTAGTCAGTTACTCAGGGAGTATTTATTATGAACTTAATATGTCCCAGGCACTGTTCCAAGTGTCAGGAATATAAATACAAGCAAAAAGAAAGGTAGTGGGGCGGCTAGGTGGCGCAGTGAATAGATCACCGGCCCTAGTGTCAGAAGGATCTGGCCTCAGACTTTTAACACAACTAGCCATGTGACCTTGGGCAAATCATTTAACCCCAATAGCCCTGCCCTCCCCACTCCAAAAAGCAAAAAAAAAAAAAAAAGTTCCTGCCCTCCAGGAGTTTACACTCTAATGGAGAAAGACAATAAGTCAAAGGAATATGGAATGTCAGAGGATGGGGGGCACAAAGGTCACCTGGCCAGTTGTGTGACTGAGAAGAAAACATGGCTACCTAGGTACCCTACCAAATGGAGGGCTACCCAGTGAAAGATAGAGACCCAAAAGACTGAAGGTGCTGAATGGTGGAAAGCATGCTAGGTAAATGCTTAAAAATTGCTACCGAGGTTTCTGGGGCGAGATCTGTTTGCAGTTCATAAAGATTTCTGACACATAGAAAAGTTAAAATATTTATTTTAGTAATTCAGAAGTGCTCTCAAGTTTTAGCCCTTCCAAAAGCCTGAGTAGATATTTTTTAAAATTGCATTTAACAAACTAATTACAGATGTCCTTTTTCATAATGAGATCAATCAGAGACTTTTGTCTGTTATGGAATTGATGAACTAGGAAATAAAGTCAATATATTTGATCTTCACAAAGTGGAAATGGTCCTGGATTTGGTGTTAGAAGACCTAGATTCAAATCTCAGCTTTTCTTTCATCTGGGTAAAGTGTTAGACAACTCTCTTAGTCTCCATGGCCCTCAAGTTCCTCATCTGAAAAATGATAATTGAACTCAGTGATGGGTGGGGTCCTTTTGAACTTGAAGTCTTTGATCTTATGTTAAATTCCCACATGCAGAATTTTAAATTTCTGTTGCTTCTGCTCTCCTGCTGCTGCCGTTTCTTCTCTTTCTCCTTCTCCTCCTCTTCCTCTCCCTTTTCCCCCCTCCTCCTCCTAATTCTACTAGCTAGCATTTATATGGCACCTACTATTTGCCAGGCACTATGTCCGAGGATTTGCTAATATTACCTTATTTGATCCTCACAACAACCCTGGGAGGCAGGTGCTACTATTGTCCTGTTTTATAGATGAGGCAATGGAGAATGAGAGTAGTTGTCTTGCCCAGGGTTTACATAGCTAGTGAGTGTCTGAAACAGAATCTGAACTTGGCTCTTCCTGACTTCAAGTCCAGAGCTCTACTCACTGTGTCATTGAGCTGCCTCTAACTGGTTTTAGTTCTGTAACTACCAATGCTATTCCTACTGGTTATTCAAAAGAGACTATCAAAAAAGGAAAATCACATATAAATTTGAGGGATGTATTATGGCAATACACACCGTTTCGTTCAGCCTGGAGTTTTAGGGGGTGGGGATGTGTAGATCTTTGGTTTGGGTAGTATTGGGTACTCTGAAAAACATATGCAGTTTAGTCAGAGAGATTTACCTGCAATACAGAAAGGTAAATGACCTCTCCAGGCTCACACATGTATGTATGTATGTATGTATGTATGTATGTATGTATGTATGTATCAGAGGCAGGAATTGAACCCAGGACTTTCTGACTTTCAGGCTAGCTCTCTGAGGTGCTGAGATACTTGTATTTCAATGTACAAGAAGAATCTTAAATTGAATTACTTTACCCATATTTTAAAACTATCAAAATATTTTCTACATAAGCATATTACTTGCTATCCATTGTTGGTAAATATGTACAACATATTGCTTCTCTGTTATTTGTAAATATATACAGGAGGGAGGTAGCTTAGAGAGTTGGATGGAATGCTGATTTGAAATCAGGAAGATCTGGCTTTCACTCCCATTTCTTGTGCTTACTAGCTGGGTGACTCCTGGACCAGACTCTTAACTTCTCTGGGCTTCAGGCATTTCCCTAGAACCAACCCACCAAGATTTAGACTTATCTTCCTCCTCAGTCTCAGAGGAGGGAATCCCCTAAACTGATGAAATAGCTGATCCTTCCTGTGTTCCAAAATTACTGTGCCTCCGTGTAGTATTAATTATGTGGAAATAACGGGTGGCTTCTTAGCATCGGCAGTTAAACAGACATGTGTGAAGCATCCTGGATGTGCGATGGACTGTATCTGGTGCTGACGTTAGGAAGAGTGATCTATTACGGGTCTGATTCGACTTGTTTACAATCTCATGGGGAATGACTGATACAAGGGAGAGTAACTTAAGTGCAAAGCAGAGACATAAGCCAAGTATTATGAGAAATTTGAGGGGAGAGAGGAGTTTGGGTTTTGGAGGGGAGGGGCCGTGCTTCACAGAAGAGATGGTACCTCAAGTGGGCCTGGAAGACAGTAACAGACAAGAGATGAAAATGAGGAAGAATCCATTCCAGGCATGGGAAGATGACCTAGACTAGAATGGGTAATATTTGGGGATGCAGGGCTGAAACTTAAGGATTTGACTGTTCAGAGCTCCTTAAAATTCAGAGAAACTAGAGCCTGAGCTCCCAACTATCTCAGGGAGGGACAACCTAATAGAACGCTACTGACCTAGAATTCAATTTATCAAGCTACGAAATGAAGGATTCCTAATTAAGGATGTGGGGTTCAGGTCCCAGCATGACCTTGACTGTCTGTGTGACTCTGGGCAAGTTATTGATCTCTGATTCTGAGTTTTCTGTTTATAAGATGAGGAATTTGGTTACATTGTAAGTAGCTTTCAGTTCTGCCTTTAGTCAACTGAACTGAACCTAGAACACAAAGTTAGAAGGCAGGTCACCGTCTGCAGTAACAGAAGGATGGAAGAAGAAAAATAATTTTTGGTCTTTCTGTGACTTAAAACAGGGTTTTCATTACTATACCATAGATTTTTTTTTTAAATTAACTTCGGAATAGTCTGTGATATGTAGCACAAAGAATAGGTGATTAGAAGTTAGGAGTTATAGGTTCTAGTTACTAGTAGTAGTGCTACTACTAGTTCTACTAACTGGTCTTATACTCTTGGACAAGTCAGTCACTGTACCTCTCTGTCAGTTTCCTTATCTGTAAAATTGATTAGGTGTTCAGCCTTCCTTATATGGTGGTTTTTAGGACCCAGCTAGTTAATATGTCTGTGTTTGTGTGTCTATATCCCTGTCTATCACTTACTGCTTACACTATTCTTTAGGTCTGCCTTATAATCTGAGTACTTAATAAGCAAGTCAATAAGGGCAGCAGATTCGAAGAAAGCTTTTCACTGAAAAGCTCCAACCATTCCTATTAGGGAAGGAAGGGATTTCTAGCTCCAAAATACCAGATCCTTCCTGACAAAGACAAAAAAAAAAGCAACTAACCAGATACAATAATAATAATAATATATCTAGCTATAGATATAGGTTGTTACAAATGCTCTTGTGCAGTTTTAAGTGATGTAAGGCAAAAACAATTATACTGGGACTTTTGGGATATCCTAATTGATCTTGTTGTAGAAAGGTTATAATGCCAAATGAAAACTATAAGCTGAGAAAGGAGTATAGCAAGTTAAAGTTCGGGAAAATTGAACTTTTAGAATGTTTTTTGGACTTGAAGAATTGAAGTCAAAACTCTTTCCAAAAGTTAAATCCTTCTGTTTGCTTGCATGATGGATTTAGTTTTTTTGCTTTCTACTTAGCTCCTGGTGGGGAAAAAGTCCTTTTGGTTTTTTCCCCCTTCCAAAATTTTGCAGTGGCAGAGCTGGGTCCTATCAAGAGAGCCTCTGACATGGCTCCTTCTGTAAATGCACTCCTCCTTTTCCTCCTCCTGCTGCTGCCTCCTCCTCCTCTTCCTCCCCCCCCTTTCTCTCTCTCCTCCTACTCTTCCTCCCCACCCTTTCTCTCTCTCCTCCTACTCTTCCTCCTCCTGCTGATTTTGCTTCCTCCCTCCTCCCCCCGCTGCCTCCTCCCTCCTTCTGCCTCCTCCTCCTCTTGCTCCTCTTCCTCCTCCTCCTTTTTCTTTCTTTCAAACACTCAATACATTTAGAGCCTGATCTTGTGCAGAAAATATCCCTGACATTTGAAGAGCTCCAGGGATTCAGTGAGCATGCTCAGTCCTTCCCTCCTGCTAGAAAGAGGAAGCTAGTTTACATACGAGTCATACCAAGCATAGCCAGCATGTCAGTGCAGTTAACTTGCAGCGGGGCTGTGAGGAAAACTAGCGTGTCTTTGTCCTAGGAAATGTGCCTCGTTTTTTGGCCTTTTTTATTGCTTTTTTTAATTTGAAGAAAGATTCGTAAAGACTTCTGAAACTGCCTTTTAACTCCAAGTCAAGGATAACGCCACACGTACCGTTTCCGGATAAGCCCTTGAGGGGTTAGTGTGTGTGTCCGCGCGCTCGGAGCTTTTGTGTGCGCGTGCCTTTTTCTTTTTTTTAAACTTTTACACACTTTATTTTGATAGTTTGAGGCTGGGCCTCTCGCTTTGCTCTTCTTCTTCTTCTTCTTCTTCTTTTTTTGTGGAGTTAATAAAAAGAGCCAGGCGCTCCCGAGCAATAATTGATTTTTGAATCCTCTTTAACGTTTTGGGGCAAAAG
The DNA here is from genome assembly GCA_011680675.1 of Gymnobelideus leadbeateri. Classification (NCBI taxonomy): domain Eukaryota; kingdom Metazoa; phylum Chordata; class Mammalia; order Diprotodontia; family Petauridae; genus Gymnobelideus; species Gymnobelideus leadbeateri. The sequence continues at coordinate 283,443 of WOXC01002239.1, forward strand.
CAAACAAGCTGGTTTTCTCTGCTAAGCCCAATAAATGCTATTTATGAAGATGGACCTGTTGAATTACCAGTACTTGGACAAGATGAACAACAATATCGGCATTCTGTGCTATGAAGGTAGATACCGCCCGCTCAGGGGAGAAACTGACCTGCTCCTTGTGTGTGTCTGCCGGGGGAGGCCCCTCCCTCTGATCAGTATTCTAATAACATTGTCTTGGAGGTGGTTGTTGCTGTTTGTCTTTATAGCAGGCTGTCTTCTCTGGGCTTTCAAGGGTTCTGGATAGTGGGGCTCCATGGATTCTTTCCTAGGCAACAAAGTTGCCTTTGGTGTTCGGTATCATTGAAGAGGAACTTGACTGAAATACTCCCTGGGAGTTTTGTGGGTGCCCGCTCCAGGCGGACTCTGATTGATGTGTGGTCACATCAGTGTATTTCGCTGTCTCAGTAATCCCTGTGTATGTAACACACACTCGAGATTTGGTGAGGTCGCTGGGGGTGGGGAAGATCGTTCGATGTTGCTGTTGTTGTTATCACTTATTCTTGTGAACAAAGAACTCTTAGTATCCAAGTACAAGTCCAACTGGAAGGCTCTATGTTCTCTATGTTGGTATGGTAGGGCGCTGGCATTTGTTCTACATAGCATACAGTATTTTTAGGCTTTCCAGGATGGGGGGATTGTTTAAAAAGAAATCTGCCTGGGTTTGAGAACAAAAAGTTACAGTGTGTTTTTGTTGTTAAAGGAGTGATAGACCAAAAACCATAAAGAATTTTGCCATTCATTTTGGACGACTGGTTCTGCACCCATGTTAGATAGTACAGACTGGCCCTTTGTTTGGTTTCTCATTTCCTGTACAGCTCTGAGAGGATTCTGACATTGAAGGATGTTTCTCCTCCCTTCTTCACTCCCCCACATTCTGGTCTCTTGTGGAAATAATTACACACAACACCCCAGGAAAAAAAAGTTTTAAAACTGAAAAGATTTTTAGGGAGGGGAAAAAAAAAACTAACAAAAAACCCAACCCAGATTCTAATGCTGTCATTTTCCAGTGTCTAGCACTCTTAAAATTGTCTCTGGTTGTAGTAAAAGGAAAAACTCTATTCCTTTAATTGGCATTATCTACGTGCAATTTGAAGAAGGGGTAATGGCCTGACTTGGAGTGGCTAGGAAGGCACCACTGAGGGAATTTGGCTTGGCAGTATGAGTGTTTTTGTTGTAACCACACACAAATAGTGCAGCTTCAAGAAGAGCATTTTCCATGTTCTTTTCGAAATTAAAGTTAGCATTTCTCTTGGACAAGAAAGATGTGGGGGTTGGGATGGGGAGGAGACTATAATCCACTGGAGGATTCGATGAATTCAGATCACATGCTGGGAATATTCCTAAGGAAAAGGCTCTTTGCCTAAACCCAATCACAAACCTGTCCTCCCTCCCTTGAAAACATAAACACAAAATCCTCGCTCTAGTTGGTTGTTTTCTTTGTACTTGTGGGGGAGGATCCGGTATTTTGGAGCTAGAAATCCCCTCTTTCCCTACTTACTGGAGCTTGGAGGGTTTCAGTGAAAAGCTTTCTTTGAATCTGCTGCACAAAGTATTGACTTGCCTTTTAAGCGCTCAGATTACAGGGCAGACCTAAAGAATGGTGGAAGCAGTAAGTGATCCAGCTTGTTTCCTTGGTATCTTAATACACTATAGTTTGTTTTTGAAACTTTTTTTTCCTTCAATAGATGGTGAACACAAACCTTTGTTTCACGGTTTCCCTGCCCCCATTGGGTGATTATCCTCCTATAAGGAGTAAATAAGGTTAAAAAAAAAAAGTACAACATAGTTGTCAACCTTTTAGGCAAGTCCAAACCTTGTTAGGAAAGCTGATATCAAATTAATATTTTATGTGTGCAGCTGGCCGTGGGGAGGTTAAGCTGATAGAGGGCCTTGGCGGCTTGGTTGGTTCACTATTTGTGGAGGAATGAGAAGTCCCAGCTCTAGTTTTTTTGCTGTGGTCTCTGTTACTTATAAGAGACTCTGATTTTGAAAGTAAAATAGATGTATGGGAAACAGGAGATGATAGGCCATATAGTCTGTTTAGTTTAAACATCTGTTACTGTTTTCCTTATTATGAACGTTAGCATTATTTAACACCAAAATAAACACACAGGAAATGAAGAAAAGCAAAGCAAAGTGTGCGTGGGGTTTATAGTGAGCTGTTTATGTCCTGGTGGTTTATTCAGTATAAACACTACTCACAGCTGCAGCGAACCCCAAAGGGCGACTTTTGGAGATCCGGGAAGACCTTCCTTGCCAGACCTTGTGATTTCTTCAAGGGTACCTGGCTTAATCAGTGAAGACACTCCTCACGCAGAAGCAGGTCAAGACTCCTCTACATCTCAGTAAATTGTCTTTGTAGAATACTCCTAATTAACTGATGACAAGCCCTCTGGTGATCAGCCTCCCCAAACTTAGGGAGACTGATCTGGGCCTGTCAGGGGAAGTCCTTCTTGCTAGGTTAGGACCTGCCCAGAGCTTTGGCTCTGCCTCCATTGCCTCTGAGAACCCTGGGTCAGCTCCAGGTTCCCTCAGACGCCCAGGGTCACTGCTAGGTTGTACGTGTTAAGCAGATCCTTTGGGCCTTTCAGTGATGAGGTTCCACTGAGGAGGATACTTGAGCTCACCTACCAAGATCAGAGAAGTCATTTTGTAACTGACCTGTACTTGGAGGGTCCTGTCTTTGGCTCTTCAGTACTGTTGTTTCCTATAGTTGGCTGTTATTTGATCTCACTTTTTATTGGAGGCCACTTCCATGCCTCTTAAATAGGAATATGTAGCACTTGACAGTATAACTCAGAGGATATTTTAAAATGTTAAGGTTTTCTTGAGAAATTATTTTCATTGACTTCTAATTTTGGTCCTGATCTTCTTCTACTCTGTTCATTCTGAGCACTAATGAAAAGGAGCTAGTCTTTTTTTTTTCTTCCCCAAATGCTTTATTAACTTCTGGTTTACATCATTCATTTCTGCCAGATTTTGAGTTACAATTTTTTCCCCACTTTTCCCCTACCCATCACCCCAGAATAGCAGTTCCACAGGATATCCCCTCGTCCAGTCTGCTCTCTCCCATACCTCCTTTGACTTTTCCATTAGGGCAAGGTGAATCCCTGTGCTCCAATGCCTGCACATCTTATCTCCCAGTTACATGCAAAATAGTATTAATAATAGTATTTATATATAGTTGAAACATTTAATTTTAAAACTTCGAATCCCAGATCCATTCCCTTCATCCCTTGTCATCCACTCCTGCTGGGAAGATAAGCAATTTAGTATGTGTTGTACATGTATAGCTATGCAAAACATTACCATAGTAGATATATTGTAAAAGACTGACTATATTTCCCTCCCACCCATCCCACCCCCCACCTGGTCCATTCCCTACTTTGATCCTGTCCCTCTTCAAAAGTGGGTGCCTCCAACCTCCCCTTCCCCCCTCTCATTCTCCTCCCCCCTACTCTTCTGCCGGGTGAGATATCCCATTTAGTATGTATGTCATTCTCTCCCTGAGGAGCTACAGCCTTTATCCAGGAGAATTGAGGGTGTCTGGCTACACTCATTATCCCTCACACTTTTTCCATTCCTTCTTATTAACTCTAGGACTATGAGGTCTACTTAGCCACTTCTTTGTTCTTTTAGTCAAGATCTTTCTGAAATTTGGTTCTGCAGAAAGTTTTCTTTGAGTTGGGTGGAGAATAGCACTCCTCTCTAAATGTCGCCTGGACCTTGCCTTCCTCGGTGTCCAATTCTGGTTGACCGGCTCAAAAAAACTGAAAGAAAAAGAAAGGAAGAAAGAAAAAAAAGAGAATACTAACCATAGGGTGTGATTTTTTTTTTTTTGAAGGGGTGAGGATTAGGTGGAAGAGAGGAGGCAGCTGGGGGAGGGCTCAAAGGGGAGGGAGATCTGTCCATAGCAATGTCTAGCAACTGAACTTTCTCATTAATAGAATAATTAATTAAACCAGTACATTTATTTTAAACCTAAGGATTTTTTTTTTTACTAAAAAAAATTGCCCCCCAAATCCAGCAGTTAATCCTGGACTGAAAGGATAAACAGAAACAAAATCTATCCACTATATACCTTTCCATATAATGGTTATTAGGAAAGCAGTGTTGTACAGTAGGAAGAGAAATGGCCTCAGAAGAACTCAGTTTTGGTCCGGATCTGCTTGCCTGCTATTCCACATTGAAGTTCCCTTCTAAACCTGTAAAAAAGGAATGCTAGTGCTTATACTAATTACATGTCACAGGGTCATTGTGAAAGGATGGAAGCCATTTGATTCTTTTTAATTTTCGATGGGCTTGGTGAGTGTATCTGGGCAGGTGGCTCCAGGTAAGTAACTTCTCCTGATGCAGTTGGTACTTCTCCTTGGCATTCTAGGTTCTCGAGTTTCCTGAGGGCACGGAGAGTGACTGGCTCCACTCAGTCCAGCAGTCTCTAGGTGCGCTAGGTGAACTTTGAAACCAGGTTATCGATACCCACTATCCCATCCTACTTCTCCATTATTTTTACCTTTCTTCAATAATAAGAATAATACCAACAATAATAACTAGCATTTATAGAGTACCTTAAGGTTTGCACAATGCTTTACAAACATCTCATTTTATTCTTACAACAACAGTGAGAGGTGGGTTCTCTAGAGGCTGCATAGTAGAGTGATCAAAGAGAGAGACCTGAGTTCGAGTCCTGCCTCTAATGTATACTGGTCGTATGACCCTGGGGAAGTCACTGAATCTCTCAGGGCTCTAGGCAGGGTATCAGACTCAGATAGAAATGAATGCTACTAAACCATCTATGAGGACCCTGACTGCCTTAGAAAGCCACATGTTAATGTTATCCATCTTTTATTGTATTTTTATTTATTTTGTTAAATCTTTTCTGACTCTGTTTGCATCTGGTTCTTTGGCCCCCTGGAGTGTATTCAGCCAGTGTCTGGCACCTTTGCTCTCTAAGTCTGGGCAGCAGAGAAGGTGCTGACTGGCCCTGGTAGCCTTAGTTTCCTCCCCGGGGAGTTCCCTATAGGCCTCATCCTTAGCCCTCCCTTTGTCCTTTAAAGCTAAGATCAAGTCTTACCTCCAGGAATCCTTAGGCATTTTGTCACTCTTTGCTCACAACAAATTAATAGGCATTTATTAAGCATTTGTCACATATGTACAAGGCACAGAGCTAGGTTCTGGGGATCCCAAGACCAAAATGATATCCCCTGTCCTCATGGAGATTACACACTCCTGTGTGCATGGAGGAGGATACCACAGGAAGTGAGGCAGTGCTGACAGCTTGGGAAGGGTTTATGTGTGTGGGGGGGGTACCTAATGGGATCCCCAAATGAGGATGGTGTGGCAAAGATCTGGCCCACTGTGCCACATAGTCCGGCCATGGCACACATTTGGGCACTTGCTCATGTAGGGCTGTGCTCTGGTTTCTTGCTTTTCACGTTTCCTGTATCTCATCTCTTAGAAGAAAAGTTCCTTGAAAGAAGAGACTGAAAATACTTGTGTGTCCTTACTGGGTCTAGTGAGACTAGATCAAGTCTGTTGTGTCAACTCCCACCCCCCTTAATTATGGATTTCTAAAACAGGAATCTTCCATTCTCCTCAGAGCCTTGGATGTTGTTGGTTTGCATCAGACATTGAACAAAACCGGTCTGTGGTTCATTTCTTAGCTTGCCCTCATCAGAATAAGTTTTTCGACCTGCTTTAGCCAGTGGGTTTGCTTTCTGCTTCCATAATTGTGAAGTGAAGGAATTAATAAGATGATGACAGATAATATTTGTAAGTGACTTTGCAGACCTTTAAGTGCTATGTAAATGTGCTATCATCATCATCATCATCATCATCGTCATCATCATCATTGATGGAGGTATCTCTAATTCCCGTTATTTCTCATGTCGGGTAGGACAACCACAAATGAATGGTTGAAAGTCTCCCAGTAAAGGTTATTAATCTATCTACTTGCTCCAAGATGGCTGCCACTTCTGTTTGCATAAGTTCTTGGTGCTAACAGATTAGCAACATGATACAGGGGAAAGATCTGGAGATGGAGGGACCTGGGTTCAGATGCTTTCCCCGCTACTCTTACTATCTGTGTGACCTTGGGCAAGTCACTTATGGTCACAGTCTTTTCTATACAATTGAGGGATTGGGACTACAGGTATTAATTATATAGTGGAAGAAACATTGGCTCTGGAATCAGAGGGACCTGTCTTCAAATCTCTCCTCAGATACTACCTGTGTGATTCTGAGTGAGTCACATACATAGCTTCTCTGGGTTTCAATTTCCTCACCTGTAAAGTGAGGGGGTTAGTCTAGATGAGGGGTTCTTAACCTGGGGTCTATGAATTTCATTTTTAAAAATATTTTTCCAACTGCATTTCAGTATAACTGGTTATTTCCATAATCCTATGTGTTTTATTTTATGCATTTAAAAACAATATTTTGAGAAGCAGGTCCAAGGTTTCTCCAGATTGCCAAAGGGGCCCCTCTCTCTTTGTTTCTCTATGTCTCTATCTCCCTCTGTCTTTCCATCTGTCTGTCTCTCCTTCCTTCTTTCCCTCTCTCCCTCCCTCTCTCCATCTCTGTCTCTCTCAAACCTCTGGCACTAGGTGAGCTTGGAGGTCCCTTCCAGCTGTAGAGAGCTCAGTCAGTGAGCTCCCCTCTAAGGGAACCTCCCCTCTCAGCTCTAACTCTGAATCAAGAGCCTTTTAAATGCACTGATATTTGGATGGTGCTTTAAACTGCTCTTAAGGCTGCCTTCATTGTGTACTTGGATTCACTTGTGTGTTGCTTGGTGGAAAATTTCTCTCATTTAATAATTTATACTACAAAAATATGCCACATTTTATAGTATTCTTAAATACTGAACAGTGTGTTAGGTTCTGGAACTACTCATTGCTTGAGAATAGAAAAGAATTAATAATCAAGGTTTCCTCACTCTCTAGATTGGGAGTTGCTGACTTGAGATCCCCATATTGGGGTCTACATGAACTTCAGGGAATGGATTTGGGGGTGGGGGCAGTTTCGAACAGCTTCCTGTGTAATGGAGTCTTTTTCATTGTTCTTTCTCTAATTAGCTCAGCAATCAGGAAGCTGAGGGGAGCTTTGGGCCTGTTGGAGGTGAAAAGGCCATGGAGCAGAACTAGGTTGGACCCAGGTCCCCCCAGTGCTGCAGATCAAATGACAAGAGCTTAGTTTGGGGGGAGTGGGGCAGCGGTGGGGGGGGGGTGTCTTCTGAGGTAGAACATCTGTAACTATTTTACCGAGGAAACTAATTTTACTTTAACTTCATATAGTTGTTCCCTGGGAGGGTGAGTATGTGTGAATGAGGTCACTGGGAGGGGGTTGGGTTTCTAGAACATGCCCAGGTGAGCCAGGAGTGCTGATATGGAAGACCCGCCAGTTGGGGTTTCTACTCTTTATAGTCTGGGAAAACTAAAGTTTAGGTTATCCTTATACTGGCCTTCACTCCCCCATAGCCCAATTTACACCCTCTCCTCTCCTCCCCACCCTGTGTCCCCAGATAATTTTCCTAGGCTGTTTATCTCTTGGAGTGTACAGATGGCTGTGTTTGGGAAGGCAGATTTGTCTTCCTTCCTCCCTCTCTCCCTCGTACCACCCCCCACCCCACCCCCATCGCTATTGTTTAGATGTGTGCTATTGCTGTGTTCCTGGGCCTTTGGATTTGTAGCAGTGAGAGACAGAAAAAAAATGTGGAAAGATACAAAGAAATCCCCACCAGCCTGTGAGGAGGCTCCTGAAAACTTCATCATGTGGCTGTTGGAGAAAACTGGGTTTTGTTGTGATGAAAATTAGATACAGATTTATCGTGTGTGTGTGTGTGTGTGTGTGTGTGTGTGTGTGTGTGTGTGTGTGTGTGTGTGTGTGTAAACAGTTCCTCTGAAGGAGAACGTGTAATATTGTATATAGATATAGACACACAGAAGTAGAGCAGGGCACTGTTGATGTGATTTAGTTGTAATTGTCTATTACACATTTAGTACTTCATGACTTTATTATTTAACCTACAGTATCAGCCTTGCCTGACATTGGAGGCTTTAGGACCAATTTCTTTTTTTAAGAGAGATCATGTATCCATTGCAAAAAAAATCAGTGGAAGCTTAATATTAAACACAGAGCCTGAAAGTAATTTTACAAACTCCATTTGCTCATTTCTTTCCCTCCTAAAAATCATGTGTTGGGTTGAGTTCTGAAGAATGATTTCCATCAGTTCTCCTCCTCCGTCCTGCATTGTAACATCAGTTTCTACTCAGCTTGGTAGGCTGTTTTAATTTTAGTGCATTGTGTCTACATTATATTTTACCCCTAACAACGAGCCAATTTCTGGTAGTTGAAAGAGTGTTTATTTACTCAAATAAAATATAACTTATCTTCTTAAGGTCCTCTCTAGTTTGCTGCTATTTATACGATCTTTCAGTAGGCTTACATTTCACTCTGTTGTTTGCAAAGAAGTTAAGTAAACACAGCTCACTGAAATAGTTTTAGTAAATGATTAGAGGAAACTCCATAATGTCCTTCCACATTCAATTCCCAGGACTTTTCAGGAAGAACGAGGGCCAGGGACTACCAAGAGAATGGCTTTGCTCAATACAAAACCAGTAAAGTCACTGAGATCCCACCATGTCTCTTGGAGTTTCTTCTGTTCTTCCTTTACCAGCATTTCTGTAACTTAGTCCATAGGAGCCAATAATGGTGCTCTGACATGCACATCTACCTTTCTTCCTCCCTCCCACCCCCCCCCCAATTTAGTGGGAAGAAAATATATTGCATAAATAAAAGCATAGTTTTGGAAAGGACAAAGTAGAGAATCATTTTGGAGATTCGTCACTTAATTAGTGTCTGTAAGCAGCAAGTTTAGTTCTGCGTTAATAAGCAATTTGCTTAAAGGCAGCAACTGTTACTAACAAGTCAACTTTGTGGCTGTGCCAGGTTTCTTTGGATTTAAACCCAGGGACTTTCTGGATACATAGAAAAAGCTTAAATTGCTCCAGTGTTTAAACAATACACTACATTGTATAGAGAACTGTTCAAAAGCAACAAAGACCTCCAACCACAGAGCTGATTGTGCACACTCTAAAATTATGAATGAAAAGGAATCATCCATATGTATTGGTTTTGATTTTTATTTTGTATCTGTTTTGCATGAAAATAGTTCCCTCTTAATTCTTTCTAGACACTAATGCAGATGGAGCCCTAGGATTTGATTCTGGCAGAGTCAGTTCCAAATTTTAATATGCTTGTTGCATATGTGCTCTGCCAAGCAATTTAGCAAAGTTGTTTACACTACCCATAAGCCAGCAGGACAGATCCTATAATTCTTGACTGATAATAGTAGAGGGAGTGATGAGTGCAAATCTCTGGAGGTTTTTTTTTTTACCTTTTAAAATAAACAAAATTCTAATTATAAGGTAACACTGTTAAAGAGACATACATTTAATTTGAATTTTATTTTAAAACCAGGCACCTTTTTTTTTTGGTCTCTCCCATCTTCTGTATTGAGAATACTTGTCTTTACATGTGTTTTTCAGATGGGCAACTGACAAAGTATTGCTTGACCCTACAGAGAATTATTATTTTCTTTTTCTGCTGGAAATCTTTGCTCTGTTTGGCAGTGCTTGAAGTAACTGGCCAGGAGAACCTTCGCTATAAAAATGTTTCCGTAGAGTGTTCTGGACAGTTTTAAAAGGCCTTAGGTTCTGGGGAAGAACTTAGTAGAGAGTAGGAAGATAAAACAAATAGTACAGAATCAATCCTTGATCTAGAACAAGTATTATAGATGGCTCATTTAGGGCTGAATCTAGCTTTAGAGCTAAAGTTCTCTGACCTATTATAACTAGTTAAGAAAGATAGGCTGATATGGGGAACCACAGGGAAGAAAAGAAAAAGTTATGAGGAGCCTGTGAAGAGAGGAAAAGAAAGGCACTATCAAGGAAAAAGCAAAGGAGGAACTGAGGCAGGGAATTAAGGGAAAGTAGAGTCTAGGTTCAGTGTTAGTGGGAAACTAATTTTGTCCTGTTATGGTACTGGCCCTTGAACCACGGGCAATAGAGTAAGGTGTCAGTCATTATTTCTAACTGTTGAAAGTATCATTTGTTCCCTGGGGAAGTTTAAGGCAATCCTTTCTGCACCAGGAAGAAGCTGCTCTGGTTTAATTTTTTTTCTTAAAGTAAATCTCATAGATTTGTGAAGGTTTCCCCATGTTTTTTTTTTTAACAACTTATTAATTTTTAGAAATTTCCTTTGAAACTTTAGAGGGGTCAAGTCATTTTATTAGCATTTTGATATAAAAAAGCCCTTTTGATTGCCTTATTTTTTTTTTAATTTCCAGATTTCTGGAACAATATCTAAGGGCTTCATTGGGAACAAGCATTTTATTGCATTGTTTTAAATCTTAAAAAAAAAAATTGTAGGTAGTTCTTCTGGTCTGTAGGCTTTGGTTTCTTCATCTGTAAAGTGAGCAAGTTGAAGCACCCGGGCTTTGAGATCCCTTTCAGCTCTCTTTCTGTACCACTCTGATGCCATTAAATGTAAATATATGTTTGTGTTCTTTAGGTCTGGAATTGTGATTTCACCTGTGTGGGTCTCCTTGTGTGTCATTTCCCTTCACAGATACACATCTACAACTTGGTGGTCACCTTCCAGGGTCTCACACGAAAGGAATAGCATATATTGAGCAAAGAATAGTGGAAAGACTTCTTCAGGAATAAATGGAGCAATGGGCAGCTGCCCTTGACATGCCTGAAGAGGTTTGGTTCTGAATGCCCTAGCTGCAGGTCCATTGGGCACAGAGGACTTGGGTTCATTTCCTACTCAGATGATTATTAGCTGTTTGCCCTTGGGCACATAACTAGACGATTCTGGTGTTTTTTTTTTCCTTTGTAAAATTCGGAAGTTGGCCTAGATGGGCTTAGAGGTCCCTTCTCCCTTGGCATTTCTGGGTTCCATGATTCCCTGGCTGGTGGTTTGTAGTCTGAATACTATTAGACTGAATATGAAATCTGCTGAAGTTGACATGATTTTAAGCCTAACAGCCAGAGTTCATCACTTCATCTTGTGTTTCAGGGGAAATGGTTAAGAGGGTTCTTGTGCATCTTCATTGGGTTTTTTTGAGTACTTGTTATTGATTAGGCATTGGTTTTGTTTATGAAATGTAGAGAAGGCAGGACTCCTTCTAAAATGTAGAAAAGACATAGATTCCTAGAAGTTTGTTTTTTTGTTTTTTGTTTTTTTTTTTTGCTTTTTGGAGGGCAATTGAGGTTAAGTGACTTGCCCAAAGTCACATGGCTAGTAAGTGTGTCAAATGTCTGAGGTTGGATTTGAACTTGGGTCCTCCTGACTCCAGGGCTGGTGCTCTATTCACTGAACCACCTAGCCGCCCCAATTCCTAGAAGTTTAAGGGAGAAGCCAGCATATGGGTGCTTCTCCCTAAGTATAATTTCCAGCAAATAGTAGTTTAGTGTTATGAATTTTTTTGGTGGTCATTTATCTGCAGTAGGGTGTTAGTGGAAGCATTTGAGCACAGTGCCTTGACCATAGTTGATATTCCATAAGTATTTATTGAATGGTGGAAAGTAAACCTAGGTCATAGGGTCAGAGATTTTAAAATTGAGTGGCACCTGAGGGATGAGTTTGGTCAACCCCACTCCTTTTATTTTTTTTTAGGGTAAGAATTATTTATTTAAGCTGTCCCAATCAATCACAAATAAAGTGATAAAAGGTCAGCACATTTGTCACTGTGTGATGCAAATGAACCTAAAGTCCCCTGTAATTTTCTGTTCCACATAGAAGGAAAAGGATGGTCCAGCCACTGCTGTGGCCCTCAGTACTTGATTAGTGTGGTCCCAGGCCTGAGAAGAACTTAGGCTGGTGTTTGAATCAGGAACCCAGATGCAGAGCTGGGGTCTGAACCTTGAGTACCCTGTCTTTGGATGCGGCTCACTCTCCATTTTGCCAGGAAAGCTCTTTGATTCATTTGGAGCTGTTCAGATGATGCTTGAAACATTTAATTAGTGTAAGGATCCAAATAGGTGAAGATGAGTGAAATAATGAGTCATAACTGGGATAATTTTCTAGATTCAGATGGCCCACTTTGCTCCATTAGGGCTTTCAAAATTGGTGGAAGGGAAAGAGCTCTGGATACCTGATTGGAGGACCTAGGCTCAAACTCTGCCTCTGTTGTACATCTTACCTGTGTGACCTTGGCCAAGTCTCTTCCCTTCTCTTCATCTCTAAAGTAAGAGATGTGAGCTAAAGCTTTGGTGTCAAACTCAGATAGAAATAGAGGCCATAATGTTGTAGGTAAGCATATCTGCAGTCCTCATATTAGCTTAGAAAACCACATGTTAACATTATCTATTTTTATCATTTTTATTTATTTTGTGAAATATTTCCCAATTACATCTTAGTCTATCTTGAGCACATCCAGGAGTGTTGCTAGCTGTATTTGACACATCTGGACCAGATGATCTCAGTAGCAAAGACCACATACATCTCTTTTATATGGTTTTGTTGGAATACAAAATATGGTACCTGGCATGCTCTTGGGCACATAGTTGTTATCTTAATTTAGTTCCTTTCAACTTTAAATCTTCTGATCTTTGGTAAGACTTGGGGAGGCCTGAACCACTCAGCCTTAACTCTACTTAGTCAAGGTCAGCAGTAGACAGTCATCTTTTAGGTAAACCCCTTTCACTTACCTGGTGGCTGCTCCATATGTGAAGATCCACCCAATCATAATTTTATATCAGTTAAGTCAATAGCCATGTGCCCTGCCTTAGGCTGTGGTCTTGGCTCCTGGGGAGGCTAAATATATGTAAATGAAACAAATAGGGAACAAGCTCTCTTTCTGCCTATTGGTCCTCACTAATATGCCCAAATCACCTTCTCTTTTAAAGTCATCTTCTTTGCATTGATACCTTTTGTTCTTGGGTCCCATGGATAGGTTGCCTGAGCACTTTTACAGTTTCCGAAGCCCCGTATATATGTTATCTCATTTAACACTCAAAGCAAACCTGTGGTGTAGGTGCTATTATCTCTATTTAAGAGATCAGGACACTGAGGCAAGGAGATTTAAGTGTCTTGGCCAGGGTCACACAACCAGTAAGTGTCTGAGGTGAGAGTTGAATTCAAGTCTTCTGGACTCCACATCCAATGCTCCGTCTGCTATACCAGCCAGTCACCCATGTTTGTTTCTGGATATACTCCTTTTCCTTTTCCTATCCTGTGAGCTCTCTTATAACAAACATTTCAGAAGATGAGACAGAAAGGCAATTAAGCCAAACATAACCAACAAATCCCCTGTATGTGACAGTATATGTACCAGTTCTCACCCGCATTCCCTTCCTTGCCCCATCTCACCTTTCTGATGAAAGGAGACAAGTTCATTTTTCTCAGCTCATCTCTGGGGCCAAGCTTGGCTCATTATTGTGATGCAGGATTTGCTTTAATTTTCCAAAATAAACTTCCTGAATCATAGGTCTGATTGTCATTCCCCTGCTTTAAACCCTTCATTGGATCCCTATTGTCTAGTGACTGAGATAATACTCCGACTTTATCGTGTAAGACACTGCTCAGTCTGGTTCCCACCAGGTTTTCCATATGTGTTACACACATTCTTTCCATATTTTGTATTCCAACAAAACCAGATTCCTAGCTGCTTCCACATTCCATAGTCCATCTTTCATCTCTGTGCCTTCAGCAGGTTATTACCTTTAGGCCTGAAATAGCCTCTTTTTATATCCACTCATCTCCAAAGAATCCTTACTTTCTTTGAAGGCTTAGCAGGTGCTATTTCTTTCTCAGCTCCTCCTGACTTTTCCACCCCACCTCCCAACTGTTAGTGTTCTCTTCTCAAGTTCCCTAGCCTGGCAGAATTCCTTGAGGTTCCTTGGGGTCAGGGGCTATTGTGCACATGTTTGTGTGTTTAAGTGTACACACATATGCTCGTGTGTGTATCCCAAGTGCCTTGCATTTAATAAATGTTTGCTGAATTTAATTGACTTCAAGGTTATGATTTTCTAAACAGATCAGTTCCCAGGCATGGAAACTAGTGAAAAGCTGGCAGACCCCTTTAATACTACAGTGGACCCCTCCTTGTTGGTCACAAGACCATAGATCTAGAGCGAGAGAGGGGATCTCAGAAGCTATCAAGTCCCGACTGTCCATTTAATAAATTACAAAACAGATGCCTAGAAGGCCTGAGTGATTTGCTCAAGGTTACACTGGTAGTAAACATCAGATGTGGGATCTGACAGATTTCAGAGCCAGTGTACCACTGTACCACCATGCTGCTGGAGAGAAGGCTTTTCAGTGGTCTAGATTTCAACCCACTTATGTCTCCTTGTTTTGTCAACTTGCCCATGTTCTTTCATGAATTTTCTATAAGGCACCCCCCTCTCCATCTCTTGAAGTCACATGGCTAGCAGTGGGTCCTGTGGGACACTCAGTGAATGTCCTTCACTCCTGCTACATCACTTGCCTGCCATCTTTTTTTTTAGCATTCATCTCTGAGGATATTCTTCAATTGCTTCTCCATCATTGCTGATGTATTGCAGATTACTCATGCCTACCATTTCCCTCACCACTGACCTTTGGTTGGTTGACTTGCGCCTTTACTTCTTTGAAGATGGAACTTTGACTTGAAGCCATGCCATATAGTACCACTGGTGGTAGCCATGCTTATGTTAAAAAGGAAGGAGATAGATACTAGACCAGGGATCTCACTGTTGTAGAGAACTCCTGGGTGAGGAAGCTCCCTTTCCCAATGTAGTCCCTTGCTAAGTAAGTAGATGAACTTTAATTTCAAGGAGTAGCCTGGGGTGAATAAAGGGCTAGACAGTTTTGTCTCCTGTTCAGTTCTGGATGTAATGTCCATCTGTAGTGTCTGTTCATGAGAAATCTACTGGCCAACCAACTGGGTTGTCCATCTAAGCATTCTTTATCCACTTGAATTTGCTGTGTGTATAGATAGGTAAGGTGAACTCTTGAGGCTCTGCAGTGTTCCAAGGCTTGATGTAATCAACACATGATTTATAAACATGAAAATCTGGAACAGCTTACCATCTATAGGAAGTCATTCTTCCATTTGGTCCTTGTACCAATCAACATTAGTGGTCTCAAGTGGTGGAGCCAAGAGAATTTGGGTAGGGTACAGGGAGATCGATTCAAACTCTATGGAACTGTGAGAGCTATCCTAATATGGAGTGGGCCCCTTGGAGAAGGTAAAGACTTCCCAGTCACTGAAGATTGTCTAGTGGAGTCTTTATGACTACTTGTATTGACTGGAAGGAGATTTCTGTTGAAGTATGCATAAGACTAGATGCATGCCTAGGTGCCTACTAGAACTTAGATTCTAGCATTCAGTCATTCTTATCTTGTGATTATATTCTCTAAATCAGGGCTTCTGGACCTTTTTTGTGTCATGATCCCCTTGGACAGCTTATGGCCCCTTTTTCAGAGTCATGTTTTTAAATGCATAAAATAGAATATTATTGTAAAGGAAACCAATTATATTGAGATACATTTATCAAAATATTTTAAATGAAAAGACAAGTTCGAGGATACCAGATTAAAAATTAAGATCGTCTGCTCTAAATGTTAGTAACATTCCCATGTTTTTCTGTATTGCTACAGTGCTTCCTCTGCTCTAAATGTTAGTAACATTCCCTTGTTTTTCTGTATTCCTATAGTGCTTCCTTGTTTCTAGGACCCATTTATTACAGCCTTAGATTGTTAGATCTCTTTTCCTGTGTATAAAGCTGTGACTACACAGAAATATGATTATTTTTTTAAACAAAGCAGCAGAACTTATACATTCAAATGACTTAATTCTCTTCAAAGTGCAGGCAATAGCCTCATTCCACAATTCCAGGAAGATGTAAAGTTAAATGAAACATTATTATTGGGAAACAGTTCTACATGAACAATATTATAAATGGATGATTGGCCAAATTAAATTAAACAAATATTTAAGTATTAATTAGATATAAGCCACTGTACTATGCACTGACAATACAGGAACCCCTCCCCCAAAATAAGGCATTCCCTGCCTTCATGGATCTTACAGCCTGTGGGGGTGCAGGTGGATTCCAAAAATACATACATACACATATACATACACATACACATATACATATACATATACACACATACATACACACAGATATTCTTAAATTATCTGTGAAATCTCTCTCTCTCGCTCTGATTCACTCTCTTTCTCACTCTGATTCTCTCTCTCTCTCTCTCTCTCTCTCTCTCTCTCTCTTTCTCTTTCTCTCTCTCTCTCTCTCTCTCTCTCTCTCTCTCTCTCTCAGCTAGGTGGTGCAGTAGATAGAGTGCTGGCTCTGGAGTCAGGAGGACCTGAGTTCAAATCCAATCTCAAGACACTAGCTGTGTGATCCTGGGCAATTCACTTAATCCTGTTTGCCTCAGTTTCCTCATCTGTAAAATGATTTGGAGGAGAAAATGGCCAACCACTTGAGTATCTTTCCTAAGAAAATGGGAGTCAGATATGACCAACTAAATGACATATACATATGTGTGTATACACACGCATGCTCACACATATACACATACACGTACACACAAGGGCATTAACAACTGAACATAGGAAGGGGCCCAGGAAAGCTTCATGGAGGACATGGCATTTGAACCGAGTCTTAAGGAAGCAAGGGATTCTGAGAAGGAGCTTGAAGATGGTGCATGTCCATATGCAAAGGCACAGACAAGGAAGATAAAGGTATATCAAGTCAGGGAATGGTGAGTAGGCAATCCTGGCTGAAGCATTAAATGTGTGAAGGGGAGTGATACGAAATATATGGAAAGGTAGGTGGGAGCCTCAGTGCAGGGCTTTCAGTGCCCTACTGAGGAGATTGTATTTTATGCTAGGCAGCTGTGAGTCATTGATGGTTTTTGAGCAGGGAAGTGACATAGGAAGACCTGTATTTTAGTGGGCTCCATTTGGAAACGTTCAGACTTAATATCAGGATGTTGAACTATCTTGTGATGGATAGGGCAGCATTTCTTCTGCCCCCCCTTCACAGTGATCCACTTAGCTCACCCTTTTGGAGGTGTTTAATCTACCTGGGATGGTTTGGCAACATCTGGGCTGTTGTTACTTCCCTTTTGTACCAGTGTCCTTCACTTTCTACCAGTGACTCTAGAATGGCTAGGAGTCTTTTAATCAATCATCAAGTAGTTGTTAAGCCCCAACTTTGCCCCAGAGTAAGAATGAGAGGCAGTGTGGTACAGTGGTTAAAGAGTAAATTTTTAAGTCAGGAGTACATGGGTTCAAGTCCTGTCCCCGGCCTTGGGCAAATCACTTAACCCCTCAGCATTCTAGGCAACTTTTTTTTTTTTTGCTTTTTTTTTGGAGGGCAACTGGGGTTAAGTAACTTGCCCAAGGTCACATGGCTAGGTTTTTGTTTGTGTGTGTTAAGTGTCTGAGGCCGGTTCCGAACGCAGGTCCTTCTGACACCAGGGCCGGCGCTCTACTCACTGCGCCACCTAGCCGCCCCTGTTTTTGTTTTTTTGTTTTTTTTGGTTTTTTTTTTGTATAGGCAACTTTCTAAGAGACCCATCATTCTGTCCACTGTCACCTAGTTTCCCCTCAGAGTATAAGCTCTTTGAGGGCAGGAACAGTATTTCTTTTTGCTTATATTGTGTTTCCAGAGCTTAGCACAATGCATGGTATATAGCTTAGTAAATATTTTATCTATCTAATAGAAGGTTTCTATGCCAGTGAAATCACAAGCCCAGGCTATATATCCACCCTTTTTTCTATGTACCAGGCACTATGCTCAGCCCCAAGGATGCAAGTACAGGGATCCCAAAAGTCTTAGTGCAGTTTTAAGCTTTAATAACATCAAAAATATTAATACTATAAACTTAAGAAGAACAGCATTGAAGAGGTTAATTATTTAAATTTCTTTGTGTACTCATTTAGTTTTTGTATGATAAATATTTAATTTTAATAGAATTTTCTGGATGACCCTTTCTCAGACTGGTGGATCAGTAGAAAAAGTCCACTTGCTGGTGACCATGGTCATCTGATCTATCTCCATTAGAGTTGTTTCATGTGGAGTTATATCAAAACTGTCATGAATACATCAAAATCTAATTCTCTGGATCATGTTAAGGCTAGAATTACAAATGCTGAAATGCTGAAATGCAGTCTATTCAGTCAACAAGCAATAGCAGATGAAAGTTTTTTACAAAATTCAAACACTGCCCAGAGTGCCATATAGCAGCGGACGGTCATTACATTGAATTTTAATCTTAAAATGTGAATATTTTAAAGAAATTTGACTTTTGTAGCATTTGTGTTTTTATACCTTTAGAATTTATGCTTCTTAAGTTATTAAAACTTAAAATTGCACTAAGGCTTTTGGGATATCCTGTATAAAGAAACAGATGCCATGATCTCAGAAGAGTCAAAATTATAAATAATCTCCCAAAAAACAATGGAAAGATACCATATAGTGGTATAAGTAGACAGTAAAATGTTACTGACATTGGCTGATGTGATGGAAAAGGCATCATCAAAGACATTGATAACCAGGAAATGGGGTAGGTGAATCATGTATGGAGAATGACAGGTGACAGACAGAGATTTTGGGAGAACAAAGTAGAGATCAACAGTGTGTTGGTTAGATCCTTTAGGAAAGGCTTATGGAAAGTTATGGACAAGAATCCTGCCATGTGAGAAGATGCAGATGAGTTGTAACCTGTACTAGAACTGAGGCTTTATCAGAGCATCTCTCACTTTATGAAAGAAGCCTTTTTCCCCCCAATGACACTGACCATTGAGAAAATTTGTGCAAAACGAATCCATTGTAAAAATGACAACTATAGTCACATAGAATAAAATGGTCATTTGGAATGAGTCGAAAGTTTTGGATAAGGAAGAGTTTAAATGGATCATGGCCAAATGGGTAGCATGCTATGCTTTAAGCCAGGATGTAACCCGAGGCTCCCAATCTCAGATCTGGACTCACAGAAACCAGCTGGGTTCGATCTCTGTGTTCTCTCAAGAATAACACAGCCACAGCTCAACTCCTGCCCAGGGTTCCAGCCATGGGAACATCTGATATTTGGCTCCTGACTCTCTAAGGACCTACTCACCCTTGCGCACTGTCTGACTTATAAAATATTTTAGCAAAGAACAGGTTTATTAACAGTCAGGAATAAAAAGAAAAGAAAACAGACGTAGCTCCCTCTCCCTTTTTTCTCTCCTACAGAGCTGGCCCCTGCCAAGGTTTCAGAACTGTTCCTTCCTTCCTTCCTTCTGTCTAAAGCTCTGCCCTTTCATGGGCCTCAGGGAGGGGCCGTGGCTCACTCCACGCCTCCTATATCTGGAGCCTACTCACATTCCGCCCACTGTTGCTGACATGTTTTGGCTCTTTCTCTGTTCTAGGTCCCTATGTAGTCTCTCTCAGCAATACAGTTGCTTTCTGTGTCTGACTGTCACTACATCACTTGTTCAAGCAAGATGGAATTGGCTGCTATCTTTGCCCAAGTCCCAGTCCAAAGAGAAGGCCCTACTTGAACCTTGGAAACCCCAGTAGCTAAGTGTATCTTGCCTCCAGCCCTACTTCAGGCTACACCTGAAAGAGGAAGCTCATATTCTGTCATCGATTCTTCTCCTTTCACTCCTTTCCAGTCTGCTGAGATTACACACAACTTCATGTGTCAAGTAGTGGTTCTTAGTACTTCATTAATTCGGGGATCCTTCACAACCACCCCTGAAATTTTCATTTTCCAGAATTTTTCTCCCTCTCCTTTTTGCCTAGGCAAAAAGCACCTGTAACATCTGCTAGAGACGCTTTTGGGTAATTCACCTAACCTGTCCCTGCCTCAGTTTCCACTTGTGTAAATAGAGAGATTATGAGGATCAAATGAGATAACATTTGCAAAGTACTTTTCTAACTTTAAAGTGCTATATAAATGCTAGCTGATGTTGTAACAAATAGGTAGAGTCAAGCAGAACAAATTCCCTCAATTGCTGTTCATAAAGAAACATGTCTCCTTCTATACCCTAAATTCATCACTTCCCTGTAATGAATGAATGGCAGGTTTCCTTCTTGGTCTTCCTCTGGAAACACAAATTGTATCGGTTGAAGTTCTTACAGGTTTCAGAGTTGTTTGTCTTGATGGTGTTGTTACTATTGTATAAATTGTTCTCCTGGTTCTCCACATTTTACTTTTTATCAGTAATCAAGTCTCCAAATTGTTCTGTTTCATATTGATGTTATCATATCAATTGTCTTTCTGGTTCTGCTCACTTTACTCTGCATCAATTCAAATAAGTATTTCAAATCACTTTTTATAGCACAGTAGTATTCCATGGCATTCATATCCCCCCCATCTGATTCAACCATTTCTCAATTGTTCAGTATCCCCTTAGTTTCCAGATTTTTGCTACCACAAGAAAAGAGCAGATATATCCACACATATGTATGCACATAATATGTATATATGTGTATAAACACATGCACAGATATACAGTTCTCCCTTCCACATTTCAGTTTTAATACAGCAGGGGTTGGCATAAGAAATTAAATGGGAATTTGGGGAGACTTTTGCAGAAGCCGCAGACAACATACCAAGGCCAGCAGATGACACAGAAAAAGTTTAGAAACTCAGAAATGCATAAAATATATGTATAGTATTGTATAACAGCAAAATATTTTATCTTCTAATAGTATAATAATTCAGACTTCTCTGGTATGAAGGGAGAGCCAAAAAAATTTACTTGGATTTTCCAGATTGCAGGGGGTGCTCCCCCATAGCTCCCACCATGTGGAAGGGACAACTGTATTTACTTAAAAGCTTTTTTCTGCTTCTTTGGGCTCTTTCGGGTATAGATCTACTAGCAGTGTAGTTGTTGATGTTATTAGAGTTGATTTGCAAAAATGTGCTTCACCAGGCAAAGCTACTGTGCACTTTTGCCTAAATTTTAAATTCAAAGCTTTGCATTCTGTAAAAAATTGCCCGCCAATTTTCTTAGCAAAATATTCTGTAATAGTCACTGATGTTTCCCCGTTCTTTCTTTGTACCTAGATGAAACTTTTCTGCTATGTTTCCCAGAGTAGGTGTTTAATTGTTATTGAATTGAATTTCTTGTTTTAAGAGAGGTGGGAAGGAGACTATGAGCTCTTAGCTCACCAGTGTGAGGCTCAGAACAGAGCTCAGTCAACACTGATTCAACTTGAGAAAAGGTTGTTGAATTTCTTATTTAATAAATCATTCTCCTATTATATTGAATCCTTATGGATTTTTGAGAAAAGGTATACAGTTCTTGCCCTCCCAGAGAGAAAGTGATGGGAAAGAGGGAACCTACAGAGGGGTGTGTGTGTGTGTGTGTGTGTGTGTGTGTGTGTGTGTGTGTGTGTACACTCCTGCGTGCTCAGGCCCACCCATTACCCAAGTAGACTACTCAAAGATCTTTGTGTCCCAAAACTTTCCCCCTGATTCTGCTGCTTGAATTTTTACCCCATGGGGTAGCCATGGTTTGATTGCTCTCCCCGATGTCTGATAGACCTAGGACTCAATGAGACCATTGAGAATTTTATAGGACCTCCCCCTCATAACCCCATGCTGGCTCTGTCTCACTTGCTGTTCTTTGAAATTGATAATTTAAAAAAGGTGTCAGGTAAGCATTTTTTTTCTCTCCCCCCTTCTCTCCTGCTCCCACCCTAGAAAAAGAAAAGAAAAAACAAAAGCCTACTAACAGCTAGAAGCAGATAGATTTTTGCTAAGCTCTCATGGCAGTCAGGCAGATCACTGTGCTGGATAACTTGCCCCATTTTTCCAAATTTGAAATTGGAAGAAGAAAAACATGTCATCTCCCTTGCTGGCAGCCTCCCAGGAAAAGGTGATAGCCAACAGTTTACAATGCCATGGTAATAAGAGAGGCATATTTTTAGTACCTGTCAGACACAAGTTCTGTCAAATGGCTCGTCTTCAAGGCAGACACTGAAACTTGTTCCCCGAACCTGAGATAGAGCCGCATATGCAACTTAACCCGTACTGGCTTGTAACCCGGGCTCTGGACAAGGGGGCATAGTTTTTAATAATGTATTTTTATTCCATGCCATCTGATGAAATGAAGACTGCCAAATGCAGCCAGTGAGTTTACAAGGCCTGCTAGAACTATTTAGGAAGAAGATGGAATGCCATGTATGAATGGTCAGGCTTCCACAATAATAGCTATTTTTGCTGAATCTTTTGTAATGTGCTCTGACAAAGAGCCAAATTAAAAATCCTATTTAGGATCCAGCAAAGTGGAGTACTACTTACTCTTGAACTTTTATAGAGGGCATCCTTTATGGATTCCCATGTTTAAACACTCCATTTCTTCTATCTGGTGTATAACTATTCATAGAATGAAAGGGGGTTGATTTCAAATGGTGCCTCTTGGTGAAGAACTTGGAGTTGTCCTTCTCTTTTGACATCTGGTATGTGGGGATGCAGTTTAACCCCCACCCTCCGTTGGCCTGCCTCGGCATCTCAGAAAGCTATCACAGTCTCTCTGTGGTTGACTTAAATTAAATCACATGAAGCCAGCTGGGAGAATGCTGACATACACATTTTTCCTGCTGAGCATGTTGAAACCAGTGGCTGCAGTTAAAGGGTGAACTTTTCTTTGCATCCCTTTCTAGAGCCAGCAGGATGAGGGCTCTGGAAGAGCTACAGATCAAGAAACATGAGCTGATGATATGAGCAAAAGGGAAATATACTTTTAAAAATTACAATTAAAAAAAATCTTTTGGAATTCCCAATGAATGAAAAAAAATCTGTTATGTCTTGTTATCATTTTAAAATGTTACTATAGGATTGTAGATTTTGATCTGGAAGGAATTCTAACCCAGCCCCTTCCATTTTACAGATGAAGAGACTGAGGCCCCCAAAAGTTATGACTTGCTTAAGGTCATGTGGTATTAAATGACAGAGGTGGGAATTGAACCCAAAGCCTCTGACCTCAAATTTATTGATCTTTCTGCTGTACCATACTGCTTTTCATTGACTGAATGCATGTGTCATATATGAAAGTGTATTCATACCAAAACAAAATGTTTTGGTAATCAATTGATTACCCACTCTTTACCTAGAAATGTTTGGGGTAAATGGCATGTGAGGTGATGAAAAGGACAGTAACACCTCATAATTTTATTTCTATAATATCTTCTGAAGAATCCATTGGTCCACTAGGACCTTCCTACTAGATAGGTAATAAACCCATTCTGAGATGGGCAAACCAAGGCTGAGTTAAGTGTGTGTTCTAAATTCATACACTGAGTCAGTGGCACAGCCAGGGCTAGAAACTAGATCTTCTCATTCCCTTATCCTTTAGTTATCTTGATTTTCATTATGATAGTAGCACTGCTTGATTTCATTCTCTTTTAATTGCTTATTAAAATATATTCATCTTCCACACAGCTATCATAGTAAAGTTCCTAAAGTTTGGGTGTGATCATGTCACTCCCTAGCTGGATAATATCCTGTGGCTTCCTATTGCCCATAGAGTCAAATGCAAATGTAACATTCAAAGCCCTTTCTAACCTGTCTTCAACCAAACTTTCTATGAGTATTATTACATGAAGGACTTTCTGGTGAAACCAACCTCCTTCTTGACTTTTCCTCTCTCCCCCTTCCTCTCCTCCCTCTTCCTTCTTCCATAGCTCACTAGCTCCCATTTCCGCCTTTACACAGACTTTTCCCCAAATCCTGGAAATCTCTTCTGCCTCATCTCTACCTCTTGGAATCTCTAGCTTTGTTCAAAGCCTACTTCAAGTGCTTCCTCCTCCATGATGCCTTCCTGGATCTTGTCCCACCCTCACTTCCACAGCTGTTAGAGCCTCCTTACTGAAATCATTGTATTTACTTTGGAAAGATTTATCTAGACTTTGATGTGTATGTGTCCCTTCCTCTACTGGAAGCTCCTTGAAATCGTTTGTTTTTGTATTCCCAGCACTACCATAATGCCTGGCCCAGAGGAGGGGCTTGACATATGTCTGGGTTCTGGTTTGGTTTTTGTTTTTTTTTTACTGATGGCTATTTTAAGACAGTGGTTCCCAGTTCTTAATTATGAGATCTTGTTTTTAATAACAATAACAAAAAATTGTGAATGTAACTGACTGCCCATTGACTACAGAAATTAGACCAAGGGCCAGGCCAGATATTTCCGCACCTCTGCTTCTAATAGGAACTCCCTTGGGGCATTTAAAATGTGACACAGATTTTATATAGGTAAATATAGATATGGAGAGGAATATAGATATATCTATAATATGCAGATATATAGCTATGTGTATATATATAATAAACAGCTTTTTAGGAAATCATCTCTTATGTGAAGTTTATAGGTTTTCAAAATCTAAACAGACCAAATTTTTATTATTTTACCTACTTTAACCTCATGTTATATAAATACATAAAGTTATATAAATATAATATAAATAAATATAGTATATTTATATAAATATAATTCCTGGCCTCCTCCATTTCCTAGATGCTATATCTTGCCTTCCCAAAGGTTAGAGCAGGAATCCCAAACCCACACAGACAGCCTCCTTGGTGCTGCCCATAGATACCCCTTCACACACACACACACACACACACACACACACACACACACACACTCTCTCTCTCTCTCTCTCTCTCTCTCTCTCTCTCTCTCTCTCTCTCTCTCTCATATTATGCAGTTTTGTTCAGCTAAGTGTGTAATTGGATTAGCAAGTCTTTGTGAGGAGAAACAAAGATTGAGATTGTGGTAATACAAATAGATTCGTGATATAAACTTAAAACAAACAGGCAATTTGAGTTTGAACCATTGGTCTAGAGTCCATTGAATTTATACCAGTCTCCTAACTGATCAAGAAGATCTCTCAAAGAGGCCACTTGAATCCATGTGGG
Source organism: Gymnobelideus leadbeateri (assembly GCA_011680675.1). Lineage (NCBI taxonomy): Eukaryota > Metazoa > Chordata > Mammalia > Diprotodontia > Petauridae > Gymnobelideus > Gymnobelideus leadbeateri. The sequence goes on from WOXC01002239.1 coordinate 308,409, forward strand.
CTCACACTGAAGCCAGGCTTTGGATAATGTAGGATGAGGTGACATCATTCTCTCCATCTGGAAGCTTCTCATGGGTGCTGTCAGCTAGCCCCAAAGCAGAAATTTTGGATGAACCATCTACATAGGACAATAAAAGCTGAGACTTTCCCCACTTATAAATATGCCGAAATCCCAAGTCATTAATGAAGTTTGCCTTTCTGTGTCTGACCAGAACTGTGTTGGGCCAGGAGAGGGCACGAACATGTTGGGGAAGTAAATTGAATTAAAACAGAAGCTTTTTCAGGCTGCAGTAGCCATTCAGCAGATGGAACCTCCTCAATTACATTAGCCCAGCACCTGCTGTCTCCCATTTGAATGCCCATGTGCCATTCAGACACCATGGAACCGCAAACTGTGCTGTCTCTAGAAAGTGTGTTCAGAGGAAAGCTCCGGGGTCTGAGGGGTGAACTGTTGAGGAATAGCCTGGAGGATGGGCAGTGATGTGCATACCAGCAGTTAGAAGCCACTGACCTATTAAATTTGCTAGAAGTTAATAGAGCCTGATAGACCCCAAATTAAAACATTTCAGTTTTGCTTTCTTTCCTCATTAGTCTAATTTCCACTGACCTTGTGTCAGAGCCAAACCGATTTGGGATCATTCTAGCATAGGAGCAGTTTGATCTGTCAGCATATTTTTCAGGGAAACAGCCCAGCCTGAGCTCTTGGAGCTTCAGCCCTCAAAGTAATACCATGGTGCTGTACTTTTGTGCTTTGTAAAACCACTCAAACAAGGCTTTCACAAGACTTCATGCATTTCCACGTAAGCACAGTTTTCCCCCCTTCTGAGACTTTAGGACATTGGTCTTGCACAGTGAAATTACTTTGGATTTAAAAGTTTGGTTTCCCTGATTATATAACAAGAGATGGCACTGGCCCCGTTAGGCCTGGCTTAGCCAGAGAGGAGGAGGTACATGGGTGATGGCTACTTTTTAAAGTCTTCCAGACAAGCTTTCCTTCAGATGCTGCTACAATTTGGATCGGATTTTGTGGAGCAAAATCCTTTAGCTGAGGGGGGCAAATGCAATGATAGATAACTGTAAAGAAACAGATGCCAAGTTGAGAGTGGTCTTTGTGAATGGTATTTGACTCAATTTTATCCTGTAGAAGATCATTTCCTAACAAAAGTAAGTTGTTTTGCAGAGCATTATCAGCCAATAAGGTGGTAGTATCTATTGCTTATTTTTATGCCCATTTCGGTACCTTTAAACCAGGTGTCCAGAACCTTTTTTTGTGTCCTGGACCCCTGTGGTGGTTTGAAGCCTATACTGCCCTTCTCTGAATCATATTTTTAAATGTATAAAGTAAAATCCACAGGACTACAAAGGAAATCAGTTATATCAGTTATATTGAAATATCAGTTTCAATAAAAATCCACAGGACTACAAAGGATATCAGTTATATCAGTTATATTGAAATAGTTATCAGTTTTAAAAGCTGATAGATTATGACCATAGATTATGACCCCTATTTTAGGTAGACATAAAAACCCCATACCATTCATTAAAATCAGAGACATATCCTGAATCCAGATGATCCAAGCTCATTCATGAACACTCTTGGGCCGGTCTTTGACACACGAGGGTTAGACCTTTAAATGTGTGTGCGTCATTGGTGGTGCAGGGTGGAGTCAGGAAATATATTGTACTCCATTTCCTTTAGAGGATGCCAGCTGACCCTTTATCCTCTCCCCCATTACCTCAACTAGTCAACCTGGAACTTTCAGGATCTTCCTCCCAGGATTCAAAAGGGTTTCACTTGGGAACAGTCATCCCCTAGGAGGTTTCTTCCAACCTTGAAAGGCTATAAGCATAGTAACTAATCACAAATGTAGTTGATTTTCCTTCTCCTACTAAACTGCAATTGAGGGTTAGGACCTATTATATTGTCCTAAGCTGGATGAGAGAGCTTGTCCTTTTAGAGGCATTGCTAATATTTTTGTGTGTTACAACCCCCTTTGGTGGTCAGTCTGGTAAAGCCTATGGTCCCCTTCTCAGAATCATATTTATAAATAATTGAAAGATGTGCTAAATTTCAGTTAGAAGAGAGTGGAAATAAAAACTCATTTTTAAGTTCCAAGTTCATGGACCTCCTAAAATCTGTCCACAGATCCTCTATAAAGAGTCCCCTGCTTAAAAATAGAACTGTACTCTAGGACACATGTTTCAAAGCAGCTCCCTTCCTATTAGTGTCTAGACCTGAAGGTTTGTTAACTATCTGCTAATTAGATTTCAGTTTTAAAGGTATAGCCCATTTGTACTTTATTCAGAATGCTCCTTTTGAACCTCCCTCATCCTCCAAGCTCCTTAATATCTCCCCAACCAAAAAAGCTACCGAATTTTCTATTTGTCATTTTCCCATTAAAAATAATTCCATGAAGGTATATTGAATATAAGTATAACTGTCTCTGGGGAGGCCATCCAGTCCATTACATTACAGTCAAAGCTTCTCATCTTGAAAGTCTTTCCTATTGTAACCTTACCCTTGCACAGATTTGCCTTTGAAGTGGGAGAGGAGCCTTTAATCTTTGATCATTTTCACTTAATGACAGATTGCCCTTTGATCAGCTCAGTTTTCTTCTTTCTTTGTTTCACAATAAGTCTCTTACCTTGGTGGTAGGGAAAGACCTGAAGTAGGTCCAGAAAGGGTCCCAATTTTGAAGAGCACAATGGTTATTTAACCTCCATATCTTAAGCAAATATACCCAAGCAAAAGCCAACTCTGGCCTTGCTTAAACTTGAACACTGTGTAATGTAAACGTAGCCCGCTGCACCTCCCTGCCCCCCCCCCAAAAAAAAAGGCAGCTCCCTGGGAATGTTTTAAGTTGTTCTCATAGCTTTGGGAATAACTATGAAAGTTCCCATCAGCATCAAATTTGTTGATGCAGGTTTTTTTTTTTTTTTTGAGTTTTGGAATCACAATAAACTTTGAATTGTAATTGGATATTTATTTTCAGATTACATTTTTATGACTTTTTGGTTTATTATTTAACAGTCATTTGCTATCTGAATATGAAACAGAAAATCTTCTCCAAGTCATCTCCTTGACAAGAAATCTAATATTTTCAGCATAACAGTGAAAGGAACAGTAGAGATTGGGAGTACAACGGAAGACATTGGTTCAAACCCAATCTGATAACCTTCTTTAGCTCCAGCACCTGGGACATAGTAGGCATTTAATAAATGCTATTGACTGGATGACTGGTCCTCACCTGAAAAATGAAGGGTTTAAGCTAGATGGTCTCTAAGGTCCGAATGAATGAATGAATGAGTGAATGAATGAAAAAAGCATTTATTAAGCACTTACTAGGGCCAAACACTGTGCTAAGAGCTGAGGACGCAGATGGAAAATCAGTCACATTCCCTGGTCTCAAAGAGCTCATGTTATAATGCTTACTCCTATAGAGGAGCAGGTTGAGCATATGGAAAGGTCTCTTGGTCTTTGGGGTGAAGTGGCAAGGCAGATTCTACTGCATCTTTTAATAGTGTCATTTCGTTGATATAACCATTATGGTTTCTGGAGTCGAACTATTTGATGGTCCTAAGGACTTTGGTCATGAGGGTTTCTTTTCCAAGTTTTCAATAGCTACAGCTCCTGCAAAGGGGTAGGGAGATGGTATTCAACATCCTCGGTCCCCACGAGGGTAACTCTTGGACTGTGGCTGTAGGGGCTAGGCTGGAAGCAGGGTGGGTGTTAAGGGGCTGGGTGGGGATCGTCCCTGGGCTGCCTCAGTGTGAGGTGTGAAGGGAGGTGATGGTCAAAAAGTGGCTTGGCCTACCAGCTGCATGCTAATTTCTGTCTCTTCCTCAGTGCATACTTCTGCTTGTTCAGACTAGCAAGTGGATAGAAAGTAGTTGGCTATTGGTGGTCAGGATGGCAAGGCCATCAGAATTGAGAATTTGGGGGGAATGATTGTGAAATGAACCTTTAAGATCAACTTACAGTTTTTTTTTCTTTATTTGAAAATACTGTTATTCAGTACTTGTCATTTATGGATTCATAAGGCTATTTGGATCTTAATTCCTGTGAATTATGATTATAATTATTAGGTTAATTGTTAAATTATTAATTATTAAATAATTAGGTTAATTATTTCCTGAATCAGAGGATTTAGAATGGGAAGGGTTATTATTAGAGATCATCTAGTCCACACCAGGAAAAGTGGGGTTTAGGAAAAGTGGGGATTAGGATAGTAATTTGCCTAAGGTCACTCAAATAATAGAATTGGAATTCTAACCCAAGTCTTTGAACTTCATATGCTTAGAACTCTTTGGGGCTCCAACCCATCATTTTTCCTTACTCGGGCAATGAAATTCATTTTAATATTAGCCTATGCAAAATAATAATTGGGTAACAAGATCTGTATAAAAAGATAATGTTAGTCAAAATGGAATCTTTTTTTATGTGCACAATAAAATTTGATGTGGCAGTTAGGTGGCGCCATAATGCACAGAGCACTAGACCTGGAGTCAGGAAGACTCATCTTCTTGAGTTCAAATCTGGCCTCAGACACTTACTTGCTGTGTGACCCTGGGCAAGTCACTTGGCACTATTAGTCTCAGTTTTCTCATCAGGAAAATGCGCTGGAGAAGAAAATGGATCTCTGCCAAGAAAACACCAGGTGGGGTTAGGAACAGTCAAAAGTGACAGAACAACTGGACAACAGCAAGATTTTATGTGCCAGTGTTTCTTTCTATTTCCCTCAGTTCTACTCCTTGGCTATCTGACCATGGTCTGTATTTTGAAATAAGTATGATAGAACCAATATAAACTCAGACTTGGATTTCTGTAGGCCAAATTATATCTTTGAAATGTTCTATCTACATATGGTGAAGAGCCATGTAAGGAATGTTAGTCCTGTCTCCTGACTTTTTTTTTTTAATGTTATTGGTTGGAGGTGGGTGGATGAGGGGGGAGTTCAAGTTTGTTATTTTATGTAGCTTGTTCATCCAGAATGGATATGTTTTGAACTGAACATATAAATTATTAATCACTTATTTTCCTTATGGAACTAGAATCTTATTATTTAATGTAAACCTAATATCTTCACAATTAAGAAAATGGGTTTCATTTGTAAAATATTATTAAACGTTTGAAAATAGCTTTTTTATACTTCATTTAGCTCTATCAGAGAAATGAATGATTATATGTCTTTTATTTTCTAATGTTAATAGAGAGAGATAATAGAGTTGGAAAGGATCCTGTAAATCATCTAATCCCAGAGGTTCTTAACCTGGGGTCTGTGAATTTGGTTCTTTAAAAAATTTTTTTTTGTTAACTATATTTCATTTTATTGGTTCCCTTTGTCATTCTTTGTATTTTATTTAAGGCATTAAAAATATTATTTGGAGAAAGGGTCCATAGGTTTAATCAGACTGCCTAAGGGATCTATGATATAAAAATGATTAAGAACCTCTGATCTAGTCTCAACTATTCATTTTATAGATAAGGAAAAAGAGCGAGTTGCTTCTGGTCCTTCTATTTAGTACACGAGCATCCATCTTCCCCACCAGGGGCTGGCTTCTCCAGCTTCCTTTTCAGGCATTAGCTGCAGTCTCACCTTCTGCAAGAACTCTTTCCTGATCGCCCTTAATGCCAATGCCTTTTCTCTGTTGATTGTCTCGTCTCATTCTGTACATTTATCTTGTTTGTAAATAATCATTTGCATGTTGTTTCCTCTATCAGACTTTGAGTTCCTTGAGATTAGGAACTGGCTCTTGCTTTTTTTTTCTTTTCTTTTTGTATCCCCGGCTCTTAGCACAGTGCCTGCCTAGCACATAGTAAACACGAAAATGTTTGTTGGCTTCACTTAACTTGATACTAAGTGTCTGAGAAAGTTTTCTTACTTCAAAGCCAGTGTCTTTGTAGTACATAATACATAGTGGCCAGGCTGCCACTGTGTGAAGTCACTGATTAACCATTCCAAATTCAAGATGTTACTCATAAATTCAATTCAAGTCAACCAACATTTGTGAAATGTAAGACTCTAGTGTTAGATATTGTGGTAAATGCTGAGAATAAAATGATACCAATGAAAGGAGGGCCTCCTCTCAAGCAACTTATATTCTATTTGGAGTTCAGGGAGATAAGGTATATACCAGAAAGATAAATACAAGATAATTGGAGAAGGGAGAGAAAATGAACAATTGAGAAGGATGAGGGTAGACTTTGTCGAGAAGTGACAGCAAGAATCCTGAGAAGTGCGTGTAGGGCAGTGCATTCCAGGGATCTGCTACCTTCCAATCAAGGTTGCCTGACCATTTGCTTGGGTAAGTTATAGTGGGGATTCTTGTTCAGCTGTGGGTTAGACCTGATGATCTGTGAGGTCCTTGCTAATTAATTCTGAGATTCTGGGTGAGTGCTTTTTTGGAATTCTTACCCTGTTGTCCAAAGTACTTCTCTTAATAAATGGGAAATCACATTGTGGTTGGAAGCTAGAAACCCTGAAAGGGCAAGGTTTTCATAATAATCAGCATTAATCTCTTTACAAGGTTCAGTTGTCTCCATTCTTTCTTTTAGGAGTTAATTGGTGATTTCTTTCTCCCTTCACAGCCCTGTTTCTAATAGATGTGGAAAGTTTTCATTTCTAATTTCTTGAAATATAGTGTCCAAGCTTTGTTTTCTTATCTTGGATTCGAGGAGTCCAGTGATTCTTAACTTTTGTTTCTCCTTGACCTAGTTTTCTAGAACAGATGTTTTAGATAGCCAGTAGCTTACATTATCTTCTATTTTTTAAATCTGTTCATTTTATTGTTCTAATATTTCTTGCTATTTAAGCGGTCACTATTTCTGTTTGGTCCATCCTAGTTTTCAGGAAGTCTGTTACCTGGGTAAAGTTTGTCACTTCCTGTTCCAAGCAATTTCTTCTTCTTTCTTCTAGAGCTTTTATTTCACTTTTTATCTCCTGCTTCATTATTTCTAGATATTCATGTAGTTCTTGGGGAAAATCAATTTTTTTCTTTGAGTTTCTTCTTCCAGTTGCATGGCATTACTCTCTCTTTCTAGGCTGGATTTTTGGGCATCCCCTGGATCTATAATACTTCTTTATAATGGTCTTCGGTTTACTCATCCATCAATCCAGCTTTAGTTCCTGAACTGGAGCATTGTGGCAGCCCCAGGTTCTGCCTACCCACCCACCCCAATTTTGTATGGGGTAATCAGCCCTGCTTGGTACTTAATATTGAGAATTAGAAATGAGCTAGAGAAAATATCTGACCTATTATCCATTTATAAAGTATTATTGAAAAGGTTATACAAATATGTTAAATGCTTTATCAATTCACAGTATTGTGAATTGGTCAAGATTGTAAAGAGTATCTAGACCAATCCATTGGATTTTGACTTAGAGGTGGGTGAGAATCCTAGCTCTGTTATACTGCCTGTGACCTTGGGTAAGTCATTTACCCTCTCAGGGCCTCAATTTCTTCATCTCTAATGAGATGGTTAGAGTAGATAACTGACCTCCAGGGTCCTGTCCAGCTCTCAATCTATTTTCCTATGATCTATACCTTACAAGTAACCGTCCAGCTTGTGCTTAAGGGTCAATGCTTTCTAGATTCCATATGGCGATACCTTTGTCTCCATGTGAATCACCAAAGTGAGTACTGGTCAGCAGATTTCACAAATTTTGGGAGGTTCTTTATCATATTTTAGTTGTTTCCTGGATGCATGTAACTCACCTTTCTATTGCTAATATCAGGTCAGCACTGAAAAATAGGGAGTCCACTATGCTTCATTTCCTCACTTGGGCTTAAGTATCTGACAGTTCACATCTTCCATCATTCCTTGGAGCACACACTGTTGTTTCCTTCTCAGAAGATCCATCTCCCACCACCAGCCCCCATGGAAAGAGTTTCACCATTACCTCTCAGTATTCATTGGCCCTTGTTCCTTTCCTCCTTTCCAACCACACACTGCTAGGGATTCCCTTCTGTCTTTGTAGATTCACTTCTGTCTTCTTTCCTCTACTTTTACCCTTGTATTTTTTTTAAAGTAACATTTTATTATCCCCAAATTCCCTGAGCTGTTTTACTTTCTTACAAAGGTAGGAGACTAGCCTTCACTTTGAGCGTTAATGCTACTTACTTTACTGTGAAAGAAATAGAAACATAACATGAGTCACTGAAAAAATTCTTGCCCTCCATACATGCTGGAAACGAGCTTCTTACTCCTTAGTTATTCTTGTTAGTAGTTCTTGTGACCAACTTCCATCTTATTAATTTTATTTTTATTTTTTCCTTTTTTTTTTGGAGGGCAATTGGGGTTAAGTGACTTGCCCAAGGTTACAGGGCTAGTTTTTGTGTTAAGTGTCTGAGGCTGGATTTGAACTCAGGTCCTCCTGACTCCAGGGCCAGTGCTTTATTCACTGTGTCACCTAGATGTCCTCTTCTTATTCATTTTATTTTGAATGAAGTTAACATCTCTTAGATTTGTCCCTTCTTCCTTCCCATAGCCACCAACCTAATTGAGGTTTTCTTTATTTCATACCTGTATTTCCACCTGGATATTTCATTCCCTTTCCCCTCCAATTTGACCTGATATAGGTGCTAGGCTAAGCTTCTCTGAAATACCACTTTCATCATGTGTTTCCCCTGATAGTGGCTCCTCAGTGCTCACCATGTCAAGTCTACCTTCTGTCACATCCAAGATCCTCTATTATTTGGATGGGCTCTATCAAATCTTACCTCCAAAACTCCTACTGCTTATCAACAGGAATACTTTTATTTAGTTGAGTTCCAGAACTTACTGGCAGTATGACCATGGGTAAATCATTTAACTTTTCTAAACTTGTTTCTTAGTATTTGAAAAGGAGATAAGTCAACCAGCCAATCAGCAAGCATTTATTAAATGCCTACAACATGACTGGCAGCATGCTAGATACTGGGAATATAAAGAAAAGATGAAGCAGTAAGAGGAGCTTAAAGAGGAGCTTACATTCTATTGGGAGAGATAGGATGCATAGATAGGATATACAGAATGTATAAAAGGTAATTTAAGGGAGAGGCATTAACATCTGAGAAATCAGGAAAGGCATTATGTTGTATCCTAGAGGTAAGGGGTACATTGGAGTTTACTGAGCAGGGAAGTGGCAAGGCCAGATCTTTGCTTTAGAAATATCACTTTGGAAGCTAAGTAGAGGAGAATAATACTTAGACTATCTCCCTTTATTGGGTTTTCATGAAGAAAACAGTGTGTAACCTTTAAAGTTCTATGCAAATGAGTTATTACAATGACTATTAGTCTAATTGCCTTCCTACATTCCACCCCTTTTCTCCAAACCCCTAATTCCACTCATGTTCATCTTCTTTCTTTCCTTTCATTCTTTCTTTCTTTTTTTCCTTCTTTCTTTCTTTTTTGCTTTTTGGAGGGGGGAAGGTAGGGCAGTTGGGGTTAAGTGACTTGCCCAAGGTCACACAGCTAGTTTTGTGTGTGTGTGTGTGTGTGTGTGCGTGTAAGTGTTTGAGGCTGGATTTGAACTCAGGTCCTCCTGACTCCAGGGCCAGCGCTCTATCCACTGTGCCACCTAGCCGTTCTTCAGGTTCATTTTCACCTCCATGACTGTTCCCTTATCATCCCCCTTCCTGGAATTATGTTCTCTTCACCCCTCTAAATTCCAGTTACCCTTTAGGATCCAGTTGTATCTTTCCATTGGAGTCTTAGGATCCTAGATTTGGAGCTGTAAAAGAACTAGGAGACCATCTTATCTGAAGCTTAGGATGAGTCTCTGAAAGTCTTCCTGGCCATCTCACAAGTTTCTCCCCATCAGTGCTCTGCATCAGCCAAGTTGTCGACATCTGGAAGGGCATATTCTTCCACTGTCCGTATTTGAGCCACAGATGGGCATTGTCTTTCCCACCCCCAGTAGAATGTAAGCTCCTCGAGGGCAAGAAATGTTTCATTTTTGTCATGGGCCTTGCACATAACATAGTAGGACTTAACAAATAGTTGCTGAATTGGAGTTCAATTGGAGTAGATAGGTGTCACAGTGGATAGAGCATTGGCCTTAAAGTCAGGAAGACTTATCTTCCTGAGTTCAAATCCAGCCACAGACAAATAGTAGCTCTGTGAGCCTGGGCACATCACTTCACCCTGTTTGCCTCAGTTTCCCTATATGCAAAATGAACTGGAGAGGGAAATGGCAAACCACTCCAGTATCTTTGCCAAGAAAACCCCAAATGGGGTCACGAAGGATCAACCACAACTGAAAAACAACTAAACGACAACTTTTGACTCTAGAATTAGTGCTTTTTCCACTGTACCAGATTGTAGGCCCCATGAAAGGCAGGCAACAAATTTGATATTGAGCACCTAGTGCATTTTTAGTATTGAACAAATGATTGATTATTCAGAGTTGAAAATCCTATTCCTTTATGATATTCTTGAGCTTTAGCATACGTTATGTATAGGCTCCTAAAGCATGTAACAAGCATTTTAAATGTCTGATTTAAATTTTACAAATTATTGGTACAGAATTTACTCTGCAATTTAATCTATACACAGATGCTTTGTGGAGTTCTCGTTCTGTCAGTATGGGAAAATCTCTGACTTTGGATATCCTATTTTAGTATTTAGAAGGTTCATTTTTTGACTGTAATGAAACCAACCGTCATTCTGAGTCAGTATATATTTGTGGTAAATCAGTCAAATGTAAGCTGAAGCATATGCATGGATTTTTTAAAAAGATGTTTGGCTTGGGAAGGCTGACACTTGATCATTACCTCAACACCTGGCTTTCCTGTATGAGCTGGGGAATTTAGCATTATGAATGAGATGAGATTGTACAATTGAAACAGGTGGCGAGCAACATCCATGGTAAATCTGAGGTTAACTTCTGTGTGGAATGGCACTGATCAGAAAGAATATTGTTTTATTTCTTGGGGCCTAGGATAGTAGTTATCTATTATGTTTGAGAAGGAAAATGGTGACCAGAAATGAGAAGCATTTTAATGTAATGGAAAGACCCCTGGATATGGTGTAAGGAGACATGACTTTGAATCCTATCTGTATTACTGGCCTGACTTCTGGGCTTCTCATACCAGGCCTACAAGGCTGTCTCCAATATCCCTTATCTCCTGAAATTCTCTTGCCTCCATATGAAGCTCTAACTAGCTATACACTTAGGAGTTAGGGCCGGATAGTCGAATGTTCTTCACTTCTGTAGGATCCTTCTTATAGGACAAGCTTGATGAAGAGAGCACAGAGAGCATCGGGTCGATGAGCAGAAATAGTTAGAAAAGGAAGACTCATCTCTAAACATGAGCTTGGAATGCTTTGTTGACTGGATACTGACAGAGAAAGGAGTAAAAAGGGTATGGATATTCCGTTTAAAATTTTTAAATTTCTTGTTATTCTGATGACAAAGACCAACAAACATGAGTATTTCCATATACAGAGAAAACCAGGAAAAGTGTATACGATTGTGTAAACTTCTTTTTACATATTTTTTTGTAAAAAGCAGATAATGAATTCAGCTTGTCCGTTTCAGAGTTTGCCCTGCTGGTCTGTGTCTGTTTCCCTTAAGACTTGGTTCTGTTCTCTTCTTTGCATTACAAAAAACAAACTTTCAATTATGGGTTTTTCTTTCTTTCCCTCTTTTTCCCTTCCTTCTCCAGACTTCTTCCATCCTGCATTAAAAACAAATAAACAAACCTTTCCTTTGTAACATGAGTATAATTGAGCAACGCCTTCCCTCCTCTCCCTTCCCCCCAACACACACACACTTTGGACAAATCCACAAACATCTATCTCATTCTCCACCTCTAGGCAGGAGGTGGGGGGCGTGTTTCATCACTGGTTGTAATTGTGGTTAATCTTTGCATTGCTCAGGGTTCTGAAGTCTTTCTGGTTGTTTTTCTTTATGACATGGGCTTCATATAAATAAATAAATTGTTCTTCTGGTGCTCCTCACGTCACTCTGTCTTAATTCATAAAAGTTTGCCCAAGTTTCTTGGAATCCAGAGGTGGCCCAGTGGATAGAATGCCAGACCTGGAGTCAGGAAGGGCCAAGTTCAGGTGCAGAGAAGGGAATATAAGAGTACCACCTACCTTCCAGAGTTGTTGTGGGGCTCCCCAGAGCGCTTAGTACAGTGCCTGGTGTATAATGGGCACTATAGGAATGTTAGCTCTTATAATCATAATCATATGCAGGATTATTCTCCTTATTCTCTCTTTTGTCATTTCTTACCCTGAAATAATATTCCCTTCCATTTGCAGTTTCTGAGTATTCCAAATGGGGGAAATGGGTCCTAGTATTTGGAGCAAGAGCTTTAAAGTTCATCCAGTCTAACCTCATTTTATAAATGTGGAGCCTGAGACATGTGCACAGTGGGGGCCAGGTCAGGGGTGGGGATTATGGAGGCCTTGAAGCTTAGAGGTATGGGGGGGGGCTGGAGCGGAGGTGGGGGAGTGAGCTATGGTAAATAGATTACCTTAGCTTTGCTGGAACAGAGGGACTAGAAGGGCTTGAGTTCATTTCACCAAACATAAAAAGCATCCGTTATGTGTGTGCTACAGTCATGTATAAAACACAGCCTCTACCCTCAAGGAATTTATGGTCTATTAGGGGAGAGACAGGTTTGCAAATAACTGTACTACAAAAAGTGTGAAAATACTTGAGGTATAAATAAAATGCTTGGAGCCCACTCACAGGAAGGAGACTCTGACCAGTGGGAGAATTTCAGGGCTTCACTGGGGAATGGTAGTATATTTCTGGACTGGGGTATGTGCATGTAATAATGAGAGTTAAGTCTGTAAAGGTAGAGGTAGGGAACAATAAATGGAGGAGTTTCAATACTAAAATTTATCTCTATTCCCCTTCCCTTCCCCTTCCCTTTCCCCTTCCCCTCCCCTCTCCTTCACAGCAGTCAGGGTTAAGTGACTTGCCCAGGGTCACACAGCTCTTCGTGTCTGAGGCTGGATTTGAACTCTGGCCCTCCTGACTCCAGGGCCATAGTAAGTTTGGGGAAACATCAATGCTTTGCATTGGTTAAGCATTTATTAAGTGTCTTCTGTGTGCCAAGTATTGTGCTAAGCACTGATAATGCAAAGGTTCCTGCTTCAAGGAATTCATAATTGAATAGAGGGGACAACATGCAAATAACCCTGTATAAATAGAGCATAGAGCATTATATTTTTCAGAGGGCATTTACATATATTATCTGAGTGCTGTTAAATAGTCAAGGTGGATATTAGGGTCTTCATTGAACAGTCAAGGAAACTGAGACCCAGTTTGCCTAAGTGATATCACCCTAAAAATGAAGAGGTGCAAGATTAATGAATGCAAAGTAAATTCAGAAGGGACAGAGAACGAAGGGTATTCCCAGCTGAGGCTGGTCCCTTCCCCTGTGCAGATCAGGGTCTTAGGACTTCCTGAAATCCTGAGAGGGGTTATGTCATTTGCCCAGGTCATGTGGCCAGTATATGAAAGAGAGAGGATTTGAACTCAGTTTTCCTTGTTTTGAGATAGGTGCATTTCCCATCATATCAAACTGCCTCTTCTGATAGTTTAAAATAGTTTTAAAAACTGATTCTCTATCAACTCTACACCAGGCTGCCTTCCATACAGCACAGCTACTTTCTACAAAGTTATATCCAAAGTCCATCTTGTTAGAGTTGTGTTCCAAATGGTTTAAACAGATCTGCTTCCCCCCTTCCCTTTTTCCTTGTCTAAATTTTGAAGACGTTAAGTATGCCATTTCCCTTTTCTAGTTAGTTTTTCTCCTTTCGAGCCACTATGTTATGCTAATAGAAGCATCTCAGAAGGCTTTCTTTCATTCATTCCTTCATTCAAATATTTATTGAGCCCCTACTGTGTACAAATAAATGTGTTAGGAACTGAGAGAGACAGAAAAGAAAAACCAGGCCCTGCCTCTCTTCTCATGGAGCTTATAATCTACTATATAAGAGCTGGGAAGGAGGTATGAACAATTCTTTTTGTTAACCTTCCTGAGCTTTTATAAGTCCCACCAGGGAAGAAATTATGCTCTAGCTTGGTCCCTGATTTCACTGCTCTGTGGGAGCAATTTGCTTTAATAATTCCCTTCTTTCCCATTAACAGTAAAACTTCTACTAAAAGGAGGGAGAGTGGGATTCTGCAAATAAATGCAGTAGATTTTTCAGTGAGATGCAAAGGGATTTGCCTTTTGTAAACGGAACTCGGCATGTTTGAGTTGGAAACAAAAGGCTGTAAAGTACTAAAGGGTCACGTGATCATCCCAGGTCTCCTTGGGTCTTGGGTACCATGTGCTTGGGTCCTCCATCCCCTAAGGGGCTTCTATGGTTGGTAATTTAAAGATGGTGTATAATAGAATGTATCAGAGTTGAGTCATTTGCCTAATAGTAACAGCTCCCTTTGTATAGGACACATTGTACTTTACAAAATGCTTTTCTCTTATTAAACCTGTGAGTGCATGGGCCAGGCGAGTATCTTATCACTTTTCAGGAGAGGAACCTGAGACCCAGGGAAATTTAGTGACTTGTCCAAAATCACACAACTACCAAGTGTCAGAGCTGGGCCTCAAAGCTACTCTTTGTTTTTTTCTGACTCTACCAGGTCCCCTGTTCCCCTCCCCGATGCTGCTACCTCTGGGCAGACATGGAGGCATTATGTTTCAGATGAGGGAGATGGGTTTAGTCCACAAATGGTTATCATCCTTTTCTTTAATTGACAGCACAGGGGCCTTGTTTGAAGGACATACGTCTTCTGCTTGTTGGAGCTTTATTAAGCCTATTCTTTGCTTTTTGGGGCATAGTGGAAGCACCCCAAGTCCTAGCTCTGATACTTTGCTAGTTTTCTGACCCAGGGGCAACTGATTTAAAAACCACGTGTGCCTCAGTTTCCTTATTTATAAAATGAGGATAATAACACTTCCATTATCTGTCACTCAGAGTTATTGTGAGAAAAATGCTCATTGAATATCAAAGCACTACAGAAATATGAGTGAATAACTGGCACAGCAAAGAATTTGGTATTCTTGGGAAATTAATACATTGTAATGGTACTTGGCATCTTGCAAAGGAGCTTTATAAATGTCAGCTATTATTAGTTATCGTGTTATTGTTTTTCCCTGAAGGAAAAACCCCACAAATCTGACCAGTGATTGTTTGCTAATGCTTTTATTCCCATTATATCCCAGGTAAGATTTAACTTGCACATTCTAGTGAAGTTAGGAACTGTGTCTGTAATACTGTGGTAATGATCACATTGTTGGTAACATGGATGGACTTAATAAACGATGAATAAATTTTGATCGAAACATTTTCCTTGCTCAGCTATACTTGGTGGCCAAGATTATTGACATTATGAGCTTTATATCATAGTTTCCAAAGGTGTTTGCAAGTTCCCGCATTTGATTGTAAACTCCTTGAGGGCAGGGACTGTCTTTCTTTGTATGCCCAGCACATATAATGCTTCTTGCCTTGCCTAGTGCAAGGCAACTCAATCAGAATTAACTTTCCTCAACCCTCTGGCCCAGAAGCTCTTAACCTGAGATTTGTGAACTTATTTGTTTTTTAGTATTTGGATAATTATTTTATAGTTATATTCCATGGGCTTCACAGACTGCTGCCCATGAGTCCAGAACCCATGGACTCACCCATACTGCTGAAATTTCTGAAGCTGCTTCTGCAAAATCCAGGACCAACTCCAAACCCAGAGAGATGTGACTTGTTCAGAAATTCCCAGAAGTTCATAAGAAGGCAAAGGCTGACTGCCCCAGTGGTTCAGGGAATGTAGGAAGCAGTAGAAATTGTGAACCTGACACCCTTACGTTCACAGGCAGAAGTCACACTTGAACCTGGACCTGCAGACTTCCAGGCCAGTGCTGGCATTATGGTCAGTCTGCTTGCTTTTCTTTGGGGACAAAACAGGAATCCTGACACTATTAATTTGGAATTTTGATGATTCTACATAGACCTTAGTTTTCCTCTGTATGATCTATAAAGTTTGCTAAACAAATCAATAATATAGATATCACAGGGGCCTGATTTAGAGGTACTTAAGAAAATTATTGATTTTAAACATTTTAGGGTTTGCTGATTTGTTCTACTTGTTCTACTAGTTCTACTTGGAGGCATGCTGTTAGTCTAGGCCATAAAGTACTCAAAGAAAATACCTAATGAAATAGACAGTGTCCTCAAAGTCTTAGTGCAGTTGTAAGTCATTAAAGCTTTGTGTTTTAATGGCTTACAACTGCACTAAGACTTTGGGGACACCCTGTACTATAACACAACTTTTACTCATTCAAACTGTTTTCCCCATCCAGTTACTCTCTTTCCTGTGTCTAAGCAACACTTCAACAGATCTCTGATCTTATCAATGCAGGTATTCCTTGTAATAATGACTTAACCCATGCATGCTTGGCTGTCCTATATGACTTTTGCTTCTGTGTTCCCCCAAATCCATGGTATTGGGGGGTCCCATCCTATGCTCTGGGGACCTCCTTCAGATCATGCTGATGTTTTTCAATCCTGGTCCCTTGTAAGCCCCCTTTTAAGAGGCCTTTCAGTGTTCACCCTCTGTATCAGTAAACACACCAAGTGCATTTGAAAAATTGCAGTCCCACTTTCTTACAGTACTTTGGAGGTGAGACAGAGAGAATGTGCGTGTCCTAGCACGGATCCAGAGACTTTCCCTCTGTCCAAGTCATTTCTGTATTCTCATCCTTTCCAGTCCAGAGGTGTCATATCTGAAATTTCTTTGCCATAATGACAGTTACATTGGAGACACTGAATAACCAAGGTGGGTATGGGCTGAGCCTATTTCCATCTGACATTAAGGTGGTGGGGAGGAGCCTTACCTGGGTATGTTTGGGAGGGTCTACGTTGTAGGGACTCAGAAAGGGGGGACTGCAAAGACCAGTGGAGTACTTGTGAGAAGTGGGGGGGGGAGGAAGGAAGTGTGCCTTTTCATGGAGGAAGTACTAATTTTCCCCCGAACCATCATGTGGGTTCCCTGGGGCAAAGCCTTATTTACCACCTGGTAATGATGGCTCAAGGTTTCAGTCTCAAAGGACAGCTCTTCAGCAGCTGAATTGAATATATTAGGTACTCATCAGATGCTTATGACATCAGGGTCAAATAGCCTTCCTTGCCACTGTTTTTTTCCAAACTGCAAGACCTCCATTCCAGTCCTGTTTCCAGAGAATGACTATGTCCTCGTTGTCACTAGTTCTAATAAGAGGCATGGTCGATAGAGGACAGCCAGCTTCAGCATTTGAAGACTCGGGGCAATGGGAAAAGCTCTGGGCTTTGGAGTCAGAGGACCTGGGTTCCAATATGAGCAGGTCACTTCACTTTTCTAGTTCTCAGCAGGGGGTAGGCTGGATTTCCTCCAAGTTTCCTCCCAGTTCCAACCCATGATGCTACTGGGACTAAGTCATACTTCTGACCGTGGTCAATGCTCAGGCTACCCTTTAAGACCAGACCAAGAAGTTACTGATCCATATTAGAGGAGACAGTTTCCACGCCAGGATCCCACAATGATGAAATCATAGGTCTAGAACTCCACTCCTGCTGAAATAGCCCTGGATGCTTACAAAGTGTTTCATATGTTATCTCATATGTCACCCTGTAAGGCATTGAGTGAAAATATCATTTTCCTTGTTTTAAAGAAGTGGTCAAACATTTTCCCCAAGATCTTGGAGACAAGTGACAAAGCTGGCACTGCCATCAAGACCTTCCAACTCATCAATCCCTCATTCTTTCTACCGTCTCACTAAGAATACAGGATGGTTTTATGTGATAGGTGGATCTACTTGGGGGGGCGGTTAGAATCCTGGGTGAGGAAGTACAAGGGAGCCCCAAGAAGTCCTTAGCAAAGGGTGGTTTCCTGAAGAATTACAGTCCTTCTCTAATCCGATGAGGTGGTCTAGTGGTCAGAGCCTTTTACAGGGAGACAGGAAAACCTGCATTTCAGTCCTGCTTCTAGGACTTAGTAGCTGTGTGACTCTTGTCAAGTCATTTAAAGCAGCCTTAGTTTTCTTATTTGTAAAATGGGGGTGGCAATAATATCTACTTCATAGAGTTATTGAAAGTTAAGTGAAATGATGTATTTTAAAAGCACTTTACTTGAAGAAGAAAGCTCCTCCTTCTTTGGCTGCTTGCGCATTTTAAGAACATGGGTATCAGGCAGGAGACTGTGTTGTTAGCTAGCATTGTCAGCAATTAGTTACATGGATTTTAGAGTCCTGATTTTTTAGTAAATTAGTTTCTTCAATTGTAAAGGGAAGTCATTCTGCCTTAGTATTTACAAGGTTGTTATAAGATGACATTATATTTGAAAGGATTTTTCAAGGTCAAAGACACTATTCAAATTCAAGGAAAAGGCAAATTCTGATGCTTAGGAATTGTAGTGTTCTGCTTAATTCAATTTCAGGTTAACTGAGGATTAATCAGAAAGTCTTTTGTCTTTCAACTTTACCAAAAATATTTTTTTTTCTAAAGTGCCTGCTTTCCTGTTGTGGTCCAAAGTACTGAGTATGATTGATGCTTCCATGGTGATTTTATAATTTCCCAATGCCTTGAGTTGTCATTATCGATTTCTTTTTTGCTTTTTTTTTTTTAAGGACAGTTGGGGTTAAGTGACTTGTCCAAAGTCACATGGCTAGTAAGTATGTTAAGTGTCTGAGGCTGGATTTGAACTCAGGTCCTCCTGACTCCCGGGCTGGTGCTCTATTCACTGCACCACCTAGCTATCCCTGTCGTTTTCGATTTTAGTCTTAATTGAACAGTAGATCTAGGTTCCTTCTACCTAGATCTACTGTTGAGTTAAGACTAAAATTGATAATTCACTCACACTTCCTCTGAAGCACATTACTTTATAATGTACCATATGCAATACAATACAATTACAGTATTGTAATACAATATATCGTTAATACATTTTAAGCAAACCCCACCATTGTGCTAGGAAATGCTTCCCCTTGCTGTGTGCTACAAATAGTGCAGAGGTGTCACACGTGAGACCTGTGAGCCGTGTGCAGTCCATGACACTCCTGAGTTAGGCTCAGATCATATTGAGTTGTAATTGGGAAATAGTTAACAAAATAAAAATCAAAACACGCCAAAACCCCCCAAACATAGATAACATTTTAAAAATAAGTCACTATGCAGACACTTGGATTCTCTTCTGTGATTTTGTGGCCCCCATTTCTGTTTGAATTTGGGTGGGCACTGGCCTGACTTGATACCACTGTCAGCACATGCTCTTGGAGTAGTTTTCTTGAATGAAACCCTAATATTAATATTTTTCCGTGTCATCTATCTCTTTTTCTTAAAAAACTAGAGTAGAAAAAATCCTTCATTGAGTTTATTGATAGTTTACTGATGTATAATAATTCTGGGGCAGCTAGATGGCACAGTGCATAGAGTGTGGGAACTGGAGTCATGAAGAGCGGAGTTCAAATCCCACCTCAGATTCTTAATAACTGAGTGACCTGGGCCAAGTCATTTAACCTTTTTCAACTTTAGCTGAGAGGTAATAGCTACCTCACAGACTGCTATGAAGATCCAATGGTATTTAGATCTCATTCCATAGCAAATGTATGTTAAGTGTTCCACAAGCCTTCAATCTTTATAAATCTGGATGTTATTAATAACCATAGGGCAAATTACTCTCACAGCAGATTTTGTTACCATCATCCAATATTTAATAAATATTTCTTAATTGCTGTCTGATACCCTATTAGTCACTGGCCAGTAGCCTTCAAGGAGGGCCAGTTTTGCAGAGGAGATGAGACATGCCCACAAATGAATATTAGTGCAGAATTGTAAACAAAAGTCCTTTGAGTGAAGATACAAGATAAATCAAAATTGGAAGTCATCAAAGAGGACTGCAGAATGTTTCTGATGTCATCACCAGCTCTCAGCAGCTTTAGTTTCTGATGTAAATGATGTGTAGGGATGGTTTAACCAAGCTAAGGGTAGATCAGACTCATTGTGTGCATATTCACGCATACACACGCAGGCAAAGAGCTGGCTGGAGGAAGGCTGGGGCTGGGCCTCTGTTTCTGAGCTATATAGAACTGTCCAACTCGTACTGTGTCCAGGCAGACACTACGTCACATAGTTATCTCTGTTTGCCTTCTATGTATTTCATCATGTTGCCCAACAGCCCTATTTTTTTCCCAAAGTTAAATGGGATGAATAGGCACAAGCTGAACTATTTGAAAGAGGCTTATCCCCAGCTGCTGCTCTCTGAGACAAAGAGAAGTATTATTTGAAAGAAAATGAATCTGTGCTGGCTGGTGGTGTTGGTACTCTTGCACAGACACTGGTCTGTACAGTAATGAATTGGGGAGATCTGAGATGGATTGGGAGGTGGGAGAGTCCAGTGGTTTTATCAGGGTCCTGCCTTGCCAGAAGGATGAGGTCAGTTCTGGGGGCCGTGGCCTGTGTTCAGACAGAAGGAGATCAGTCACTTCTAGAGCTGGGCAGCTTGTTTAGGAGGCTGGAGTGTGCATTTAGATCCACACACTGTTAAGGAGAAGGGGAGGTAGCAGAAAACAAGCTTTTTTTTTTTTTTAAAGTCTTGGAGGCCACAACAGATTTAATTTTCGAGATGATGGAGAACCTTGAAGTACGCAGGGTTTATCCTCAAAATTTGTCTTGAGAAATTATGGCAAAGCTATTTTCTATGCAATTTTGTATCCATTCCTTCCCCTTGGAAATCTAAATGCTGTGGTCCTTTCTCTAATCTTGACCAGCATACTCTTCATAAAGTGGTAACATTATATTGCTTTGATGTATGTAGGCAATATGGGGAAAACCTCAGGCATTGAGTCAAATAAAATAATGTATTTTCTATTATTTATTTATTTTTAGTTATTGGCATTCATTTCCACAAGATTTGGAGTTACAAGTTTTCCCCCTGTCTTTCCCCTCCCTCCACCCCAAGATAGCAAGCCTACTGAATACCCCTTCCCCCAATCTGCTCTCTCTTATATCCTCCCCCATAGCCCCGCTAACTTTCTAGTAGGGCAAGATGGGATATCTGTACCCCAATACCTGTACATCTTTAAAATAATGTCTTTTCAAACCACTTTATAGACTGAAATACTGTGTAAGTGCTAGTTATTATTAGAAAAAAAAAATCCTCCTTCCTTTGCTGCCTAAGAATGATTGACCCAGCTTAGAGTCAGGAGACCTCTGTGTAGCCCCGACTCTGCCACTGAATCAGAGGCAATCTGGGCAAATCGATTGACCTTTACCTCAGTTTCCTCATCTTTAAAATGAGAACAATAATGAGGCATTGTTCTGTGTAATATTATAGCATTGTTCTAGGGATCAAGTGAGCTTAGCAAATTCATTTTGTAACTCTGAAGTTCTGTGTTAAATTATTGTTCATAATAATAGTGTTAATCATGATGCAGGGGGTTGGCTTACTGTCTTAAGTGCATGAGGCCTGGCCAGGAGCATACAGTCTAGCTGGGGAGACAGAATTAATAATGAAGTATGAGATTGGGAAGCTTACACAATTGTCAGCCAGTCCACACAGTCCTGTTGAGGGCGGCAGGGCCCAAGGACAAGAGAACCAGGAAGAGCTCCAACATTCATTCACCCCTCCACTTAGTAAACTGTACACATGGGCTGCACCAGGACCACTTAGAAGCTTCTCTAGTTCTTAGTCCATGGTAGGTGCTTACTAAATGTTTATTGATTGAGTAGTAAGTTAAACAGGATCAGATGAGGGCCTCTCACCACCAGCCAGGGGTGAGCCTCTCCCTTCCTAAATCCCACCCATGCCCTAAACCTAGACTCAGGTCCTGTCTTCCCTCTGAAATTTTACCATCTAGTCCAGCTCACACAGAGCTCGTCCTTCTCTAAAACCCTGTTGTATACTCTTAGTGTATTGGAAAGAGCATTGTGCGTTATTGAATCAGAAAACCTAAGCACAAATCCCCTTACTACTTGTGTGGCCTTAGGAAGGCTGTAGGTTTCCTGGGCCTCAGTTTCTTTGTCTATAAATTGGGGATATTGATGATAGACTGGATGGTTAGGGTTTCTTTTGACTTTAAATATATGTTAGAATATGGGGATGGTCCGAATTCTGTATGTGACAAGCTTAAGTAGGCCTGGATTTCTGAATGTCCAAGCCAGATCAGGTCCGGGTTTTTTAGACATTTAATTTGAAATGGAAAGTTCCACTTTAGTTTTGCTGCCAGTGTCTCTAAATGGAAGTCTGACTTGTGGTGTATTATGGGTCACTATATATTTGCTAGTTTATATCGTGCTGACTAAATTGGCAACATGTTTATTTTTCCTGGTAAACATTCAGAACGTTCGCTTCTTGCTCCTCTTCTCCCCAACAAAATCACACTTGTCATACGTGCATGAAATAGATGACTGTTAGAAAACCATCCACACATCAGTGATGATATGAAAATTAGTGGGGGCAGACAGAGATTTCCTTTCTCAGGGACCACAAGGCCTCCAATGAAGTTGACTTTATCCTAATATTACTCCCAAATTGGGACCAAGTGGAAACAAAAATGGTTCAAGCCTCAGAGACCAATGCTTGGTATGATAAAATCATTTTACTTTCTGAACTCTTTACTGCCTGTGGGGACATGGATTATCCTTCCCTCCCCAGCCTTCTCCTCTTCCCTGTTCTGCCACCCCCACATAAATTGAAGCCCTCTAAAAGTGTTGTTTTCACTTTGAGCTTAAAGTGGCTCAGTAAAGGAAAAAGCACAGAATAAGATGGATGACCTTGTTCCAGATTTCACCTAGGAAACCTTGGGCAAATTAAGTTGTTTCCCTTCAGTGAGCCTCAGTTTCCCCATCTGTGAAATGAGACATTGACCTAGATGGTCTCTCTGGTCTCTTCCTGTTGTCTGTTATCTTGTGATCCTAAGAGTATATTTATATTTAAACCATATGGGTTGTGTTGTTAGTGGAAAAATAAAAGGCTAAATTTATTTTCATTTTCAATAAATGAGAAATATAGTTTAGCTTAAATTGTTTTGCTTTGTAAATGGTCAAGGGTCTGAGTGTTACACTGGTTCAGAGTTGCAAACTAGGTGATTTGTGGATCTTAAACTCTCTTTGTTTAATAATTTCACCGAATTCCAAGCATGTTATGGTTGTAAGAAGTCTTGTCATTACCTTGATGTTAATGATGTTGGAAGTCGGTTGTTTTTCCTCCCATCTCCCCAGGTGCTAGGGCCTTCTCTTCTAAGGTCACCTTCCATCTTCTCTATATGTATCATGAATGTGCCTATTTATTTATGTGTTTTCTTCCCCCTTCTATCATAAGCTCCTTGAGGGCAGGGATGGTTTTTACCTTCCTTCATATCTTTAGTATCTGGAACATAATAAGAGCTTAATAAATGCTTGTGGATTGGTTGATTATACCAAAAGTGAAAAAAATGTTTCTTCTTCCTTGATTTCTTTTTTTTTTCTTGTAAATAAGTGAACTACTAACTCATAAATTCTTTTAAAACAAAGTAGCATGCCAAAAAGAGCGATAAAAATATAACAACCAAGAAAAGTAAATTTGGCGCTCTGGTTTTAATGAGCTCAGTATTGAGTTTGTCTCATACCAGGAATCAAGACCCTTTCAAAACCTGTGTGTTTGATGAGGTTTTGATATTACTTATGGTAAACAGACCCTTTTTCTCCCTGTTATTTTATTCCAACTTTTATTTTTAAACTTTACCCTAAAGACTACTTGTGCTTAAAAAAAAAACACATCTTATATAAAATGGTTCATGCTTGGCTTCTAACCATGCACTCAAACCATGTTCTGAGCATGGCAGGCATCTGGCCAAAATGCCAAAACTTTCCAGTGGGAACAATTTTGGAAGGAGTCAGAATTGACTTGGGAGAAGGGGGAGGAGAAGGACGGGATCGAATCGTGGGCATGTGCTTACACTTGATGATTGTTATCTCCTCTCTTCTTGCAGGTGAAGCTGCTCTAAGAGGTGAACCCAGAATGCAAGCCCTTCCTGTATCCCCTGCCCTCACCAATCATCGGACAGGGCCCCCTCCCATTAGCCCCAGCAAGAGGAAGTTTAGCGTGGATCAAGGGGACGATGACCTAGACTGTGAAAACGACCATGTGTCCAAGATGAGTCGTATCTTCAACCCCCATTTGTGAGTGTTTTCTTTTTGTTCTGTGTGGCCTCACTTGGGCTTTGCACACCTCAATCCCAGGATTCTTCAGAGCCCATTGGCTGAGTCTAGCCATCAAGGATTCTGAAATCTATTGTTGCTTGGTTCTGCCAAAGGGTGAACAACTCTTAACTGAACTAATACAGTGTGAAAAGTAATTGGAATGATTGATAGAGAGTTTGTTTCCAAATGACTTGTATGAATATTGATATTCTTTTCAAAGTTTGGTATGGTGGCTCTAGCATGCCTTATGTCTTTCAGCCACAACTTCTTAGGTTACTGATCCTGTAGGCTGTGTTCTCTCTTGTCTGTATACACACATAGGCACATACATACATGCCATGCACATATAGAATGTCGCCTTCCTAGGAAGAATGGTGTTTGATAGATGGGCAGTGAGGCACATAGGAAAAACCTTGAATCTACAGTTAGTAAATTTGGGTTCAGATTCTGATTCTTCCACTATTTCTTTGTACATGTCTCCTTATTTATCATTGGAGTAGATGTCCTTTTCAGGTGCCTTCTTTGACCCTGGGCAGTATCAATTCTGTACTAGAGAAGAAGGGAAAGGCCTTTTCTGTGAAGTCCTTTACAGTTGTTCTTTTTTTCTGTAGAGGTATAAGATTTAAACTTACTCTGCTACATATTAGTGCTAGTCCTGTGGGATGAATGCCTAATGAATGAATGAATGAAAAAGAATTGGGCTTCTGCACTCACTATATGCCAGGATATTCTGATGGAGGTGACAACACCTCTACCTATATTTGAAAAGTAATTCCCACTGTACTATATTCGGACTTCTCCCTCACTGTCTTCCCAGCATACACACTCCTTGGAAAGAGAGAGAAATGCTTTACATATTTCCTGGGCCAGGAGACATTGAGCCAGCTGCTCAGCAGTCTGGTCTGACAACTGTATGGGCACCAGTTGTTATCAGACTTTATTTGTGTGATCACATTCAATCCCTGGCAGTCCATCTGTAAGAGATAAAACGGGTTGACGTCTTCAACGTAGCTCTCCAGGTGCCTTCCTGCTTGTCCATCCCAGCCGTTCTCCCTGCCGTGTCAAGGAGAGGGAAGAGGGGCCCAGAGACAAACTGAGAGCTAATTGTTTTGTAATTAATCCACATGCTGTTCTTCCCCAGTTCTTGTTTCTGGGAATGCTTCTATTTCTGGCAGCAATCTGAGGCTCAGAGAGTTCCCCTCTTTCCTTCCTCACTGGAGGAAGTGATCTGAACACTTGAGCAATCAGAAGTAGCTTGATAAGTGGAGCCCGCTGCCCTGGCCCCGGCAGCCTGCTGCATTCCACACATTCCACCGTGCTTTGGCCTGTTGTGTTCAGTCATAAGACACTGACGGAGGTATTTATCTTCAAATAAATCACTGTGGTGTTAGTCAGAGGCTGAGCCTGCAGTCTGTAGCTTTGGAATTTGCTACAAATCAGGAATCCAGGACCAAGGCAATGCAAAACAATGGAATCTCACAAGTGGAGAGGGGGGAAAAAATCTTGTCTGTTTAACTGTTTAGAGCCCTTTGTTCTCTACTTGGGTAGTATAATGTATGTCACTTGACAGCCAGTGGCAGAGTGGAAAGCCTTGAACTTGATGTCAAGACTTTGGTATTGGCCACCAGTACGACCATGGGCAAGTTAATGAAACTTTCTAAATCTCAGTTTCCTCAGCTGTAAAATGAAGGGGTTGTGACTAGATGAACTCTGAGGTCCCTTTTATTTGGTGAATCCAAATTGTGTTCATCTGATACCTTTAACATTCAAAGGAAGCATTTGTGAAATTATTTTATAATTTGTGGGGGGCAGAGGGTTTTAGAAAGTAATTTCAGGATTTCTGTGATGACTTCAAATGTCACTGCCCATTGTGCCAATCATAGTTCTTTATTTAGCATTAAGGCTGAGATGACAGAGTTGGAAGGACTAAATTTCATATACTCTTTTCATTTGGCTTCATATTGAGATAGTTGAAAGCCAAAAATAGCATCACCATACACCAACCAGCACTGTCATGGCAGGTCTGTGAGTAGCTAGGCAAAGAGTGATGTTAAATCTTGTTAAATAGAACCTCAGGTCTCAAAGATTTGCCTTAGAGCTGAATAAGGAGTTCTGCTGTAGCATTTAATTAACCTGTACCATCTATTTTTTTCCTTTTTTCAGCTAATGATGAATTTTAAGGATGTTTCTTAATGCTCTGCTCATGCTTTATAAAAACATAGTGTAGTTTTCATGGGCAAATATTAAGGACATTACCTTGCAGTGCCTTTCTGTAGTGGCACTTAGTAAACACAATTGTTTGATTTGATAAAAAGTTTTTCTATTGAAAGCCACAGTGTAGTCCCTTAAAACAAAAGGTTTTCTGTAATGACTTACAGACCTTCTTTCTTTTCTTCTGGAGCAGAATTAGACTGATGTTGCTAGTATACTATATTTAATCTCTATAGGAGTTCATAAAAATATGCTTTTGTTTTTGTGCTTTTAAATCTAAGAACTTGTAATAAAATGTGTTTTGTTTATTTTATCATTTACAAAATCAAAATAAATCTGGGGAAGGAGCAGTGTTCAAAAACAGATTTGGCAGCTAGCTCAGAGGTTTCAAAGATATATGGTTTGGCTGCATTTCATGAAAACAATTGTATTTAGATAACTTTCCAAACTTAGATTGAGGATCTGGCTTTGTTGAGCGCAGAGTAGGAGGCTGGAAAGAGGGATATTGAATTTCATTGGATTTCACTCTAGAGAAGATGGTACCCTCTGAGCTAGAAACCAGGAACAGGGCTCTTATTCCTGTCCTTGCTCATTTATCCTCAGGATAGATTTCCTTGTCCATATAATGCCCATGAGAAAATTTTTTTCCCCACCAAAGGGGAAATTCAGTGTGTATATAAAGTCTTTGACTGGTAAAAAGAATAGTAAGAACAATTTTAAAGGGTGGGTCTTGGGTGGGAGTGGGGAGCAGAGAACAGTAAAATCCACTGGATTCTCTCAAGTGTGCTCTGCAGATCTCTACTAGTCTGTGGGGATTCTCTGGTTTTGTAGATTTTCTTTTGCAATTTAGCAACTAATAATAATAATATGATAAGGTTGCTATTCTTTCTCAGATCAATTAATGGGTCATTTCTTGTATGTATCATTGAAAGGAGCTCCAGTCTAATCATTAATTTTGAGGAGCCTCTATTCTGCAGTGGTAAATGGAATAGCTGATCGGAGTGCTTTGCCCACTTAAGTAGTATCATATGGATTTCTTTTAAAGATCAAACATACCTGAATATTGGGTCAGATCCTATTTTCTGACTAGCTCGAATCTTTGTTTGCTTTTTCAATCATTTGTTGTAATAAGTTTTATTGAAATCTTTTGCTTTTATATGGCAGTCATTTCTGGAAATAGCAGCTCCCCTAGCCCCAAAGCTCCCTTGGCATTGAGTCCTTTCTTATAACTAAGAAAAACAGTTAAGCAAAACCACCTGATAGAGAGACCATGTCTGAAAAAGACACAGAAAATCTCTTTGGAGTCCTCCAGCCCTATGTCTGAGCTTGTAATTGTCCTTTTTCCCAGGGAGAAAAGAACTGTGCTAGACTGAAGAGTTAATGTATTATCTTGAATGAAGAAGTTTACTCCTTACTTCCCAGTTGAAAAAGACCCAATGACACAGTTAAAAGGAAATCCTAAAGTTCACATGAAATTACTGGTTGTTTTTTTTTTTAAAGGAAAATGTGGAATCTATTTATGAATTTGATGTGGTTGTAAATTAGGAATGGTATCCCCTTTTACCTCGAGAAATTGTAAACCTTAAAAGTGATGTATTTGGTGATCTCCAGAGTTCAGATTCTGAAGGAACTCTAAACCCAATTGATTCTACCTGGCCATTTTTAATCAGGATCATTTTGCTTAGTAAAAAAAAAAAAGGCTAAATGTTTTTGTGTCAATAAGAAATTAGAAGTAACTAGAATAAGTGACTCAAACCAACTTGACTTGGTGAAAAGAATATGACAAAGGGTTGTTTATTTTAAAGAGACTTATTCTAGGCTGGCTGACAGGTGGAATTTGATGGGAGGCCTTTGAACTGAAGAGTTTTGGGTACAATAGATTACACTCAAAACTGAAGTAGTTTTTACTGGTCTAAGTATATATTTATAATGGGGATATGGAGTTGCCCTATTACCTCTTTCAGTCTTGGAGTTTGGGCATGAATTTATGGTTCTTAGCTGCTGGAATTTCTTAATATGCTGCCCATATATGAAGATAATGCCAATAATCTTTCACCCACAGCAAATGAAGGGTTTTTTTGTCTATCAGTAGAGAGGAGTACTCATTTAGTACATACTCCTTAGCTAAATGATATTCACTGGGAAGGCAAATAGAGTAAGCCATAGATTAGAACAGAGCTCACCCCATGTCATAACCAGCTGAACTAAACATTTTTGATAGACTTTGATGAACAAGGGAGGACTGAATGAAAGAAAACGTTTCCTTGTCCCACTAGACATACTGCTTTGGGGTGAAATATATCAATTGATGCTTTCTTGGTAACCACAGTCATTTCTTTGTAGTTTTCCCTAAAGTTGGATCATTGAAAATTAGACTTAAGAGATCATTTGACAGATTGCCTCATTTCACAGAGTAGGCAACAATACATTCTTAATTATTCAGGAGTGACTTTTCTAGTTTCTGGATAATTCCTTTGCTGTTCATCTTTTTCTGGATTTTGTTCATTTGCTGAAGGTACAAAATAGGGAGAGAAAAATGAAAAACAAATAATTTTGTTACTTTTAAACATTGGGGAAATAATGGAAGTATGCATTTTCAGTGCCCCAAAGCAACTCTTTAAGACTATAGTCTTATTAATTAATCAGCAAGCATTTATTAGGAATTGAAGTTCCAGGCCCTGTTCTAATAGGGACAGAAAGTAAAAAACAAAAATCTTATATTCCAACAATGTGTATATGTGTGTATACATAGACACACATATATATGTACACATAAATATATTTGTATGTATGTAAAAAATACATAAAATGTAGAAATGAAATACAAAATTCTTCAGGAAAGGCACTCACCAAAGGAGAAAGAGGAGGATGTTGGCTTCATGGGGCTTGAGCTGAATCTCCAAGGAAACCAAGGATTCCAGTTATCCAGTTAAATTGGGAGAAGGACATTCTTCAGGTTTCTTTTACCAGTGAAATCACACGTCAATGTCCCCCAGAATGCTCTAGACAACATTAGGTTTGGGGTAAATATAAATACACAATCTTGCTATGTCATAAGTCAGTGAAAATATTTGGATGTCAATAGTGAAGAACAGGAGAAAATGGAAAAAATCTTAAATTGGGTTTTTAATTGTTAGTAATTTCCATGGAGTTCACAGGAGAAACTTACTAAGGAGCTGCAACCTTGAATAGGCTTTAGAAACAGAATTTTATTGTGGAAATGAACACTAGATGCTTTCCTATTCTTCACAATCTGGGAAAGACTGATTATTGTATTGAAACTCAGATCATGATTAACATAGTGATAGAGACTCACTGTAGCCTTGGTTGGAAATTTTTTTGAATTGAGTGGTTTGTGACTGGCTTGAAAAGTGTTTAAACAGGACACAACTTTTTTTTTTTTTCAGTTTCCTAGCCCAATTTGATTTCCTTAAATAGTGTGTTTTCTTTCACCTCCTCCTCCTTTCCTTCTCTCCTCCCAAACCCCTATGCCCACCCTAGCTCTATGGTTCAAACTGGGAAAAGTTTAGTTTAGATGGTGGTAGAGTCTCCACCTTCCCTCTGCCACCCCATTTTAAAATACCTTCAAAACCATACTTGTAGCTTTAATTATAGTATCCCTACATGACCAGTTTATTAAGGAACAGATAGAATATTAAGTTAACATTTTCTTCTGATTTTTCCCCATGGTTTCAAGCATATGTTACTTCCTAATTTGTGTTATAAACCTTACTTTTAATAATTCCCCTGTATCAGAAAAGTGAAATCTAAAAATTGTTTTACATAAGACTAGTTATTGCCTCCATTACCCTAACATGGGTCATATAATATCAGCTGTGATGAAAACATAGCTGATTTTTGGGGCTGATGTTGTTTGCTCCGTAATGGGAAATGCATCTGTGGGTTTTATATATCTAGATGGAAGTGTGAGGCTAATCAAGTGTTGTACCTTTAAATTGAGGTCCCAGGCCTGACCTATGTTGTGTGGGTCTCTTGTTTGTCAGGCAGGAGGCATTTTCTCATTTTCACAGTTCAGCTGAAAACAAAGACCTCCTTATCCTTGCAGGGAGCTGTGCTCTTAAGAGCTGACATCAGCTTTTTCCCAGCAGGCATCATTTCTGCCTTAAGAGTCCTCCCAGGGAGCTTGGAAAGCTGGATAGCCATTTCTTCTCCTGGAGTCCTCTTTGCCAAGTAACACACACAATAAGCAAATGCCAAGGGTGCCAAGAGTCAAAGGGGCAGAAAAAAGGGAACGAAGCTCGTTTATCTAACTGTACCTGGGGCTTCCACAGTCAAATTATTGTTTCACAAGAGACCCTTCAGTCTTTATTGGCTGGAATTTTATTTTGAACTCTGCTAAAGTGGGGGGAAAGAAGAACAATGAAAAATCCAGTCTTTTAAGTAATAAGAAACACCCACTAAAGAACGGCGTTGTTATCTGAGAGCCTGCTAGTGAGCACACATAAAATAGCATTTTTAAAGAGGACTTTACTGGAACTGGAAAAGGACAAGTCTGTTCTGCTGAGAGATTCTGGATGAGACCAAATGCATTTATTCTGGGATTTGAGAAGGGAAGTATATGTTTATCTTCTGAAATGTGGGTCCTTTTGTGTACACCCTCCTTCTCTGTTTACTGTCTGTCTCCCTTGGATCACTTAGGTTTGTTTCCAGTAGACAGACGTGAAGATGCCACACTCCTGGGGCAGCACATTGCAGCTGCTTCTGCACAAGTCATGGGATTAATCTCCCTTTTGCTTTTGTGACCTCCTAAGGCCCCTCATTTGTTACATGGTGAAGCCACTCAGTGTTCAGAGTGCACCCAAGTGCCATTACCTTCAGGAGCGCAGCATGGTGGATTTGCTGCAAAGAGGGAAGCCAAAGTCCTGATGATTTTTTAAAAACCTTTTATTTTTCAGGCTTATTGCCTGGATGCAGAGAGAAATGCATAGAATTATATGCTGAATGTTAGGATTTTGTGGGAAAAGGTTTTGTTTTTTTTTTTAAACAATCTGTGCCAGGCACATTGTTGCCATCACAGAGAGAAAACAAGGTATGAAGGGAAGGGTTTGGTTTGTGTGCTTGGTTGGTACCTTGCTTTTCTTCATTGTCTTGTCGGTTTGTTTTTTTTTTTTAACCAAAATACACCCAATCCCTCCCCCCCAAAAAGTGTTCATCAATTTGAAGTTTCTTCCTAGTTTGTCTCTGAAGCACAATTAAAGAACTTAATGGTGCAGTAATATACTGGATCTGGCAGTAGCTATCAGCTCTGCCAAATGGGGGATCCAGATTCTGGACCAGAGCCTCCAAGTCTGACAGTCCTAAGTGCACTGTCGAGTTAAGGAATCAGATCATGCTGTAGTCCTCTGTTTGAACTCCCCTCCCTTACCTTCCCATCCCTGGAACCATTTAAGAAATAATATTGATGGATTAGAATAGGGACTATGTGAAATTGAGACCCAGAAGTTGGCTGAATAAGTCAATATCAGGGTGTGAGGTTTGTTCCAGCTGCTCAGAAGTGAGAGGATGCTCTTCCCACAGTTTATCATGGCTGTTTTTAACATGATCGGGTGGTGCTTGAGCATTTCTGCCACTTGCTATTGAATAAGACACCTCGGCTCTATCTTTGCCTTAAGCTGCCATCCCCAGTGAAGGAATGACCTAGTGTAAAACTAACAAAAAAGAACATTCTGATATGCCCCTGGAAGTTGGAGTGATAGAAAATCTGGCCATTGAATTTATGTAACCTCTTGTGTTACTGTTTTTCCCCTTTAGTTAAATGAGTCTGGGTAGAGGGCTATAATGTATATAAGCATATACACACACACATATGTATGTTCACATGTGTATATATGCATGTTTCTGTGCACGTGCACATATGTGTATACACACAGGGCATCCCTTTCCTAATGCAATTTAAAGCTTTTAATAACAGAAAGTTGCAGTAAGACTTTTGGGGATACCAGATGTGTATAATATATGACATATATACATATATTACATATGTGGAACATTAGACATCTTAGACATCTTTTTAAAGTATACGGTTATTTAATCATTTATTATGTAAAAACAATTTTTAACATTCATTCTTTTTAGATTTTTGAGTTCTAAATTCCCTGAGAAGGCAGGTGATTTTATGTAGGCTGTACATGTGCAGACATGTTTCTGTATTAGTTAAGACATCAAACATTTAAAAGAGTATAAGGTCCTTGACAGCAGAAACTGTTTCATTTTTGTGTTTGTAATACCATCACTTAACCCAGTGCTTGGAACTTAACATTTAATAAGTGCTTTGGTCATTCAGTTTTTTCAGTTGTGTAAGACTCTCCAGTGACCCCATTTGGTGTTTTCCTGGCAAAGGTACTTGGAGTGGTTTTGCCATTTCCTTCTCCAGCTCAATTTATAGATGAGGAAACTGAGGCAAACAGGGTTGTGACTTGACCAGGGTCATATAGCCTGAGGCCAGATTTGAACTCAGGAAGATGAGTCTTCCTGACTCCAGGTGCTGTATCCTGACATGCCACCTAGTTGTTCCTACTAAGTGTTTATTAAATGATTGATTAAAGGAAAGATGAAACATAATTCAAATAAACAAAATATAAATGAAGCTCTTTTTTCTTTCATATCCCAGAGAAGTGGAATGATGGTTAAACAGCCTTTAAGTGTAGAAGGCAAGATTCGAATCCAGGTAATCCAGTGGCAAGAACAGTGGATTTGGAGTGAGAGGACCCAGGCTCAAATCCCATCTCTTTGTCACCTTGGGAAGGTCACTTAACCTTCTGGGCCTTTGTTTCCTCCTTTGTAAAATGAGATAAGGTAGGACTACATGATCTTCAAAGCCCTTTGCAGCTTTAAATCTGGGATCCTGAGACCCCTCTGCGGAAGCTATGCCTAGATGCTATTCTGTGTTGCCTCTGAAGGCTTATTCCCTCTTTCTTGGTTCCTTTGTGAAACTGCTGCTTGCCCTTAATAATTAATCATTTAATTAACTGATGGTTTTGGACCAGGCGAAATGATTTCAGGCCCCCGGAGAGCTTTTCCACAGATGTGTAGCGGGGTCGGGATAGAGTAAGGAGTTTTGTCTTTACATTATATTACATTGCTACTTCACTCCTGTCTTTATTCCCCTACTTCTCTTAGAGATTCAGCCCTGGTCCTTAAGAATTACACTTTCTTCACTGGGCCTGCCACCTGGTACTCAGGCTGTCCTTCACCACCTCCTGCTTCTACCCATTTTCTTCTTTCATGCTAGCTTTTGTATTAGGAATGAAGATGGAGCAGGAGATGCTGCTTATCCTTGAGCTTCAGAGATTAGGGTCAGTCCAGAAGTATTTATTAAGCACCTACTATGTGTCAGACGCTGCTTAGCCCTTGGCAATATAAAAGCAAATACAGTCCCTGCCCTCCTGGATCTTACATTCTAGTGGGGGGAGGGGGAGTGGTTTGAATGTAGATACATGTAGGTACATGCAAGATTTGTAAAATACAGAGTAGACAGAAAGTCATCTTTGAAGGGAAGGGACTAGGAGGTGGGAGAACAGGGAGAGAGGTTGCCTGCACAGGTGGCATTTGAAGCCATCAAAGCTAATTGGGCAGGTAAGGAAGGAGAGCATTCCAGGCATAGGAAACAGAGTGCAAAGACACAAGAGGAAATGGTGAGTAAAGGAGAGAAGCATGACAACAAGAGGACTGGAAAGGTGGGAAAAGATTACGTTATGAACTGAGAGAGCTCTTGGTATACTGAGGCAATGGCCAGAAATCCTGGGGTTATGGTCCCAATTCTTGCAAATCTCCCTGGATTTTCCTGGGCAGATTACTAGATGCTTAATAAGTGTTTCTGTGCTTTTGATTCATAATGAGAAAATAATTGTGTACTTCCCTAAAATCTTAATGAAGAATCCTGGATAAAAAGTTCAGTTTTACATAGGAGGTCTTAGGTCCTATTTGTAAGACTGTTACTAAATGGGGGAAATTATTTAGGACCTTTCAAGACTATAGGAATATTTTCTACTTATTTATTCATTCATTCATTTGTTACATTTTATTATGTACACATGTGTGTATGTATATATGAGTGTGTTTATGCATACATATATGTATATGGAGAGAGAGAGAGAACACCATACAAAACATACTTCTTAAAAATTGTTTTTACATAATAAACGATTAAATAACCATATATACTTAAAAAAGATGTCTAATGTTCCACATATGTAATATATGTATATATGTCATATATTACACATATATGATATCCCCAAAAGTCTTAGTGCAACTTTCTGTTATTAAAAGCTTTAAATTGCATTAGGAAAGGAATGCCCTGTGTGTATACACATATGTGCATGTGCACAGAGACATGCATATATACACATGTGAACATACATATATGTGTGTGTATATATACATATATATATGCTTATATACATTATAGCCCTCTACTCAGACTCATTTAACTAAAGGGGAAAAACAGTAACACAAGAGGTTACATAAATTCAATGGCCAGATTTTCTATCACTCCAACTTCCAGGGGCATATCAGAATGTTCTTTCTCTAGAGGTGGATAGCATTTTCTCTTATAAGTCTTCATATTTGATAGGAATAATCATCTTCCTCAGAATTATTTAGGACTACTGGCATATGCTTTTAAGAAGGCTAAATAAACCTCTCTATTAATTTATTCTTTCCTGCTAGACTGTTTCCATCTACCCCAAGCATGATCAGATCATCTATATTCTTAAAAACAAAACCAAAAATCTTATTTGTCTCTCCCAGATACCAAGCATAGGGCCTTACTTTTATGTAGTAGGTTTTTCCTTAATAAACATAAGATAAAGCCTTTGCCCTGAAGTGTCCTCTGTCATTTGCAGAGCCTTTGGGGTTCCTCAGTTGGACTTTCATTCTTAATATTGAATGCTATGATGAAAAATATCCTGAGGATCGAAGGGGAAGAAAAAATATCTTCTAGGCCATGGACCTCTCTAATTGTGGTTGGTTAGAGTAGGGCTCTCAACACACAGCCCAGTAATGGTCATTTCAGGACTTCCAGGTAGATAGATACCCTAGGCTTATTTTGACTCTAGTAATAGAATATGACAGCTGGAATGAAACGTAGGAACCAATAGCTAATGTTTGTATGGTTCTTTAAGTTTTGCAAAGCACTTCATCAAACTTTATCTCATTTGATCCTTATAACAACCCTGTGAAGCAGGTTGCTGTTATTGTCCCCATTTTGCAAATGAGAAAACTGAGGCTGGTACCATTTAAGTGACGTTCCCAGGGCCACAGAGCCAGGAAGTATCTGAGAGGATTTGAACTCTGGTCTTCCTGATGCAGAGTGAGGTGCTCTATTTACTGTACCTTCTAGGGTTGCCTCATAAGATCAGTACTCTACTAAGTGGGCAAATGTGAATAGGCCATAAATCTCATAGGAGTTTAGAGGACATCAAAGATCTCATTGAAGGTTTGGGTAGACCTGGAGGAGCTTCAGAGACCCCTTTTTCTCTTTGATCTTTTTTTCCTCCCTCCTCCAGAGGAAAACCCAGACAGAGGTAGAGTCTTGGGAACTCGGTCAGGATGGGACCCTCTCTTTTGTTGAGTTGGCAACGTAATTCAGGGTAGGATTGAACTCTTTCTTGCTTACCTCCACCACCAAAAATTCCCATTTGTCGGGTCTGACTTAGTATAAGCTTTCCATAAGCTCCTAGGGTGTAGTGACCTGTGGGTACCATTTGCAGGTAGATGTGTAAGAAAGGCTTTTTAAGAGGGAATTGAAATGAGAGAAAGGAGCACTGATGATAAAAAGACATCGAGAAATGCAGTATAGCCTTATTTGTTACCTGTCTTATCAAAAATCTCTCTCTCCACCTATTCTGGAAAGCAGTTGGGAATTATGTTAAAAGTATTACTAAAGGGGTGGCTAGGTGGCACAGTGAATAGAGTACCAGCCCTGGAGTCAGGACCTGAATTCAAATGCGGCCTCAGACACTTAACACTTACTAGCCATGTGACCTTGGGTAAGTCACTTAACCCCAAATGCCCTGCCTTTCCCCCTCCAAAAAAGCAAAACAAACAAAAAATATGACTAAAAATGTTCATATCCTTCAATCCTTTTGACTGTTAGACAATATACCCCAAGGATGTCAGTTATTACAAGAAAGGCCCCATATATACTAAAATGTTTATAGCAGCAGAGAGCTGGAAATAAAGTAATACTCATCAGCTGGTGGGGCTGAGGTGGTGGGTATGGGTATAGAATAGCACATAGTAAAATCTTTTTGATGTGTTGGCTAATGCTCCCAGAACTGTTTCCCATCTTCTTTTTTAGTCTTTGTTATAGGGGATGACTCTCTGGGAGAGGAAGGAAGGAGGAATACAATGGAAAATACATGAGATCTAAAAATAAAATATTAATAGTTATTTTTAAAAATAAAAAAATCTTAACACAAGAAATTAAGCATGAGAACAATATGAAAATAAACACATTTGGAAAATTGCTTAGGTTATATATTCAGGTGTGTGAAGGAACCATGTGATGGAAAGTTAGAAAAGGACAAAAGAAGGGAGGGAAAATCTTTCATTTAAGGGCTACACTGTTGGAGAAGAAATAGAGTTTAAGTGGAAGAATTGGCATTTGCTACTTTAGGCAACTAAATGCTGTAGAGATGGAAGTAAACTTTATTTTGGCCAGACTGTAAGACAACCTGAATAAAACCCTGATAAAATCAAATGCCTTTTTCATACACTTACCATTACTCAATCTACCTTATTTTCTTATTCCTTTTCCTCCTCCTCCCATCCCAAGAGTATGCTTTTAGTCCATATTTTTTTCTCACCTAGATAGACTGAAGTAACAAGTCCCATCCCTCTTCTATCCAAGCCCATAAAACAGAACCAAATCCTATTAGACCAATGTCCTGTGAGAGCCTCCTTTATTCCCTGCTCCCACTTTTATTGCTTGTCAGTCATTCATTTGAAGCTCAGCTGCAGTCCCTTAGAGATAAAAGTTTTCTTTTAGTTCCTGTGGCTGTGACTCAGTTCTGACTGAGCATTTGATACACAACCAGATTCCCTTTAAAATCTTGGAAACTAATTTTTAAAAATCTTAATGGGTACAGCTTTTTAGGAGAGAAATGAAGTATCTGTGCCCCAAAGTGCAAAAGTGTTTTTGCACCCAAAAGACTCATAGCAAATGTTTGCTGAATGAATGAAGGGTGTTATTCTTAATCAAAATTGAAAGGAGTTTTTTTTGTTTGTTTTTTACTATTTTGATTATTAGCCTGAAGTCACATGGTAAGGTAATAGAACCTGACAGGGAAATATTGATCAATCCTCATCAAGTATTTAATGAGATCTTGTGTGTCTGTGTACATGTATATATGTTTTAGTAAAAGGTTGAACAGCCATTACATGATACTAGGTGGGGGGGAAACGTCTTATGTAAAGCTGAAATATTATTTGGATTATTGAAATGTCCATTCTTGGCAAAAGCTGTTACTAACCTTGGTTAGCCAACATCTATGCATGTCAGTTTCTTTTTCTGGAAAAAATGAGGATGTTATCTTAAGTGACCTCTAAGGTCTTCCTTCCAGTTCTGATATTCAGTGATTCTACTCGAACTGACCATTACTAAGGGAGCTTGTTGAGTCTGACTACTCTAATCTGGCTTGCCAAAATTAGGGAACACCATGCCTCCTGAGATCATCTCTCTCCTTCCCCTCCCCCTTTGTTGTCAAGGACATTTTCCACTGTAGCACTAAATGCTAGAGGAACCACGGTCCGATTCAGAAACTAGTGAGAATCTAGAATGAATTTAGAAACATTCTCTTGTTGTGTCCCATAAGCAAGCTCTGAAACAAAAGTTTAAAGTCACAGCTCTCATTTAACCATTTTGCCAGATGTTTCCTGAGGTTTGACAGATGTACCATTTACTAGAAAGTTGCACTCTGGAGATTTTGAGTGTTATGGACACTGTTGCTATAGACAGTGCCTCTGTAAGGGCAGGATTTGGAATATAACTTGAGCTGCAATTTAGGATTGAGAACGGGTTTCTTTTCTATCCTCAGGGTTTCTTCCATTGTCTTTATTGAAACAGAGATCAACCATAACTCACTCCTCTATACTGTTGCCTTTTAAATGGTCTTGATTCCCCAAACCAAATGGTCCTGGATACACCATCCTTCCTTAGCCTGCAAAGTAATTGCCAGTGAAAGAAAGGTATTGGTGGTTAGCCAGATAGTTTAACTTCGGCTCCTCGTCCATGAAGGCTCGGGGAAGTTGCAGATGTGTATACTCATAGTGAAAGCCGAAGGAGGACGGTTCCGTGAGAGACCTTGTGGACTTGGTTTGCCAATAGCCAGGATTTCTCTTTTGCTGGAAGAGAAGGGGAGGGCCCTGGGAAAGGCTGGTGGGGACTCCCATGCTTGGGGGGAGGGTGGGCTGCCCTCCACCTTCCTGTTGCTTCTTCCAAAACACAAGTAGAGCCCAAACTGCAGCCCCGGTGCAGGAATGGGTGGGTTGCCCTGCCTCTGCAAGGGGAGAGAGCCAGCCTCGTGGCCGGGAACTCCAAGGACTTCTCCCGAGGGCCCCAGGCTGGTGCACCCCCAAGTCCCCCTCCCCCGCGCGGCAGGGGTTTTATTGTTAGAGGTTTCGGAAAAGCTGCCCCAGAAACAAAGAAAATGGGTAGGAATGCCTTCCTCTAAAATGGAACCACAATGCGGGTCTTGCAGCCTGTCTAAATAAAGCGGCCTAGCATTGCTTCAGCTCTCTCCGGGCCGAAGTGGAAGGCGCTCTGTGCGCGGCCGGCCGGCTGCTGGGCGGAGGGGCCGGGGCTTGGGGCCGGAGCCGGGCAGCGGGGCCTAGCGGCCGGGACTTTTATTTTGACGGGCCCGCGGCCTCCCCAGCCTCTCTGTGCAGGAGATGGCTTGCCAAGTTTGTGAGGCCCAAGGCTTTCTTGTGGGAGGACGCTGGGCTGTCTTCATGCTCTTTGGCAATGATTAAAGTGAGGTTAGTACCCAAACCCCCTTTCATTTCATTCCCCTAGCCTTGCTTTTTCAAACCAGATGGCAGCCTTGTATTTTCAGCTGCAATTAATTTAAACGATGAGGCAGCAAGTGCTGTGAAGGAGTCAGGCGATTAGTTTGTTAGCCAGGAGGGAGAGCGGTGGCTGCTGTCCCTCGAATCCATGCATCCCCTCCCGGCTGCCTGGCTGCGTGCACCTTGGCCCCATCATCAGATCCATGTCCGAGATGCCAGGCCTTCATCCTGAGCAGGCAGGAGGGCGGGGGCAGGGGGCTTCCTCTCCCTCCCCTCCGCTAACCCCCCCCCCCCCCTGCACTTGGGGCTGTGTCGCCAGCGCCCATGGACTGACAGCCCTTGTGACTTGCAAGGGTTAATGCCCACTGAGTAATTGTTTCCTTAATGAATTGGGAGTAACAAAGTTTCAGGTGATGGCTGACATGTTACTGCCAGGCCGGGCTATCATGTGACTGTCCCTAGACAATGGGGCATAGTTTTCAAGTGGCGGCTGATTGGGGGGAGAACAATGTGCTTTTTTTCTCCGCTCCTTCCAGCTGCCAGGACTTCCTCCTAAAGGGGTATGTTTTAACTTGAGTATTCTTGAAGAAAATTACAAGGGGGGCATGAAAGCACTTGGCCACAGTTGAAGTCTCAAGGTTCTGACCTCAGTTATTCGACCACTTTCCTCAGTGGAAATTTTATTTCTCTATAGCTGCCTCAGAGTGTAGCATCAATTAGAGATAGAGAAATCTTTCACACTTAATGGAAAATGAATACTTTTTTGTCGGCCTGTAACTTAGAAAGTAACTCCCTAGCATGGAGCTCTCGAACTATTTTTTTCCCCTCTTGTGGGGAGAGAAAACTGAATTTCAAATGAATATGAAGTAATTGACTATGTACTTTTGAACACTGGCTGTCAGTGAACACACACATGCCTGTACACATAGGTGCAATCGAATTTTAGGGTGGTTTTTTTTTCTTTCGTCATTTGAGAAACATTTTCTTGGTTGGGCTTGAGCCAATGAAAGGATGCCTATTTAATATTAACCTATTTCGGATGAATTTAATTTTGAAAGTCTCAGGGTGAAAACAAGAACTCAAGAATGCTTCCTTTGCTAGGCTTGAAAGTAACTCACTGTACAAGGAAACAGCAAACCACTCCAGTATCTTTGCCAAGAAAAACCCCACGGACAGTATTGGAGTGACATGGCCCTCGGGGTCACAAAGAGAAGGACAGGACTGAACAAAAACAACATATGTGTCAGTTTCAGCATGTGTGGTGATGAATTGAGTGAGCTAAGCTGATATAACAAAAAAAATTGTTTTTATTTAATTTTGTTTTATTGTCCTTTGATGATAGAATTTTGAGGCCAAAGGTACTCTTATTGATAATCTAGTTTAATCCTCTTATCAAACTGAAGCCTCCTGGTGAATTGCCTTTCTCAAGGTCATAGAGAGGGCCAGAAGTAGATCTAGGATTCAACCCCAAGTCTTATGATTCCAAGCCCAATGTTCTTTTCACAATTCCACAATGCCTTACATTTTACTCCAAATTCTGAATTATATTCAGAAGCCCTGATGAAAACATTTGGACTCTTCTTGTCAAAAGCTGAGTATTGATATGAGACATCTTTTTTTTGGAACCGATACTGTAGTTCCAAAGATAACAGTAGATCTTTGTTTTTTTCCTATGGTAAGAAAGGATAGAAAATAAGGTCTGTTACAGTTCATCAAAAATTAATTTTCTTCAATAATTTCAACTTCCTTCTATACCTATGATTTGCCAGAGCTGCTAAGAAGGAAGGAAATGAACTGATTTTTGCCTGTGAGACAGTTTATTCTGTTTTGTTTTCCTCTGCTATGAGGAAGATGCTATCCAAAAGGCGGCCAGCCTGGAGGAGGAGCTTGGGGCAGCCTGAAAAATCAGAGAGCTGGGTAGTTAGCTCTCGATTATGCTGTTGATTGCATGACGAGAATAGGAGTTTCTGTAGTTTTGATAAAGTGGGGGTTCGCAGCAGTGGTTCTCTGGGGGCCCCTGAAGTAGGTTTCCTGAGGTGCAACACTGAGACTGACATATTTTACTAGAAATTCTTAGTCATTCACCTGAAGTAATGAAATAATGTTTTACTGCTTTACAACTGGATGGAATTACCTTACTGGGTGTGTTTGTTCATATTCTCTCTCTGTCTCTCTGTCTCTCTGTCTCTCTGTCTCTCTGTCTCTCTCTCTCTCTGTCTCTCTGTCTCTCTCTGTCTCTGTCTCTCTCTGTCTCTCTGTCTCTGTCTCTCTGTGTGTGTCTCTCTCTCCCTCTCCCCTTCCCCCTTCTCTCCCCTTCTCTTCCTCCCTACCTCTTTCCCTTTCTTCCTCTCTTCTTCCCTCTCTCTCCCCCCCTTTTCAATGTGAGTTAAATATAATAGGAAGTTTTTTTTTAATACAGCCATTTTTGGTTACAAGATACTTTGGTATACGTTGTTTCATTCAAGCATAGGTCCTTGACAAATAAACATTTGTTTCCATTAATAAAAGTAATTATTGAATTCAATCATTTGATTTTTTTCAACAACTTGGTGAGTTAGGTGAAATATCAACATCTTCATTTGATCAAGGCGGGGAACCAAGGCTAAGAGAGGCAAAATGTTTTACTATAACTTGTACAACTAGTAACAATAATATTGATAACTAGCATTTACTTATAGTTTGCATAAGTACATAAATATATATATGCAAATAGATCGTTTGATCTTTGAACATTCCCTAAGGGGTAAGTGCTATTAATATCCTCATTTTACAGGTGAGAAAACTGAGGCAGGCAGCAGTTAAGAGACTTGTCCAGGGTCATACAGCTAGTACCTGTCTGAGCCCCGATATGAACTCAGGTCTTCTTACTATGATACCCGCCTGCCTGGAAAAAGGCAGAGCTAGGTAGGTCTTCTGCCTCCCTGTCTATTTTTTCCCCCTGTTTTACAGAAAGCCTCTTCGGTCTTGGCAGTCAGGAAATCCCTTTTAGATTGAATAATACTGTACAGTAAGAGCTTACTAATTAGGACCTCGAGGGAAGTTCATCCTGAATAGATTAAGAGTGTGAGTTTTTTTGTGCTGTTGTTTTTTTAAACTCGGTTTTATTACTTTCAAATACTGGAAACTGGATAACTGGAAGCAAGCCTTCTATGTTGTCTGGAGGAGTCTCTAGGGGCCTTATTCTGGTTAAGATTTATTTGTAGTCAGTATACTTCAGTTCTTCAAGGATTCCTGGTTTTGTATTTGTGGATATGCCTTCAGCTAATGGAACTCATCAGCCCTCTTTGACTTGGTACAAGGCTTTCTAGAGTCCCTGTGGCCAAAAACATTCATCTCCCTAAAGCCCACCTGATGCCGAGCTTCTTCCAACTGAGTTTCACCCTGGTATTTTTTCTAGTTTGCCAGAATCTAGCCTGTGTTCCATAGGGCCCAACTGGTGAGAACTCAGGTCCCTCCATTTTTGTTTTTTTTGGTTTTTTTTGTTTTGATGTGATATAAGGCATCTGGAGAGCAACACATCTAATATTTACATCCATAAACGCATACTTAGAAATTTGATGGAAATCAGTTTATTCTGTCAATTAGTTTAACCACAACCTTCTAGAACTTTTCTTTCCTGGATTGATTCAGTCTGCAAGCCCTATCTTTGTAGATGTTGCAGAAACAACATTCAGCCCAGCTCCTGTCTGAGTAAACACAAATTCTCAACAAGTGAAATGTGGATTAATCCTTATTTTGATGTACAAAAAGTGGCAGCATGGCATGGTGGATGGAGAGCTAATCTCGAAGCTAGGAACACTTGGTTTCCAGCTCTGCCTTTAAAACTTACTAGCTGGGTTAACCTGGGTCAATTACTGGGCTAATCACTCAGTGCCCTGTGCAACTCTGAGAGTGAGTTGCAAATAAGATGTTGACACCTACAGTTAGCAGAGGGAGTTTCCTTAACTGAGACCTCCCTATACCAAGGAAATCACAATCACAAATCCCTTGGACTCTCATTGATGATCCTTCGACATGGTCAGGTACAAATACTTTGTTATGTAGAAAATTTATAAGGTTTATTATTATTTTTTAAAGACCCAACTAAAAATACCTAAATTGCCAGGACTAGTGGTAGCCCTGGTCCTCTGGTGTGAATCATTTTTTTTTGAATGAAAATGATTTACTCAATCACCTCAACTCTACGTTCCAAGCGTTTGTATATCAAAATGTGCTCTTAGGGGACGGCTGGGTGGCACAATGAATAGAGCACTGGCTCTGGAGTCAAGAGGACCTGAGTTCAAAGTCAGCCCTGTAATCTTGGGCAAGTCACTTAATCCCAATTGCCCTGCCTTCCCCACTCCAAAAAAAATAAAATAAAATAAAAAAAAAATATGCTTTTATCTGAGGAAAAAGTTGTTTATACTCACGTAGTATAAAATGTGGTGTAATAAAATGCTTTTCCTAGCGGCAATCCTGTGAGATAAGTATTATTGTGCCCAATTTACAAATGAGGACACTGAGGCTCAGAAATGTTGAGGTCACATAAATGGTTAAATGGGTCCTGGAACTCAGTCATCTATCCAGAGTACTAGGAGGTCCTTCCACTTCAGATTGGCTCTGTTACTTAATCTTTGCCAACAAAGTAAGTCACTCAAAGAGAAGGCGGGGATGGCTTTTTCCTAAACCTGTTTCCTGGTCTTTGTTAAGTTTTTGTTGAATCCCTTCCATTTGTTGAATCAACTTTTCAAGTTAAGTTAGTTGATAATTTTAAACTGCCTTCTAACATCAACATGCTATGAATATGTAAGTGCTGGCTAATAACTATAGTAGCTGACATTTATAACTTTGTAGTTTATAAAGAATATAGAAACAGATCACCTTTTTTATTTCATTTGATTTGTTCTCATGTAGGGCTTAGAAACTTGGGGTGGCGGCTTTTGCCCAGTTGTGAGAAGAATTCTTTTTGTTTGTAATAAAGCAAACAGTAGGAGAAAGTCTGCATATTGCTTTGTTTTCCTTGGTAACAGATCTCAGGTGCTTGTTTCCCATGAGCCTGTGTATCAGGCTTTTATTGGTGGCTCAGAAGTAGAGATCAGTTCAAAAGACCTGGAAGGTTGCAGTTGACCACAGGCTCAATATGAACCCAGCAGTATGATGGGACTGCTTTAAAAAGAAAAAAGCAGATGCAATTTTGAACCAAAACAATAGGAACACAGTTTCCAGATAGTGGGAAGGGAGACGTCCCTGTAGGCTGATCTGGTTGGGGGGTTGGGTCCAGTT
The DNA here is from genome assembly GCA_011680675.1 of Gymnobelideus leadbeateri. Taxonomy (NCBI): domain Eukaryota; kingdom Metazoa; phylum Chordata; class Mammalia; order Diprotodontia; family Petauridae; genus Gymnobelideus; species Gymnobelideus leadbeateri. The sequence continues at coordinate 353,064 of WOXC01002239.1, forward strand.
CTGTTTGCCATGATCTGAGAAGTACAGCGGAACATCAGAATGCAATGAAAGGAGAATGAACTAGGAAGATGGGGAATTGAGAAACTGGATGATAGAAACAGTAGTGGAGGGGCACCCTAATAGCCATCTCAAGGAGGGCTGCCATAAAGATTCGCTCATTGTTGCTCCAGAGGGCAGATCTGGGACTGGTGGAATGTATATTATAAGGAACCAGATTGGGGCTCGGTATAAAGAACAATTAGTGTAGTTCTAAGCAGCTAGGTGGAGCCTAGATAGAGCTCTGGTTGTAGAAGACTCGAATTCAAATCTAGCCTCAGACTCTTCTTAGCTGAGAGATCCATGGCAAATCATTTTATTTCTTTTTGCCTCAGTTTTCTTAAATGTAAAATGGGGTGATTATAACACATATCTCTTGGGATTGTTGTGAGGAACAAATGAGATATTTGTAAAGCTCTTAGCACAGTGCCTGGCACATAGTATGAGCTATATAGATGCCTCTTATTATTATTAATATTAACTAGCTCTTGGAACACAGTGAAGACCATATCACTGGAGGTGTGTAAGCAGAAGCTGGTGCTTCTTGTGTGGGATGGTGGAAAGAATATTGGATTAGGAGTTGGGGAATATGGGCCCTGGCTTTGGCCCTGTCTCCGGTGAGTGGTGTGGTACCATTTCTTCTGTCTCCTGAATCTGCTTCCTGCCCTGACTCAGAAACTGGGGGAGACAACTTCCAAGGGAGGCCACACATATCTTCCTTGTTGTTGTTCAGCCATTTTTGTAGTTTCCAACTCTTCATGATCCCATTTGGGGCTTTCTTGGCAAGATACTGGAGTGATTTCTCCAACTAATTTTACAGATAAGGAGACTGAGGCAAATGGGGTGAAGTGACTTGCTCAGGGTCACATAGCTAGGAAGTGTCTGAGGCCAGATTTGAGCTCAGGAAGATGAGTCTTCCTGACTCCAGGTTCAGCACTCTGGCCACGGCATCTCTTAGCTGCCTTATAGAACAATTAACATTTTTTTTAAAGCAAAGCTTCCTTCTCCAGAAATATTGGATATTTTATCGTATACAACACTTTGTGATCTTCCCTTCCGTAGCAGATGCTGTGCTGAGTAGTCCCTCACAGTCTCACCTCTGGTGGTGATTTTGACAGTGGAGGTATATATATGTAGCATTTTGTCATCATGCAAAGAGTGCTGGGCTTGGAATAAAAAGATAACCCACACTGGAATCCTGCTTTTGAGACTTATTAGCTATGTGAAGAGAGGACCCTCCCTGTGTGTGTGTGTGTGTGTGTGTGTGTGTGTGTGTGTGTGTGTGTGTAAAAGCTCACATAAAATGATGCATGTCAAGGGCTTTTGTAAAATTCAAGACTATATAAATATCAGCTATTGTTGCTGTTTTCAAGATTATTCCAAATCTTACAGATGTTACATTGAATATATTCTGGCATTGGACACAGCTTAGCTTAGACAACGATTGGGCCTTGAATAGGATGGAATTCATCTTCTCTGTGAGTGACTGATGATAGTATCCTTAGGCCAGTGGTTTTGAAATAATTTTATCCCCTCATCTTCCTGACAAGAATCTTTAAAGTATTGTTTTAGTTACTCAAACATCACCCATTTATTAAGATTATTAATTATATGTCAGGCCCTCTTCTAGGCATTAGAAATAGAAGTACCAATAATGAAAGTCTGCTCCTAAGGAATTTACATTCTAATGATGGAGACAAGTACATATGAAATGTTTAGCAGAAATAGGATGTGAATAAATAGAAACAATGGAGTTTACGGGAGATTTTACTAGCGGTTCTGGGGAATCAGGCAAGGCTTTGTGCAGAAGGCAGCGCCTGAGCTGTGTCTTAAAGGCAGAGGGCGCTGCATGAGGCAGGGGTAGCTGCAAGCTACCAGCAGTTCTGTAGTCTTTTTTTTTTTTTAAGCAATTGGGGTTAAATAACTTGCTCAAGGTTACATGGCCAGTCATTATTTGTGTGTGGGTGCTCATTTTCTGAGGCCGGTTTCGATCTCGGGTCATCCCAACTCTGAGGCCGGCGCTCTTACTCACTGCGCCACCTAGCTGCCCCAGCAGTTCTGTAGTCTTTATGGTTTTCACATCACTACCTGGTTTTATCGCTTTACAGTAACCCTGGGAGATGGAGGCTCTTTTATCACCCCTGTTTTACAGATGAGCAAACTAAAATAAAGGCTGGGACTTGGACAGGGTAACACGGTTAGTGTGTGTCTGAGGCTGGGTCTGGTGCCACATGGATGCCTCGAAGGGAGGGAAGGAATGCATTCTAGGCACAGGGGACAGCCACTGTGAAGGTGTGGAGACAATGATGAAGTGTCCCATGAGGAACAGACAGAGGCCAGTTTGGTTGGACTGAAGAGGGCAAGAAGGGTTGTGTGTTTGGTTTCAGGTTGGCTCTTCCTTTACACTGTGAGCTTGTGGAGAAAGGGGGGAGGGGGGCTGTCGTTTGCCTCTTCTCCTATCACCAGCATTTAGCACAGTGCTTGGTACATAGTGGGCACTTAATAAATGCTTATTGGTTGACTGAGTAATGTCCAGTTGAGGTTGGAAAGGTAAGTTGAGGCCAGGCTTGGTAGGGCTTTGAAAGCTCAACAGAGGACTTGATTTTTTATTCTAGATGCAGTAAGAAGCCACTGGAATTGGTTGGGTAAGGGAATCCCACGATCAGATGTTCAGTTAAAGAAAATACTTTTGGCAGCAGCATGTCGGATGGGACCAGAGACATGAGAGACTAGACAGTGAGACCAGTTAGGACTGTTACGGTAATGGAGGGGAGAAGGGAGGAGGCTTGGGTGAGGCTGGTGGCTGTGTCAGTGTAGAGAAGACCTTGGGTGCAAGGGATGATTGGCAGCTGATTGGCACATGGGGTGAGGGGAGCAAGGATGCTTGAAGGGTCATGTAGAGCAAAGAGCCTGGGGACTAGAGGGACAACAGTGGGCTTGACAGTAACAGGAAGCTTGGAAGAGGCCTGGGAAATTTTAGGGGAAAGATACCAAGTTCAGTTTGGAACATGTTGACCTTCAGGTGTCTAACATAAAGTCTGAAATATCTAAGAAGCCATTAGTCATGTGGGCTGAATGCAGGTGAGACACTAGGTGGGGCTGGATATACATACACATACAGAGAGATATGTGCACATGTATGGGTATAATAATATGTTTGTATATGTTAATATAATGATTATATGTGTATATACACATACATATATATAAAAGTAGCTTATTGGATCATAGATTTAGAGCTGGAAGGGGCCTTAGACATCATCCAATCAACCGCCTTATTTCTAATGATGGAAGATCTGAGTTTAAATCAGACACTTAGTAATTATATGATCTTGGGCCTGACATGTATACATGTACACACATGCACATGTGTATAACACATACTTATACGCATGATGCATGTCTGTATATGTCTGTAAAGCAGTATATAACATATGTATGAGTATAAAGGTGCAACTCACATATGCACATGTGTATATATCCATATATAGTGTATGTAACAGAATATGCATATGTGTATATAATGCGCACATGTGCATGTGTATATAACACCTGTATGTGTACGTTGTATATATAGTTGTATAACAGTGTATCTGTGTATATATAGTATGTTATATACACATAGTATATGTATGTATATACATATATACATATGTATCCAATATATGTGATAGATTTGTATATTATATATGTATATAGACACACAGAGGAAGTTTTTTTCATTCTTTATAGTATCTTTCTTTTTTTTTTTTTGCTTTTCCTTCCATCCCCACCCCCAGACCCAGAAAAGGGTGGGGAGGTCTGTTTATTTTCCAGGCAGCATCTCCTGCAAAGGCCAGCTGAAGGGTATTGCTAAAGAGGAGAGATCCCTGGCCTTGGTTGGTCTGTGTGACTTAGAAGACCAGGTCTGAAATTTCTTTGGTGAACCTGGCAGGTAACTCATTTTGAGTGAGTTTCTTCTTTGTAAAATGCAGGTAGCAATACTTTTGCTAATGACCTCCCAGAATTAGTGTGAAAAAAAGTACTTTTTCAGCCTTAAAGGGCTTTGAAAGTATAGAGGAGGATGAAGAAGAAAGAAGATTTGACTGCAGAGAATCTGGCTTAGATGGAGCATACAAGTTTTGAATTGAAGCTCATTCTCTCTGCCTTCCCTGGCCCCTGCCTCCGAGCTTCTCTGTTTCAGTGTGGGTCGACACCCCCTCCCTGTGGCCTCAAGTCCTCCGGACTCTTCTTTCTCCCTCACTTTTTTTTTTTAAAGATTGATGCAGTTTGCTTCGACCATAGCCTCTACTTCAGAGACACCCAGAACCTTGACAGTGTAGTACTGAGCTTGGCTGCTGCATTTGGCCAGTTTCATTACCCTTTAACACTGACTTTGTTTACATTACTGTAGTCCCCGAGTATATTCTTTTAGTCCTGCTTTCTTCTCTCTACATGGCTTTATTCACGTCTCTCCATGGTTCTCCATACTCTTCACATCTTATCATTTGTTCAGCCATTTTCCCATAATTAGGTAAGTATTTTGTTTCCAGCTTTTTGTTACCACAGATGAGGCTGTCATGAATGTGTGTGTGTGTGTGTGTGTACGTGTATACGCACACACACACACAATATGTATATAAAATATCATATCATGTATTATATGTATACATATATATGTATCTTTTCTTTCAAGTAACCATTGCCTTGGGCCATAATCCCAGAAGTTCCTCCTCTTTCTTGACCCTTTCCTAGTCCAGGTCATTCCCTTTTGTCTGAATTACTGCACTAGCTTTTTAATCGGTCCCTGCTTCCAGTTTCTTCTCTCTAGGTTACACCCTCCACAGAGCTGCCAAAGTCATCTTTCTCAGGCAGATGTATAGCCATGTTAGACCTCTGCTTAAAAAGCTTAAGTGGCTCATAGGATCACAGATTTAAGGGGCCTTAGAGAGCATCTGATCCAGCCTTCTCATTTAAACATTTAGTTTAAATCTGGCCTCAGATACTAACTGTGTATGAGGGAGACAGACCTTGAGCAAGCCACTTAATCTGTTTGCCTCAGTTTCCTCAAATGTATGAGGATTAAATAATAGCACCTACCTCCCAGGGTTGTTATGAAGATCAAAGAAGATAATATTTGTAAAAACACTTTGCAAATCTTGAAGTTCTCTCTCTCTCTCTCTGTCTCTCTCTCCTCTCTCTCTTTCTCCCCTCTCTCTCTTTCTCTCTCTCTCCCCCTCTCCCCCTCTCCCCCTCTCTCTTTCTCTCTCTCTCTACATATATGTATGTATATATATATAATATATATATATAGTATTATCATTAATATACCATCATTATTGTTATTACACATGAGGAAACCAAGGCTAAATAAAGTTAAGTGACTTGTTCATGTTTTCGTAGGTGGAGCCGTGATTTGAGCTCAGCTCCTTTGATTCTACATCTAGGACTCTTTCTACTGACCTACCTGCTCTCTATGATTAGCTGCAAACTTCTTTGTCTGGTATTTGAGGCCTCCAGCTGTATCTTAATACTCTCTTTTGTGAACTCTCCCTTGGAGCTGATTTAGATTGCTCCCCATTTTCTGAATGTGACATTCCAGCCCTCCCCACTCTTCCATTAATTCCTAGAAACCATCCCACATACCTGTAACGCACCCCTCCTTCATCTCTTGCTCTTAGAATCCTCGTCTTCCTTGGAGACTCAACTCTGGTGCCTCCCATTTTTCTTGAAGCCTTTCCTGGTCCCTCCCCATAGTTAGCTTCCTGTCTCCTCAGCATCTTCTTCTCTGTACAGATACACTTGTTTCTGTATCTGGGTCTCTTTCCTAGAATGTAAGGTCCTTGAGGGCAGGGACAAGTTGTGGTACCTCTGGTGCCTAGCACAGTGCTGTGGTCATAGCTGGTGCTTAATAAATAATTACTGAACTAAAATGAATTTAAGTGCCAAGTTCTGCAGCAGGAATTCGTAAAAGTTTGTGTGGCAAATCCCTGTTATTGGCATCACCCTTCTCTTCTTTTTCCATTATTCCTCTTCCAAAAAAGAGAAAAGAAAATACCACTGAGTTGTCCATACTGTTGCTGATAAGTGCAAAGAAATGGAACCCTTCCCCTCTTTTATCCTTTTAGTAAATGATCACATTTTTACCTGAAGTACAGGTAGAGCTAGGGGAGGGAGAAGAAAGCAGTTGACCTGGAGGGACCAGACAGCTTCAACACAGACAGAAGCATCTCACAGTATTTTTTTTTTTTGAGGACAATTGGGATTAAGTAACTTGCCCAAGGTCACATGGCTAGGTTTTTGTTTGTGTGTGTTAAGTGTCTGAGGCCACATCCGAACTCAGGTCCTTCTGACTCCAGGGCTGACGCTCTACTCACTGCGCCACCTAGCCGCCCCTACATCTCACGGTATTGAGGTGCAGATTGGCATTAATAAGTGCTGACAGTCCCTGGCCTCACACCACCCTGTGAGCCATGCCTTTAGTGTCTAAAAGAACCAATCCTCCCTCATCCCCAGCACACACACATTAGCCCCAGGGACTCCATGTCCCTCAATGTCTTCTCTTGTTCCTCTTCTTAGAGGCAGCAGCATGGTGCAGTGAATAGAACAATGGGTCTGGAGTCAGGATGACATGAGTTTAAATTAGCCTCTGGGTGTGACCCTGAGCAAGTCACTTAACCTCTTCAACTGTAAAATGGGAATGATGTTAATAGCACTTACTTCACAGGATGGTTGTAAGAATCTTATAAGAATCTAATATGTGCACATACTAAGTTAATAAATGCTTTCCTCCTCCAGCCATCTTCTCATTATAAAAAAATAGTTTTTAATCCATAGGTAAAATCATTTATTTATTTATTTACTTATCAATATATATTTTTGGGAGGGGGGGGAAGGCAGGGCAGTTGGGGTTAAGTGACTTGCCCAAGGTCACACAGAGTAAAACTATTTAAATGTACATGAGATCCACTCATAGAACTTTAGCATCTGTCTAGTCCAGCCCCTCCCATTTTATAGATGAGTAAATTGAGGACTAGCAAAGGGCATGGCAACAGAATCCGAATCTGAACAAAGACCCTGGTTTCATTACTCCTTTTCATTACTAATGTTCTTTGCATGGCATAGTGGACAGAAGCTTAGCACAGCTCCTGGCATGTAGTTGATGCCTAATAAAATTTTTAGTAAATGAAAGAATTTTATTTGAATGAAAGAATCTGGACTTGGGAGTCAGCAGACTTCGGTTCAAATTGTGCCACTGAGAGCTTCTGCCCCTGTGACTGTGGGTAAATCACTGCACGCCACTTGGCCACAGTTTTCTCATTGGTAAAATTAAGGGAATTGACCTAGATGGCCTCTGAGTGCTGTGGCTGGCTGCTGCTTCTGTCCTTTTTATCCTGAGAAATAACCTCATTTATTCAAATATCTAGCACAGTCTTTGGCATATTCTAACAGATGCTTTGTTAAGTTCCACTGATTGAGTGAACAAACACATGAATTGGGAGGTCCCTTGTCTCTCGACCTTGGCTTTCCTAGCAGGGGTCAAGCAGGGAGCCAACGTGTCTTTGAGCAGCTCCAGCAGATGGAACAAAGTCATCATCAGGAGGAAATAGGCATGAAGGCTTCTGGGAGAGCTTCCCCACTTGTGGGGAAAAGAATAGCCCTTCTCTCCCAGGGTGAACACAGCAGTCCAGGCTGTTTAGTCTGGGCTCCATTGGCCTATGGGAGGCGAGGGTCCTACTGAGTAACTTCCATGCTACCTGAGGGCATCACTGTCATCCAACCATGCACACTGATGGATATGTAGAGCTCAAAGCACCCAGGGGAGATGTCCTTTTTGTTGTTACTACTGGCTTTAGCATAGAAGGTATTAGAAATGACTGCAGAAACACAGTCTGACAACAAAGGAAAATAGAACCTTTTTATAAAATAATATTCTTCCCAACACCTTGACTATTGATTACATCCATTCTCCTGCCTACCACCAAAGAAATGTGCTCTTCCCTCAACCAAATCTGTTCACACAAGTCCCTTGGAATGAAGTTTCTTGTTGGTGAGTTGTACCAGAAATTTCAAACAAAGGCATATTTCATGTGTGGGTATGGGGAGAGGTAGAGAGTGCTAGCTTACTTTTTTTTTTTTTTTTTTTGCTTTTTGGAGTGGGGAAGGCTGGGCAACTGGGGTTAAGTGACTTGCCCAAGGTCACATGGCTAGTAAGTGTTAAGTGTCTGAGCTTGGATTTGAACTCAGGTCCTCCTGACTTCAGGACTAGTGCTATATTCACTGTGTCACCTAGCTGCCCCTAGCTTACTTTTTCTAAGATGGGATTTGGGGTATATAGCAAAGAGAACTAGATCCAGACTTAGGAAACCTAGAACCGAGTCCCAGGTCCTCCAGTGACCAGAGATGTCACTTCAAGCAAGTCCCTTTCCTTTTCTTGGCCTCAGTTTCCCCAAATGTAAAATGAGGGGGCTGGACTAGGAAACCCATAAAGTCTCTTCTGACTCTTGTCAGTTTATAATTTTGTTCCTTTCTGTGGAAAAAGAAACTGTCAACAAGATTAGCTTCAAGGATATTGAAGTTTAAGTAATCCGTGGCTAATATTAGAATCTCAAGCGCTGGGTGGGGGGAGTATTTGTCCTTTGTAGAATCTCAGGGGTGCGACTGAAGAGCAGTGAGGCGAGGGGGAAGGTTACCAGGAGTCAGGAGATATGGACTCTCGGAAGGATTCTGCTCACAACTGTCCTGTACCTTGGGAAAATCACTTCTCTCCTGGCTCTCAAGTTCCTCATTGGTAAAAATAAGGGAGTCATCCTAGAGGATCTCAGTTTTCTTCATCTTTAAAATTCATGGGATCATAGCTAGAACTGGAAGGAACTTCAGAGGCTTGTCTCATTTTATAGATGAGGACATTGAGGCCCAGGGTCAGTTACCATATTCCTACTCATATCTGGGCCATAAGCATCGTTCAGCTCCTTGATAACTGTGAGACAGACCACTCACTGGCAGGCATATCTTCTGACCTCTGTAAGGCTCAGCTATAAGTAAGCCCTTGCTATAAAATAGGAAGGAAGAAAAAGAAAGAAGGAAGAGAGGGAGGAAAGAAAGAAAGAAAGGAAAGGAAGGAAGGGAGAAAAGAAGGAAGGAATTATGAAGTCCTCGCCCTTAAGGGAGGATAAAAGGAGAGGGCTGGGGGGCAAGAAGAGAAGCCGATAGGAGTGGTTAGATGTGCCAGGATGAGGAGGCCCCAGGCACTGAGGGCAGTTCCAGCATGAGACATCATGTTCCTGAAGTCTGGGAGCCAGACCTGGAATGATCCCTACCTCATAGAGTTACTGTGTACTGTGTGGATTGTAAACTTTAAAACACTATCAGAGATGTGAGTTGCTCATCCTTAGCACCTGTACCCTGGTGGTTGCAAATAAAATATGCCTCCAATTAAAGAGCTGTCACGTCTGGGCAAGTTATTTAACCATGCCGAGCCTTAGTTTTCTCATCTGAAAAAGTAGGGCTCATGTGTCATTCTCACAGGGGCAGTGTGGTGTAGCAGGAAGGGTTCTGGGCTTAGACTTGGGAAACCTGGGTTTGAAATCAGACACTTACCTGGTTGCATGACTGTGTAACTCTATCCTTGTCATCTGTGTTCAGTCATTTTTCCCTTGTGTCTGATGCCATTTGGGGTTTTCTTGGCAGAGATACTGGAGTGATTTGCCATTTTCTTCTCCAGCTCGTTTTACAGATGAGGAAACTGAGGCAAACAAGGTTAAGTGACTTGCCCAGGGTCACACAGCTAGTAAGTGTCTGAACTCATGAAGATGATTCTTTTTTTTTTTTTGCTAGAACTGAAGATGATTCTTCTTGATTTCAAGTCAGCACTGTGTGCACTATGGTGCCACCTAGCCACCCTGGCATCTGTAGGGGATAATAATACTTGACCTACTCATCCCTCAGGGTTGTTGTGAGGACTTCTCTTTGCAGACCTTAAAATGCTCCATCTGTTTCTATCACTGTGGGCTGCTCTCCTCTCTCTGGCTGTATCAAGCCTATTCTTTGCTTTTCAAAGACATCTTTATTAGTGGCACTTGTGTGCCTTTATCTCTTTATGAATATTAAGTGTTCAAAATAATGGCAAGCATTATTTCAGGAAGCAGATTAGAATGAGATTTCTTTCATATTTCCTAGAGAGTCAGCCTTTTGGAATAGAGTTGATGGGCTGATTCTGCTTTTAGATGTTCTAAGTGTCAGGAGACTTGAGTCTTCAGATCAGAGTCCACACTTCTCAGCATGGTGTTTAAAGCCCTCCTTTTGTTGGCCCTGTTCATGTCATTTCTCCTACCCTCTGTTCTAGCCAGGTGATCCCTTTCCTTGATGTTCCATACCCCTCTCCAACTTAACTTTGCAGACAGTTTTCCACGTCTGGAAGGCAGCTGCCTCCTTACCTCTGGGCAGAATTCTTGCCATCCTTCCAAACACAACCCAGGTGCCATCTTCTGTATTCAGTCTTTGCTCAGCCCTCCTTCTTGCCCCTAGTTGTTAGCACTTGTTGTCTTGAAGTTATTTTGTATTTACTTCTCTGTGGATGTTTTCTACCCTGTAGAATGTAAGCCCCTTGGGGACAGGCAGTGACTTCTTATTCTTCTCTTCCTTCACCTCCTTTTCCTCCTCTTCCTCCCCTTCCTCTCCCTCCTCCTCCTTCTCCTCCTCTCCCCCCCTTCTCCTCCTCCTCCCCTTCTCCTCCTCCCCCCTCCTCCTCCCCTTCCTTTTTCTTCTCCTCCCCCCTTCTCCCCTCCTTCTCCTCCCCCTCCTTTTTCTTCTCCTCCTCCTCCCCCTCCTCCTGCCCCTCCTTTTCCTCCTCCTCCCCCCTCCTTTTTCTTCTCCTCCCCCCTCCTCCTTCTCCTCTACCTCCTCCTTCTCCTCCTCCTCCTCCTTCTCCTCCTCCTCCTCCTCCTCCTCCTTCTTCTCCTCCTCCTCCTTCTCCTCCTCCTCCTCCTCCCTCTCTCCTTCCTCTCCTCCTCCTTCTCCTCTCCCTCCTCCTCCTCCTTCTCCTCTCCTCCTTCTCCTCCTCCTCCCTCCTTCTCTCTCTCCTCCTCCCTCCTTCCTCCTCTCTCCCTCCTCCCTCCTCCTCCTCCTTTCTTCCTCCTTCCTCCTCCTTCTCCTCCTCCCTCCTTCCTCCTCCTCCTCTCCTCCCTCTCCTCCTCTCCTCCTCCCTCCTCCCTCCTCCCTCCTCCTCCTCCTTCTCCTCCTCCCTTCCTCCCTCCTCCTTCTCTTCCTCCTCCCCTTCCTTCCTCCTTCTCCTCCTCCTCCTCCTCCTCCTCCTCCTCCTCCTCCTCTTCCTCCTCCTCCTCCTCCTCCTCCTCCTCCTCCTCCTCCTCCTCCTCCTCCTCCTTCTCCTTCTTATGCTTCTTCTTTCTTCCTATGCTCAGCACCCGGTTCAATGCCTTGCACATTTGTTCTTGCTAAATGTTAATTGAATTGACAGTGAATTGCAGCAAGGTGAAATACTAATTGCATTTCTCTATGCCCTGGTCTGGTCTAATTATCTCTTTGGACTTTGACATTGTCAAATGAGTAAATAAAGACATCAAAGAGGAAAGAGCAAATCATTGGAAGCCCGGGCTTCAGGAGTAAGTAGTGAGCTTTCAAGACTTCTGTTCCAGTCCAAGAACCCAGAAAGAGAGTGGGGGTTTGCTCCCGAGCACCTCCAGTTTCTCCCTGCTTCTTCTCCTCAGTCCCTGGCAGTCTAGCTTCCCTCAGTGCTCACTGAAGCTGCTCTCCAAGAGCTCCAGGGACTTCTCATGGCTAAACTCAATGGACTTCCTTTTTTCCAGTCCTTAGCCTTGTTAACCGTTGAGCCCCATTGGCCACTGTTGGTTCTAAGCCTTCCCATTCCCCCCCTTCTCTGCCGTCTTTCTCATTACTCCTGTCTCCCCTCCTCTCAGTCGCTCTCATTTGCTGTGGCTGCTCCCTCCTGGGCTCTCCTCTTCTGGCTGCCTGCTCTCTGTTTACATTCGCCTTTGGCTACCACCATTCACTAACGTGACTCCTCTCGCCTCCACATCCTAGTCTTTCACCGGGACATAGATGACTTGCAATTGTCTCTTTTTTTCTGAACTCCAGGCTGGATATCCTCCCACCTCACCCTTAATACACGGGATGCTGCCTTTAGAAGCTTTCCCACTAAACCAATGGTTCTTAATCTTTTTTGTGTACCAGACTCCTTCATCTCGTGAAGTTTTTGTACTCCTCAGAATAATGTTTTTAAATGCATAAAATAAAATATTTAGGATTATAAAGTAAACCAATTATACTGAATACAGTTACAAAAAAATTTTAATTCATTGGACTTGGAGTCCAGCAGACCTCAGACACTATCTGTATAACCTTGGATAAGTCACTTAACTTCTCTTTGCCTCAGTTTCCTCAACTGTAAAAAAGAGATGAATAATATCTACCTCCCAGGGTTGTTAGAATCAAATGAGATAATGTTTGAAAATGCTTAGCATGGTGCCTGCTATGTGCCTGGGTAGCATACTAGACATTATGTAAATGCTAGTTATTAATATTATTACCTGCAAATATTTTGGAGTTAGGTATTAGTTGGTCAGTCATTTGGTCAAATTTATTAAGCTCCTGCTATGTGTCAGGTACTCTCCTGAGTGCTAGGAATGCAAAAAAAAAAAAAAAGTGGGGGGAACAGTTCTTACTCTCAACAGAGCTCACAGTGAATTTCCCATGTTAGAAACTCTGGTATTATCTTTCTCTTCTCTCATCCAATCAGTTCTCAGATCTCCTATCCCTCCCATCCATCCTCTTCTCTCTCTTGCCACTGCCATTGCCCCCAGGAAGGGCTCTTGTTCCTTCCTGCCTAGATGTTTGAAATCACGGAGCTTCCCACCCCACTTCTCCTCCCCTTCAATCTGCTGTCCATTCCTCCATCAGAGAAGTCTTTCTTCATCACAGGATCTCATCACTGGCACTCCTCTCCTGAGGCAGCTTCAGCCATTCTCTGTTACCTTCCAAAGGAAGTTCAGGGCCCTTTGCCTGCCATTTAAAGCCCTCCACCATCTGGACCCACCTTATGTGACAGAACTGGCTGCTCCCATGTGTGTCTTCTTTCTGCCCCCCTCTTTGCTCACAATATCCCTTTTCCCTAGAATATTCTTTTCTTCCCAGTCATGGGGCCCTTTTCTACCTGGGCTTTCAAATCTAGTTCCCATGCTGCCTCCCCTCATGCCCTTCCTAGTAACATCCCTCTGGAATAATGTGTTAGCCCTTATAATTCACCTTAGGTATTAGTTAATACATATCTTACTACTTCTACTAGATTGCAAGCTCCAGGAAGGCCAGTCAGCCAGTTACCTTTTGTTAAGTGCCTACTATGTTCTGGGCACTGCTCTCAAGGAACCCATAGTATGATGGGGCGGGGACATACAAGCAGATATGTACAAGACACAGGACAGATCAGAAGCAGTCTCAGAGGAAGACACTAAAGACATCCAAAGATAGATGAGAGATCGGCAGCCAGGCTTTCTGTATCATACTGACATAGAGCTTTGCAGTAGTCAAAAGCCTAAATGCTGGTTTACTGAATTTGAGTTGGCTCCAAGCTGGGGCTGCGTTCTGATGGGAGATGGGGGAGTAGGGAGCCCTGAGCTCTGTGACCCTCACAAGCCCTTTGTTTCATAATGTGGAAGATGAGGCAGATGGACCAGAAAACCCTCCAGAGTGTTTTCTGTCAACTGCTGGTTCAGGCAGATTGTTACTGGTCTTGGAACATCTTTACTACCCACAGCTCTTTATCTTCTCCAGACGTTCATTTTTATGGCTTTGTTCTGAATTTCATGAACATTTCCATCTATAAAATGGAACTGAAAAGAGGATTATTTGCAAAATGGCAAGTCTCTATTATTAATAGCATGTTTAGAAAAAAAACCCCACATAATACATTCAGTATGTTACTTTCAAAGCTGTCCTGCTTGTCTCTGTTCCCTTCTGAACTTTCTCTGTTCTTTTTTGTGTATTTTAAAACAGGCTTTAGTGACCTCCTTTTCTTTCTCTGGTTCTTTTTGGGCAACACTGTGGCTAGTTCCCCTCTCCTTCCAAATGCTGCCCCCATAAAGAAAGAAAAACCCAAGCCTTGGAGCAAACGTGCAGGTCAGTCAAAGGAAGACCACCCATTTGGCAGGCCCAGAAATGTGTCTGTGTCATCGTGAATGCTAAGCCCCATGCATCACGCAGCAAGGAGCCGACTTCATATGCTCTGCTCTTGTGGCTGGTCACTCTGTCCCTCAGGCTTCTTCAATCTTTCAAAGTCCTCTTTGCAGTGTTGTTGTTATTGTATAAATAATTAGTGGGTCCTTGCTTTGGTTTCATTTCTTCATTTCAACACAAAGGCGGTGCTTCTTAAAACTTACCCACCTAAAAGTCCAGCTCCTCTTCCTGTTTCTTCTGGTCCCCCACTTCTGACTGATCCTCTAGTTCCCAAGGGACTGATTGTTGAGCTCTGGGCTTTGGTATCACTTGGACTGGGGAAACATTGCTTTAAGCTTCCATGATCCTGCGGAGATGAGAAGCCTTTCCTGGTATCCTTATAGGCCTCCCTCAGGGCCAATAATGAGTCAGCTGAATGCCTTGTGAACTAAGATGTCTGATAAAGCTTACATACCCCTTCTCAGAATAATGTTTTTAAATGTATAAAATACAATCCATAGGATCACTCAGGAAACCACTCATTGAAATGCAGTTATCAATATATTTAAAGAAAAAACAAAGCCAAGTTCCCCTACTCTAGGTTGAGAACCTTTGGCCTAGAGCTAGAAAGGACCTGAAAAGCAACCTGGTTTAACCCTTCATTTTACATATAAGGAAACTGAGGCCCAGGTAGCACTAGTTAAACTGTGGCTCTCAAGGGAGCTGATTAAGTGACTTTTCCAAGGTCACACAGCAGTGTCATACTGGGGAGACCAAGAAAGGCAAAAAATAGACCCTGCTCTCAAGGAGCTCACAGAATAAGGTGGGAAGACATGCAAACAAATATGTACAAACAAGACAGAGGATAAAAAATAAAAAATTGATACTGGATGAATGTTTGCCCAAAAAGATCTTAGTAGGCACTTAATCTTTGTTTCCACAAAGCAGTTCAAGAGTTGGTGGGATAGTAGGAGCAAAGTCTAGGCCAGAGTTTGGAGTCCAGGCGGGTGGCCATTGAAAGATGGTGGCCATATGGCATGGAAGGTGAAAGGGCTTTATGGAAATACCTTATTTTGACCCTTGGCTGAAAAAAAATGTTTTCAAGAAATAACTAAGTCTTGTAAGCTGATTAGTTCTGTGACCATGGGTAAGCTATTTAACCTGATTCCAATGGATCATCTGTGAAACAGTAGTAACTACTTTGATGGGTTATTGTGAGGTTCAAATGAGATAATGGGTGTAAAGGACTGTAAGCACCTGTTGCTATCATTATTACTGTAAATGTAAAGCTTCTTGGAAGGTAGTAATTTCTAGATAAATGCTTTTACTTGGAAAAAGAGCAATAATAGAAGAGTCCAAAAACCCTTCAAGTTAAGTTGACTGTACTAGCAGCGCTGGGTTTTCTTCTCCCTTCTGGGCACCTTTTAGAATAATTAGAATTTTTTCATTGGGGCAGCTAGGTGGCGCAGTGAGTATAGCGTCAGCCCTGGAGTCAGAAGGACCTGAGTTCGGATCCGGCCTCAGACACTTAACGCACACACAAATAAAAACCTAGCCGTGTGACCTTGAGCAAGTTACTTAACCCCAATTGCCCTCCAAAAGGCAAAAAAAAAAAAAAAAGAATTTTTTCATTGAAGTTTTCATACTATGTTATGTATCATATGTGGCTGGTCTCTCACTCTAATACAAAGCTCATCTTCTGTGTCCTTCTCTCCCCTTTCCCACCTCCTCCTCAAGCTGAGTATGTGTGCTGAACACTAAGAGGGTTCCTTCCCTAGGGAGATGTTGGAGGGATGAATTTGGAGCTAGCCACATGTACCAATATTTCCTGTCCTTTTTCCACTCTTTGATATACTAATTAACTTGTCATGTGATGTATTTAGGAGTGGTGTCTCTTCCTCCCCCTCTTTCCTCCTTCCAAATCCAGACATTAATTCAACAAATTCTTATTATATACCTACTAGAAATAGTTCAGGCTAGTCATTTATGTGTACTGCTCATTCCCTAAGCATCATTCACTCTCTCTTATACACACACATTCTCTCTCTCTCTCTCTCTCTCTCTCTCTCTCTCTCTCTCTCTCTCTCTCTCTCTCTCTCTCCCCCTCTCTCCCTCTCTCTCTCTCTCTCTCCCTCTCTCTCTCTCTCTCTCCCCAGCTACTCTTTCTTCACTACAGTGATTACTGCCTCTCCAGCTCCTTAGTCAGAAGTTGGCCAAGGAAGTGAGGAAGTCCAGGCTGTTGCAGCACATCCAGGATGTCCTTTGCCACATGCCAAAGGGTTATGATGCAAGGGTTTGGGAAACAATGAATTAGCCAGTTATGAAGAAGTGGGGGAAACAGGGTGGGGAAAGGATTTGGAAGCTTTGTGGAGAAGATGATGATTAACTGTATGTAACATTAAAAAGAAGAGGTGCTGGAGTTTTCCAAAGGCCAAGATCATATTTAAATTGTTCCTGAAATTATACTTCTTCCAAGAAGACTTCTCTGATTAATTCCCTCCTCAAGGAAATTCCTATAAGTCCTTCACCCAGCACCAAGTTCCACAAATTAACACATAATGTAAACAGTTTGTTTACTATGGTCTAATGATTATTTAGGTTCTCCTGCCTCTGATGTTTACTATCCATGGAAACCTTGGACAAGTCTTAACTTCTCTGAGCCCCAGTTTCTTTAATTGTAAAATGGAGGGGTACAGTGGGTAGAATGCTGGGCCTGGAATCAGGAAGACCCAAGTTCAAATCCTGTCTCACACACTTTCTCCTCTGTTACCTTGGGCAAGTCATTTAACCTCTCCTTGCCTGAGTTTCCTCATTTGTAAAATGGGGGTGATGATAATAGCATCTACCTCTCAGGATGTTTGAGAGATACTATTTGCAAAGTGCTTCACAAAGTGTAAATGCAAGATATGTGTATTATTATATGCCAAGTGAGTGCTAGTACTAATAATAGCTTACAGTTTACACAATGCTCTTCTAAAAGCCTGTTAGATACCTTGTTAGGTTGGTGTTTGTTGTTTAGTCTTGTCTGATTCAGGGTTTTCTTGGCAAAGATATTGTAGTTTGCTGTTTCCTTCTCTAGCTCATTTTACAGATGAGGAAACTGAGGCAACAGGGTGAAGTGACTTGCCCAGGGTCACACAGCTAGGAAGTGTGTGAGGTCAGGTTTGAACTCTGGTCTTCCTGACTCCAGGACCAGTGCTTTATCCAGTGTGCCACCTAGCTGCCCACTTAGGTAGGTAGGTATTATGTTTAACAGTATTTCAGTGAATTTGTAATCTCATAATGGTTTAGTAGTTGGTGAGTCTCAGCCCCAACACTGGAACTTGTTTCTGACCCCAAGCTGCTAGGCCATGTGGTGATGGAGAGAAAAGGGAGGGGAACAGGGAACCAAGCTTTTGGGGGGAGGGCCTGAAGGAGGAAGGACAGTGATTGTTTATTTTCCTTTATGTAAAGGGTGATGGACGGAGCTGGGCAGTGCTGCCTACCTGGGCTCTCACTTCCTTCTCTGTAAAAATGGGAATAATCATCATCATAAAGGCCACCCTGCTGACCTCATAGTGCTGAAGCTCAGAGGGAGGGTTGGTACAGATTGAAGAGCTTTAAGCAGTGAAATGTGCCTGCTTCATGTGAAAGAGTAGGCTCTTAGAAAGCAGTTAGGGCACTCTGAATAATGCCCAGCAGCGCATGCAAATAGAGCCTCCATCAAGAACTTTCTTGATGATGGGTAGGAGGAGGCTGGTCGAGTGGGAGGATATTTTGCTTTCTTGGCCCTGATCCCAGCCTCTGCCTCTTTCCTTCTGGCTGTGCCCTGGCTCCTGGGGCAGCCACCACTTTTCCCAATAGCTGATTCCTAGGCTGGCTTCAGAGTGGACATTGTCACCTAGACCTTTGATTCACTGCTGCCAGCAGAAGCAGGCATCCAGAAGAGCTAATCTGGGCCTCAAAATGGATGCTTTGTGTAATGTGGGTGATAGTCTGTGGGAAAGACAAGGGACTAGGGCTCCCTTCTCTCCTGGAGGGCCTTGCCGCCATTTGGGTTGGCGCACTGCAGTCAGCATTCTACAGGAGTGCTTGGTTCCATGTCCTTGAACAAGAACTCACCATCGTTCCTAAATAGCATTTACAAAATTTGCTGCTCCTCCCGGACCCTCCAACTTTAAAACTACTTAGACTGGGAATTGCCACAAAGAGTTAATAAAACTTGGTGTCTGACACTTAAATTAAACCCTAAGGCTAATGTCAAATGATACATTCTGAAGAGCCTGCCCTGAACTCTGACCTTTGGGTATTTGCTTAAGGAAAGAGAAAATCTCATTTTAATGAGAATTACAAGTGGAAGCAGGGTTATTTCTTCATGTGATGGATACGTTTACAGTTTGACTGTTGGGAATCTCCGATTTTTCTGCCAAAGATTGTGGACATTTCTTATTTCTCAATGCAGAGAGTATAGTAAAATATTTGGCATACGTTCCCTAGGAAACTTTGTGCTGGAGGAAAATGTACAAAAGCTGTTCCCTTCATAGGGCCTCTCCTTTTTTCCCCCCCTCCTTTCCGTTTTCCTCTCTTAAAACATTTGGCCAGAGGAGCCTGCTTCTCTGGGATGGTGTGAACCATCCAGCTCCAAGCCAATTTGCTGAGCGTCAGCTTTCCAGGTGGTAGGGGAGCCCGGCTATCTGTCAGGCGCCTGGGTAACTTGCTTACCTTTGAACCATTTAAGCCTCGGTGGTGCTGAAGCATTGTTTTTAATTAGCAAGCTGTATTTTTAACTGGAGTGGAGCAGACTTTTATCTCCCAGGCAGGATGTGTGTGGTTTGGGTCTGACAGCCATGGAAGCACATGATGCTTGCTAAGCGCTGGAGCCTTGGTTATGATTCATTGGGGAGAAACATGGAAAACAATGTCTGTTTTTGAGTCCTGGGAACTGGGAAAATGAGCTTAGAGATGTGAGCAGTGCCTAATTTTGCTAAAATTAACCCATGAGCACTTAGGGTTGCTTTCTTTTTGGGTGTTGTGTCCATCTCTCATTGGCCCCATGATGGCAATGCCCTTTGTTTCAGCTCACGCGGTTGGCTTTTTGTTCGTCCCAGTCAGTCATGGAAAAAGTCAGCTTCTGGTGTTTGACAATTCCCTAGTGTTTAGCAGACTGGCTCTGGTCTTTGCAGGCTTGTACTTATTGCTGTCCAGTGTACTTCCCTAACTTGACATGGGGTAGAATTTGGCCACCAACATCCATGAATCCACTTCCTACTCATTGAAAGTTCCCCTTTGGAAATCAGTCACTCACATACTGTGCTTTAGGTAGATTATTTGGACAAGTTTTGGCTGCCTTAACAGTGCTATAATTTGGTAGATATTTGGGGGTTTTTCTGTATCTCAGTTTCCTCATTTGTAAAACATACAGAGGTTGTGTTGATTGGTTGATTAGGTCCTTTTTCTGCTCCAGGATTCCAAGTGACCTAAGTTTCTACCAAGAGGCATTGCCCAGAAGAAAAAAAAACAACAACACTATTTTTGCAGGAAAAACATTTTGCTCTTTCTTTCAAAAACGAAAGTAGACATATGTAGTGCTGGGGAAGCATGTGTACTCACGTAGTTCCTTCCCACATCAATGGATTTTCTGTTTCAGAGTAAATACTATAGTGCAGCAGAAGCTGGTTTATCTAGAGTTCCGTCAGTCAGCGCACTTTTGCACATCTGCTCAGCAGTGATCATTGATATTTATGATGAGACTCCAACGGCACCGTAGAGCTGTCCTGTCGTGCCCTCTGAACCATCAAAGAAAGATTAAATTACATCCATATATTTTCAGTGTTAAATGCATTTTTTTTTACTGTTCAGATTCTTTGAAAGCATCCATGTAATGGGCTATGTTAACTCTTAGAGCCAGTATTTGGTTAATTAGAGGTCCCCACTCCCAACCATAGGTCTGTGCAATTTAGAGTCCAACTGGACAAGGAAAGTGAGACCTAGGCAGGGGAAGTGACTTGCCCAAAGCTCCAAAAGGAGAGGCAAGATTTAAACCCAGAACCTCTGTGCTTGGGTCCAGTGCTTGTTCTGAAACATCTTGACCCTGCTGGGTAAAAGCTTAGGCTGTAAGCCCAAAGTGCCCAAAGTGCTGTTGAGCTACCTCTCAGGATTTATAGTGTAAGACTCACCAATCTATAGTTAGTACCAGCCTCCCCTCCCCTCACGCCCCCCAATTTCCTAGTCCAATTCCAGAAAATAAAGGGAAAACAACATAAATAGCAATGGTATGTCTATGTGTCACTGTGAGAGAATGTGGGATTTAATGGCCAGAAGATTACATAGCGTTACTGAAAACCAGGAAATGAATGGATTCAGCCCATGTGGATAATTCCTACTGGTTTATTTACAAAGAGATCTTAGCACATGGAAATGCTATTTAAAAAAAAAAACTGAATAGAATAATATTAAGGTAACAGTGGCCAGCATTTCTATAGCATCTTGAGTTTTGCAAAAATACCTTACACACACACACACACACACACACACACACACACACACACATGCACGCACACAATATCTGCACAGCAACCTTGGGAAGATAGCTATTATTGTTCCCATTTATAGACTTAGACATAAAGCTAATAAGTGTCTGAGGCAAGATTCTTTGAAGACCCCCATGCCTTCTAGCTGCCTCTTCTTCCCCATGGAGGAAGATGTGACCTTTGGGCATTTTTCCTCTGGGGAAAAAAAAAGCATGACCTGTTGTTGTTCAAGGCCCAGCTTAGATCATACTTAGTCCATGAAGCCTCCCCTGACTGTTCTATTCCTGATGGCTCTTTTGTACCCCGATAGTCCCTAGAATCTAGCTCTTAGACCCGGACCCTAAATTAGACCCACTACTTGTTCACTCTTTTATTATGTTGGTCCTGACGGATCACCATTTTAGAACTCAACTAGAAACAGGATCTGCTTAACCATAAGGAGTCTTGAGCTCCATATTGACTTAGAAAACCCCATATTAACATTATCTGTATTCTATTATATCTTTATTTTGTTAAATATTTCCAGGCTACATGAAGTCTGTGTTCTACATGTCTGCCAGTTCTGTATTAGATTGTAAGCTGCTTAAGAGAAAAACTTAACATTTCTTCTGTATCCCCACATTCATTTCTTTCTTGTCTGAATTCTAGAGTGCTTATGGTACATACTATCTAATCCAGCACTTAATTTTATTGTCCTTTTTTTTTTGCTTTGTGTATTAATCTTCCTAGTTAGATTATAAAGTGTTTCAGGGAACTGTTTTATTAAAATTTTGTCTTCCTGTAGAGCTTTCACACAGCTCTGAGCCTAGACAGTGACAATAGATGTTTGTTGATTGACTTATTTGAAAAACGAGCAAACAGTTCAGTCTCCTACTTCATTGCCCAAAGAGAAAGGAATATAGCATGCCAGGTGAGGAGTTAATCACTTGGCCCTCACAAACCCTGTGAGATAGGTGCTTTTATATCCTCATTTTACAGAGGAGGAAACTGAGGCAAGCATCATTTATGTGACTTGCCCAGTGTCACACAGCTGGCAAGTATATGAGGCTGGATTTGAACTCAGGTTTTCCTGACTCTAGACCCAGTGTCACCTAGACTCTGTGTCACCTAGTTGCAGAATGAAGCATTCTTTTTTTAAAAAAAACAGTCAGTAGGGGTGGCTAGGTGGTGCAGTGAATAGAACACCAGCCCTGGAGTCAGGAGGACCTGAGTTCAAATTCAGCCTTAGACACTTAACACAAAAACTAGCCAGGTCACCTTGGGCAAGTCACTTACTAATCCCAATTGCCCTCCAAAAAGCAAAAGCAAAACAAAAAACAGCCAGTGTAGGGATTTGTTTTGTTAGATTATGCATATTTGTTGTAACGGTTTGTTTTCCATTTATTCTTCCCCAGTGGTGAGTTGATGAGAAATATAATCTTTTTCATTGAGAAAGAATTTTTAAAATAGAAATGTAAATAAGATATTGTAGAATGATTTCCATAAAAATCATTAAACCAACAAAAAAAGTCAAGATTTTGAATCAGATAGATTAACTGCATTGCTTCTTCAGAATCTGTAAACAAAAGACTATAAAGATGGTAACCTCTGGTGCCATTGTGCAGATGTGTGAATGATTCCTTTCATTATGGAAACCTTTTGTTAAGTGTCAAGCATTGACCTTCATGTATCCATGTTTCCTTAACAGAAGCAAGAATGGGGATTGCCGAAAAGAACACCGGGAAAGAAGCCGCAGCCCCATTGAACGTGCTGTGGCTCCCACCATAAGTCTGCATGGCAATCACATGTATGCCTCCATCCCCAGCATGACCATGGAGCAACCTCTTGCACTGACCAAAAACAGCATGGATGCCAACAGAACAGTTGGCATCTCCCCAACATTGACCTCTATGGAACGGCAGCAGGTATGTCACTTAGGATGGGTTTAAAAACATTATTCTGAGAAGTGGTCCATAGGCTTCTCCAGACACCCCAGGACACACACAGTTAGGAACTCCTAGAGTAGTGATATTTATTATGCCTTCTCACTCATAACATTCTATGGTCTGTGGGATTAGGGCTTTGCTTTCTGTACCAAGAGTTGGAGTAGGGATCTGATGAGGCAAGGTGGCTGGTAGCAATAAGCATTAGATGTATGTATGGGTGGGGCTTGATTAGACTTAAAATTAAGATCATCAGCTCAGAAGATCCTGTTTAAGCAGCTGGAGAAATGGGATTGCCAGAAGCCCTTCACACATGAAACCACTGCATAGGCTTTGGGCTTAGCCACTGGTCCACTTTGTAACCTTGAGCAGTTTTTCTTAACTTCTTTTAGGTCTTAGTTTCCTCATTTGTACAATGATGGGATTGTACCAAGTAATCTCTTTTGGTTCTAAAAGTCTGGTTTGCCTTGCATCTCTTGAGATGGAGGCAGGAGTGGAGGAGGGAAGCTTTCGGGAAACCATCCTTCAGAGGATGTTGTGAATGGTAGGGAGGCCTGTTAACCATTCTATGGTTTTTGTGGCCAAAGAAGAGCCTGATGCTCTGTGGGCACTGTGGCAGAGAGAGAGAGAGAGAGATAAGATATAGTCCTTTTCATTAAGAAGCTTACATGGAGTGTACGTCAGCAGGGGTGTCCTCCCCTGTCCTGGTTCTCCAATCAACAAGCATTTATTAAAAACCTTCCAAGACTGAGTCACAGACAAGGCACTAGGTAAAGCCATCTGCCCCTGCTTGAGGTAGGAGACCTTAGCCACAGGTGCAGAACTGATGTGTGCTCAGCATCATGTTAGAATGTTGCTTTTTCTTTTTTTTTTTTTGTTTACTTTTTAAAGAATTAACTGATCCAACCAGCTATCCTGTAATTGCTCCCCACTTGGACATGTTTTGGCCATCTTAACAGTGCTATAACCAGCTGACCTAATGTCACGGGCATTACATAGAGTCAACTTTTCCTTCCTGCTCAACTGTTGATTCATTTACAACTGAGAGGGAAAAGTTCAGCTTTTCATTTTGTCCCCAGTGTCATGTGATAGGGGCATTGCCATCCCTGACCCAGTTATACTGCTCCACTCTAGGTTTTCTAACCTGCTTCTCCCTGACCTTTAGCCCCTTCATGTTCATTTCTTTCTTTCTTTCTTTTTTTTTTTTTAAAGCAATTGGGGTTAAGTAACTTGCTCAAGGTTACACGGCCAGTCATTATTTATGCGTGGGTGCTCATTTTCTGAGGCCGGATCTGATCTCGGGTCATCCCAACTCTGAGGCCGGTGCTCTTACTCACTGCGCCGCCTAGCCGCCCCTTTAGGGCAATTGGGGTTAATTAACTTGCCCAAGGTTACACGGCTAGGTTTTTGTTTTGTGTGGATTAAGTGTCTGAGGCCGGATCCGAACTCAGGTCCTTCTGACTCCAGGGCCGGAGCTCTATTCACTGCGCCACCTAGCCGCCCCGTTCATTTCTTTCTAAAGTCAGGAAGACCTGAGTTCAAATCCAGCCTCATGGGGTTTGTTTTGATTTTATTTGTTTGACTTAAGTATTTCCTATGGCTATTTGGCTAAAGTGGAAATTTAGCAAGAAGCGATATAGTCATAGGGAAGCTTCAAGAGAGTAGTTCTGTGGCCAGGATTTCAGCCACCCATCAGTGGGTTAGGGAGGACAGGCAGGCATGGCCGAAGCCCAAAGGGGCTGACAACAAACACCTCCCTCTGCAGCATGGGAAATGTGCCTGATTAAACCAAGTGGGATGGGAAAGATGCTTGAATAGTAAGGGTGAGATGCATTATGAAAGGGGGCATAGGAACTTCACATTCTTATGAGTGGTAGTCACATAGGAGCCAATGCCAAACTTAGCCAGATGTGCCAGGAACACCAGGGGCGGAGCCTCTGAAGGCACCATTAGTGATGATGAGGCTGAATAAAGGCTAGGTTTTAGAAACATGAGGAAGAAGTGACAGCAGGAGATACCATTGCTTGCTGTTCTTTAAGGCACCTGGATTAGAAATCCATGCAAAGAAGCTATCTGACATTGGGACCATGTGACCTTAGGCCATTGACTTGACCTGTCTGGAAAGGGAGGTTGGACTAGATAATCATAGAATGAAAGGTCCTTAGAGATTTATTTTCAGGTCTGATCTCACTTCCCCTACTCTCCCCACTCTTTCTCATCTCAGTCCTGACATTTTAGGGTTCCAGGTGAAGCATGTTCTCAGTGGCAGTGGGAGTGTGATGTGTGTGTGTGCGTGTTTGCACGTCTGTGCTAGGTTTCTCTACCTCTTTTGTTCCCCTGCCAAGCCAAGAGAACGTCATAGGGTTGGAAGGTCACTGGAGAGTATTTCTAGGCTGTGCCCCACAGAGAGAAATCTGGAGAATTCCACTGGAAAGGGAGTCAGGTTATTCTCAGCCCCCTGGGCTTTGCTTTTAGAGGACAGGATTTCATAAGCAGGAAGGCAGACAGTTTTTTTTTTAAAGAACATGAACAATTCCGATGGCAAATTGCATTATAACCCAGAACAGAGTCAACTCAAACATTGACCAGGGGCCAACCGTTGGCAGCAGTGTGGTCTCTTTCCCTGTCTGGCCAAGGCCCCAGTTTGAATCCTACAAAATATTGATCTCTTCTGAGCCCACAAGAGGAGATGACAGCCCCCAAATGGACACAGACTGCAATGCAGAGAAGAGTTATGTTCAACCCCATCAGCATTTCAGGTTCTTTCCCCCATAAGGTGATTGGTACTGACCCATCTGTACTCCTTTCTTTGACTTCTGTTCGATGTATCCTTAGGTTAGCAACAGGATCTTACTTTTTTCTCCTTTAAAATGAAGTAGTTGAAGCAGATGATTTCCAAGGCCTTTCTGCCTCTAAAGCTATGACCTCCATGAACATGCCTAATGTACTGTAATTGTGCAAACACCTACTGTGTACATAGGTCACACCTACTGTATACGCGAGTGCCCAGTAGCTCAGAATGACTGATATCATCTGAGTTGGGTGGCATTGATGTAAGAGTGTGGATACCTGCATATACAGGCAGGTATGTGCACTCGCACACACACACACACACACACACACACACACACACACACACACACACACACACACACAGTCACCTTTGTCAAGTACTATGGATTTCAGCAGAGTTGTCTAAGGAGTGAATCTCTGTGGATCCCAACTCCACTCTGTGTTGATTCTAATTGTTATGGGGGAGACACCAATATAACCCAGGGCCCATGCAGCAGAGATTCTTGTTTCAATAGCTTTTATATTGGAGGTCTTTCTCCATGCCCCTCCCCCCCACAGAAGGCTCCCAGAGAAAGTTGTGGATGTTCCTTTGGGGGAGGAGGGACAATTGTGACAAAAGGAGAAATTTTGACTTGACTAGGCTCCATTGATGGGGAGGACTTCCTGACAGAGGAGAGATGGCCCAGAAAGGATTAATCTTTTGTAGGATCCAAAATGGGGCAAAGAGAAGAAGCCAGAACTGTTAAGAACTGTCCCCCCGGCCAGGTCCTGAGTGTTCTCCATACAGTCACAGCCTCCTTCCTGAAGCCCTCAGGTTCTTCTCTAAAGCTGCCTACCCCATGATTTGTTCAGCCTGAGGTTCCAGACTCTGGGGTTTCTGCTAGGGATATAAAATTACTTTTTTTCCTTCTAAAGTCTCTATTTTTGTTCTTAGAGAAAAGAATGCTGTCCTTTGGTTTTGTACAGTGGTGGATGGGTCACAGGAAAGGGAATGCTAATAGATAGTTCAACTTGAGAAACACTGATTAATAGATTACTATGTACAGTAGTGCATTGGACTGGAAATAAAATTATTTAAATAAAAGATTTAAAACTAGTCCCTACCCTTTAGAAGCTATGATGATGATAATGATACTAGCTAGCATTTATATAGAGCTTTGAGGTTTGCAAAAATGCTTTACAAATGTCATCTTAGTTTATCCTCCCAACATCCCTGAGAGGTAGGTGCAATTATAATTTCCATTTTACAGATGAGGAAACCGAGGCTTAGGTCAAGTGACTTACTCAGGGTCACACAGTTGTCTGAGGCAGGATTTGAACTCAGGTCTTCCTTGACATCATGTCCAGCTCTCTATCCACTGTGCTTCCTTCTTGCTTTTGGCCAGACCTGAGAGCCAGAGCCAAACCAGCCATCTTCTTTCCTAATTTATTGTGAAGTACATCATGCATCAGCTTGGATGGGAATAGGGTTCATTTCAGGTAGCTTCTTTTGAGGGGAGGAGGGGAGAATGAATGACTAGCTGCCAGTACTTTTGCAAGTGAACTAAACTTTCGTCCTTTCTTGCCCTGTGTCCTTAGAACCGCCCCTCAGTGATCACCTGTGCCTCTGCCAGCAATCGTAACTGCAACCTCTCTCACTGCCCCATCGCCCACAGCGGGTGCGTCTCATCCACGCCAGCAAACTACAGGCGGCCTCCAAGTAGTAAGTGAACTCTGTCTTCCTCCTCCTTCACTTTGAAAGAAAAACAGATCATGGGGAAACCCTGTTGGTTCAAAAAGTGCCGTTAACTTTGTTTATAAATTAGAACTCTTCAAAAAAAGTTTTAAAAAGTCTAAAAAATTAATCACCACTCCCTCTGCTGCTCAGACCAGGAATAATTTGAATAGGTGACAAGAAACCTCCTTTGTCTTTCATGACCACTGAGTATTTATTTCATGTTTTTCATATTTCTATTCCAAAGAAACATTGATATTTTGTTTTGACACAACAGATACTTCCCAATAAACCTTCCCACTCAATCTGTCCTCTGAGCTCCACTGTGGAACATTGCCTAATCCGGGGGTTGGGACTGAGATTTGTCACTCGTCATGTCTATAGTTTACCAATTTTTAATAGAAGGGCTGTCTGTGTGCCTCTATATAAGGAGTAGCCTCAACATTGTGTGTTCTACTTGCCATGGATGTTTTTGCCAACAAGTTTTCATCAAGTACATCCAGGGTGCATAGCTTTAGTGAACTTTCAAATTAATTGGAAAGCTAGGGAGTAGGCACATGGGACAATTAATAAGTGTTGGGAGATAGTCAACAATGAGGTGTTCAGCTATGTGGTATAGAACATAAGTACTCTGGTCATTCAGAGGAAGAGGTTCGGGGGGTAGATGAGGAGGGAGATGAGAAGTATGAGGCCCTTGGAAATTTTATAGTCTAATCCAGGAGACAATAGAAGGACATAAAAAGTGGGTTACTTAAATGTCAGATGAAGGCTATAGATTAAGAAGTTTAAGGGGTCAGGACTCCCTCTGGGTTGGGGTAATCAAGGATGTTTTTGTTTTGGGCTCCTTCCTTTGTGGAGGAGACTTTGGGGTTAATTTATCATTACCTGAAGGTCAGCTTGGTAAGAGTCTGACTTTCCAGTAGGCAGGTGAAGGTGTGGGTTGAGGGATGTGGGGTGTGGCGTGTGGAGCCCTCAGCTGGGCTCTCTGGAGTTAGCGTGGCTGTGTTCTGAACACCTTCTGCCTGACCTTCCTTCTAGCTACCACTACCTGTGACCCCGTGGTAGAAGAACACTTCCGTCGGAGCCTCGGCAAGAACTACAAGGAACCGGAGCCCGTGGCAAACTCTGTGTCCATCACGGGGTCAGTGGACGACCACTTTGCCAAAGCACTGGGCGACACGTGGTTGCAGATCAAGGCTGCCAAGGATGGAGCCTCCAGCAGTCCTGAGTCAGCTTCCAGGAGGGGGCAGCCATCCAGCCCCTCTTCCCATATGGTCAATCACAATCACTCCCCCTCTGTTGTCTCATGAAGAGAGGACCACCAATGCCTCCTCTGTTGGAGAACAAGTGAATCTGCATGGTTTTGCCTGAGCTTTGAACCGTCGATGCTTAAATGGAAAATAGTGTGGGGGTGGGGGTAGGTGATGGGGTGGGGGGTGGGAAAAGGTTAGTTTGCAACGTCTTTTTTTTTTTTTGTACCCGCTTGGTATTTGTACAAGGGTGCCCTCAAACATGATAGCAGGGACTATGTGTGAAACATCTGTATAATGTAGCACCCTTACTTCCTGCCTCAGTTACCAAAGAAACCTCTGATGCAGGTCGGCTGACCCTCTTAACAGAACCGAAATCTGCAGTGTGCACGCGGCTCGCTCGCTGGCTCGCTCACCGAAAGCCATTATGACAGGTGGCTGACCCCAAACGCTTTGTGCTTTCAATTAGCTCCTTGAGACGAGACTTGTGGTTTGCTCCCACCGCTTTTACCTTTTCGTTCAGTCCTTTTGTATGTATATACTTGAAAAGAATTGTCACGTATGATTTGCACTATTGGAGGATTAGTTGCCTTGCAACTTCTTTAGGCAAGATGCTAGTATTTCGAGGGCAAACTGCTGAAAAAAAGGGTTTAAGAATGACATTTCTGTCCATTTATGTGTGTAATTTTTTTTTTTTTGTAACAAAACCGCTTGGAAGGGGAAGTCTCATACAGGTTATAGGTCTTTCTCTCTTTAGATTTCAGGTGCTTGGTGCTTGCAACTGGACTGCATTACTCGACCGAACACGGGCATTTTATTTTTTTCTAAACACTGCAGTTTGTTAGAATAGAGCTGAGGTTGGTGGGTTCAATAGTGCTTTAAAAGATGCATGTTTTATGAGAAAAAAAATAGCTGGTATCTATTAATGTATAGACAGTTTTAAAACCATAATACTTAACTAGCTTCTGTTCAGAATTAGTTTATTTTTGTCAGTTACAGTCCCAGGTATACTCACTGCTGGTACAGTTGTAAGCTAAGATTTTTGTATTTGGTATTCGCTTTACTCACAGCTGGCACCAGGCCCCCTGGGCAGAGATGCTCAGTGGGTGATTGTTCGTGTTACAGGGTGGCCTAGGGTCACCCAGGCCTGACGCCATCATTCACTCTGTGCTTTCAACAGATTTGCCTCCTGAGGCTTCAGGATCTGTCCTCAAACTCCCCTAGATGCAGAAACTGCTCCTTCAACTCTATTGGCTGAACAACAGATTACGGACAATCTGTGAAGTGACGTTTCTAATGCTTACTCGTAAGCCTGGGCCAAGGCAGTGTACATTCCTCCATTAGAAGACTTTATACAGTTATTACTGCATTTATTATCATTTGCTATATTAATAGCTACTAACTAGAAATTAGGTAAAGAGGAAAGCATGGTAAACAACCCGGCTGTGGAGTACGGCGGCTTCTCTTTGTTTTATTATTATTAAATATGACCCCCCTTCTCCCTCCTCCTTTCCCCGGACTACATTCCAGCCTCCCCCCAGTGCATTAACATCAAGAGCTTTGGATCCTGGGTCACCTGGCCAGAGCCGGGGCCCTCTAGGAAATTGCTGCTGAGTTCCATGGTCACAGCTCGAACCGGGGGGACCGTTGTTGCTTGTTTTCAGTTTGAGAAGCTTCAAGTTGAGCTGTTTAATTTGGAAAAGGTGCAGGGTGGGATGATAAGAGGCTTGGCTCTCACTTGTATTTATATAGGGCGGCTGCTGAGGTGGGGTCTTTTTTGCTGTTGTTATTGCTGGGTTTTGTTTTTTAAAGAGAAAGTCTCTCTCTGCACCCTCCCCTCTCCTCTCCCCTTTCCCCCCATACATTTCACTACCGTCTTACTGGTAGTCAATGCTTCCTTGCTTTGGCATTCAGGCCCCTACTCTCTGTAGGAAAACCGTTTGAGAATACTTTTTTTTATATAGGGAACTTTAAGACCATCATTACGCTGTGCGTAAAGAATGTACAGAGAAATGTGTAGGTATTTTTTGAGGAACAATTAATTTGTTAATGATATGTAGCTATTTAATTTTTCCCTTTCCTATTGTAATCATTCATTTTTTTTTGTTTGGAGAAAAAAGTTGATCTTTTTTTTGTTTTAGAGTTGTCTGTGATACAGTAAAAGTGCAGGAACACAGTTATTCTATGAGAACACTGCATTTGCATTACTAGCCACTAGTTTGTTATCGCTACAGGCTACTGAGTGTTGTAACAGGAAAATACTAACACTGTAGATGGACTCTGGACAGTGTGACTCCTCATAACATTTCTTGAACAACGTGGTGAAGACCGTCCTCATTCTATCTATTGGGAAAGCGGACAGTGTCCATGACAGCTGGGTCCCTGGGGGCGCTGACTTATCTGGGATAGGTCAAGATAGAGGTGGGTGGGATGGGACAGATTGAATGGGATTGGCCATGCCCCAGCCCAGATGCTCTGACCCGAGGGAGCTTGGCCAGAGGGAACCAAACATTTCGCGGGGAAGGAATGAGCTCCCTGATCTAGAAAAAGCACAGTGAAGTTTCTTCGCCAAGCTGAGCTATCTGCAGTTCATTCTGAACCATTCTCTCCATGTTTGTAAAGCTGTAACATACCGTTCTCTGTGGCCTGTTTCACCTGGACGAAGAAGAAAAAAAAGGTTTGGCAGGCCATCTTTTTTTGTACTTAAAAGTAGCCTTACAGAACAATAAAGTGCTCTTAAAACCACACCCTTGTTTCTGACCCTTCTTGCATGCAGTCCCTGCTGGGGATGGGGAGAGATGATGGGGCCACCATGGGGTGGGCAAGGGTACATGCCTCGCTGTGGGGGGACACCTGCCCCAGAAGCTGGATGTGTCAGTCCTGGTCCTTGCTCTGATATCTACCATCTGCCACGCAGATGACCTGGCCCACAGCAAGGCTCTGCCTCCTAGAGAGGGCACTCCACCCTTCAGCCTTGGCATCCCCATTGCATTTACGCCCCAGGTAGCTGTCCAAGGCAACAGTACCAGGAAAGGTGCTGCTCAATCAAATGAGATAAGCTCTGGCCTTTGCAAACCTTAAAGTGCTATAGAAATGCAAGTAGCTCCTAGTACTATTGGGAAGCTGGGCGGTGCAGTGGATAGATCGCTGGGCCTAGAGTTAGGAAGAACTGAGTTCATATTGGCCCCAGAGACTTCCTAGCTGTGACCCTGGGCAAGTCACATAACCACTGTTTGCCTCAGTTTCCTCATCTGTAAAATGAACTACAGAAGGAAATGGCAGACCCCTTCAGTATCTTTGCCAGGAAAACCCCAGATGGGGTCACAAAGAGTCAGACACAACTGAAACAACCCAACAACGACTACTATCTATTATAAGAGACAGAGTCTAGCTAGAGCTGGAGGTTCCTAACCTGGGGTTCATGAACTTGGGTTTTTTCTTAATGTTTTGATAGCTGTATTTCAATGGAATTGGTTTCCTTTTTATGCATTTAAAAACATTCTTCTGAGGTTTGTTGACCTCACCAGACTGCCAGAGGGGTCCATGACACAAAGAGAGACAAAGAATCCCTGGCCTCTTCCTCACTGTGGCTCCAAAAACCTCATTCCTAGGGCCCAAGTCAAAGGCTTGGGAGAGGGACTTGGGGCACTAATTGACTAAACATTCAGCATATGCCATGTGCCGGGTTAAGTGACGGATGCAGTACAGAAGGACTTCGGGTGGCCATGTGAAGGGTCCTCCCATCAGCTGTTTCCCAGGAATGATCCTTCTTATCTCAGACGTGATGGCGGCATGCCTCAGTGTCCTGACTTTTTTCCCCTCTAAGAAGAATTTTGATGCTTTGTTTTGACACATCAGTCACTTTGCGGTAACCAGTAGGATCTTCCCATTAAAAACAAAAACAACCTGTTAAGCAAAACCATGTGATGTGTCAGTGGCATTTGGTTTATGCTGACCCATGAGAACAGTGTCCCTCCTCTGGGCCTGGAGACCAGCCTCCTCCCAGCCCAATTCGTATGTGAGGCAGGCATGCCTGCCTTAGGTCCCAGGGCCCCGAGACTCCTCAGGCTGGGGGGGTGGAATGTTCTCAGCATGAAGTGCCCAAGAAACGCTGATGCCTGAGGGTGCCAGATGGGTCTTCCCACTAGAATGAAAGCAAGCAAAGATCAGAGCCATCTCCCTTCTAAAATGAGAACTTTTTTTAAAAATGAAATTACAGTGCCCTCTGGGCCAGAGAAATGTGACTGAGGTTCTAGCAGTGATAATAACCTGGTGCTCAGTTTGGCCCGTGGCAGTCAGAGGGCCATGTCTGGACAGGACCAGCTGGGTCATCTGGGGTCAGTTCCCCAAGTACAGCCTGGCCGAGTTCTGTTGACACCTGTGGTGTAGTCCTCCTTAGGGCACATTCTCCCTTGGGCCCAGGTCTCCAGCCATCTAGGAGAGTGGCATTCCTTTGTCTTCCTTGGGAAACACTGGGCTTCTCTGTTGACTGGTTGCTCCTTAGAGTTCCTTTGTCTCTACATTTAACTATTTGCAGTTAAGACCATTAGGAGTTAAACCCTGCCCATGCCTAGATCCAAGATCATACAGGGGACAGTCCAGCCATGGGGTTGCCAAGGGTCTTTCAGTCACCACCGTCATCACTTGAAACACTGCATGGAGGATAAAGGGCAGGGGGGTTGTGAGCCCTGGGTGATGTTCTGATCTCTGACAAACCCCTGGATGTGAGACCCAAAGGATGACAGACACATTATGTTCTGGATGAATGTCGAATTAGCAGTGAATATCATGGCTAATTTTTGTCAGCAGGTTCACATCTGTTCTCAAGCGTCTGGCTGGTGCTTGATGGAAAATGAAAGATAAGAAAATCCCCCCTCCCCTCCATGAGCTGTGGACGTGCTGGGTGCAGCTGGGTGGTAGGGTGGGGAGCCTTCTGGGCCTGGAGCCAGGAAGAGGACTTCGAGAAAACGCCTGAGACACTTCCTTGTTGTGTCACCCTGGGAAAGTCACTGCTGCCTGCCTCAGTTTCCTTAATTATCAAATGGGGATAATAATAGCACTTACCTCCCAGGGTGGTTGTGAGGGTCGAGTGCCTAGCACTACAGCTCCTGACAGATAACAGGCCTTAATCAATGCTTGTGCTCTCCCCTTCCCCCCACGCATCCTTTACTGAGTCAGCCTGAAAGACGTAGTTATAACACTAGTCACACCCTGAATTCACATCTTTGCTTTCTTTGTGCAGTCTGGCTGTGACATAGGCATGAGGGAGAACAGAGTAGCTGGGGCTGGGGAATGAGAGGTCATTCTTGGAGCAGATTGGCTTCCCCAAGGCCCTAAAGGATGGGCCTTAATGGTGGCCCGGAGCAGTAAGCCACACTCTCCTAGCAGAGTTTTTTTTCCCAAACCTGCCAGGAATGCTCCCATGGCTTATCACACGAAAGGCTCAATCCAACGACTGTCACTGGAAAACAGTCTCAAGAGAAAGGCTCTGTCTTGTATTTGTATCACCCCAATTCCTTTATATACCCTGGCTGACACCGCGGACCAGCATTATCTGAGCTGTTCTTTGTCAAGACAAAGGCTAACCTTTATGGCTGACCTCATCAAGATTCATCACATGAGACTCTCCTTGGAGCAGAAATCCACCAAGTCTGGGGCCTGGAAACCTTCTGGGGCTTTCTTTTTTCCCCTTTCTTGGTCCTTTGCCACTGTCTACTCTTTGCTTGCTGGGGCACACCCTCAAGAGTGGGCTCACTGGCCTCATCCTGGAGGTCATGCAGTCCAACCAAAAACTCACATGCAGTCCACCACAAATTCATACATATGGCAAGGAGAGAGGCCCATTTCAGGGCCTTCCTTCTGAAGCAGCCATCTTAATCAAGAAATGACTTCTTAAGAATGTGTGATGGGGCGGCTAGGTGGCGCAGTGAGTAGAGCGTTGGCCCTGGAGTCAGAAGGACCTGAGTTCGGATCCGGCCTCAGACACTCAACACACACACAAAAACCTAGCCGTGTGGCCTTGGGCAAGTTACTTAACCCCAATTGCCCTCCAAAAAAAGCAAAAAACAAAAACAAGAATGTGTGATGCTACAGTTCTTGGCCAGGACAGGCTGCAAACATGAAGCCAAGAGATGGGTAGCCATGGCAGGAGAGTTTCCTCTTCTCCTAGAGAAGGTGAAGGTATGTGGAGACACATCTGTGGATTGGAAAGGGAGTGGTAGGTAGGTAGTGACTTAGAATCTGGGGGACTGAGTCACAAAAGCCAGATGGGATACATGGAAACTCATAGGCCACAAAAGAAGCCAAGAGATGGTCACAGATACTCAACTGCTAGGAACAGCTAAAAGCAGAAAATACCAGCTTGGCAAGAAGGGGCCTCAAGTTAATCAGTGAAACCAACACACATACACACAGACATACACAGTGTTTTACTGACTCTTTTTAATCCCTGTTTTCACTCATTCATATGGCTTTCATTGCACTGGATGGCATTCCGCTGCCCTTCCTACAGGCTCCAGTCCTAAGGGCCCTTCTCTCCCCCATCCCATTCTTTACCCACGCCAGGTTAAGTTACTTATCTGGACACAGGGATAGCTGATAAAACAACTGAGTTGACCTCCATGGAGTTTTCTCTTAATGAGTGAGCCTGCCTGCAAGGCAGGGGCCCAAGGCTTGTGAAACTGGCCCACCAGGCTCTTGAAACAAAGACTGCTGGAGCTAGAAGGGCCTTTAGAACTGCATCACCAAGCCCAGTCCCTTCATTTCACAGATTAGGAAACAGATGAGATGACCTGCCTATGATCACAGAGCTTGCTGGTAAGGACTGTGCTATGAAACGTCCACAGGTTCCTCTCTGGCCTTTACCAGTCCAGGTAGGAGAGCAGAGCAGGTCAAAAGGTTTGAGACAGCACCTATGGGAACTAGCTTGCTGTTGACAAGCCTGTAGCTGAGCCAAGCTCAAGATCCTGGAAGAAATGGTGGTCCTTCCCTGTCTTTGCCCTTTTAGGGCATTGTGGGTGCTGTGCCATACACACCAGTGGAGGTGAGGGGATGAGAAGGCCCTACTGGGGAAAGTGTTATTGCTGTGCTTCTGGCCCAGAGTGGGGTCTGAGAGGCCTCTGGGAAAGGCCCATAATCTCCTTTAAAATAAGTACTTGGTTCTGGGCACCGTAAGCCAAACCCATGGGGTCTCAGAGAACGATAGAAGTCCTGGTCCAAGAGAAGAGGAAGATAGGACCGCTTCCAACTCTCCTGGCTTGCTGATGGGGCTGTCCCCATACCCAGGTATTCTAGAAGGAACAAGAGCATGGTGTGAACATTCCCTTCCTAATAGGCATCATGGACACCCTAGGTCAAAAGGAAGGAGAAGGTTGAAGGGACATTTGGGTTACCATCAGGAATGGTAGGAAGCGAGGCATTATTCTTTAAATAGGGGTAAAAATGCACATGGGCAGCTCTTTCTTTTTAACTCCAGGACTTTTCTGAGTGCTGTGAACCAGAAGCCATCAGACCACAGGACAGGGCTGTTTTCCTACTGCAGAATACCTGGTTCTTCCCACCTGTGGGGGCAGTCCCTGGTATTTTGAATAATCAAATATTCGCCAAAGTTAAGGAAAAGTGGGAGCTTGAGGGAAGGGTTCAAAGCCGCATAGCATGGAAATTCCAAAGCAAATCAGCCCAGGACTGATGGGGAAAAGAAGCAGAAAAATGCAAACTGCCTGTTATGTGGAGTGGGTATATGTGTGACCCGTGAGTCAGGGCACAGAATGTACACAAAGAGCAAGCACTGGTCTGCAAGCCCCATCTCCAAAGAAAGTGTAGATGCAGCGGCTCCCAGGGCGGTCAGTGTGGCTTTCAGCCCCGAGGGCCAACCAGCTGGGGCTGGGTAAGGAGCAGGCCAGGAGGGGAGATGGCGGCCCGAGGCCACCGGGAATCTGTCTCTGCTTCAGATGGTGTCGTCGTCACTCATGTCCCAGATCTGCAAAGAGAAGATGGCAGCAAAGCGTTACTCAGGTGGGGGGGAACCTCTGTGTTCTGATTCAGTTCAACATGCGATAGTCTCTTTAGAAAATGGTTATCCAGAACAGATCATAAAAGCCCAGGGTTTAGAAAAGGTGCCACCCTGGGGGGAGACAACAGCACATTATCTCTTCTTATTACCTTCTGTGCATTCTCCATTCTGGCCAAACTGACCACCACCTGTTTCCTGGACAGGCCTTTCCATCTCCTGCCCTGAAAAGTGCCACACAGGCAGCATCTGGGATGCATGCCCTTCCTCACCTCCCCCTCATAGAGGCGAGGCTGGGGCCTCCTCTGTCCAGCCTTTCCTGACTCCCCCAGTTCCTGGCACTTTCTCCCTCTTGAAATTACTTTACATTTACTTATCTTTGCTCATATTGGATTCCTACACCCCCACCCCCACCCCAGAATATAAGTAGTCAGTGAAGGCAAGGACTGTGTGGTTTAGGCTCTGCACCCCTAGCACCTAGCAGACCCTTAAATTCTTGCCCAGCTGAGGGATCCTCCTGGTGCAGTGGAAGGAACAAGGACCTTGGGATCAGAAGCCCAGAGCTTTGAGTTTCTGGTCCAGGCTCTGACACTTATGATCTCTATTGCCAAATACAAGTCACTTTCTCTCTCTCTCTCTCTCAGCCTCAGTTTCCTCATCTGTAAACTTATGAGAATAATATTTTTTACTCCCTATGGTTAGTGAGGAAAGTGCTTTGCAAACTATAAAGTCATAGGAAAGTGAATTGTTATCATTTTTAGATTGGAAAGAAGACATCAAAAGACTGGATATATGACTTATTACGCAGAGGAATTAGCTAAATAGATCTGAGCAGTGGCATAAAGTCATCAATTTTCATTGAAGACAGCTGAAGAAGCAGATTATAGAGCCAGCCTACAAGTGGGGGAAGGCAGCTGGGGGTGCCATAGTGCACAGAAAGACTGAGTTCAAATTTGGCCTCAGACATTCACTAGCTGTATGGCCCTAGTCAAGTCACTTAATCTCTGTTTGCCTTAATCCACTGGAGGAGGAAATGGTAAACCACTCCAGTATCTTTGTAAAGAAAAGCCCGACCAGTATCATGAAGAATCAGACATGACTGAGCAACAAGCAAGGACAGATCTGAGGGTTGTTACCAGAAACATTTGTGAAGCTGGAGGTGCTGGAGGTGAGAAAAGGTAAAGGTTTTCTTAGGAAGAAAATGGAAGGGAAGACTTCCTTACAGCAGGTACCTGATGCTGCTTTAAGTTTAATGGGAGAAGGGAAACAGAAATCGAGAATCTGAGAGCTGGGAGGAGTCTTTTCAGGTCCATCTCTTTTCACATTCTCAAAGTGAGGCCTGCCCAGTCAATGAGTGACCCATCTGTGAGAAAACCCCGGTTCTCTGCTCTTCCACTCCATGGTCTTCCCATTGCAGGGAGTTGGCTATTTTTCTTTTGACTTTGCTCTCCATTGGATCTCAACTTGCTTGTTTTAAAAATATTTTAAATTTTAAAATGTTTTTTATTTTAAAATTGAAACAAAGACTGTTGAAGCTGGAAGGGACTTTAGAACTGCATCACCAAGCCCGGCCCCTTCATTTCACAGATTAGGAAACAGAGATGAGTGTTTTTAAAAATATTTTAAAATATTCCAC
Source organism: Gymnobelideus leadbeateri (assembly GCA_011680675.1). Lineage (NCBI taxonomy): Eukaryota > Metazoa > Chordata > Mammalia > Diprotodontia > Petauridae > Gymnobelideus > Gymnobelideus leadbeateri. Next base: position 391,098 of record WOXC01002239.1, read on the forward strand.
AGATGCAGGTGTCACATCTAGACTGGGCTTCTTCTCTCCATCCTTCTGGCCACCATCTACCCACACATTACCTTGGGTGGCCACATGTGTCTTTTATGCTATTTCTTATGCCCAGATCATCGTTGGAAATGGGCCATAACCTACCAACACCCACCACATTCAGATGTGTCATTAGCTAAAGCAGACATATTTCTTGATTTCAATGAGGTAAGTTTCCTATGTTTTACAAAAAGTGGGAAGAGCCTTCTACCAAGGACGTTATAGGGAGGATTCAGGAACTGAGTAGAGTACTGGACTGGATGACCTCTAAGGTCCCTTTTAGCTCAAGATTCTATAAATGTGGTCATTCAAGGTTATGAACAATGACAAATACTGTTATTTTAATCATATTACAGAAAAGATATTTATTGTTAATGTACCTGTTAACTACAATATATTTCTAATGATCTCCATTTTCTACATCTGAAAAATCTATGCGCTATGCCCCAAAATTCTGTTCATTTACTAGCAGAAGAAATATTACCTTTTGATTATTTTTCCTTGTCAACCTCTTCCTCAGTTACTCTAGTCACACCTGAACACACCCACTGTGAGAACTAGATTAAAATGTAATTGGGAAATATTTAACAAAGTAAATACAAATCTAATAAAACATAGCATTACTTTTTGAATTAAATCAGTGTAGGGCCTGAATTCTGTAGGGATTAGTTGCTTCCAGCTTGACACCACTGTTTTACAACCCTCTTCTTCCCCCTGTCTGCCCCTGAAGCTCCCTTGGCTTCTCAGACATGGCCGTCTTCTGGCTCTCCTATGTGTCTGACTCCTCCTCATTCTTCTTTGCTTGACCAGCATCATTCATACTCCTTAGCAATTCCCCAGTACTCTAGCCTAGTTTTCTTCCTGAGTGGCCTCACCATCTCATCTAGGTTCAGTTACTGTCCATATGTTGATGACATGTTTAATTGTAACCTCTCTCTTGAGCTCCAGTGGGATGAAATATCTGGTATCTGGTATAGCTGCTTGGCCGCTACCCTTGCCCCTCAAACTCAGTGGCTGAAATTGGACTCATCATGTTCTCCCTAAACCTCTGCTTCCTCCAAACTCCTCTTTTTCTTCTGCAGGATCATCTTCCCTGTGAACTGGTCTCATGATCTGGCATTAGCCTTGACCCTTCTTCCTCACTGCCCCCTCCAGTCATTCTAGTCTACCGAGGCTGGTTCTGCATCATCCCCTCTTCTCTGATCACCATCCTCACTCTGATCTGGGCACTGATCATTTCTTACCTTAGATATTTTAATCGTTTTTCTTGCCTCCAGTCCTTCCCTTTTTCTATCCATATTCTAGAGAGCTATCACATAACAACCTAATGCGCAGATCTGACCGAGTCTCTCTGCTGTTCAAAAAAAGGTTGGTGGATTCTTATTGCCTTTAGGATGAAATACAAACCTTCAGTCTAGAAGCTCAAGACCCTGCCTGATCTGATTCCACTCTACCTTTCCACATTTATTTCCTATCAGACCTGGTCACAAGCTCTAGGTGCTGGCCAAGCTAGACCTCATTTCCTACCTATGAACATTTGCATAAGATTTAGACATGCCTGTAATGAATTCCTTCCTAATCTCCACCTCTCATGATCTTGATCATGCTGCAAGATTACACTCTGGTGCCATCTCCCTGGCAAAGGCTCCTTTGGTCCCATTCCCTAGTGCTCTTTCTCTCTTTGGACCACCTCGTATTTACATCCCTCTGTACACATTCTATCCCACTGAAGGACAGGTGCTCCTTGAGAACAGGGATGGTTCAACTACTGTTGACATAGCATGGGACATTATACAGAACAGGTGTTTAAGAAACATTTGCCTGAGTTCAGCGAAGGGGACAGATAGAGCTTAGCTCACTTGGGCACTTAATTTATTCAGCTAATACCTCTCCCTTACAGAATCATCATTTTTCATTTCCAGTAAAAATACAGTTCAAGATTAAACACCCACTGCATGTCTAGCAGTATGGCGGCTGCTTTGAGGGAAACAAAGAGGGAGAAGACATGATCTTCCTTCAGAAAGTTTCCACTCTTGTTTGGGAAATTGTGGTAAAAAGACATACAAATGGAAACAAATAAAGCATGGGAGTGGGGTCAAGTTAAGGCAGAATGTTCATCATTTGATAAGTGAGACTGGGGGCCTTAGAGTCAGGCTGTTCAGAGGTGAGTTCAGGACATCTCCTTCCTCCTCATCCTTTTATTGCCCCAGAATCTACTGCTTCTTTTTCTATCCCAACACACTGCAACAAAAGGTCTTTGGTTGGACTGAGTGGAGGAGGATTAGGGGTAGAGCTGCTCCTGCATGATTATCCTTCATCTGGGTCCAGAGCCTCAGACACCAAGCCTTTCCCCTGTTGGACACTGCTCAAGACCAGAGCCTGAGGCTTCAGGACCTCAGCCCCCAGTAGGGCTTCTGATACTAGTCCTCATGTTTGGATTCCCTCATGAGAAAATCTTCTGGTTGTGTACCCTTTACTCATCTGAATACAGAAAAGGAAGATGGAAGATTCTGAGTGATGCTGCCTCAGAAAAAGGTAAGAAACAGGGCAAAGATAAACATGCTTGCAGAAAGCTTGGATCTAAGCCAGCTCAGCACAAGAACATTTCTTGGACAACAAAGAAATGAAACACAGGTCTGTCAGCATTTGTATTTTTTTTTAAAGTGACTTCATCATTAACAATGGAACTACCATATTTGGTTTCACACATTTCAATCCCAGAGGTGCTTCATGAGGAAATGGAAGGCAGAAAAGCTGAATCAGACTAAGATCAGAAAAAGGAAATCCATGCCGAGGGTGACAAAATATTGAAGATATTAAGGGATCAATTCTCAAGATAGCTGACATCAGGCTAGATAATCAGTCGGGAAAGAAATCACAGAAGACTTTCCTAGCAAGCAGAGGCAAGTGACTCATGCACTTACTTTTTTTAATCTCTCTAGAATCTTGGAGAATTTCATGACTATACATATTTCTAATGGGTTTTGTTTTTCTTGCCTTCTCATTGGGTAGAGGAAGGAGAGAGAAGATGAAAGAAGGAAAGAGAGAATTCAAAACTGAAAATAAAATTGGATTAAAAAAAGACTGATATATACAGGTACACATAAGAAGGAAACAGGCAGGCTTTCACAAGGGACAGCCTATTGCAAAACATATTTTCATAGTCACGGCACTGAATAAAAGACACAGAAAAGTACACAATCCCACTTTCTATCGTTTGTGGATTATAACAGAATATTTGATCCTGTGGTATAAAGTGAAGCCCTCACGTTTTTGCTCCAACAAAGGGTCTCCCATACATGTTAAGATTCTATGAGATTCCTTGATAATGTGTGACTTTGTACTGTCATACTCTGAGCATCAAGACACATCAACGTGCCTTAGCAAGTAAGACATAAACCTGGGAGAAATTGATTGCCTCTATTAGGAATGACATTTAGCACAATGGAAGCAAAATAATTCTTCATGGATAGAGAGGTCTCCTCCAAAGGTGCCACTGGCACCTGACATTGTGATGATTCTGTTAAGGAGCTTCCTAAATGAAATGCACACTCAGGCAACAGATTTTGACCAAGGAATCCACATAGAGGGGAATAACATGTAGGTGAGAAGGCATGTAACAAAGTGGGAATTTGGAGCCAGGTGACCTGAGACCCAGGTCCTGACATTCCCCAGGTGAATCTGGGCAAGGCATTTTAACTTCCCCGAGCCTCAGTTTCCTCATCTATAAAAAGAAGGGGTTAGACTCGATGACCTCTAGGTCCCTTTCAATGCAAAATCTGTGATTTATGAATGCTTAATGTCCAGACCATAACAGAGAGTTGAACGCATAAGGCTCTGGGCCAGTCCATCACTACATATGTTTTGGAAACATTGCTCCTGAACAATGAATTGAGCTCTGAATGGAACAGGAGGAAGAGTCAGCTGGATGGCATTTGGGGAAAGTGTCTGGCACTTTCAATGTTCCTAAATTGCTTTTGGGAACAAAAAAACCCCATCTTTTAAATATCAATATTCTTCTTTCAAATTACAGAACGACACAATTTCCAAAGAATCACAACTATGGGTGGTCTAAAGGTCAATGGAGAGACATATGGTGGATGGGAATAAGTTATGGGCATATCCCCAACAGTCACACACACACACACACCAGAAGTAGCACTGAGTACTGCCTTTAGGCTCAGGCAGTGCCAAGAGGCCTAAGCAGGGTAAGGCCTCCCAAGCACTATGCAGAGCTCCTTATAGAGGATTTCCAGGAGAAGGAGGCTAAGAGCTGCCCAGAGCAAGAAGGTTTGTCTGGTTTGGGACCCCTACCACTGGAGGGCCCCCCACTGACTGAGTAGCAAGTCCACTGAAAGGCTTGAAGCAAAAGCCATTGTCTCTTTAAGATGTTTAATTTCTAACCTCCAGATTTCTGCAGGGTGATTGGGGTCAAGGATACCTCTCAGGGACCAAAGTGGGAAAAGCCCTGGGAAACAGGCTGTTTCGGAGCCTCTGGGAGACAGACGAACCCCGATTTCCCCTCCTGTTTTCCCTTCCTCAACTCCTAAGAGTGTGTCACCAGTATCCTGAAACAGGTTCCATCTGGAAGGACACCTGGTTTGGCTGGGAGGTTCCTGGTCATAGCCAGATCAAATGGCAGTCAGGGGCTAGCTTAGAGCCAGATCAGGCCCCTGATAAGCTATGCTGCTCCAGAGACATCTAGAGAAGGCCCAGGGAAATGTGCATGTAAATGATATTCCCCAAAGGTCCCTCAGCCCAGGGGTTCTTCACCTTGTCTGTGTCATGGTCCCTTTGGATGTGTGTGTGATGAAGTGTGATGAAGCCTGTGGACCTCTTCTCAGAATCATGTTTTTAAAGTTCATAATTGAAGGAAATATTAAATTTCAGTTAGAGTTTAGTGAGAATAAAATGGAATTTTTTTCAAGTTCACAGATTTCCCCCAGAAATCCTTCCACAAGCAGAGTCCATGGATTCCAGATTAAGAGAACTTTCTCTAGAGCACCCCAAATCAGCCCACTTTCCTGGAGAAACTGTGGTTCTGAGGGAAGTTTGGAGGCTGGGAGATAGAGGGACAATCCTAGATGTGTCTTGGGCCTTGACCTAAATTATCAGAATGGTCCCTGCTAAGTCAAAGTAACTCTGAATGTGAAAAACAACAAAGATCTGGGTGGGAAGGCATTTGGGGGGCTCTAATTCATTATCCTGGAAGAGTTTTCCCTTTGGAATTATGTGAGAGGTCCTGGCAATAAGAGATGCCTATTTACTTTGTGATGTTCAGTTTCCTGAACTCTAGAAATGGCCAGGCCCTTGGTGAGTCCTGCCAAGCCCATATCTTTTATGGGGAGAAACCACAGCTTGAATTTAGACAGTACTTTTGGGGAAAAGCAGCATGTGTAGTAGAAAGAATCCCAGACTGGGAGGCAGTAGGCCTGGAGCTCACCCCGAGTTCTGCCACTAGCTTGCTGTTTAACCTGGGGCAAGACACTTCCTGTACCTAAATGTCAGCTTCCACATCTGTGAAATGAGAATATTTGAGGAGATGACCTCCAAGGGCCCTTCCAATTTGAAAATGCACAGCTGAGGAACCTGGCCCAAGCAGGGCCCACAGTCTACAACAGAGAACCAGAATACAGTGCACTCCAGCTTCCAGGCCCATATCCTATAGCATAAGGAGTGAGCCTCTGCCCATTGAATCCAAGGAGCAAAGCACAGGCCGGCCTAAGAGCCTGCAATGAAGGCAAACTTTTCACTAGGATTTCACTGCCTCCACTCCAGGAAATTTGTTATTTGAACCTGACCCCAATGGATCTCTGAACCTCAGCCCTCACTGTGTCTCCAACTTGCTAGAGATCTGTTCACCAACGACGTAGGCAGCTCTTCAGAATTCTGAGAATGGGTTGCAAAACAGCACTAACGTGAATGGAAAATATTGAAGGAACAGTTTGTTTACACACACATTTTCACCTTGCTCTGTGTAAGGGGCTGAGGACCTGCCAAGGTAAATACAAACACCCCAGTTGCTCTTTCAACTCTAGACTTCTATAGGAATAAAGCAAATTTCTTTTCTACAGAGGCTTCATGCTTGACTCAAAGGCAAGGGGGTTTGAACACCTCCCACCACTCTGGGGTTTTTTGTTTGTTTTGTCTTGTTTTGTTTTTACTGGACATGTGGATACTGGTCACTTCTGTCTTGTCTGTCATGAGTAAATGAAACATTTAGAGACTTTCTGGGGAAACAACTGAGGGTATAGTGGCTGAGCTAGGAGGGGCCCCAGGCTGCCGTTTCAGCTCTGTCTTGGGGCCCTCTCTCTTAGCCTCAGCATCCTTAGGTGTCCAGTGGCTGGCCTACAGCTAGGGCTCTGAGCTGTGAGGAATCTTCCCTTCATCTAGTCAGAAGACAACTGTCCACTGCCCAACTGCCCATTCCATCTCACCTCAAACAACATGCCTCAAACTTGGAAGAGATTCTACCTTTGCCATTTCTATCTAAAGAAGTCTGTCCTTATCTCAGACAGCATCTCCTCCACGACTAGTCACTCTTAAGATTTCTCAGACGGTTCAGCCTCAATTTCCTTTGTCTCTATTTCTATCTACTCTGGACTGTGTTGATCTCTGCACTTGTTTCATGATTCTGGGAGCTGCATAATCATAATTGCTATTATTATAACCATAGCCAGTCATCTGTATATTACTTTAATGTTTGCAAAGCATTTGACTTTGTTATCTCATTTTATCCTCACAACAACCCTGTGGGGTAGGTGCTATAATTATATCCATTTTATAGATAAGGAAACTGAGGCCGACTTGTCCAGGCTCATACTACAAGTTAAGTATCTGGGGCAGGATTTGAACTCAGGTCTTCCTCACTCAGGTCCAGGGCTCCATCCACTGCACCATCTAGCTGCTTGAGTCAGTTAAGGACTGGCTATTTTTTCATTGCTGTAGCACAATGCTTAACAAATATATATATATATATATATTTTTTTTTAACTTGGGGAAACTGAGCCCTAGAGAGTTTCTTGCCCAAGGCCTCAGAGTTAGGATTCAAACCCAAGTCTTCTGACTCTAAATTGAGTGCTCCTCCCAGTGGATCTGAATGACCCTTTGGGGCCATTCCTATGATATATGTGTGATTGCCAGACAGGAGCTGAAGAATCTCTCTGCCCCAAGGGCCCTGGGTAGGGCCACCCTGCCTGGAGGATGGATGGGCCAAGGTCTAGCCAGTTGCAACTATTTGGGGGCCAGAGGAGGAGTACTGTCCTCCCCAAAAGCCTGCTGGGAAAGCTTCCCTCTAGATGAGGGTTGATGCAATGTGGGAGACTCCACTAGAGTCTGGGCCAACGCCCCAGGCTCAGTAGGAACAGTCCTGGAGGGAATGGGAGGGAGGTGGGCTGGCAGCTCGGCTGTGCCTGGGCTGAACCTGCCGCCCCCTGCTCCCCCCATGCACTCCTCCTCAGGAACCCTGTGGGAAGTGCCTGAAACCTCCTCATTTGTTCCTCAATCACAGAGGGAGGGAGGGAGAGGAAGGGAGTATATGGGATGTGATTCACAGGATACCCAGAGGAAGGCCTCTGCCCAGAACTGACCTGTCACTGATGCCTGAAGCCCTCCCACTGCCAACTTAGGGCTGGGCATTTTGCCTGTACTTCTCCAAGGTGTCTAGCCCTTGTGGCTGTAGATGAAAGTTATCTACCTTGTGTCTCCTCGTCCTCCTCCTCAACTGTGCCCCATGAGGACATGTCCTACCATGCATGTGGTAACTGTTTAATTAATTTTTTAAAATTCAGTTGAACCAACTTCCTCCTTTGGTTAGGCAAGCTTTCTTGCCTTCACCTGGATCCTGTTTTGAAATATAAATGCCCCTAGAATAATAATGGTGACTTCCAGAGTTGGAAGTCTCTAGATCTCATCTAGTCACTATTTCTCATTGTATAGACATGGATCTGAAGCCTGGTCAGGGAATGTGAAGGTCATACAGTGAGCTCATAGCAGAGCCAGGAGAATATAGGCCTCCTGATGGCCAGGACTCTTCAACCTAGCTTAGTTATCCACTCTCCTCTCAAGAGGAGCCAGCAGGGGCAATGCTGAGATGTCAGCAGAGGCTCTTGGCGTCACACTGAACAAATCCTGCCAGCTTCCCCCCACCTTGGGGAGCCCCTCAGGACTACGTCCTAGCTCTCAGGAGCCAAGTGACCATAGCTGGTCACTGAATCTCTATCTCTGCACTCCAGTCTCCTCCTTTAAGAAATGGAGCTAGCGAGGCATGTATTGCCTACCACTCACGGGGCTGATGCCCAAGAAGACCGGATAACAAGAGCCTTGTAAACCTTGATGCACTCTATCTATCTATCTATCTATCTATCTATCTATCTATCTATCTATCTATCTATCTCCATTCTCCCTTTCTGGGTTGTTTTGACTTCTCTGGCCCCCTCACCCCTTCTTCTCAGACCTGGCTCTCACCTGCTATGGCCAGGTCATGGGGAATCCTCCCCACTGTGATGTCTCATTCCTGCCCCCTTTAAATCAAAATTCACCATGCCCCCACACCATCCCCAAGGTTGCAAGCTGCTGTCCTCAATGCCCTGGGTGGTGACGGTCTGATCCACTCCCCATTACTCAGAGAATATTCTAGCTTGTAGCAGAGTGGAAAACTACTTCCTGCCCAGCTCACAGAAGGCTCCGGCCCACTGCAGCCACTGAGTGTCACAGAACACATCTACATCTGCAGCTGCCACCCTTTGGGGCAGGAAAGCTGATGGGCGACACACCTCTTCACGGGGCACTTCCAGTCAGCAGCCCGGCCTCCTTCCTGACAGCAGAGGCAGCTGTTCAAGGTGGGGTGAGAACTTCCCTTACCACCACATAGGTCAGATTCATCCCAAACACAGCTGAACTTTGGGAACGGTGGGAGACGAGAGAGAAGAGGAAGGGCAGGGCACAGCATATGGAGGGAAATGGGGTGTGTGTGTGTGTGTGTGTGTGTGTGTGTGTGTGTGTGTGAGAGGGAGAGAGAGAGGAGAGAGAGAGAGAGAGAGAGAGAGGAGAGAGAGGAGAGAGGAAAGAGAGAGAGAGAGAGAGAGGAAAGAGAGAGAGAGAGAGAGAGAGAGAGAGAGAGAGAGAGAGAGCGAGCTCCTACACTCAAGAGCTGGGTGTTTGGAATAAACCATGGGTAAAAGCCTGGTGCAAAACATTTTGCTACTAGAGCCTTCTTAAACCTTTGTCCCTCCCTCTCTGAGAAGTGTTAAAGCAAAGCCATGAACCTATTAATGATGCCTGACCTCAAGTCAAAAGTGGCAGCATTTAGCCCTGGCTCAGTTTCGCTCAGTGAAAGTGCTAGCCTTTCCTTGTGGCCTCTCTCCATCAGATTCTGGTAGAAGTGATAAGGGAACAGTGTCCAGAGAAGAGTAGATAAACATGCAACTCAAAGTCTTTGCCTCTAAAGGCCTATCCTTAAGGGCAACTCCTCCATGAGATCATTCTGACCAGCCAGCCCTGCCTTATCTTCTACTCCTTTGAATTCTTATAGCACTTACTGTCAGAAACTCACAATGGAACCCCTAATTACAGACTCTAGTATTGTTCACTGCTGGTGCATTCAACAAGCATTTAAAAAACATTTATTTAGCATTTACCAAGTGCAAAGAAAGCCCTGTGCTGGGCTCTGGGAACACAGAGATTAACAAAAGGTGACAGGCCCTGCCCCCAAGGAGGGTCTGGGTGTCCTCAGCTTCTCTTGGGCTCTGTCCAGTACTTCCTAGGACAGTGTGGAAGGTACAGTAGGTACTCAGCAAGTGCCCGTTTATGAACATTTCAACATCATCTGGAGTCATTCTGAAAGAGGCAGTCCAGTTACAGTCCCTGGACAGGCTTTTGCATTTCACTTACAGGGAAAAAGTAGTCAGGTAAACCTGAGGAGTCTCAGTTTGCCATCATTGCCCTGACGGTTTCCCACCAAGTTCACCCATAGCCCCCAAGACAATGGAATGGAACCTTATTTCTTACCTAAAGGCCAACTGCTAGAGAATGATTGCTCGCTGGGTACATGGGGTGAGGGAGGGGGCAGGGAGGTAGAAGAGGGTGAGGAGGCATGAAAAGGAAAGGATGCATCATCTCTACCCTTGATGGGAGTCTAACTACCCTACCTGGGGATCTAAGCCTAACACACAGAGAATCATGGCTTCAAAGGAGTGTAGAGCTATCTGAGACCTTAGAAATCCCCTCAATCAGCAATTCTTAACCATTTTGTTCTAAGGACCCTTTTATATTCTTAAAAATTATTGAGAACCTCAATGAGCAGATTATATCTGTTGATATCAATCGTATTAGGAATGAATATTGATCCAGATTTTAAAACTTTTATTAATCCATTTAAATAATTAGTTTAATAATTTAAAGAGTAATAAATAAAATAATAAGCACAGTACATGTTTCTATAAATAACATTTTATGAAAAATAACTATATTTTCAAAAACTAGTAAGAAGAGTGGTATTTTTAAAATTTACATATTTTTTCAAATCTCTAATGTCTGGATTAATAGAAGACAACCGGATTCTCATATCTGCTTCTGCACTTAATGTGTTGTGATATGTTCTTCTAGTTAAAGTCTGTGAAGACAATCCAGCTTTACACAGATATGTAGTTGGAAAAGGGGGAAGTATTTTAACAGGCAAATAAAGTCTTAGTATTATTAGGAAAATAGTTTTAGCCTTGCAGGCCTCCTGAAAGGTTCTCAAGGATCCCCAGAGGTTCATGTACCACATTGAAAAATAATAATCTAAATGAAAAATTAGAAGAAAAAATGCCACAGAAGGCAATATATAATCAAGTGTTTGATTGGTACCACACACTAGAATGCTATTAGACATATATAGATATTCCCAGAAGAATACTCTGGCCTGGGAAAACAAGATTTTGTGATGGAGGGGGATCTTGGCTTATGCCTTAAAGATCAGGCAAGATCTGTACTGAAGGTAAAGAAGACAAAGAGGAACAAAGGCACAAAGGTGAGAAAACACAGAAGTATGAGAGTATACTGGGAATGGCCAATTGGACTGAAGGGTCCATGCTAAGGAACAGTGATCTATGGGAACTGTGGAGACTACCTGAATAGCCTGGGAAAACCCAAATAAACAAAGCCCCTTGCAAGCACTCTGATTGCTAGCCATTTTCCTAAGGCCCTGGGTAAGTGCTTCATGCTGATGGGCAATGATGGCACTGTTCATATACTGGTAAGATCCCTGACTAAATGCAGATCTTAATAGGAAAATGGAAGGATTACCTAATCCAACTGCTTCATTTGACAGATGAAGGACCCACGTCCCAGAGAAAGGGAAGATCATGAGGAGGAAGAAACTGAGATAAACCAATGGCCACTTTATGGAACCTCAAAACTGGTTGGAAGATATATTTCCCCCCAAAAAAATAATGCTTAACTACCCTACTGAGCAACTGAGTCATAGTGCTTCATACAAAGCATGAATGGGGCTCCAAGCTGGGGGCATCAGCATTAGCCACATGAAACATGGTCAGACATGAACAAACACAGGAGAACTGGGGAGATGGCTGGGTCTCCTACCCACATGCATTTGGAAAGTGACACAGAGATGTTCCACAAAGGGAGAAGAGAGAGCCACAAAAGTGGCTCTTTCTTGTTCCCCCCTGCCCCCAGTCTCCACCATTGACTCCCATGACCTTACAGAGGGTTGGACCTCAGCTAAATCTAGAATACTTCAAGACAGTCTTTTCTGCCAACCCCCATGGAAAGTAGGTGGGGCAAGCCAGAGGATGGGAGTGGCAAAATCAAGATAGTGGATTCTAGTTAGCTGGGTTGGTCCTGAACTCTGCCTGCCATAAGATAACAGAGCTGGCTGTGGGGAGACCTGGAGTTTCCTGTGTTATCCTGAAACTCCCATTAAGCAAGGAGCTAGAGCCTATAGCCTCCTCCCCTGGTAAAACAACTTCAAAAACAGGATGTGAGGCCCTGGTCTCTCATCAGGTCCCATGGTTTCACAAAGATGCCTGATCACGGATCAAACCTGGGAAACTGGCTTGGTGCTTGGAGTTCCCTTTGTCCTCCAGCACACCTGGGAGAATGCGCTTGAGATTCAGGGCCTGATAATAAGTGGGGAGGTCCCTACAGGGGCCATGAAGGATCCAGCTGTCAGAGCTCACCCAGTTCTCCAGCTCCAAGCCCATTATCTGAACACACCTGCCGTCTCTCAGGTCTTACCTCATGCTTAACTGAAATTTGGGGGTTCTGAAATTTCAAATGCAAAGTAATTCTCTTCTGGAGCACAGGGTCATATCCACTTCCCTCCATTTTAATTGACAGTATTACTTTTCTGTCTAACAGGAAGGGGATACAACAATGTGTGTGTTCCTGGGGCAGTCCCTGGGCCAAAGAAGGGTTACTGAATACTCTTCTTCCTGCAACAATGGCCTGCCTTCATTTTCCTCACCCCTAGAATAATGGAAGTTATTATCACAGTTAATTTGTGGCGACTTTCACACCTCTGGGCCATCTCTACACAGAAAGAACACGAGTTCTCCTGATGGCCCTGAGTTTATAAGGGTTTTCCAGTTAGGGTGGGACAGAAGAAGGAAACCAAGGTCAGGAAAGCTGGATTTGAATCCCACTTTTGCCACTAAATCTCCACCTTACTTTGTTTCCTTTACTGGGCCGAACTCTGCTCATCTGCAAATGGGAGGTGCAGGGAAAATGAAATGAGACAGCTAAAGGTCTGGTAGTGTACGGGAAAGAACACTAGGTTTGGGGTCAGGGGAACTCTGCTTGAAGTTTGGCTCTGCTATTCACCAGCTGGGCTGATTGATCTTGGCCACGTTAGCCTCTCGGGCCTCAGTTTCCTCATCTGTAGTAAACTAAGGTCCTTTCCAGCTCTAAATCTGTCATTTATATTAACTCTAATGCCTATGATCAGATGGTTACTGAGGTCTCCCCCAGTGCCATTATTCTATGACAGCAGGAGCTAGAGCTGTTGAGTCCTATGTGTAAGGTCCTGTGGATATCAATTTTTGCTGGATATAAATTTCAAACCCAAACAAATAAAATCAAGCAGAGATCCCAGGCTTGTTAATGGGTCTAGAGAAAGAACATGTGGCCCTGTGCAGTGGCCCCTGCCCCACCATGCCACTTGCCCCTGTGACCTTGAAGCCAATGACTTCAGCATTGCTTGTGGTTCTTGGGGAACTGACAAGAAGTAGCGGGAGGGAAATGAGGCCGGTGTGAGTTTTTAAAAGTATGCCACGATTTTGCAGATTACTAGGAATTAGAAGATGGAGCAAGAAAGGAGCCGGGTGCTGATGTTGGGTAGGGTTTGTGCATTCTTTTCTATGGCATTTCTCTTGGGAAGGAGCACAAGGTATGAAGCATCCCTAAGTATACTATCTCCAAGCCACTCCCTTGCCCTAAAAGGATCATGGGGGGACTGCAGCTCAAAGCACAGCATCTAGTCCAAGCCCCGATTTTAGGGCCCAGGACACTCCAGTGATTTGCCCATGCGCACGGAGGTGAGGAGAGCTGGAATTCAGACCCAGGCCTCCTGGCTCTGGATTCTACTCTAATCCCTCACATGCAGCTCCAGGTCACAGGGAGGGTCTCTGATGAGTGAGGCTAAACAAGCAGAAAACGAATCAAATGTCCTGGGCCAGAGCCCCTCAGTGCTGGGCCAATATTCATGAGGATCCTCTCTCTCCAGTGGGAATCATACCATTTCCTTAGAATTCATGCAGTGAGGCATACTGATTTTAATCCACCTTCCACAGCACCTATTTCCAAATAGATTTCTTTCATTATAGAAACCCTTTCTTCTAATTGAGCCAAAAAAATTGCTCTTAGGTGGACAAAATCAGCTTTGATAATGGAGGAAAGAGAGAAGAGGGATAATTAAAATTCCATTTGACCAATTCTTCTTTTAAGGAGTTATTTTCATCAGTGAATTTTTGTACCTTTTGCCATTTGGTCAATTCTGTTTTCATAAGGAATTATTTTCCTCAGTATTGGCTTTTTTTGGTTTTTTTGGTTCCCCTTTCTACCAAACTGTTAATTGTCTTTTCATAAATTTCTTCCTTTGGAAGTCCCTTGGACAGCAAGGAGATCAAATCAGTCAATACTTAAAGAAATTAACTCAGACTGTTCTTTGGAAGGTCAAATACTGAAGCTGATGCTTAAATACTCTGGCCACATAATGAGAAGACAGGATTAATTGGAAAAGACCCTGATATTGAGAAAGATTGGAGACAAAGAGAAAAGAGGACAGCAAAGGATGAGATGGACAGATAGCATCATAGAAACAAACATAAACTTGAGAGACTTTGAGAGACAGTGAAGGACAGAAGGCCCTGGCATGCTATGGTCCACTGGGTCATGAAGAGTTAGACACAACTGAACAACAAATTTTCTTCCTTTGCTTTCATTTTGCTACCTAACTTTTCCTCTTCCACTCTTATTTGATTTTGAAAATATCTAAAAACTCTTCCAGGAATTCTTGTTGGGCTTGTGTCCAATTTACTTTTTTTTTCCTTTGAGTCTTTGCTTGTAAGCTGTTTTGACTTCATTATCTGCTTCTGAGTTTGTGTCTGGATCTTCTCTATCATCATAGTAGTTTTTTGTGGTCAGGTTCCTTTTTGTTGTTGTCTGCTCATTTCTCCATTCTATTTCTTGATTTGGAAATTTATGTTAAGGTTAGACTCATTTCCTAGCACTGGTGGGGAAGGGGCTCTGACTCAAGCGTCAGGCTTTTTCTGCACTGCTGTTTTCAGAACTAGCTCTGGGGTTTGGGATGTTTTTGATATTTCCAAGGTGGTGTGATGGAGAGCTAAGGACACTGCTCTTTCGGTCTCCACTCTGGTCTTTACCCCGGAAAGGCTCCTGATCCCTTGGGATTGTAATGGATACTGCTCCTCAAGGTACCTTATCTCTTGGGACAAGGAGACATACTGTACCTCAGAGATTCCACTTCCTCTTGACTGAAAGTGCTCCTCTCTCCACCCTTGAACTGTGACCCAGAAGTGGATACAGGCAATGGAGTTGCCAAACAGTTGTCCCTCAGGGCTCCCACCCCTCTTGACTGAAAGTGCTCCTCTGTCTTTGAACTCTGCCCAGAAGTGGTTAGAGGCAATGGAGTTTCCAAACAATGTCTGGTCCTTCAACTAGTGCTAGCACGGGGTCCCCAGTAATCTTGTTCTACCCAGTTGCCAGAGCCTTTTACAGTCTCTGGCCTGAGAGTTCTCAAAGCTGCTGCTACTTCTGTCACTACCACCTAGTCCCACCACTGGTGTTTCATCCACATAGGCTGTGGGCCAGCCTCCTCTCCTGTGTCACAGATCTCTCTCCTATCTCCTATGTTTTCTTGGGCTAGAAGAATGTCTCTGTCACACCAGAATTTGATTTGAGACGTTATTTTAAAGTTGTGAGGGGAATGTTGGGAGAGCTTGGCTTAGTGCCTTTCTATTCTACCATCTTGGTTTCCAGATTCCACTCTTCTTGCTAATTACTGTCCCAGTGATCTTCCTCCTTGTTCTCAGCAAAAAGTCAGGGATAGACAATGGACTTTTGAATTCATTGGTATAGGGAACTCTCTGATGATGAAACTTTCTCTACCACATATAGGTCAATACCCCTTCTCTGAAGGTTATTCATCCAGGGTCATACAGCCAGTATATGTTAGAGGCAGGTGTTGAATGTAGGACTTCCTGACTGAGAATAGCTCTCTAACTGCAATGACAGCTGACTCAATGCTTCCACTTCCTTTCCTCTCATTCTCTTCTGAGCTTTCTGCAATCTGGTTTCTGACTTCATCACTCAAGTGAAACTTCTCTCTAAAATTTCTAATAATTTCTTCATGCTAAACCTCATGGCCTCTTCTCACTCCTCATTTGTCCATCTTTTCTGATCTCTCTGGATCCCCCTAGATCTTCCCCCCTAGATCCTCTTCTTTCCAAACCTCACTGTTACTGTCAGAGGCACCACCATATTTCCAGTCACTAAAGTTTGTAACCTCACAGTCCTCCTCAATTCCTCCCTTTCACTCATCCTATATATTCAAATAGCTCCCAAATGTTGTCCTTTTTACCTGCAAAACATCTCTCACCCTTCCTCTCTACTCTTAAGGCTATCCACCTAAATCAGGTCCTCATTACCTCTCAACTGGCTATTGTAATAATATCCAATTTGGTCTCCTGCCTCAAGCCCCTCCCAACTCCAATCCATTCTTCACACTTCAGAAGTGATTTTCCAAAAGCACAGATCTGACCACATCATCACTCATTGAACTCTAATGGTTCCTGATTACCTCTGGGAAGCTTACAAGCAGTCCCCCTTCAGCCTTTCCAGTGTTCTTACAGATTCTCCTTCACATACTTTGCTGGTATACTCTGCTATACTGGCTTCCTTGTCGCTCCACTCCCATGACATTCTGTCTCTGTTTCTGCCTCTGCATTGGCTGGAATGGCATCCCTCATGACTGGAAGGCATTCCTTACTCACCTCTTCAGTACGACCTTCCTTCTACATGAAGCGTTTCTGGATTCCCCCAGATGCTGATACACCCCCCCACCCAAATCAACCTGCATTCTTTCTGTAGGTATTCTGTATTTATTTATACAGGTGTATGAAGTCTATTAGAACGTTAGAATGTAAGTTCCTTGAGGGCAGGGACTTTTGCTTTTGAATCTGTAGCACCTAATACTGTGCCTATCTTGTGGACAGACTGAAGATTCAGAAGAAAGAATATTACCTCTATTCTCTAATGGCAGAGTATGAGCCCCAGGGGTTGGCTGGCTCCTTGGGCATACAGGTTAAATTTTGGTTTGACCCAAGTCCCTCTCCCTATTTGAGGCTACCTATAGTTGTGTCTTTTCTCACATCTTAAAATGATTACTCATGAGTTGGCACAGTCACCCCTTTATTTTCATCCCCCCTTTATTTTCCTGCCCCTGTTCAGGAGAGTTGACATAGCTCTTTCCTATCTCCTATCCCATCTTCTACCTCCTGCCCCACCCCCACTCCACTTCTGGAATGAGAGAACAAGAGTTTCAACCCTGGCATTTCAATCAATAAACATCTATTAAACACTTATTATGTCAGATTCTGTGATGAAGAGTAAGGAGTAAGAAGAATGGAAAGGTGTGTGTAGGGGTGTGTGTGTGTGTGTGTGTGTGTAGGTTATGAAAGTCTTTGAATGATAAACAGAGGACTTTATATTTGATTCTGCAGGCAATAGGGAGCTTCTTGGAGTTTACTGAGTGGGGAAGGGTGACATAATAGGATCAGTGCTTTATGAAAGTCACTTTGATGGCTGAATGAAGGATGGAGTGGAGTGGAGAGAGACTTGAGGCAGGCAAACCCACCAGCAGGCTCTTGAAATCATTCAAGCATGAGGTGATGAAGGCCTACGCCATCATATGAGGACAGTGTCAGAGAAGGGGGCATATTTGAAAGATGCTGCAAAGGTGATTTTGACAGGTCTTGGCAATAGCTTGCATACAGAAAGGGGCGAGAGAGAGTGAGAAGTTGAGGACAATACCTAGGCTGCCAGCCTGAGGGACCGCCCTAGACAGTCACAGGGAATATAGGATGAGAAGAGGATTTAAGGGAAAGATAATGAGTTCTGTTGTGGACAGGTTAAGTCTAAGATGTCTACTGGACATTCTGTTCAAGATGTCTGAAAGGCAGTTGTAGAGGTAAGACTGCAGGAAAACAGAGAAGTTAGGGCAGGATAGGTAGACTGAAGAACAATCAACATAGAGATGATGATTAAATCCATGGGAGCTAATGAGATCCCCAAGCGAAGTAGTATAGAGGGAGTAGAGAAGATAAGAGTCCCGTGTAGTGGCTATGACCTAGATGGGGATCCAGCAAGGAAGACTAAGAAGGAGGGTCTGATCAGTAGGAAGAGAACAAGGAGAGAGTGATATCCTGAGAGACCTAGAGAGAAGAAAGTATCAAGGAGAAGAGGGTAATCAGCAGTGTCAAAGGGTACAGAGAGGCTAAGAAGAATGGGGACTGGGATAAGGCCACTAGATTTGGCAGTTAAGAGATCAGTGGTAGCTCTGAAGAGAGAACAGTTTCAGTGGAATGCTGAGATTGGAAACCAGACTGTAAGGAGTTAAGAAGACAGAGAGAGGAGAGAAAGTGGAGGCATCCATCGTAGCTGGCCTTTTCAAGGATTTTGACAGAAAGGGTGGATGAGATGTAGGAAAATAGTGGGGATAGAAGGATCAGGTGAGTGTTTTTTGAGGATGAGGGGGACATGGGCACGTTCTGTAGGGAGTAGGGAATGAGTCAGGAGATAGGGAGGAATTAAAGATAAGTGACAGAGTAGAGGTGACAGAGGGGAAAGTCTGCTGGAAGAGATGGAACAGAATGGGATCACTAACCAAGGTTAGCCTTGGTAAGGAGTGAAGCAATTTCTTAGGGTGAGATGGGGTGAAGAAGGATATAGCAACAAAAGGCATCTAAGAGAAATGAAATGAGGAAGTGGGGAGAAGAGGGAGCTAACGGCCTCAATGGCATCTACCTTTGGGATTTTTTGACTCCTGGCTTAGCCTGTATGAAGTCTGGAAACTAGACCAAATGACTTTCTGAGACCCCAGCTTTGGAATCTTGTGACAAAGAAGTTTGTTTTTAATCAGACTCGAATCATTCCAACTCTCAAAGACACAAACCCCAGAATCATTGGGCAATGCCTGGGATACCCAATATAACTTAGAGATCAGGAACAAAGGCAGAATGTCCTAGCCAGAACAGCTGGCAATCTAGCAGACAACTTACACAAAGAATGACAAAAGGCCAACTAAATGAAGAGAAAACGTCTGAAGGCAGCGGCACCTGCCCTAAAAAGGAAGTCGTAGTTACCCCTCATCATGGTTTCAAGGGTACTTGAATTTGCAGCTCAGTTCAGACAACAGAAGGCTTATAACAGGGAAGAAATGATGACCTTGGGGACTCAGGACAAACACCAGCTGCCACCCTGATTTCTCTCTGGACTCTCGGGACTGCATGGCAGCAGCAGAACAACACTTAGAAGCACTGTCACAGCTAACTAGGCCTCTTCTAAAGCTTGCATCTGGGCTCTGGGTGGGAAAGCCCAAGGAGGCAGGGGCAGTTCTGGAGGGGCACCACTTGTCCCTCCCCCCAGCCTAACCCCAGAGACAGATGGGCTAATGTTTCAAGGACCAAGTCTAAAGTCTTTTACTTCATCTACCACGCACAGAACTCCATTTCTTAAAGCAAAAGCCATGATAAGAAGCCTGAGGGGGTTTGGAAGGAGGCTGTCCAGTTGGCCACTGCTTCAGATAGAGGGAAGCAGAGAGGATGGAGCTGTGAACCCCAATATGCAGGTGGAATGAAGGCGCCCTGGGACCAGCCTGACTCCACGTCACTTCAGGATTGTTGGAATCACAGGATCATAGATTTAGAAGTACAAGGGGCCTTAGAGGTCAGTGAATACAAACCCCTCATTTGACAGGCAAGGAAACTGACACACAGAGAGGTTACTTGTCTATGGCCATATGAGGAGTAAATGGCAGGATTCAAACCCAAGTCCTCTGATGCCAACCTGCTAGGTATTTCCACAACACCATGCTGTGAACCATAGGCTAATGTGGCCTCCACACTCTTTTAGCTTAGAGTACAACTAATCATAGGGCAGTCCACCATTTGGGGCAACTTTTTTTTTCCCTATCCAGGGTCACCGTGACTTAAAATGTCTGCCAAAATAGACCCACGATATATAGTGTGTGTTGTCAACGGTGGCCATACCATATAAACGTCAAGTTATTATTAGTCTTCGGGCAGTGGTCTTGTTAGACAGTGGGTGGCATAGTGCTCCTGTCTCAGTTTGTGGGGTCCAATACAAACCTGAATTCTTCAAAATAAGAAGTGAAGTCAAAGTGGGAGCTGCTTCTAGCCATGACAACCCTCCCACGTTGAGCTATGGATGCTTTTACCAGTTTCCCTCCCCTGCTTTGCTGTCTGTGTCTCCATTACCCTCATTTGATTAGCCTGGAAAATGTGCCTTGAGACCCTGTCTCTCTCCTGGGGACAATGGAAAATAAGAAGCACTCACTCTCAGCTTTTGCTGCATAACCCCTAGAGTATGAAGGTGTTCTGGTCATCGGCAAGTGGCGAGATGGGTTATTTGGGCTCTAGATTCTAACTACAAAACGGCACGAGAAGTGGAGAGGTCTCAGAACAGTACTTGAATGTGAATGGCTGCCAACAGGAAGTGACGGTATGTGACTGTCATTCTCTTCTTGGTATGAAGAGGGTAGATTTATTTCTGGACAAATTACAGGAAAAGGGACGTGTGGAAAGAGGGAGGCCAGACTCCAGACTTGTTTTCCTTCTTCCAGTCTTCAAAACATATTTTTTAAATTAGGTGGTAAGAATATGGGATAATTTTTGTGGCACCAACATACTTTCTTTCAAGATATGATTTATATGTTTGGCCTACATTTTAAATGAAATGGTTATTGAGATAAATGGTTGTACTGAAGGTTGCAAAATGGTTTCCATTATGTAGTTGCTTATTTTGAGTTCCTTATAAAATTTTCTGGAAAAAAAAAAAAACAAACAAAAACCACGCCCCTTTAAAGGTAGACACTCTCCATGTTTGGTTCTCTACCTCAGTGCCTCAGAGGGGAGAACAGGGAGGGAACAGCTTGAATGTAAATCCATTTAGCACTTTGGAGGACATGAAAAAAAAATACACCTTACAGCTTTCCCATTGAGAAAGCCGTTTTTTGAAACTTAAAATAATTCAAATGCAAATGAGCTGGATTCTCAAAACAGATAAATATTTCAATAAGCACAATGTTTTTATAATGTGTTTATTATGCTATGAACTTCATGCTGAGCTACTATACCATGTGAGCTATATACAGTCTCCTTTCCCTGGGTGTAGGCAGTGGTCGTGTCACAGGATTTAAGATCTGGAAAGGACCTGTAGTTCATCCAATCAAACTCCCTTCATTTTACAAATGAGGGAAGTGAGTGCCATTGAAGTCACTAGCCTCAAGTCATGTGACATCAGTAGGAGAGCTGGGATTTGAACACCGTGTCTCCTGCCTCAAAATCCCTTTCCGTGACCCCACAATCCTGATGTCAAAAGCATGAGAATGATGGTGCCAAAGGCACCTAGGGGAAACCTAAATGGCTTTTAGTGTTCTGATGCTCTTCTGCCCCAGAATGCCTGATGTGCTCTGGAGTAGTTCACAGCTCCTTGGTGAGTGTGCTGACTAAGAACTTAGGAACACAAGGAGCTGAAATATATGGAGAACAGGTCACACATTCATGCTCTGTATGGTCCAGGGGAGCGAGAGGCTGTCTTCCAGCCTCTATTATACCACAGCATTTTCCATCCATACATCAAAATCACTTAAGAATCCTTGAAAGACATAACTTAAATAACTGATCATAAACATCAGAAAATGCACACAATAGAGGAGTGACCACTGTGTTTGATGGAGGAGAACCAGAGTCTTTGGGTTGAGGAGGGATTCACTGTGAATGGTGAGGTCTTTCCTTTCAGATGCTACTATTTGGCAATGATCCTGTACTGACTGCATCAAATCTCAGGTGATTGCAGAGCATATTGGAAAAGATCTGTAATCATTCAAAGGGATTTGGCCTGACCATCCACATAGGAAAGAAGAAGTGAATAAAGAATGTCTATTGCTCAGATTCTAACATTCATTTGGAAGGAAAATGTATATACGACTTGCTATTAGTATGGATATCTGGGACACATAGTATAGATAGGCACAAATTGGACCCATAGTGGAACAGGACCAGAAGAGCAGGTTAGATTGCCTTTAGGAAACTGAAATAGTCCCAATATTTCCAGGAAAGCAAAGGTCCATCATTTTAATACCAAACTGGTGTTGTTATGTAGTAGTCAGACACAAAATATAACTGTCTCCAAAGAACTGAACATGAAGGCTCCATAAAAGGTAATGGAGGGGTACATGGTGGGTGCAAGCAAACTGTAACATGTAACCAATGAAAAACTCTAAGGAACAGGAGTTAAAGGTGTCATCAAGAAATTAAATGATGAGAACAAAAGATGGTGAAAGTGAAAGATGGCTGATGAGCAGGCAGAATGCTTACCTGGCCCCCTCTCAGTGCCAGGAGAAGGGGAGAACCCCTTGTGGTGCACTCATGGGAAGATATGAACAAGAGTGATATGGAATGGGTAGGTATGGATAGTCTGTGACCTGCATTGTTGGAGAGGGAATTTCCGAACTGGTGAAATCCCAGATCCATTTAAATATGAGTGTTTAGGAATCACAATTCTGCTTCTTCCCTCTCCTGATTTTTCAAAACTTCCTGCAATCTCCCATTACTTCCAGGAAGCCCACCCCAACTAAGCCAAGCAAAAGCAAACCTTTACTCACCACCCCACTGGAGGAAATAATCTCTGTTCAATTTCCAGCTTCTTTGTGTTCACATCGTGCCCTTCCTTGTCAGTGCTCAGGGAGTCCTTGTCCTTGCCAACGACCTCTTCACCATGCTACTTCAGCTATGACCATCATCTCCATTGCTACTATTTGTCACCAGACTCCGAGAGGGGAGCTTATCTTCTTGGGAACCAGGTCTTTCACACCTTCACACTAGGCTTCTTTGGGCATGTCCTCCCCCTTTGGAAAAGCTCCCCCTTCAGTGGGATTTTCCTCCATTAGAGTGTAAGGGACTATGATTGATAGGGACTATTTTGCATGCTTGCATTTGTACTGTCAGTACTTAGTACAATACTTGGCACACAGTAAGTGCTTAATACTCTCATGAATCCATCCACCATTCACCTTCAAGAGTACCCCTAGCACTGGCCTCACAAAGAGAGGCTACTTTCCTGGAGAATGTTTATTCCAATACCCTTCCATTTGTTATGTGGCACAGATTTTGAGTTGGTCCCTTCAAAGGGCAAACATTCTTTTCAGTAGCTAACATTATGTCAGTGTTGAAAGGGCTAGTCTGGATGTTTCTTGAGCTCAGGAATGAGAAGACTGTATCATCCAACCTATTAATATACTTTTCTAGAATAATTGGTTCCTATGTGAATCTATACCTAGAGACCATGGAATTCTGAACTGACATTTAATATCCTGGGCATGCCTGCTGAGAGGATCTGGCTCTCTATCCTCTAGAAACTTCATAGTTCTTGTGTCCAGTTCCCATAAAACATAGTGACATTATCAGTCAATCTTGGAATTCTTATATCTCCTAGGGGAACATGAAACTCTAACTTCCCTTAACACTATGTTAAAAGTAATTTGAAGTCTCACATCTGGCAGACCTGGCATTTCCTCCACCCATCCCCCAATTCCCTTCGTCTCTTGGCAGCCACTACCCTTCTAGGATCCTGCCTCAGATCAAAGGCAGTCTGGTACTGCAGGAAGAGCTTTGGACTGGGGGTGGAGGGACAAAAGGCCTAGTTTCTAGTCTCACATTTGGTATTCTTCACTTTCTGTGTGATCTTGGTAAGTCATTTCTCCTCTTAAGGACCTCAGTTATCTCCTCTGTAAAAGGCAAGGTGGGGGAGAGAACAAGAACACTATATGATTTTTGAGGTCTCTTTCAATTTTCAAGGAGATCAAAGGATGCAATGTTTGTGTGGCAGAAGGGGCTTTAGACTTAGTTAAGGCTAAGGGTCAGTTCTCTATCTCCTCTGTTTCAAAACCTATATCCCAGACTTCAGTTCTTCCGTATGTCAATAATCACCTCCTGCTTCCCACTCTGAGAAATGTAATCTCTTTCCACCCTTCTGTTTCTAATCTTTGCCTAGTTTACATGTGAGAATAGGGGGAGGGAGGGAGAAAGAGAGCCATAGAGAGGGGGAGGAATGGAGGGAGAGAGAGAGACAGAGAGAGTCAATGAACTCCCTCAGAAAAAATCTCTAGGGCAGATGGATTTACAAGCAAATTCTACCAAAACATTTAAAGAACAATTAATTCTAAAACTACATAAACAATTTGAAAAAATAGGTGAAGGAGTACTACCAAATTCCTTTTAGGACACAAACATGGTGCTGACGCCTAAATGAGGAAGAACCAAAACAGAGAAAGAAAAGTATAGACCAATTTTCCTAATGAATATTGATGCAAAAATTTTAAATAAAATATTAGCAAAGCTTATAGCAATTTATCATGAGGATAACACACTATGTCCAGGTGGGATTTATGCCAGGAATACAGGGCTGGTTCAATATTGGGAAAATTATCAGCATAATTGGCCATATCAATAACAAAACTAACAGAAATCACATTATCTCAATAGATGCAGAAAAAGCTTTTGATAAAATACAGCACTGATTCCTATTACAAACTAGAGAGCAAAGGAATAAATTGAGTTTTCCTTAAAATGAGTATCTATCTAAAACCATAAACAAACATTATATGTAATGGGGATAAGCTAACAGCATTCTCAGTAAGATCAGGGGTGAAACAAAAAAGTCCATTATCATCACTATTCAATATTATACTAGAAATGTTAGCTTTAGCAATAAGAGAAAAAAAGAAATCAAAGAAATTAGGATAGGTAATGAGGAAACAAAACTATCATTCTTTGCAGCTGATATGATGGTATACTGAGGAGGGGAAGGAAGGGAAAGAGAGAAAGAGATACAAATCAGGTCTCATTGTTTTGTTGACTATTTAGACTTAAGAAAGTGATGGAGAAAAATCTTAATAATGTATATTAAACTTAAAAATATGCTGTATGTACATCATTTCCCCACAGAGTCTGTTGTTAAACATTTTCCAACCACATCATTGAGGGCAACCTTGGCCTTCCCACTTTGCCTATAAAAAGAGCAAAAATATCCATTTGCTCTAAGGTTCCTATCTGTGTTCTCATCCATAAAATGGGGGTAAAAGCTGAAAAACTTTGAAGGAACTCAAGAACTCTTTGGAGACAAAGGTGTTAACAGGCACTATTACTTTGGAATGGGTCTTAGAAAGCATCTACCTCAAACCCCTCAATTTATACAAGAGGAAACTGAGGCCCAGACATATTAAGACATTGTTACCTTTTGACCTCAGGCAGATCACGTTAATTCTATAAGGTGTAAAAAAAACGTGAGGAGCTTGGATTATATACATGGTCCTTCAAGTTGTAAAAATCCACTGTTGACATTCACAAAGTTAGCAGGCCCTACTCCTCAGGACTCATAGAAGGGCACTCCTTCAGCGGCCCTCTTGAGTCTCTTCTGATGAATCGGAAACCTAGAATTAGGCAAACCTGAGGATAGAGAAGTGAGGTGCATGGCCTTTCCATGGAATCTTTCTCTTGACTGTGCATACACAAACATTTACTTTGAAAATAAGAGGGCAGTGACCTCCGTGGAACACAAACACCCTCCTCAGGTTTGCATGAAACTTGGCCATTTCTCAGGAAATGTTGTGTTGATTTGCTTCTCCTGGAATTCCCCACCCCCACTGAGCCCCTGGAATAGCCTGGGAAGCAGAGGCAGAAGGAAAGAGGCAGCCTCTCAAAAAGAAGCAAAAGGAGTAACTTAGCTAGTCCATCAACTGATGAGCATTTATTAAGTGCCTACTGTGTGCTCCACATTGCTCGGTGCTAGAGGGATTGCAGGAGGTCTCATGCAAGAGAGGGTGCCTGACTTGTGCACTGAAGGCCACCTGGGAGTCCAAGAGGCAGTTGTGAGGCACACAGTTCCTGCTTCCCACCTCTCTGCTGATGTATTTTTCATTCACTGTGTTTTTATGAAGGGTTAAATGTACTACCTGTAGGATTTAACTGACTTTCTAGGAAGAAATGGGTGTCTTCATCAGTCCAAGTCTGTAAAGCTGCAGCAGCCTTTCTCTCACTTCTTAACTCATTCCCAGAACACCTTTCTTCAGACAGCTTGGCTGACTCTCTTTCACGGACCTTGATTTGCCTACCCAAACAAAGTTCCCGTTTGGGAGGGGGAAAGAGCCCGTTTGGGAGGGGGAAAGAGAAAAGGGGGATGGGGGATGGGGAAGAGAGCTCTGGAGGGGATTTCTACTTCTAACTTAACCCTGGCTCCTTCCCATTACCGCTGTCCTTCGTGTTCTGCTCAAGCCCACCTCCTGACCCCTTCTACAGTAAGCCCCTGGGTGACACTGTGAGATCATCCACCAGAGATTGGACAGCACCAACTCCTGTGAATCAATTAGCAACTTAGAAGCAATGGCCTATTCAAAGTCCTGGGCTGTTCCTATCCTTCCCCACCCCCAACAAATCAACTGGCTGCCCCCACCCCCATATGGAATCACTTTTATCCTGCTGAGGACAAGCTATGAGAGTCATTTTTATGGGATCAATGGGAACCCTGAAAAGAACTTATTCATTTCACCATGAGGGTGGGAGTGAGAAACTACTATGAATCTTTAGTCTAGAGGGAATTTAAATGGGCTGTAGAAGGGTGAGGATGTAAGCAGACTCTGAAACTCTTGGAAATAGAGAAGTGAGAATAACCGTTAGAACCCATCTCTTAATAGCTAGAAGAATATTCTGCCTTATCAAAGTATTTTTCTCTTCCTTTAGATTCTTTACGCATTTAAAATCAAGGAAACATGAGCAGAGAAAAGAGCAAATAGCTCAGTGTGCAATCCTAGTATTTCTGAGTTTCATGAGAAACAGCAAGAAGAGGCAGCAAGGCAAAGATCTTGGGGTCGGAAGACCAAGCTCCTGTCTCAGCTCTAGCCTGGAGGAAGTCCCTCACTGCCTCTGACTCTTGATTTCCTCATGGGTCATTGATGGGGATTTTCTTTGTCCTGCTCCTCTCCCAGGGTTACCATGAAGCAGGCGTGCAGCAACGAGGGCTGTCACCATGTACTGGTGAGAGGCTTTGCATGGATCCATGTTTAATACTGCTTCTAGTAAGCTAATTTGCCCAGTAGCTCCTAAATGAGCGGCCACAGCTTAACACCAGATGATGCTTGCTTGGAGCCCTCCTGCCACCCTATCCAGCCAGCTACTCCTCCCAACCCTCTGGGGAGGATGACGACCTGTCTGAACTCATTCTGCCGCTTTCCCCATCCCTGTTCCTTGAGGGCAGCAGTTGCTTTGGTCTTTCTTTGTGTCCCCAGAACTTAGCACAGTGCCAGGCACAAGGCTACTTACTAAATGCTTGTTGACTGGACTTGACCTCACCAAGAGGTCAGTGAAAACTGTAGGGGGAGGTGGGACAAGCATAGCATGGGCAATAGTCCAAAGGGCACATTCATACGTAGCAATTTGGTTAGCCAAAAGCAGACCAGTGTAGCTGCGGCAGAGTATCTGTGTAGGGCTGAAGGAAAAGTATAAAGAGGCAAGAATGTAGGAAGGCTGGACCCAGGTTGGGGCTCCTGTTCCACTCTAAAGGGAAGAAGTTGGCCTGGATACCCACAAGGGTATCCTTCCAGCTAGAAAGCTTGGACCCCAGGACCACCACTCTAGTGCATTCCTTCCTTCAGACCTCCCTTCTCGCTACTACATGGCCGCATCAGCTTCATCTTGGCATCAGGGAAAATCAGAGGCATCTCTTCAGTCCACTGGCCCAACCTCCCACTCAGAGTTGAAATAAAACCATATTTGTTTTCCGTCTCTTCCTGAATTCATTCTACTTCTTCAGAGAAGATTCTTAGAACAGAATATCTTTCAGTCATAAAAATGGTTTTAGTTTTCCCTGAGGTTCAGCATTTATGAGCAATCACTGGGGAGATATGATAATGGCCCTTATCTTGTCAATATAGTCTTATCTTTTCTTTATTTATGGCTAATGACATTTTCCCTTGAATCTCTTTGATGTTCTAGACTACTCCCCAGGTTAGCCAAAGACCTCCAGGGCACTGGCTACTTCCTCTCTGGAGGATTTATGGAAGGACAGATGGAGAGGAGAGATACCCCAGGAGGTGGAGTGGGTGATCTGTTAGCTCAGCCACTGGAGGGAACAACCACAGGGAAGAGGTTTCAGACCCAGTGCAGGAAGATCTGCCACCATGTACAACTACCCCTGCTTCACAACCTGCAGGGGGTCCCCACTGCTTTGTCAAGTCAGTTCAAGTTCCTCAGCCTGGCATTCAGGGCATTCTCATTCTTGGCTCAAGTAATAGCCATCCTTGTAGGTGGAGCTCAGATGTCACCTCTGCAGGGAGCCTTTCCAGATTTTGGCTCCTGGGAGCTCCCATAAGGCCCCACGTGGTAACCTGTTTACTTGTCGGATCCCTCTAAATTGTGACTTTCTCAAGGGCAGTGTCTTATCCATCTCTGTCCCTCCAACAGTGCCAAGGACAGTATGTTGAGCACAGCCAGAATTCCAGAAATGTTTGTTAGATGAGTGGATGACCAAGGGCTCCAACAGGTAGGAGGAAATCAAGGTTTAGGGATACAGGGAGGAAAGAGTTTACAGGAGGAAGTGACAAATACAACCGAGAGTCCATAGAGAATGAAGGCGGAGGGGTCTTAGGGACTGGTGATTGGAAGTTATTGGTGACTGTGAAGAGCACAGCTTGAAGAAAATAAAATGAAAACAGCCTGTGTGTAAAACTACTTTCTCAAAACTGTTTAATGGTGAAAGACAAGGGAAAAGAGAGCAGCTCAAGGGCATAGGATTGTGGGAAGATTTCTTTTTTAGCTGGGAAGGCAGGGAAGTGTTGTTAGGCACATAAGAAAGCCCCAGGGAGAAGGAAAGCCTGAAGATGCCAAAAAAAAAAAAAGAAAAGCCCCCCGCCCCCCAAAAAAACCCAACAACCCTCACAAACTCACGTCTGGAGGGCAGAGAGGAGAGGCAGGAAGGGATGGTGTCAAGAGCACGGCTCCACAGGCCAGAGCTAACTCAAAGAACGCCTGCTTTGAGTTAATCCCATAGTGCTGGTCCTGTCTCCAGCTTAAGGAAGTCAGCTACCTCCTCCACAAACATGGAACCATCTATTTGACACTGACACAGAGCCTTGGCTGGAAGAGCCCTCGGGGAATCTGGTTCAAACCTCCACTCAAAGAATGAGTGGTCATCCTGGCTCGGCTTCTGCTGTCTGGGTCCTTCAGCTAAATGATCTATATCCCTTCAGCCTTTCATCATGGAGAGCTCCAAACATGTTGACTGTTATCCACCCCTGCCCAAGCCTCAGTTGCTCAGTGTGCCCCTGCCCATTTACAACTGGAAGTGAGGGGCAGTGTGGGTCAGTGGAGAGGGCCCACGGCATCTGCAGTCAGAGGCCCTGAGTTCACGTATTGGCCCTGCCCTTCCTACCAGTGTGGGCTTGGGCCAGCTGTTTTAACACCACTGTGTATATAAAAGGAAGAGAGAGGATGGAGTGACCGCCTTCTCAGGTAGGTGGGTAGTCCAGTGAGCAGGACACTGGATCTGGAGTCAGGAGTTCAAACCCACCCGCAGGTGTTAACTACCTCTGTGACCTTAGGTGAACTTGTCTGCCTCAGTTTTTTCATCTGCAAAACGGGGATAATAATAACCTACTTTCCAGGGAGGTTGTAGAGATAAAGTGAAATGATATTTGTGCAGCATTCTGTGGGCTGTGAAGCACCATATAAATTATTATCATTTCTTCCAGCTCTGTTTCTACAATGTATAATTCACCACCTTGTTTGCTGCTTGTTACTACTAGACAGTGACACCGGATGACACTGGATAAAATACATTCTTTGCTCACATTTAACACACAGCAAGTGGTAAACTAGCCTGCATGTGTGTGTGCCTCACTCGCCATGTGTAGTTTGCTCCTACTGATGGAAATGAAGAAGATCATTTCAATGAAGACCGTGGCACTGGCTCGAGAGACTTCTTCTGCAATGAAAGTGACTGATACCTAAGCCAGAGCAGGATTGGACCGTACAACAAAGATGCACAGACTGACTGTGGAAAACTTCTTTCCAAGCCAAAGAGTATTCATAGGTGGCACGGATCAGGCCTTTCTTTACCTTGGCAACCTCTCACCCCAAACCTAAATGGAGATGTCTCACTTTGCAAAGCAGAGCATCTCCATGCTGCTGTGAAAGAACCACCATCTCGTCAGCAGTCATGGAATTTTCTCCCTTGTTTCTCACTAAACACCAGAGCCTAAAGCTTCCTTTTCATGCAGGAGCCTCACCTATAGTAGTGTTAAAGAGAGACAATGCCCTGTTACATAAATAGTGGTGGTGGTCCTCCTCCTCCTCTTTTTCTTCCTCCCCCTTCTTCTCCTTCTCTCTCTCTCTCTCTCTCTCTCTCTCTCTCTCTCTCTCTCTCTCTCCCTCCCTCCCTCCCTCTCTTTCTCATCTATAATTTCACTGATGTACAGAACTCTCTGTGTAGAAATTCCTTCCAAGGTCCGGATCTGCAAATCGTGTGAACCTATAGTTCCCAAGAGTTGTCTGGGGGCAACAGAGGGGTTGATTGACTTGCCCCAGGCCACACAGTCAGTAAGTATGAGAGTCAGCACTTGAACTGAGGTCTTATTGATCCCACAGGCAAGCCTTCTATCCAACATGCAGAGCTGCCTCTGTCCTATACAAACAGGAAAAAGACACAAAACATACAAAGACAGTATCTTTCCTTCCCCTAGTCAGTACTTTTCCAAAGCAGATGCTCCCAGGTCTCAGAGGAGTGGTGACTGAGTCTTGCCTTTTCCTGTATGGCTATATATACCTTCAGGGGGAAAACTCAATCTCTAAGAGATGCCTTAAGTTTGATTTGTTTACTTAACTAGCATGGCATTTCATTTTTTAAGAAAGGAAGAAATTTTTTAAAAAGCCTTATTTTTTCATATTATGAAAAGCAAAAGCATGGTGATTTTAGAAGTGATTTGGAGTCTTCTAGTTTTTCTGTGTTCAAGCAATAGTCACTAAAAGCTGAGGTCAAAAGACCGTGTCTATGACAGATGGCA
Organism: Gymnobelideus leadbeateri; assembly: GCA_011680675.1. Lineage (NCBI taxonomy): Eukaryota > Metazoa > Chordata > Mammalia > Diprotodontia > Petauridae > Gymnobelideus > Gymnobelideus leadbeateri. Next base: position 422,008 of record WOXC01002239.1, read on the forward strand.
GCAGGCCTGGATAGGCCTGGCCCTGTGGCTCGAGGCTCTTTCACCTGTTTGAGGTGTTCTGAATGGCAGGAGAGTCTGCAGGCAGATCAGAGGGGAATTTCTGCTTCCACAGAGCAATACAAGGGCTTCTGGTTTGTGACTGCTTTGTCTGAGGAGGCCAAGCCCGAAGCCTTCCCCCAAAGCCTCTTTTACAGGCTCCATCTGAAGGTAGGTGAAGGCAAGTTCAGCTAGTGAGCAGCATTAGTCCCCAGCAGCCAGTATCACACAGTTGGCTAACGCATACCTATGGCCTTTAAAATTATACTGGAAAAAAAATGCCCTTCCTAATAATCGTTTCATGCTGGACAGAATAAAATCACTCTGGGCAATGTTTCCAGTATAAATAACCACAAAGATCATTTTCCTTGTTTTGATTGGCACTGGTCTTGCGGAGTTTAAACTAACATCCAGAGTGATGATGAAAGGCAGGATTGAGGGGAGACCTAGAGGATAAACAACGTGATGGGGCATCAGTGAGATAACTTTCCAAACAAACCTCTCAACTTCTCTGGAAAAGTGCATGCTAGGGAAGTAAGCATTTCATATTTATACAAAACCATAATTTCAGTTCATGGATTCCAAGATGGGCAACAGCATTCACTGTGTCCCTCCCAACCTCCTCCCCTACTACTTCCCCCACATGAACCCTCCAAAGTAGCTAAACGGATTTGCTCATGGTCCCCCAACACACCACTTATTCCTCCCTCTGTCCTCTCCTTTTTTGCCTTGAAATGCTTTCCTGATTTCTTTCTAGTTTCTTTCACTAGATGTAGGCTTCCAGAGGGCAGGAACTGCTTTGTGGCTGTTGATGCCCAGGCTAAAACACAGGGCAGTGCACATAGTAGGTGCTTCTTAAAAATGCCCTTGCTCCGCCCCACATATGCTCTGAAGCTCTCTCTGATTGTGGCAGCCCCAGCAATCCTCGTTTTCTCTGAACTTTATAGTAGCCTCTGTCTGGGTAATTTGTCTGCTGCCTAACAGTTCAATTATATAAATAAGTACATATATTTATAACATGTATTTTAAATCTATATTCATAAATATCTTTCTATGTGTATATACATGCTCTCATTTAATTAGCCTGTGAGGTTTTTTAGAGCACAGTTCACCTCTAATACTTCTCTCAGTAGTCTAGGGCATCCACAAGCACTCAAAGACTTTTGGTTTGACTGGTCAGTCTGGTATTGAAAATGACCAGTGATTCTTCTCTGTGGTTCAATCCACGTCTAGGCTGGCTTACTGACCTTAACCAAGGCCTCTTCTCCCTCTGGTGCACAGTCTACACAAAAGCAATAGCCAGGCTTTATGAAGTCATCCTGTGGTTCATTGGGCTTTGCCTCAATAAATGTTTAAAGGATTTTATGACAGGCCAGTTGGGTGGCAGCTGGGAGGAAGGTGGCATGTTTCAGTCACCCTCACCACATTGTTGCTTTGTCTTCAGTGGCTTCAGAGCCAAACTCCCAATCATATCTGTCTGAGTCCTTGGAACTGGCCCTGCCCTATATCCTGGGCTTCATTTTCCATTTCTCCCCCAAATACAATGCTCCTACTTACACTAGGATAAGCTTCCTGCCTTATCTAGCTTTGAAACCTTTCCTCTATATTGTCAAAATATTTTGGAAATGCTTTGTTTCCCAGAGCTAAGGCCCAGCAAGCAGGCTGTGTCCTGAGCTTGGCATAACAATAATCCCTTGCACTCAGGATGATATTACCCCCTGGCAAAGTGTATTGCTTGGACCAGCACCAGGCATTCAATGAGGGATTTAGCTCCCCCTATTTCTCAGGGCCAGCCATCACATTTACAACTCCTATTCCTTGTCATTGACAGGTACTGCACTCCTGTTCCCATCACAGAATTCTAGTTCTGTGCCCCACAGGGTGGGCATGACCCCTAAGACTTGGGACAATACTGTTCCCACAGGGCCCATGGGAACAGTAACTCAAGATCTAAAAATGATTATGTCATGGTCCAGCCCAGGATGTATATGAGACCTGCCTTTCATCCAGCATGTGAAGCTGTCCTTAAAAGGTGGGGCTTCCATAGGCTTAGGTTATTTTCCCCCCTTTGGAATTAATGAAGGTTGACTTGTGTCCTGACTCTCCCATCTCTAGCCTGCTCTGTTTGTCTGGCTTGGGCCACCTGTAGGTTAGAGGCCAGTTCTGGTCCAGCCTACAGTATCTAAGTCTTGCATTGATTGTGCTGACTACCTTCATTTGCTTCTTTCTTCTGCTTTCCACTGTCCTTCAAGAAGGAAGAAAAGACCATTGGCTGGGAAAATGTCAGGACTGATGTTGAAGACAGCAATGTATGTGAAGTGGTAGGAAAAGAGATTATGGGTAGGCATGGATGAGAGGATTCAGAGCTAGAATCAGAGGTCATTTAATCCAGTGGTGTCAAACTCAAACAGAAATGGGGCCACTAGACTAAACACTGGGCAGCTAGACAGTGCCATAGTGCACAGAGCACGCCAGTCCTGGAGGCTCATCTCCCTGAATTCAAATCTAGCCTTAGACACTTACAGACTGTGTGACCCTGGGTAAGTCACTTAACCCTGCTGGTCTTGTTTCCTCATCTGTAAAAATGAGTTGGAGAAGGAAATGGCAAATTGCTCCAGTATCTTTGCCCAGAAAACCCCAAATGGGGCCACAAAGAGTCGGATATAAATGAAACAACAATAACACACTACACATAAGGATCCCTTAGAACCACACAATATCATTATCTACGTTTTACGGTATTTTTATTTATTTTATTAAGCATCTTCCAATTACATTTTAATTTGGGTCTAGCCACGCTTGGGAATATTGCCGGTCACATATTTGATACCTCTCATCTATTCCCCCTTTTTTTATAAATGAGGAAACCGTGACCCCCAAATCAGGTGATCTGTCCAAGATCACACAGGTATTATCAAAACTGAGATTTGAGGTGAGATGTACCACCATAATAAAAGAACACAGACTCTGGAGCTGGAAGGAGTCTAAGAGATTACAAAGGTCTACTCCCACCTGAAGTAGGAAACCTTTATTTTACCTGGTAAGCCTTTACTTAACTCCACTGAGTGGAACTCCCTACCTCCTAGCCAGCTCAATCCACATTTGGACAGCTCTAACTGAAATTCAAGTCCTCCTTTTATTGAGCAGAAAGCTGCCTTTCTGTTTCCTCCCTCTGGGGCCAAAATGAATGAATCCAATTCATCTTCCTTATTACAGATCTTCAGATATCTGAAAAGGGCTATTGTGTCCTTCTCCTTCAGACCAAGCATCCCCAAGTCTTTCAACTGATTTTATGGTTCCTTGTCCCTGCTCCATCCTCCTACTTCAGAAGGAGAGCACAGGATCATGGATGGAGAGCTGGAAGAGGCCTTGGAGGTCCTCTAGTCTGACTGGTTCATTTTATAAATGAAGCCCCTGAAGCCTAAAGAGGGGGTGTATATTTGGAGCTCTGTGAGAAGGCACAGGCTAAGAGTGTCCACTGAGCAGCTGCTGTGAATGAGGTAGACTTGGGGACCTGGCAAGCTGCATGTCGATGAAAGCATTTGGGTTTTTCTGGCATTTCTGTTTTCAAGAAAAACAAAGATTGCCTCATAGCTAATTAAGCTTTCTCTCTTAGGAAACTAATAAATGGAAGCTCCATTTCCGCACAGACTTGACTCAAGCCTGTCTTTAGATTACAAAGGTCGTACTTTCTAAAACTACACTTTCGAAGGTTCTATACAGAGACTAGCAATATGGTCAACGGAGGAAAATCAGGCCCCAGACAGCCCAGTTGTCTTTGCAGGGTTTGACGTGCTGCTGCTTGCAGGGGGCTCTACTCTTGCAGCAAACTGAGCTGACAAACAGATTAATTGTTCAAAGCAGACAAAGTTTGTTTAGTCATGTCTGCTAAGGTGGGAAGCATATTACAACATATCTGTGCGGTGTCTTTCTTAATAGGTCATCTAGTTCTCATGACTGGTTTTTAACTCACTACCCTCCAGCTAAAAGAGAAAGGCATCATCGTCTACTCCATACACATACCTGGGGGGAGGAGATGGAAGAATCAAAATACCCTTTTTGAAGGAAAAAAGAGTTAGATTAAGCAAAAGAGCTGCATCTATCTGTGCGTTCAACCACATAAGGGCTACTGTTCCTGAGGGAGGAGAGAGAATAAAAAAGAATCTTGTGTGAGACCAGTGACAGAGGGGAGATGGCACTCAATCTCCCACCCCACAAGTGTTATTAGGCCCCTACAACAGGAGAGAAGCAGTGTGAGCCTGGGAAGGGGAGGTGCTTCATAACCAGCAAGTCCTGGGTTAGCAATGCTTCTGCCTGACATGTCCTGGCACTTCACCCCCAGTGCTCTGGGCAACTCTCTAAGCCCACTAGGTACAGAGAAGGTGCTGATCTGTGTTGGCAGAGGGAGCTTCCTCACCTGGGAGTTTCCTGTGTCAGTGAAATCCAAGGTCTAATCCCCATCCCTTACTAAGTGCTGGGCTCTGGGCATACAAAGACCAAAGCAAAGACAGTTCCTGACCTCCAGGCCTGTACAGTCTGGCTGAAACCCACATTCATATCTATGGGTATACAGGAAGGGGAGGGGCAGGAGTGGCTGGGCTTCATACAGAAGGTGGCCCTGGAGCTGAACCTCCAACAAAATGTGGGATTCTGAGACCTGGTGGAGAGGGGGATGAGCATTCTGGGTCTGAGGGGCAGCCGGCACCTAGGGCCCAGTCCGATCTTCAACTTGACTCTCATGGGCTCCTCACTGACTCTCACATCAGCTCAGCAAAGCCCCAGGTGAGTTTTCCATCTTTAACTCTGATTCTTCCCCTCATGTCAGAGAGGAAGAATGGAAAGAAATCAAAATGTGAGGGTGGGAGGTGCCTGAGCTGGAGCTCTGTCTTGGATGCTCACCTCACTCTTTCCTCTCTGGGTGACCATGGGCAGGGCACTTTGGCTCTCTAGGCATCTGTCAAATGAGGGTCCCCTTCTCTGAGCCCTTCTTTTCTAGCTAGGCTGCTCTAATTATTGTCCCCCAAACTAGAAGGCATGTACTAGGTTTTACATTTAGACATCCTGCCTCCTTCTCTCTGCTAAGCCACAGCCCATCCAGCCTTTAGGATTCAGGTCAAATTCTACCGACTCTGACCACCCCAGCCTGAAGGGAGCCCTCCTTCCACCCTGAATACCTATATACTTTTCGGTACCACTCACTGCGTGTAAGTGTGTACTGGCCAACTCTCTCTATCTTCTCTCACACCTCCCTTCCTACCTGAATTGTAGCTCTCTGAAGGGAGGGACTATATATAACATATCTCTGTATACCCTACACAGAGCAGGTGCATCACAGCATGTGTTTACTGGATTCAGCATAAATATGAAAGCAAGCATCAGACCCTGAGTCAGGAGTACTCCTTTGGCCCCTTCTTAGCTTGGGTAATAACAGGCAAGGCTCTAATGTCCCATCTTGGGGCTTCTCTGTAACATTACAGAGCCAAACCAAATGATCTGTGAGAGCCTTCTCAGCTCTAAGAGTTCCTGATCCCATCATTAATCAGGCTCCCTGATTTGGAAAGGGAAGCACATCCCCAAAAAACAAATGGGGGTGATGGCACAAACAACAAGAGTTTTAAATGAGGCCTTAATATGGAAACAGTCCAGCAGAAGCAGATTGAAGAAATAAAAGAGGGGATCATTCCCTTCACCGGGTTTATAATGAGCCAATTAGGAGACAATGGAAGACAGATTTTATTCACATGCCATGTTGTCTAGTACATATTTGAGTAAATTCTGAGGCAGGTCTTAGTGTTCAGGGAAAGCTTCATGGAGAAGGTGAGACTTGAGTTAGGCCTTTCTAGAATAGGTGAGAATTTAAATGGGCAGAGGGACAAAGGGAAAACATTCTAGGTGGGGAAAATACTATATGGAAGGGCCTAGAGATAGGATGAGACAGGGTATTGTGGGAAAATGTCAATATGGACTTGATGTAAGGTCTTGGGAAGAAGTGAGAAATACAGTTGAATGGGCAGCAGGGAGCAGGGTTATGGAGGGCACTGCTACCCACCCTTATCGGTACCAAATGGAGGATGCTACTGCAGGATATCCCAAGTCCATATACAAATAGACATATCTCCCTTCTAAAGAAGACTCTCCTTGTCTGTAGTCTTACTTCTCTAAGAAATCAGTAAAATACTTCAAGACTTCAGGACTTTAGAGATCTGCAATTTCATCTACATGGGTCATGACTTTACTAATTCAGACTGTGACTCCCTACGCATTAGTAGCTTATTTAATGAGCTGCTAGGTGCTGCCTCTCTTCCCTCTCTTCACCAAAAAGCCCATTACCTGGAGGCCATCCTTTGTTAATTAACTTTGCTAGACTGACCCTTCAACAAAAGTCCTACTGTGGTACCAGGTCTGGACCGGTCACTGGCCCAGTTTGGTAGCTAATCCCAGAGCATAAGCTCTGCTAGGAATCTAGAATCTCTATCCTCTGGTGGGGCAGGGTCTGGAGAAGGAAGGACTCTGCTAGGGTAGGAAAGCTCACAACCATTTAAAGGCATGTATGAGAATGGCCCCTCTTCCACCACCCCCCCCCAAGCATAAAGTGGATTAATGGCATGTAAACGGAGGCTAGTTATTAGCAAACTCATTCATTAATGTCAAGTTTGTACTTCTATTGTAATCATCTCTTAGTCTGTACTGGGGTCTCCTATAATTAGCCTGAATTTCACGAGTCTGTGTGATAAGTTTAGCTTTTTCTAGTAAAGACCAAACCTCAGTAAATATTTTCACATAAAGACAGTAGTCAGCAGAGTACTAGCTATTAAACTCCCAAACAACAGTACTTCTAACAGAACAGTAATTAGAGAATTTCTAATAGTTGGAGTCAACCACCAGCTAAGCGTCTTGGTAGTGAGGAATAATAAGCAAAGTCATGAATTGGAGTTCTGTTTACATTTATTGTTTTCTGTAGTAGTTTGCTTAATTAAGACCATTAGTAGCTATATATAGATGAAAATGTTTGGAATTTTCACAAATATGTTGGAATTTCACAATGTGGTCCTAGTCTCAGTTAACTCTTCCATGTACTGGTTTTGTGGTGGTTACTGTTCAGTCATTTCAGTCCCATCCAACTCTGCATGACCCCATATGGGACGTTCTGGAGTGGTTTTCCATTTCTTTCTCTAGATCATTTTATAGATGAGGAAACTGAGGCAAACACGGTTAAATGACTTTGCAAAGTCATTTGGTAAGTGTCAGAGACTGGAGTCAAACTCAAGCCTCCCTGACTCCAGGCCCAGCACTCTAGCTACTGTAGCATTTAGCTATAAAATCAAAGAGCCCTCAAGGAGAAGACAATATAACATTCAGAAGGGAGTGGGTGCCCTGGGGAGTCACAGAGAAGTTGGCCAAAGGGGAGCAGAACGACACATTTAATAGAGAAAATGGTAGAACTGGTGTAATTGTGGGTGCTGAGTCCAAACTTGGAGGTAAGGGAATTGCAGCTGATGCAACAGTGAAGAGGAAAGAAAGAACAGGGAGATGGAGTGATGCACATAAATCACTTAAGCAGTGCATTAGGGGCGCAGTGAGTAGAGAACCGGCCCTGGAGTCAGGAGGACCTGGGTTTGGATCTGGCCTCAGACACTTAACACACACACACACACACACACACACACACACACACACACACACACACAAAATAGCTATGTGACCTTGGGCAAGTCACTTAACCCCAATTGCCCTCCAAAAAAAAAAAAGCAAAAAAACCCCAAAACCCAACAGTGTCTATTCAGTGAATTTAGATTGTGTGTGTGTGTGCACATGTATGTGTGCATGTGTGAGTGTGTATATGTGTATAGCCATAAAAAAAAGTTACACCCAGAACGTCATACACGCCAGAATTTAAACACTAACACAAGTAAATAGAGACACTCAGAGTAATTTGAAGCAGCTAGAGCTAAGCTGTTGCCCATATCCATATTCGCCAATGTGAACCCAGTATGAACAGGAGTGCTGTGATGCTTGTGTTAATTCTCTTTTAAAATATCAGATTATATCACTATCAAAAATGCTTAATAGGTACAATAAAAGTTTTTTTCATGTAAAAGCAGACGGAATTTCCTCTACTTCAACCCAATTTTATCTTAGGAATTATTCTATGACTCTAGTCTCTACTCTGCCCCCAGTAAGCATTTATGGCTTCTGTGCAAAGATTAGGATAGGAAACTTGGTCTTAGAACGATACGTGAAGAGGCAGAAATTTTTAATGATTCGAAATGATGTGGGGGTTGGGGGTGGGCAAAGAGAGGAACATCTGACAAATCACAAATCAGTTCACTTCAGCATTTTTGCATGGAGTGGAGTCATGAATTCTTTTGTTTGATGTCACTGGACAAGATAACGAAATTGCTCCCTTTAGAACTCAAGATTCTACCTAAGACATGACTATTTCCAGTGAGGGAAAAAAGAAAACATCTCATCAGGCCACAGGCAGTCTAGAATGTCAACTCTGCTGTGCATACCCCCTGAGACAAGGAAAGGGATGTCTGAGCTCCACCTGGGGCTTCCAATTGGGGAATAAAGCAATTGTTTCTTCAAGTACTGATATCCTTCCTCTCTAGGACAGAACATTCCCTCCCAAAGGCAGGGACAAGATGGTTAGTGTGCTCTGTGATACTTATTTCAAATGCCTTTAGGGTTGCAATATGTTTTTATCTCAAATATCTACCTTCTCCAGCACCTACAACATCAAAGGCTTGATACACGTTTGACTGATTGATTTTGTATTTTGTCCACTAGGCTGTATATTCTTGAAAAATAATTTATGTTCAACTTTACTGTACTAATTACTTATGAAGACTTATATCTAAAAAGTACCGGTCCATGTATCCTACCCTCTAACACAGAGGGGTCAAACTCAGGGCTGCTTGCTGCATGTGGCCCACAAAAACCCCTTGAGTGTACTCCAAACCAGGTTAAGATGTAATTGGGAAATGTTTAATAAAAAATCTTTAAAACCAACAGTACAACATAAACATCCCAACAAATTCTGAAACCTAGGGGACAGAGCAACTTACTTAAGAGAAAACTATGGCTATTTACTTATTTATTTATTTATTTTTGCTTTTTGGAGGGCAATTGGGGTTAAGGGACTTGCCCTAAGTCACACGGCTAGTAAACTATGGCAATTTAGCAAAAAAGTTACGGATTGGGAAGTGAATTTTGTGTCCTGTAAAGTCCAGGTTGCTGCACCCCGCTCCCCACACACATTCACTCAGGTTGGATGGCATTTGAATCGTGGGATCTGAGTTGGCATTTAATTTGGTACTGATCATAACGGGGAAGTAAAATCAGCCAGCCCACAAATACTTGCTGAGGCACCGACTTACAGGCAAGGTCAAATACTCAGAAGAGTAGGAACCAAAAAGCCCTCTAATTTTGCCAAAAGAGGAGTGGTATATGATTTGGGCAGATAAATGAATGGCCCTTAATTTCCTAATGAATCCTGCCTGAGGTTGAGCATATGATCCCAGAAGTTCTTTTATATTTGCTCTCAGCAGAAAGATATGTTCTTAATTACGCTTAGGAAATAAAACTTAACTAGAAGGTGAAGGGACGCTGGGGAATCTGCTACAGACCTGGAATGCACGGCATTTATTAGTATGCTCATAAACAGCCTGTACCTTCTTTATTAGAATTGTGTTTTGCAGAGCAAAATACAACAAATGCCATTGAGCATTTTCATTTTGTTTCGTTTTGCACAGGGTTACAATTCAGTGGAAGACTTCAGAATCCAAATACAAACATCCATTGGTAATTGCACAGAACTAGCCTCCTATGTCAGAGGTTGGTGTCTAGGAGGAATAATTGCTTGGTCCCTCCAGTCCACCACCAGCCCTAGGCCCACCACATTGTGGCTCTGACCTACTGTTCTGGCCTTTTTTCATATTATTCTGCTTCCCAAACTGTAGGTTCTGGCCAAACTGGCCTCCTGGCTGTTCTCTATCCTGTCCTGCACCTTCTGGGACTGCTGCCTCTTTGCATGCTCTCTGTTCCTCAGGTCTGGAACGCCTGCCTTCCTTCCTTCCTTCCTCATCACTGCCTGATGAACTCATTTAAAGCTCAGCCGGCCTGTTCCATAAAGACTTCTAGGATCTCCCTGGCTAAGAGAGTTCTCTCACATTTTCCAACAGCACCTCGTCTGAGTATCTTCTTGGTGTATATCACACCCTACTTTGTGTTATGATTACACCTCTCTGTGTACATCCTGTCCACCCCAGGTCATTAGATCCTCAAGGTCAGAATGGTGTGGTTTGCATCTTCATATTTCTAGCCCCTCAGATATAGCAGACCTCAGGAAATATCTCCTGCAATTCCACCCACACTGGCTGAGCACATATTGCTAGGCACTGGAGACGTAAAGACAAAAAATTAAATGGTTGTGCCTTCAAGTCTGTTTTTTTCTTTTTCGTCTTTTTTTGTCTTAAAAATACTATTTGATTTTATAGCAGCTCTTTTTGTGGTAGCAAAGGATTGGAAACCAGGGGGATATAATATGCACAGGAAGTGTGAAGTACATTCAAAACAACCCAAAGTAAGTTCAGAGAGAGACAGTGCTGGTAACTGGAGGGACTGGATTCAGAAGTGGCACCTGAGTCTTGACCAAAAAGAAGCCAGGGGATTTTAAGAAGGGAGAGCATCCTAGACATTGGAAGCCATGGGTACAAAGATACAGAAAAGCACATGGAATACATTGTGTAAGAGCCACAGCTAGCAGGTCAGTTTGACTGCAATGGAGAGTGCAGGAGGGGCAGTGATGGCCAACATAACTAAGAAGCAGATGCCAGAGAGCTGAGGACAAGTAGGAGCCCCCAGGAGGGAGATCACAGGAGGGACAGGTGTCTTGTATGGGGATGCCTTTGATAGGTTCCTTCACAAGGAGTCACATAGGAACATCTCAAATTTTGTCTGAACCACGACTTTTAAAACTGTTTGTCAGTTTTGGCCTGAGGCTGTGTGTTAGAGATGATAAAAGCCCTTCTTATAACTCCATTTTAAATCAGGCTGTTTCCATCACTAGTGTCAACATGACAGAGTGCTTATGGCTACAGAGAAGAAAGGGGGAAGGGAGAGGAAGAGAAGGAGGCCCCTGCAATCAGTACCAGACAAGTGGGAACTAAAGTTCTTCTGTCCAATCCAAACCCATCCAGATCTCCCCTTCCCATCCTCCCTCCCCCCACTCCAAGTCAGCTGGATTTAGTAACTGTTGTTTTGGAAGTAATTACAGATCAAGTTCAGTATAATTATTCTAACATCATAAGGTGAAGTTTTGTTTCCAGAGCTGACATCTTAAAGCCTTTGTTGCTTGCTCCTTGCCAATATCACCAGAACACTTCCTTTATAGCATGTGAAAGGAAATCAGTGCTAGGGCAATACTGTAAATAATGTTTTATTTCTCCCTCCCTCCTAAAGGCCAGTCAATGTTGAGTGCTCCCGGTGGGGTAGCCAGAGCAGGTTTTCCCATTACTCTAAATCAAGCATCTCCCAGGCATTTCACCTCTGCCTAAACATAGAATGTGCTGCCTGGTGTGTGGACTGTGGGGATGGAGGGGAAAATAAAACAAAAATAAATAAATAAACCCCCCTTTCTTTCTCTAAACTTGTTTAAAAACTGGGGAGGGCTGATGAGTCTTGTATGGTATAGGCCACTAAGGATATTTTAGGTTAGGGATGTTTTTCAAGATTCAGTTAAACTTAATGATAAAATTAATTTTGAAATGATCAATGAGACAATGAAAAAAATTACCTTTACACTGCTGCCAGGAGAATTTTCCCTCATGCGTAGGTCTAATCTTGTCACTCAGCAGCTCAAAACTTTCCTATGGTCTCTTACTGCTTATCAAATGAAATTCAAACTTCTTGTGTGAAACTGAAAGTATGCCATAATCTAAGGTCAACCTACTTTTCTAGCTTTATCTGAGATCATTGCCCTTTCTCCATTTTCTAGCCCAACTGAATTACACAGCTCCCTCCCATCCCATTCTCATCCCACTCTCTCCCACTAACGTGCCTTTGTACGCGCCTTTTATATTCTTGTCATGTTCTGTTCCCATCCCTCACTATCCATCTCTGTTGAGATAAATGCTTGTTGCCTGATTGCTTATTGAAATTATCCTGTAACTTTATGATCCAGTTCAAAGGCCAATAGGGGAAACACATTAAAGCTTCCTCCCCCTTCCCTCTTTTATAAATATTCAGAAATGATTCTTCATTCTGATATCTTTCCTAGACTTAGTAGAGGGAAGAAAATTCTATTAATACTTAATCAAACTTCTAGGAAAACAATGTTCTGCTCTAAATCCTTCCCTCCTCCACCCCCCTCCAAACTGGGTAAAAGTTTAAGAAGGAATTCTAAGGCCCAAAAGAAGGGAGGACTGTGACATCAGGAAGGCAATACCATGACTTGCAAGTGAATTGGATTTAAGAGAGTCAGGGCTGTATAAAGGCACCAGCCTCACTCTCTCCTCTGGAGCCATCTGGGTCCAATGGCCAGATATAGATCACAATGACTGGCCTTGGATGAAGTGGGAGACCTTGGCCTTTTTAAGCTAAGGTCTTTCCCAGGTCTCAGTTTGACTGCTGCAAGACCCATTCAGTTATTAGGCTAGGTAAGAAATGAGGCAAAGAATGGCCTCTTAAAACCAAACAATCTAGGAGGGGAAGACCCTCAGGGTTTCTGGCCAAAACAGAAACAACTGCTATTTACATTTATTTGGAGCCAACAAGGACCCAAACAATGACCAAGTGAGGCTTGGGCTGGGACCTATTGTTGGCCAATCAATGAGAGCCAGAGTGATTTGGGTTTAAGGCATGTCCTTAAGAAAGAAATCTAGCAGGTAAAGCCTAATATATCTTGCAAGGTTTCAGTGATTAAAATTTATATTCCTTTGGAGAGAGCACCTTACAGCATGTGAAGGTAAGAATATGATACCCTATGTGGACTGTGGGAGAGGAGGGAGGGAGAGAAGGGAGAGGAAGGAAGGAAGGAAGGAGGGAAGGAAGGAAGGAAGGAAGGAAGGAAGGAAGGAAGGAAGGAAGGAAGGAAGGAAGGAAGGAAGGAAGGAAGGAAGGAAGGAAGGAAGGAAGAAGCTGTGTTGACCAACTGGAATTGACTGTGCTCTAAGAAACAATGAATATGATGAGTACAGAGAAGCAAGTAAAGATCTTTGTGAACTGATATAGAATGAAATAAGCAGAGCAAAGAAAACAATATATACAGTAATTACAACAACATTAACAGAACCACCAAAAACAATCAAAACCAAATGCTGGAAATTATATTGAAAGAAGAGATATAAAAAGATACTCTCACCCCCACCCCTTGGCAGAGATTCACAAATGTTGTACATTCCACATACTTTTAGATTTTTTTTCAATGAATTAATAAGTTATGCTGATTTTTTCTTTTTACTTTTGTCTTAAAAATACTATTTGATATTTATAGCAACACTTTTTGTGGTGGCAAAGAATTGGAAGCTTGAGGAGATGCCCAAAACTTGGGAAATGGCTAAACAAGTTATATTGTAGGAAGGTGATGGAATGCTATAAGAAATGATGAAAGGGATGGTTTCAGAGAAACCTGGGAAGACTTGTATGAACTGATGTAGAGTGAAGTAAGCAGAACTGGAAGAACAGGATACATAGTAATAACAATATCGTAAAGATAATAAACTTAGTAACTTTATCAATAAAATGATCCACCACAGTCCCAAAGGACTCATGATATAAAATTGCTATTCACCTCCAGAGAGAGAACTGATGGTCTTAGTGTACAGATCAAAGCATATTTTTCTTTCTCTTTTTATTTCTTTTTCTTGGTTTTTTCCCCCTTTCTGGAACATGGTTAATGTGGACATTTGTTCTGCATGACTTCATATTTGTATTTCCTGTTTTCTCAATGGGTGAGTGAGAGGTAGAGGAGGGAAAGAATCTGAAACTAAAAATAAAATTAAATGGAAAAAAATTACCATTTGTTATATGAGATGGCTCTGGTGGGGGAAGGACATTGGTAAAGACTGAGGTGATATAAAGACAAAATACATCAATAGAAACGTATTTAAAAGCAATCAAAAATTATAGGGAAAAAAGAAAAAGGATTAAGGTGCTAAGTAGACTTGGAGCATTAACACTTTAATTAAGGTCATTATCCATCTCTACCCTTGACTAGATTAAATTATTTGGAGAAATGATTCTCCAGGATGCATCAATACTTTAAGTGACTAGTGTTCTGTTTGATTACCAAAACTGTTAAGCTTTCATCTGAGCTCAGTAAATATGTTTTATCTTTTTGCAGAAATTTGTCTTTGGGGGCGGCTAGGTGATGCAGTGAATAGAGCATTAGCCCTGGAGTCAGGAGGACCTGAGTTCAAATCCGACCTCAGACACTTGACACATTTACTAGCTGTGTGACTTTGGGCAAGTCACTTAACCCCAATTGCCCTCCAAAAAGCAAAAAAAAAAAAAAAAAAGAAAGAAAGAAAGAAAGAAATTTGTCTTTGAGAAGATTATACATTATAACCCAACAACAGCTTACGAAAGATTTTTAGAAGCAAGAAGGCCATCTGATTTTCTCTCTATGGAAGTAGAAATGCTTAGTATTAGAATAATTGATTAAACATTGCTTTTCTCCAAAATGCAGAGTACCAAATCTTTCTTCCATGGCTGCCACCTCAATATATTAAATCCCTCAGCTCAAAGAAATGGACTCCAGTTTTGTTTTTTTCTCTTTATCAACTGGTTGAAGAGAAAGGGGGGTTGGGAGAGTGTTAGAAGGGATAGAGTTTCTACACACACACACACACACACACACACACACAAGCAAAGAAGACAACTGAAGAAAGAGAAGAAAGGCAAGAAGGAAATCACAAGCACAAGTAAAATAGCTTTGAAAATTACATATTGGATTACTTAAAAAAAAAAGGAATTATGTTAGACTCTGGGGATGGGAAAGGGGGAAAAGGATAGTTCTTGTCCTTTAAAAACTTCAAGTTTATAGAAGAAATACAACATACTGTGAGTTCGTTCCATCAATTTGTTTTTACTCAAAGGAGGCATTCATGAGAATCAGAAAGACCAGTAATGCATAAAGCAAAAGGACTTACCTATATAATTCACCTAAGGAAAGGTCCAAGACTTACATGTGATACTCTAGGGGTAGGATTACAGGTGGCAGGGGTAATCAAAGGAAGGATGTAATCAAGGGAAGGATACAATCAAAGAAGTTGACAGAATCTTTGGTGCAATGTTCTTCATGCTGTGGCAGTAAGAGGAATGGGGTAGTTAACAACAGATAATAGAGGCTGAATTCAGATATGGCACTTTGTTATAACTGCTTAGCAGCTTTTCAGTCATGTTCAACTCTTTGTGACCCTATTTGGAGCTTCCTTGGTAAAGATATTGGAGTGGTTTGCCTTTTCCTTCTCCAGTTCATTTTACAGATGAGAAAACTGAGGCAAACAGGGTTAAGTGACCTGCCCAGGGTCACAGAAGCTCTTACTGCCTCCAGGCTCAGCACTCTGTCCACTGAGTTACTTAGCCTCCCCAGTTATGGCACACTCAACTTCAGTGGCATTATGCTACCCTTTGATTTCATCCCATCCTCTCCAGGAGATGACCCACTTTCTAGCTAATCTTCAATCCCTCAGTATTTTGTGGATATTTCCTTGCTGCCTACACATATGCCCATATGGGTACCCATTCTTAAAAATCTCTGACTTGATCCTACCATCTTTGCTGGCTATTGTCTCTCTGGGGTGAGGCCACATGTGGCCCTCTAAGTCCTCGAGTAGAGCCCTTTGAGGGAATCCAAACTTCACAGAACAAATCCCCTTAACAAAAGGATTTGTTTGATAAAATTTGGATTCAGTCAAAAGACTGCACCCAAAGACCTAGAAGGACATGTGTGGCCTCAAGGCCTTGGGTCCTCCACCCCTCATACCTTCCCTGTCTTCAAACTTCTGGAGAAAACTGTTTACCCTTGCTGCCTCCATTTCTTCTCCCTATTACTTCTAAATACTCTGCAGTCTGACTTCTAACCTCATTCAACTGAAACTGCTCTCTCCAAAGTTACCAATGACTTCTTTATTGACAAATCTATTGGTGTTTTTTTCCTAGTCCTTTCTTGAGCCCTCTGCTGACTTTGACAGCTGATGGCCTTCTTCTGCATACTAACTCCTCTCCTGGTTCTCCTACTTGTCCAACTGTTCCTTCTCATTCTCTTTTGCTGGATCTTCCTCAGGTCTTGCCCAGTAACCACGGGTACACCCAAGGTTTTGTCCTAGGCTTTCTTCTCTTCTACCTCTGTACCAGGGACTCTTAACAAGACCTTTAATAATTCATTCTAGATCTTTGTCAGATATTAAAGTCAAGCTCACTGGTCTATAGTTCTCAGACTCCACTTTCTTTCATAAAAAAAAAACAAACCTATTACAAATTTCACCTCTTTATCCACTGTAGTGATACTTGTCCTCTCATCCTGTCAGTGGCTCAGCTTTGACATTTGTCACTCTTTTTGGTATTTCCTTGATGAGACTCAGCTTATTCTAAGCATTAACAATCATTATCCTTTCCATGTCATATTTCTATACTCTTCCTTTGTTCCATGCCCATTCCAGGCTTTGGCCAGCCATTCTTCATTGCCCACCTGGTTCTGCTTCTGAATTACTAGACTCCTCCATTATCACTCAACTGCCTTCTCTCTCTGGAATTTCCCTCCTCACTTGGGGCTTTCTTAGCCTGGAATACTTCTCTACTCCTCTAACCCCCATTTCTTACTGCTTCTAACTGGACTTGGCCACCATATCCCCACATAAGTACTTCTCCACCTCTCTCTTCAGGTCCCTTCTGTGCATTGTCTTCCTCCATTAGAATGTAAGACCCTTGAAGGAACAAACTATCTTTATTTTTGCTTGTATTTCTATCTCTAGAGTTTAACAGAATGCCTGGCAAATATTTGGTGTTTAATAAAAGCATATTGCCTGCCCACCTGTCCTGGCTTACATCTTCTGCTTGAGTTGGTTGGTGAGATTCCTTTGTATCTAGATTGGTATATTTAGATACCTCCCCTTTTTCTTCCTCATTAGAATAGTTTTCTTTGTATCTTTAGAATTTCATTCTTGAGACCTTCCCACTTCTCCAGAGCTGATCCCCTATAGAATTGTAATCAATAGGATCCCAACTCCTCTTTTTATGAAACCTCAGGAATATGCTCTCCTAAAGTCTAGGGTTTGTATAATTCTATTCCCAACCTTCCCTTCTTCTATTCCAAAGTCTAGGTTGGAGTGGTTACTTCCCACACTTCCACACCAGCGACCAGTTTCTCCCCAAGAAATCTCTTGGTAACTACCACGAACCAAACCTTCAGTGATTCACTTGGTAAGCCAAGAAGAACCATGGATGTCACGTGGTTCGTGTTCATGCTATGTTGACATGCTCAATAAGCCATGAGTTTATGCGGGAATTCCCCAGTCAAGCATATCATCTTTGCAAAATATACAGACTTTCTAAGTTACCCATTAGGAAGCACCTTCAAAATAAAGCTATAGTTTATTCACCTTTTATCTGTGCCAATAGAACAATGGGCATGGATAATCCAGAGCAAAAGATATTCAAACAAACATTTGGCCTTTGGTTTATTTTAAGGGAGTTGCCTACCATAGTTATTTACTTTATGATATTGGCTCACTACCTTCAAGAGGAGCTTATAAAGGGCTGCACAAGAAAGATCCTTTATTTACCTAAATAGCAGGCTGGCTTAGCTCCTGGTCCTAGCAGGATTCCAAATGACCAGTAAGCTATTGAAGTGCAGGAATGTGGGGAAACACTCCATTCTTATAAAGTGGGACCTAGCTGGGAGGTGGGGGGAGTAGACTAGGAGAAGGGAAGAACCAAAAGGTTCTCATAGAGCAAAGCCCCCAAACTGACAGTGAACTGAAGAGAGCCCAGCTTGGAACCCAAGGCCCTATGCTTCAGGACCCATGGGGGAAGAAATTATTTAGGTCTCTTAAGACACCTATCATACAGTGATAGCTGTCACTCACACCACCCCTAAATGTCTATCCACATAGAAACAAGGCAGAGGGGTAGCACAGTGCATAGTATTGGACTTGGAGTTAGAAAGAACTGCATCTGAGTGCTACTTTGGACTCTTAGTAGATGTGTGACCTCCCTCGGACTCAGTTTCCCCATCTGTAAAATGTGAATAATATTACCACCTTTCTCATGGGGGTTGTTGTGAAGGTCAAACGAGATGGCGTATGTAACAGACTTTAAACTGCTATATGAATGCTCACTCTTGTTACTCTTATTATTCTCTAAAATGCTATTCACCACAAAGCATCACAGATTTACAGCGGGAAGGAACCCAGGATGCCATTTGGTTTAACCCCCTCATTTTATAGATGAAGAATGGAGGCCTGGAGAGGCTCGGTGACTTGCCCAGGATCATGAAGGAAGGAAGGCAGAAGAGCTGAGATTCAAACCCATGTGCTCTGACTCCAAATACAGCATTCTTTCCACTATACCATATTGCTTCTCTGATTAATTGCTTTTTATATTTGAATTATGACTGAATTGAAGTTTACTGTTACAAAAAAAGTCAAGGTATTATTTTCACTTTTCCTAGGAAGCTAGTTGGTACACTGGACCAGGAACCAGGAAGCCCTGAATTCAAATTCTGCCTCAGACATTTACTAGCTGTGTGACTCTAGGCAAGTCACTTAACTTCTGTCTGCCTCAGTTTCCTCAATCATAAAACTAAGATAATAATGATAGTACCCACCTCCAGTGTTGTTGTGAGGACCAAATGAGATAATATTTGTAAAGTACTTGGCACAGTGTCTGACACACAGTAGGGGTTTAATAAATGTTTGTTTCTTTCTTGGTTTTTCAAAGCAAGTGCTTCAGCATCCAATGTATTGTCAAACATTAACAACTTATTGGAGTGAAGTTTTTTTCACAAGGAAAACCTTGACAAAGTAGAATTCAGATCTCTGAAGTAGAAATGTTGAATAAAACCCATGACAAGAGAATCTAGACGTTTCATATAGTCTGTGTGTGCCTGTATACCTTTCTATATTTTAATGAAAATATTTCTTACTTTCATTTTTTTTCAAGTCACTGGGTTAATTCAACTGACTCTAAGTCACTTATGTTTAAGTTTTTAAATGACCTACACTTTATCAAGCTTTTGACAGACTTTCTATAGTCTATCAAACTCTCCCCCCAACTCTGATGATTCTTGCCTGCCATTATGCAAATGGGCCACTTTTCATATATTATAAATTAACTTATGATTTTGACCTTCGTTCTGGCTAAGGCTTCAGGCCGCAAAGAACAGAGAAAAAGTAGCAGTAAAATGCAGCGCTGTAGTACACAGGGTCATAGTCCCTGGGCCCGATCCCACAAGAGCACTGAACCCCTCCACCTCTTCCAAAGCTACTCAGTCATATGCTCAGGCCCACTGCAAGTGTTCCCTTCCCCACAGGGCCTTCTCTCATTGCTTCCTACACCAGTATTCTACTTCTCTGAACCCTTATAGCATGTATGGTCTGCATCACTCAGTGAACTTTAACCATACACAAACAGTTAAGCAACAACACGTGTCTTTTATACCCAGCTAGACTGCAAATTGCTACAGAGCAAAGACTATATCTACTGCTTAGGACCGGAAGGAGGGGCAGATGAGGTAGGTAGATTTTAAGATACATACAACATACCTAGAGAAGTGAGGTAGAGGAGGCAGTGGAAAGTAGCAAAGGATTTGCTTTAACATGACTTTTTCTAAATACACATTTTTAATGCCAGAACATTTCACTCTATGCTCCAGAGGTATTAATTCTGTGTTATGTCAAGGTGCATGTGTACCTTGAGCAGAGGCTCAAAGTAACACGCAGAAGGATACACTTTGTAAACCTCCTTCACAGTATAAGAATGCCTCACCATAAGTGCTTGATAAGGATTTGCTGAATGAATTGATCAATTGTATGTCATGGTTCACTTCTGAAAGCATGGCCATCTGAAAAACATGCATTTCCAACAGCCTTCGACAGCAAAGAGGGCAATTATATGCTGGTGAAGCTTTTGGACATTCTAACAGCCAGTCGTTTAAATGGCAGTATCACAATGGAATCAGCTAAAATAGTGTACATGAGAGTGACAAGTGGGGTGAACAACAGGCAGGGGTGTTTTCTGAAATAGGCTGCCACCTCTCATTTTAGGGTGGAACATACTATTTTAGCCTATTGGGAAAATCACAGAGGATTCCTGCAGGCAAGCACAGGAAATGATGAGTGACTGGTTTGTTGGGAGCTGCTATTCAGGAACTTGAAAGTCCCATGTGCAGCCCATGGAAAAGTATTCAAAACGCACACCTCTGAAGTTGATTATGTTTCTCTTTAAAAGTCTAGAGTGCAAAGGAGGAGGTGCGGGTGGGAGGGGAGCTCATTTTCTTTAGCATGGAATCCTATATTTCTCTGACTTTGGGCCCAGTCTGAATTGTTATAATTATTTATTATAGAGAAATTGACATAGTCTAATGTCCTTGATGACCATTCTTAATGGGTAATCTCAGTTTGAAGTCTATTGACTGGCTATGTAGTGCCAAGCTGACCCTGGTGGGGTCACAGGGTAAGCTGGGAAGTGTCCTGATGTCTCCTTTACTCTCAGCATTCTGGGAAAAGAGACTCCAGCACTGATGTCCTTTTTAGGGCTGATGTAAAGCAGGAAAACGTCTAGGCTAATATAAGCAGGCTGTGCCAGAAGGGAGTGAAAAGTATTTTGAAAAGAATAATATTCAATATGGCGTTACCCTCTGAAGACCAATTCAAATACTTAATCTAAGACCTGCTGCATTTTCTTTTCATAGTTTGTTGAATGCCAATAACATTAAGAAATGAAAAAATTATTAGCTTTTTTTTTAAAAAAGGAAGGTGAAATAGAAGACCAAGAACCATTCCCTGAAGGATACAAGTGGTCAAAAATGACACATAGTTCTCAAAAGAACAGCAAACTAACAACCAAGTAAAAGATTGCTTTAATAACTAATAATCAAAGAAATACAAAGCAAAATATCTCTGACATATACAATACCTCATACCCAGCAAGCTGGCAAACATGACAAAAAATGGAAGTAATATTGCAGAGACTGAGGGGAGAAAGACACACTGAAACACTGTTAGTGTAGCTATGACTTATTCTAGTCATTAAGGATGCAATTTGAGATGAGGCTTTAAAAATGATTAAAATATCTGTTCTTTGAGCCAGAGATCCCAATGCCAAGCACATACCCCAAGGAGGTCTGAGACAGAAATGAGTCTCTTATACACAAAAACATTTGTAGCGTTACTCTTTGTGGTAGTTAAGAAGTAGAAGAAAAATAAAGTAGGTGACCACTGATTTGAGAATGGCAGTATATGTGGTATGTGAATGTAATGGAATATTCCTGTATTATAAGAAAGGATTTCTCATTGACTCATGGCATGATTTAGAGCACATCATTTAAGCTCTCTGGCTTCTGACTTCATCTCTCCCAAAGTTACCAGCGATCTCAACTGCCAAACCTAGCGGTCTCTTCTCAATCCTCGTTCTTCTTGACTGCACCTGATATTGCTAACTCGGTCTTATGGTTTTTATGACTATTGCCTTCTCTTCCTTCTTCTCTCTGTCTGAATACTCTTTTTCAATCTCCTTTGCTGATTCATTTCCCATCTTCCACATCAGTTCTCTTAACTGTGGGTCCTTTCTATATTCTCAGTGACTCCATCAAAGGGGACTGGACTAGATGGCATCCAAGGTCCCTTCCAAGATCTAAAATCTATGATCTACAACCTATGCAGATGATACCCAAATCTATATAATCTGCTTTATGCTCTCTATCTAGCTCCAGTCATCAGCTGTCTACTGGACACCTCAAACACTCAACACATCCATAGCAGAACTCATCTTTTCCTCTTAACTCACTCCTTTTCCCAACTTCCCTATTTCTATTGAAGGTATAACCATCATTGCATTTATTCAAGTTCTTAACTTTAGGGACAATCCTTGTTTCCTCACTCTTACTTCATTACACATAGCCAATCAGTTGGCAAATGTGTTATTTTCAACTCTACAACATCTTCTGCATACATCCCTTTTTCTCAACAGCCCCCACCCTAGTTCAGACTCTTATCATCTCCTGCCTGGACTACTGAAATAGCCTGATAACTGGCCTCCCTGCCCTGTCTTTACCCTCTTCAATTAATCTTCCACACAATTACGCAAGTGATTTCATTAGAGCAAGGCTCTGACCATGTCACTTCCCTCCATATTCAATAAACTCCAGTGAATGAGACATATATTTTTCTAACATGGCCAATGAGAGAATTAATTTTGCTTGACCATATAAATTTCTTACAAAGTATTTGATTTTCTTTTTTTCCTAATGAGCTGAGGGGTAAGAGAGAGAAAATAGATTTGTTAATTAAAAATAATAAAATTAAATAATTAAAAACTCCAGTGGCTGTTTCTTGCCTCTAGTATAAAATATAAACAACTTTGTCACACAGAGCTCTTCAAAACCTGATTTAATTTTGTAACTTTATTATACATTACTTTCCTTCCATTACTCTACAATCCAACCAAACTGATTTCTTTGTGGCTCCTCACATATGACTCTCCATCTCCCTCCACTCCACCTTTGTATTGGTTGTTCTTAATGCCTGGAATGTAACCCATTCCTTGACTCTTTATATTAGGATTCTCTATTTCCTTTGAAACTCAGTTCAAGTAACAGTTTTCAACATAAAGTCTCAAGGACAAAATGAAACAGGGCAGAGACTAATAGTTTTGTCAAGAAAACTTGCTGATCATAGAAAACATTCTTTTTCAACAACCTGAAAGGTGACTCTACACATGGATATCACCAGATGATCAATACTGAAGTCAGATTGATTATATACTTTGTAGCCAAAGATGGAGAAGCTCTATACAGTCATTTAAAGCAAGACCTAGAGCTGTGGCTCAGATCATGAGCTTCTTGTTGCAAAATTCAGACTTGAACTGAAGAAAGTAGGAATCATCAGATCATATAAGGATAGCCTATACAATATTTCTTTTTCCTTTTTTTGCTTTTTGGAGGGCAACTGGGGTTAAGTGACTTGCCCAAGGTCACACAGCTATTTTTTTGTGTTAAGTGTCTGAGACTGGATCCGACCCCAGGTCCTCCTGACTCCAGGGCCAGTGCTCTATTCAGTGCCACCTAGCCACCCCTACAGTATTTCTTATGAATATGAGGTAGAAGTAGTGAACAGATTTAAGGGATTAGATCTGATAGATAGGGGTGGCTAGGTGGCGCAGTGAGTAGAGCATCGGCCCTGGAGTCAGAAGGACCTGAGTTCGGATCCAGCCTCAGACACTTAACGCACACACAAACAAAAAGCTAGCTAGTTACTTAACCCCAATTGGGCAAGTTACTTAACCCCAATTGCCCTCCAAAAAAAAAAAAAAAGATCTGACAGAGTGTCTGAAGAACTATGGACAAAGGTTCAAAATACTGTGAATGGGAAGGAGCAACAAAAAGCATTCCAAAGAAAAATAAGAGCAAAAAAGCAAAATGGCGGTCTGATGAGGCTTTCCATTTAGCTGAGGAAAGAAGGAAAATGAAAGGGAAAGGAGAAAGGGAAAGATATACCCAACTGAATGCAGAATTCCAGAGAATAGCAAGGAGAAATAAGAAAGTTTTTTTTTAAGTAAGCAATGCAAAGAAAGAGAAGGAAACAATAGAAAAAGAAAGATGAGATCTTTTCAAGAAAATTAGAGATATCAAGGGAATATTTCATGCACATGGGTGTGATAAAAGAAAAATGGTAAGGACTTAAGAGGACTAGGAGAGATTAAGAAGAGGCGGCAAGAATACCCAAAAGAACTATACAAGAAGGATCATCACTGAGAACCACAATGGTGTGGTTGCTGATCTAAAACCAGAAATCTTGGAGAATCAAGTCAACTGGGTCTTATGAAGCATTGCTAATAATAAGGCATTTAATGGAGGTGATGGTTCTATTTAAAGTCCTAAAAAGCTGTTGCGGTGGCTAGGTGGCTCACTGAATATAGCATCAGTCTTGGAGTCAGGAGGACCTGGGTTCAAATCTGGGCTCAGATACTTAACACTTACTAGCTGTGTGACCTTGGGCAAGTCACTTAATCCCAATTGCCCTGCCTCCCCCCCGCCCAAAAAAAAGATGAAGCTGTTAAAGTGCTGCACTCAATATACTAGCAAATTTGGAAAACTTAACAGTGATCACTGGATTAGAAAAGATCATTTTACATCCCAATTCTAAAGAAGTGCAACGCTCAAAAGAAGGGAATGTTCAAATTACCAAATAAATGTACTCGTGTCACATTCCAACAAGGTTAAGCTTAAGATTCTGCAAACTAAAGGACCCAAATGAACAAAAATATTTATGGAAGCTCTTTTTGTGGTGGCAAAGAACTGGAAATCCAGGGGATGCCCATCAACTGGGGAATGCCTAAACAAGTTGTGGTATATGAATGTAATGGAATACTATTGTGCTATAAGAAATGAGGTGCAGACGGACTTCATAATAACTTGGAAAGGCTTATATGAGACGATGCTGAGAGAGGAAAGCAGAGCCAGGAGAACATTGTGCACAATTACAGACACATTGTATCTGTGATGACTAACTTTGATAGACTTGTCTCTTCTCGGCACTGTAATGTTCTAAGACAACTCCAAAAGATTCATGATGGAAAAGGCTACACACATCCAGAGAAAGAATTAGGGAGTCTGATGCAGATTGAAACAATCAATTTTATCTCTCTCTCTTTTTGGTTTGGTTTGGTTTAGTTTCTTCTTTCTCGTGGTTCATTCCATTAGTTATAACTCTTCTTTACCACCTCACTATTGTGAAAATATGTTTAACGTGAAGGTATATGTAGAACCTATATTGGGTTGCATGCCATCTTGGGGTGGGGAGGGGGAGAAAATTTGGAATTAAAAAACTTGTGGAACTCAATGTTGTAAACTAAAAATTAATAAATTTAAAAGGAAAAAAAAGATTCTGCAAACTAGTTTTCAGTTGTATGTGGACTGAAAATTACTAGAAGAGCAGGCTGGTTTTCAAAGAGGAAGTAGAAACCAAATTGCCAACATTTGATGGATTATGGCAAAAGGGAGTCCCAGAAAAGCATTTACTTCTACTTCATTGAATACACTAAAGCCTTTGACTGTGTGGATCACAAAATGAGGCAAGTCCTCAAAGAGATGGGAATTAGATCACCTTAACCTGTCTCCTGAGACACCTGTATGTGTATCAAGAAGCAATACTTAGAACCTGAACAAAGAACAACTCGTTGATTTAAGACTGGAAAAGAAGTACGACAAGGTCGTCTATTGTCACTTTATTTATTTAATGTATAGTGAAGTAAATCATGTGAAATGTCACGTTGGACAAGTTAAAATCCAGAATTAAAGTTGCCAGGAGAAATATCAACAATGCCAGATGTGTAGAGGATACTGCTCTGATGGCGGAAACTGAAGAATTAAGAAGCCTCTTGAAGGTGAAAGAAAAGAATGTAAAAGTTGGTTTAAAGCTTAACATGAAAAATACTAAGATTGAAAGCAGCATCAGATTTCATATTCTTGGGCTCAAAGTTTACTGCAGATGGTAACTGCAGCCATGATATTAAAAGACACTTGCTCCTTGGAAGGAAAGCTATGGTAAATCTGGACAGCAGACTAAAAAGCAGAGACATCACCTTGCTGACAAAAGTCTATATAACTGAAGCTATGGTTTTTTCAGTAGCAAAGTATGGCTGTGAGAGTTGGACCATAAGGAAAGCTGAGTGCTGCAGAACTGACACTTTCAAATTGTGGTACCAGAGAAGACTCCTGAGAATCCCTTGGACAGCAAGGAGATCAGATCAGCCAATCCTTAAACTAATTCAGATTGTTCATTGGAAGGGCAAATACTGAAGCTGAAGCTTAAATACTTTAGCCAAATAATAAGAAAACAGGACTCATTGAAAAAGACTCTGCTGTTGGGAAAGACTGAAGGCAAAAGGAGAAAAGGAAGGCAGAGGATGAGATGGGTAGTGTCATGGAAGTGACAAATATAAGCTTGAACGGATTTTGAGAGACAGTGGAGAATATAAGGGCTTCTAATGTTGTGGTCCATGAGATCATGAAGAGCCGGCCATGACTGAGTGAGCAACATGAAGTCTCCCCTAATCCCACTGTCCTCACCTGCTGGTTCCCCACACCCTGCCCCAGTTACTTTGTATTTATTTTGTATATGTTTTATATGTACTTATAGGCATGTGCTGTCTTCCCCATTAGAATGTAAATTCCTTGAGACCAAAACTTATTTAATTTTTGTCTTTGTATTCCTGGTGCCTAGTAAAGCTCTGTCTGGAGTAGGGCCTTTGAATTTCCCCCTTTTCTAAGAGTGTTTGTAGGCATTTAATTAACACTTATGGACTGATTTGTAAAATGTGGCAATTGGTCTAAATAATTGCAATCTTCAAGTTACTCAATGACTTCATGGTAATGGAAGGAAGCAATGGATCTGGGGTCAGAGGACCTGGGTCTGATAAAACTTTACAGCTTATAGCCATTCAATAAACCATGTGATCTCTCTGAATATCAGTTTCTCTATCTGTAAAATGGGGATAATATTTATATTAAGTCTCAGGGTTGTTGGGAAGAAAATACTTTGTAACAAGACAAAGAAATGAGAATTACTATTATTACTGTCATTAAAGTCTTCTTTTGATGTACCATTATTGGTGGGAAGGGAGCCTGTATTATTTTTTCAAATTAAGTTTTATTTTTCAATTATCAGGTATCTTTTTTCCCTTCCACCTCTTCCTCCACTGGAAAAAAAAAAGAGTGCAAAACAAAACCTCTGCAACAAATAAATATATTCAAATAAAACAAATTCCCATGTTGGCCATGGCCAAAAACACATGCCTCAGGATGCATATCAGCTCATTATTTTGCTGACAGGAGGTGGGTAGCACTTTTTATCAGTAGTCCCTTGAAATGACTGATTACTATGATCAGAGTTCTTAAATCTTTCAAAATCATCCATTTTTACATTACTGGATAAACCATTTTCCCTTCAATCCACATCAGTTCATACAAATTTTCATAGATTTCTCTAAAACCATCTTTTTCATTTACCATTTCTTTTTTTTTTAATTAATTAATTTCTTTTTTTCTTTTTGGAGGGCAATTGGGGTTAAGTAACTTGCCCAAGGTCACACGGCTAGGTTTTTGTTTGTGTGTGCGTTAAGTATCTGAAGCCAGATCCGAACTCAGGTCCTTCTGACTCCAGGGCCGACACTCTACTCACTGTGCCACCTAGCCGCCCCCTCATTTACCATTTCTTACAGCAATTATGTATTCCATTACATTCATATGCCACAATTTATTTAGCCATTCCTCAATTAATAGATACCCCTGGAATTTCCAGTTCTTTGCCATCACAGAAAAGAACTTATATTAGTATTTTTGTGGATAAAGTCCTTTTCCTCTTTCTTTGATTTCTTTGGGTATAGGCTTAGTAATGGCATTGTTGGTGAGCCTGGATTATTGAATATAGGGGCAGTTAGGTGGTATGGTGGATAGGGTGCTGGTCCTGAAATCAGGAAGTCCTGAGTTCAAATACAGTCTCAGATACTTATTAGCTGTATGACTCCAGGCAAGTTATTTAACCCTGCTTGTCTCAGTTTCCTCCTTTGTAAAACGAGCTGGAGAAGGAAATGGCAAGTACTCCAGTACGTCTGCCAAGATAACCCCAAATGGGGTCACAGAGAGTCAAACATAACTGAACAACAACAACAAAACTGCATTATTGACGTTGATGCCAGTAGAGCACAACCTATCAGTTATGACACCCATCTTGAAAGGCTTTCAGTACCACCTACAGACCAAATGACTAGAAACTGAGAACCTGCTTATCCAAGCTGGAAATACTTATCACCAGACATTGCTGTGAATTTTTGGCCACAGAAACTCTCAAAGACCATCCATCTACTATGTTCTGGAACAGTCTCCACAATGATGAGTCATAGAACCTTGAGATGTGATGATACTGAGATTCTCTGAGACTAGAGAGTAAACAAGCCACTATGCTGAGTGGCTGCCTTGCCTTCTGTGTCCCCATGTAAGGGGAGAGACAGTGCTTGGTGCTCTTCTCCAAATAATACATCTGCCAACTGTGGCTGGCATTTCGAATTGGTTGATAAAAGATGAAGAAGGTTATGTGGCAGTTTGTAAATGCCCCTCAGCAGTTTCAGAAAAGGGAGAGATAGTCAAGTACGGTAGCATATGCCTCTGGTCCCTGGCACAGAGGAAGCTGAGGTTGGAGGATTGCCTGAGTTTGGGAGTTCTGTGCTGCATCCCTTCAGCATAAGCAGATCAGATGTCTGCACTAAGTCTGGCACCAAGTGGTGAACCCCTGGGTGAAGGGGGCCATTAGGCTGCGTAAGGAGGGGCTGAGCCAGCCAGGAGTGTAGACAGAGAAGCCAGGGCTTCTGTGCTCATTAGCAGTGGTGCTGGGTTCCTGAACCGCTGCCGTACTTCTAGCCTGGGAGAAATAGGACAACCCTGTCTAACAAAATAAAAATAAAAGACGGGTTTGGAAAGTCAAAGGAGGAAGAGAAAGGTCTTTTACAGACCTAGTAAAGAAAAGAACTCTCATGATAGAAGGATAAAAAGGGATCACAGAGTAAGAAGTTACACTGGGTTCAAAGAAAATGAACTTAGAAAGCTTCACTTATAAAAATAACCTCTGGTAAAATCTATTTTTATCAAATGTCCAAGATCACTATCAAAATCCTTGTGCTGAATCACAAGACCTTGCACATAATCCCCTAAAGAATGTGACACTGGCTGTCTGATTTATGGTGGAGATATTTAAAATATACTTCAAAGTTAACCTAAGTGAAGGGTGATGCTAGTAATGGCGTGATCCAAATAGCTAGGAAGATACAAGATATACACAGGATGGATGAAAGGTGATTCCACATACAGGTGGACCACACTTTATGAAACAGATGGAGTCCTAAAAAGTTGGCTTTAAAATGAATTACAATTAACTGAATCATATTTTCCTGGTGACTCACATTATTGCATTGTCAATATTGTTTCATGGGAAATATTGTGGCCTCAAAATCTACTTTTCCTATTACAAAGTTTTAAAAATCATTGGCAGGTCCCTTAGTCTCTTTTAACACTCAATTTCCTCAACTATAAACTAAAGAAGCAGCTTTATCACAAGTTTGGTAGCCCTCCAATTATATGTGGATAAATGCTTTACAAACCCGAAAACACTATAAAAAACCCCCATCAAATATCACAACGGAAAGAACATTTTAATTCCTAATGAACAGCAGATGATCTTAACCAATCAATAATATGTGAAAGTGTACTATATAGAAGGGGCAGTGTCCCAGTAGAACATAAGCTCCCTGAGAGCAGGGACAATCTCATTTTTGTCTCTGTATTCTCAGCATCTGCCCCAGTTCCTTCAACATAGTAGGCATCTAGTAAATTGTTTTCTCTTCCAAACTTCTCTGGTCTTTGTTGTTGTTGAGGATTCCACCATCCTCCTATTAACCCAGGTTTGTAATCTGAGTCATCTTCCACTATTCCCTCACCCTAAGAATTCAATCAATTGTTTGCCAAGTTCTGTTCATTCTACTCATCTAACCATTCTCACCTTCATGCCCTACCTTCCCCAACACAGCCCCCACCCTAATTCAGGCCTTCACCATCCCTTGCCTGGATTATTAGAACAAATCCTTAATTAGTGTTCCTGCTTCCAGTGTTTTCCCACTCTGAGCCACCCTTCACATAACTGCCAAAATAATCTTAAAGCCTAAATCTGACCACATTCCTCTTGTATTCATGAATTTTCAGTAGCTCCCAAATGCTCCTAAAATAAATAAAATACAAACCCCTTAACTCAACATTTAAAGCCCTTTACAATCTGGCCTAGATTTTCAGACTTTAGGCACATCGATTCTATTTGCATATTCAATGCTCCAGACAAACTGGCCAACTTGCTGCTCCCCAAACCTAGCATTGTTTCCCATCCTGGTGCCCTCCCCCAGGCTGTCCTCTATGCCTGGAATACTCTGTCTCCTCATCTCGGTCTCTAGCTCCCTTGGCTTCTTCTGACACTCAACTCAAACCCTACCTACTGGAGGCCTTTATTGGCCCTCCAGGCTGTCAGTGCCTTCCCTTCAGAATCACCTTTCATCCATCCTGTGTATATCTTGTATTTTCCTAGCATTTACATGTTGCCTTCCCCACTAGAATGGAAAGTTCTTGAGGGCAGGGACAGTGGGGTTTGTTTTCTTTTTGTTTTTTGGCTTTCTTTGAATTCACAGTGTAAGAAGTAAGAAGTAAGAACCCAACCAATGCTTGCTGACTGGCTTAAATCTTAAATGCACAGCATCCAAGTTAAGGATAACATAGGAATTAAGTAGAAGAAATGAAGGGATTCCTACTATGAATCCCTCAGCACCAAAACTGAATCTCTTGTGCTTAGCACACAGGCCTGGCACAGAGAAACTGCTTAATAAATGCTTATTGAAGAACTGAATGCCATAGCAATGTAAAAGAGAACAATAGAATGTTGGTGAAAATGTCTCTTAAACACAATTATGAAATGATAATGGAAAAACAACAGGAAAACAACAGGAAAAACAATAGTAGGAAGAACACTGGACTGGGACATTCAAAGATCTGAGTCCGGACTCTAACACTGGCTAGTTATTTGACTGTGGGGAAATCAGCATCTCTGCGCTTCCATTTCCTTATCTGTGTAACAGGGATAATAATTCTTTTTTTTTTTTTAAAGCAATTGGGGTTAAGTAACTTGCTCGAGGCTAGTCATTTATGTGTGGGTGCTCATTTTCTGAGGCCGGTTTCTATCTCGGGTCATCCCAACTCTGAGGCTGGCGCTCCTACTCACTGCGCCACCTAGCTGCCCCTATGAGGAAATCATCTTATAAACAAAAAAAGAAACAAATGTGAGTTCCAGAAGCAATAGTAATAGTATTAGAGGTATAAAGTAGTTAGTTAGTACTAGTGGTATAATCTCTAAACTATATAGAATGAAAATACAATGATCTCTCAAAATATAGAGACCTGGAGGAAGAAATCAAAACTACATGGAAATGTGATGAAAGATGTATCAGTCGGTCTTCTATGTGTATCCTGAGTATGCTTTCAGTGTGCCTACAGGAGATGAACTTATACACTTACATTCTAACATTTTGATTCAACTACAAAAAGCAATCATTTTATCAACTTGTCCATAGGCCCCCAAATAGTCAACAAAGAACAATACTAGGATAGTGACTTGTCCCTGAATCATTTCCAACAGAACCCCATTGCACAGATGAGGGTGATAATGACATATCAATAATAGCTCTCTCTTGCTTTGAGGAGCCTTCAGGAGAGTGCAACTCCATCTGTCTCTGCTCAAAGTTCCCATTTTGTTATGAATCAGACTCAAGGCCCAGGGCTCCCCAACTGTACTGTTCTGTGGGACTTGCCTCCACAATCATTTTACTAAAAAAAATGCAACTAATTCATCCTTTGTTGATCTAAGGATGAAGAAGCTTGTCTTCCCCAACACTTCTAGCTGTGTGACCTTGGGCAAGTCACTTACCCCCAGTTGCCCTCCCTTTCCCACAAAAAAAAAAGAGTTTTGAGAGACAGATCTGAGGAAGCTAGAGTGTCCACAACAGAGAGCCCCTGTTTTTTTTTTTTTTAAACTGTTTTCTTGTGCTTTTCTGTTTACATCAAAGTCAACTTCCTCATCAAAATTCTCTCTTGTAACAAAGAAACAGAGTGGAGCAAAACCAATGGATACACTGACCATGATGTTTTCCTTTACACTGTTGAGGTCACCAATGTCATTGTTCCCTTGGTTCCGCTTGTTTTATTCTGCACACAAGGCTTCCCAAGCATCACTGAGATTTTCACATTCATTAGTACTTGCAGTTTAAGAACATACCATTCATAGGGCACCATTTTCCAACCATTCTTCAGTCAATAAGCACCTGTCTTTTTAGCAGTTCTTTGCTACCACAAAAAGTACTGCTCTCCATGTTTTGGTACCTATGGGACAGCTCCCTCTTTCTTTGACTTCCTTGGGATGAGTGATGGCTTCTATTTTTTCAATAAAGTAGGAATCAGAGGCTGCTAAGGATTGCAGGGGAATCACTGGGGAGCTCAGGGGAGGAGGAAATCTGCAATGTTTCACTGAGTGGCTTGGAATATCAAGTCTATCTCTCCTTTTTTCAATGACAAACTCTGAGAAAGAATTGTCCACACTAACCATTGCCTTTTCTTCACCCCCCCACTTAGCTGAATAAAAGCTTCCTCTAAACGTACCAACAGTCTATTAACTGCTAATCTGAGGGCCTCTTTGGAATCCTTATAGTGCTCTCCCTTTCTACAGCTTTTAACAACATTGAACTTCTCTCTCCCCTTCAGTTTCCATGATGCTAGTCTCTCCTGGCTCTCTGTGTTAATGGTCATTTTAGGTTCATTGTTAAAGCATCATCTACCTCCTGTCTCTTGAGGGTGGGTACTTCCCTAGGGCTGATCTGGGCCCCTTCTCTTTCTATACTCTCTCTTGGTGATTTCAATTCTCTCACAGGTTAAATTATGAAGATGACTTCCCAATCTACATATCTAGCACTAATCTATTTCCTGTCAGTGATCTGCTAGACACCTCTACCTGGATGCCTCAAGAAGAGCTAATCTCCCTAACCCCAAAACTTGCTACTCCTTCAAATTTTCTATTTCTGCTGAGGGTACAACTATCTTCAAAGACTCCAGGTTTGTAACTGTGTAGCTGTCTTTGAGTCTTCCCTCTCCCTCAGTCTCTGCCCTCAAGTATATTAAATTCTAACGGGGAAGATAGCAAGTACATATTTAAATATACATACAATACATACAAAATGAGTACAAAGTAATTGGAGGAAGGAGTGCATCGGGAGTTGTAGAAGGTGGCTTCTGAGAAGCGCAACAGAGGATTCCACCACAGGCATTACCCACATCCAATTCATTGCGACATCTCATCAATTGTAACTTCACATTTCTCAAATAATGTCTCATCTCCCTACTTCCACAGCTATCTTCTTCAAAAATCCCCTTCACTCAGTGCCTCTTGTCTGAGTTATCAGAAAATAATCTGATTGGTCACCATACTCCATCTTTTTCCTCTTTTCTACCCATCCGCCAAATCCATTTTCACAGGCCATGTCTGGTCAGTGTCGTCTTTAGGGGTCCTCTCTAATCCACAGAGGAAAAGACAAATACTGAAAATACTTCAAGATGACGCTCCAGCCTATCTCTTCAGGTTTATTCCATATTACTATCTCCACACACTCTACGTGACAGCCAGACTGACCTCCTGGTCACTCCTAAACTCAGTATTCCCATCATCTGCCTTGGTGAATATGCACAGACTGGTCCCCATGCCTCAGATATATGCCTTTATAGTAACTTCTTAGAATCCTCCAAGGCTTAATTCAGGGGCCATTTTATTCATGAGCTGTCAATGCTATCCCTCTGCCCCACATCGTTACTATTTTTTTCCCATCACAATTTCCTCTGCATTTTGCTTGTGTATGGAATTGATTCCCTCCAGGAATAGAATATAAGCTAAGTGAGGCTGTTTTCACCTGGATGAGCACATAGTAGGTACTTAGAAGGTTTGTTAAATTGAAACACTACAGTTAATACAAAGAGTCCATTTATCCTGGCTTTTCAAGTATCTGCAGTGCCAGGATTGAATTTGAAAGTCCACAGGGATCTGAGATGGTTCTTAATTGCATTTTCTGTGTGTGTGTGTGTGTGTTTGTGTGTGTGTGTGTGTGTGTGTGTGTGTGTGTATTTCTCTCTCAAAACCCTTTCTTTTGCCACAAAACAGAACAAAGGCCAATGTGGGGGAGGGGTATTCGATTATCCTCATACTGGGCTCCAGGTGCCCATTTCCCTCTGTTTTGATATCATTGAAGACACAACTCTATGGGTACAGAAAATGTGTCTGTTGTTATTTCTTTGTGGTTTGACCCCAGGATAACAAAATGAATAGAAAAAGAAAAAGAACAAATAACCAAGTCTGCCCTTTGAATGCTCACTCAACTATTTCTATTGAATCTTGACAGAGTAAGCTCTGTTTTTTGTTATCGTCCTGGATTTCCCATTGCTCTACTTTAGCCTGAGAGATTTCAAAGCATCTGCTCACCTCTCCAAAGCAACATCATCTGGGTCTGGTGACTCAGTGCCACAAATCTGGAACAGAAAAGTGTCCAGGATCCTCACTATACTGGCTAGTGTAACTGCATAAGGTCAAACGACTCTGTAAACCAATGTGCTGTTCCTTAATGAGCAGCTTTTATCAATTGCCATAGTACTGAAACAGAAAGAGACCCAGCAATTCATTGAATGTACTTATAACCCAGCAACACAAACGGAACACTAAGAACTGGGAAAAGATCCTAAAATGTCTAATGTTATCCAATCAAATGCAATGAGACCTAAGTCCTAACATTCCACCTAGTTCTATTATTGTCTTAGAGTGGGGTGCTAATTATCTCTCCCTATTAGGGCCCTCTGTTTTATTTCTATATGTAACTGTGAGGATCAAATCAATCAACACTGTACCCCACTTACAGAATTACTTCAATAAGTTGAGCAAACTTCTATTAAAGTAATCAAAGATGACTAAGTTTGAAAAGTCTTCAATGAATTAGGAAAGAGTGAAAAGCATTGGAGAAAATGAAAAGATGCTACAGATGAAGGTACTGATATTGGTTGAAGAGACTCAGTCAGACCCTGTGGGTCTTGGATAAAATAGCAAGCCAGCTTGCACCCAGGTATTTGAGTATAGGCCAGCTCAGTGGTAGATGGAATTTCAGCCAAATCCCTAGGAAAGAACTGCTTTGGGTCGGGGAAGGGTCTGTGTGACCCTCTGTTCCCCCACCCACTTTGACTAGATGATGACCTCGTAAACTTTGAAAGGACAGAAGATTTTGGTCTTCCCATTTGGACTCTATAAAGAAATCAGCAGAAAGCTACCTATGGGGAACATTGAGGTTCCAATGAAGGACAGAAATGTATTCTCTTTCTTTTTAAAAAAAAAATTAATTAATTTTTGGTTTTCAACATTCACTTTTGTAAGATTTTTGAGTTCTAATTTTTCCCCTCCCTCTCTTCTCCCCCGCCAAGACAGCGTGTAATCTGACATAGGCTATACATGTACAATCACATTAAACATACAGAAATGTATTTCTAACAAAAGGTCTTGCAGGAGCTCCCAGTTAGCCCCTTTGCCACATTTGTTTGAAGCTAGCGCCTACTTTCTCCTTGATTCTGTATATACTTATGAGAGAGTGTGCCCCTAATTAGGGGTAGTGCTGCTTCATTCCAACTGTTCTTATCATGCTGCCTTACAATTTAAATACCCTTTTCTAAAAGTTGATTAAATCTAGCTGGCTAATTAATATTAACTGATTATCAGGAGGAAAGATGCCTTTGAGGGCGTGTAAGCTATATTACTGGAGACAAATCCTCCTACCCTTAAAGGTTACTTCTAACACTTTGAGGGGAGAAGTAAAAGGCCATCTTCTGGGGACCCAGTGAGGCCAATTTGGGTAATGAGTTCAGAGACCCTGTCTGTTACATCTATATGTCCACATCTATGTCTACATGTATACACACATATATGAAAAAATAAAATTATAGAATCTCAGAGTTATAAGAGATCTTGCAGGTAACCTAGTCCAACGTCTTCATTTTTATACACAAGAAAACTGAGACTTGACCTAAAGAAGGGAGTGATTTGTCTAAGTTCTAGTAGTAGAACTGGGACCACAGCCCAGGTCTCCTAACTCTTAGTCCAGTGCTTAAGACCATTACAATATAGTGCTTAAGTCATTCCTCAGAAAAAAGTAAAAGGTCCCTACCCCATGGCCCCTGGCCAATAAATACATCTGCGTAAACAGCTTTCCATTCTTACAGCCCTGTATAGCTCACTGACCTGAAGCTTCATTTCAGGGCTCTTCTGCAAAAAGGTCTGTTTATAGATGGAGCACTGGAGTTTCAATTTCTTTGGTGGCACAAAGGAGAAGGAATTGTAGTCAAGACAAAAGACTTGAGAATTAGAAAGTATCTTATGTAAATATTTTATTGTTTTCCTGCCTTGTTGCACCAAGTTCCTTTAGACAAGTGCTTTAAATCAATGTGTTTTCCTATTACAGAGCCAATAAAAATAAGCATTTCTTCACAGGCTTTCCAGACTTCAAAATTCTATTTAATTACCTTGGTGCAGCAGAAAGAACACATACTGCTCTCTGACCAGAGGACCCGACTTCATATTCCAGCTATACCATTTTCTACATACGAGTTTTTAACATCTCTGATCAAAAAAATTAGGGGTTGGACTAGATGATTTCTAAAGTCTAATTCTACTTTGATGATGCTAAGATTTTGTGTGGCCCTTCTGGTCACATCTACAGCTATGATTGCTTTGGAGATATATGCTCCACATTTTATCATGTATTTTTTACATTGCTGGGGACCAGGAGACTTAATTAGCCATGTGACTTCAGATGTACATTACATTATTTTGAGGGGTCCTACTTTCCTCCATTGTAAAATGAAGCCTTGGACTAGATCTGATCTTTAAGGCTCCTTCCAGCTCTGACATTACGGATTCTAAGGCCCCTTATTGTGCTGACATTCTATTTTCTGTAAGATTCCCTCCAGCTCTGAGACTCTAAGTTCTTGGGTTTCTTTCAACTCTAGCACTTTCTTATTTTGCCCCCTTCCCTCCTCTGCACTCCTTACCTCAATTAAACTAGGAATAAGCTCAATACAAGAACAAGAACTTCAATTTCCTTTATAATAAATTCTACACAGGACTAAAGTTACTAAATCTAGTTAGTATTAAGCAAATCCCGTTGGATAATACAGGTCCCATAACACTTCGTTTGTTTGACTGTGCCCAGAATGAAGGTAGTTTTCTATACAAATAACTTTTCCAGGTAAATAAAACTTCAAAGTATGCTATTAATATCTATTACTTGTCTTATTCCCCTACAAGACAACAAGCTCTCAGAAGGCAGGAACAATATCTTATATGTATCTACCCTAATGGAAAGCACAGGGATTGCTTGGTACACAGTAGGTACTTACTCAAAGTTTGTTGAACCATATCATAGTAAGTGCCCAAATATTTTAAAATGTTAATCTTTTCAAATGGAAATGTTTCTAAGAAATATTTTGCACTTCCCTTCATCCCTTTTTTTTTGTACTTTAAGATGATTAATTTTGGGGGCGGCTAGGTGGCACAGCGAATAGAGTATCGGTTCTGGAGTTAGGAGGATGTGAGTTCAAATCCAGCCCCAGACACTTAACACTTACTAGCTGTGTGACCTTGGGCAAGTCATTTAACCCCAATGGCCCTGCCTTCCCTCCTCCAAAATGCAAAAAAAAAATATTATTAATTTTATTAAGTATATAGAGGGTGTCTCAAAAGTCTTAATGCAGTTTTAGGCTTTAATGTCTCACAGGCATCTCAAACTCAACATGACCAAAACAGAACTCGTTACTTTCCCCAGCACTTCACCTCACTCCTCTTCTGAACTTCCTTATTTCTACAAAGGTAATCACTTTCCTTCCAGGCACCAGATTCACAACCTTGGTATCTTCCTCCCTCATTCCCAGGGTCCAGTCAGTTGCCAAGTTTTGTTGATATTGGGAGTCTAAGAACTGGAGTTTCAATCTTAGCTCTGCCATTAACTACCTATGTGACTCTGAGGAAGTCACTCAGCCTCCCTAGGCATTAGTTTCTTCATCTGTAAAATGAGGAGGTTGGACTCAATGACCTCTCAAATTCCTTTCACTTCCAGATGTACAATCCTGTCAACATCTCTCCCATGGTTGCCCTTCTCCCCACTCACACAGTTCAGAATCTCCCTTCCCTTCCCGTTTCCTTATCTTTCTCTTCCTTTGTATTCCCTTTCCTCCCCCTTCCCTTCCCTTGCCCTTCCCTTTCCTTCCTTTCCCTCCTCTTCTTTCTCTTCCCTTGTGTTCCTTTCCCTTCCCCTCTCTCCCCTCCCCCCCTCCCCTTCCTTTCCCCCTCCTTTCCCTTTCCTTGCTTTCCATTCAATCCCCTTCCATTCTTCTTTCCTTAACTATGGCAATACCTTCCTAATTGGTCTTCCTGTTTACAGTCTCTAATCCATCCTCTACATATGCCTTAACCACAGTTCTGACCATGTCTCTACCCTCTTCAATAAGCTCTAGTGACTCCCTACTGCCAGTTTGGCATTTAAAACCCTTCACCCTGTCTCTGGCACACCTTTCCAGTCTTATTTTATATTATAAACCTTCATAACATTCTACATTCCAGCCAAATTCACCCACTTGTTCTCTATACATGACATCCAGAGAATCCCTAGCTTCCTTCAAAGCTGAGATCAGATGCCACCTCCTACATGAAGCTTATCCTGATGCCCCAGCTGCTAGCATCCCTCCCTCAAAACTGTGTATTCTGTTTTAACTCAGATGTGTATACAGTTGTTTCCCATTGCCCTCTTAAACAAATAATACCAAATTTAATTAAATGAGTCAGGGTCATCACAGTAAGCATTAATTATTGTATAGGGAGGGCCGTAATACAATGATGTTCCCACTTTCTACTGAGGTGTGTGGTAGGTTTTTTGCCTCTATGATAAATGTCTAATTTGTTGGGCTTTATTTGGGTTTCTGAGTCTTTTTTTATGGTTCTCTTGTCTCTTGCCATTGGTGGACACTACATGTTGTTTTCAGTGTAACTGCATCTAGCAACATCCCTAATTTATTGCTTCTAACTTTTTGTAGACTGGGAAACTAGCTCTCCGAGTTTATTAGAACTTTATAAATTATCAGTAATTAGGCCAAGAGCATAAAAAGCTGTCTTATGAGTAAAATAGAGCACTTTAGTGCATCTGTGTTGAAGATGATGACTTTGTTGCATCTATTTCAGTATCTTAGAGACCATTTTTGTTTCTTCCTGGTTGCTAGATGAGGGACCTTGGGAGTCGTGTATATTCTCTCAACCAACTTTTACTGAGCAACAATTATGTCAGCAGATATTGTGAGCAGCCTCTGAATGACTGAGCTATGACTGTACTTTAGAAAAGACACCTAGGCAGATGAAAGCAGTATGGTATGATGGGAAACAACAACTCTGACAACATGACCAGGAATCTGGATAAAAGGGTACTGGCTCAGTCTCTACTGTAGATTCTCTATGTGACCCTGGGCTTTCATCACCTTTCTGGAATCTATTATCCTCTTCTGGAAAATGACCTGGGGAAAATTCTACTTTTTTTTTTTTTAATACAGTCTTATTTATTTTGTTAAATATTTCCCAATTATATTTTTAAAAATTTTAACATTCATTTAAAAAAATTGAGTTCCAAATTTTCTTTCCCTCCCACCCCTCAAAAAGGCAAGTAGTATATCAATCATACATGTGAAATCATGTGAAACATGTTTCCATTTTAGTCATGTTGCAATAAGAAAACACATAGAAAACCAAGAAAAAAAAATTTTTTTAAAGCAATTGGGGTTAAGTAACTTGCTCAAGGTTACACAGCCAGTCATTATTTTATATGTGGGTGCTCATTTTCTCAGGCCAGGACTGATCCCGGGTCATCCTGACTCCAGGGCCGGCATTCTTACTCACTATGCCACTTAGCTGCCCCTAAAACCAAGAAAATTTAAGAAAGTTTAAAAAGTCTGCCCTCAAAATCCATCAACTCACTCTAAGAAGGTAGATAACATTTTTCATCATGAGTCCTTTGGATATGTCTTAGATTGTTGTCTGGGGCAAAATTCTGAAAGCAAAATAAGTTTTAAAAGTAACTGTGCCTCCTTTCCCTTTTCTGACCCATTTTCTCTTCCTATATCTAGGTTCATTATGCTCCAAGATGCTTTGTGCTGGTAACTCCTGACATTCCTACTATGAAAACATCCAGGAGGCCATGGGCACAAAGAGCCCTGGTCTTCGTCAAGAGATTAACATTAACCATCTGTTTGACCTTGGGCAAGTCACAGAATGTCCACAAAATGGGGGGATTGGACTAAACCATTATAAGGTTATTTCTAATTCTAACATTCAGAGGGTCTATGATGAACACTAATACTTCAGGGTGAATTTGTTAACTTTCCTAAGAGTATTTTGTATTTTTAAAAAAGAACCTACTAGAAAGGAACTCAAAGTAATGAATCTCTAATGGTTGAATTTCAGAAACTGTAATGGGAAGTGGGGATACTATTTCTGGATCTTCCTGGGGCCCCTCAAATTAGACCACACAGACCATCACCTATTCCACAAGCCCTGCTATTTGTACAATACAGAAGGCCCTGGATGACTCAGAATTCTTATTTCCTGACTCCAACTTTAGCCTGGGGCAGTGGGAAGTGGTAGAGAAGCAGTAGGTGATTCTTTCCGGTGCAAAGGTAAACAAGCTATTTATCAAGGCTCTTCCAAAGAAAATCTCTCCCTGAGGTCTGAGTCATAGTGAAAACAGGAAACCTACTCCTCTTTCTCCTCTGCTGGCCATCCCACATGCCCAATGTAGTCAACATAACTTTGAAAACACCCTCATAAACTCCCCCTGGAGCCAATGCCAAAGTGGTGCTACGTGCAAGGGGCTGTCATAGCAGGGAACATTGCGAATGCACAAGAGTGCTGCTGGGTCTTGAAAAGATTAATGTCAGAGGCAGGGAACTTTTAAGTGAGAGTGCCACAAACAAGCCATGGGAGAGGGGATTTCCTAAGCAGTACCCTTGAGGCATCTGATTTAATTTACTCAATTATGGCATAATTGTGAAACTGTACACAGTACATGGCATTTTGAGTCTACCCTTCTCTCTTCCTCTTCCTCCTCCTCCCCCCCCCACGCCCAGTGTACTTCTATTTTTTAATGTTGGGAGTAGACATTGTTAAAAGATGTTTCATCTCTAACCTTAATATATAAACTATTATATTCAGTTTTTACAATACAGGCCTGACATAGAACCACAGAATCTCATGTTGGAAGGCATCTTAGAAGTCATTTCGTTCATGTCACTACTTAATTTCCAAATCCCTTTACAACTTCCCCGATGGAGGGCCACCCTGGCCCTGTTCGGACTGTTCCAGTGATGGGGAACAATCTAATTTGGTAAATGATCTATCTGAATGGGGAGATGGCAAGCTGGCTACTACAATGATGATGACTTGTGCAAAAGAAATTGCATAATAGACATCAAGGACATGTACAATCAGAAAAGGAGGTGGGGTTGGTATAGCAAAAAGGAAGGGAGAAGAAAGAAACAGTGTAGGAGCCGTACTTTTATCCACAAAGTATTAAAAGACAAAGTATTAAAAGAAGGTCTCTGGTTCACTGGGGAGATAGGCCCTCTAGAGAAGATTTATACAGCAACATGGGTGAGATCTATTCAGGATGACAAGGCACAGGTGGGTTGTGATTCCCACCAGAGAGAGGAATACTCACATAATATAGGATCATGGGTCCATTGATGTATCACCATGTACCCATGGAAAATAAGAGGTTCTAACAAGCTTCTGTACCACCGTCAATAATTAGGTGGCTCATTCCTTCAACATATAGTTATTGAACACCTACTGGAGGGCAATGCAGTGTCCTAGGTCCTGAAGGGAAATAGAGAAATTTAAGATGTGACCAATGCCTTGTAAGGGCTCTATCAATCAATAAGCATTTACTAAGTGCTTACTATGTGCTAGGTGCTAGGGCAAGAAAGACAAAAATAGAATAGTCCTTGCTCCTCAAGGAGCTTCTATCCTGCTAGGGGAAACCACATGTACACATTTCAGTATCTATTAAAAATACTCAAAATAAATACAGAAAGTAATTTTGGGAGTTGGCATCAGCAGCTGGGAGGATCAGGAAAGGCTTCCTGAAGAAGGTGGCACCCAAGCCATTGAGGGAAACTGAGAAGCAGCAACAAGGAGGCATGAGAGCAGGGGGGCCAGAATGCACAAAGAGCGGGAGAGGAGAAACGAAGCAAGGCCACTTTGGCTAAACCAAAGAATGAGAGAAAAGGAGTAACAGATAACAAGCCAGATGGATATGCTGGATCCAGGCTGCAAATGGCTGAGAAGGCCAGAGAGTTAATATTTGAACCTGGGGATAAAAGGAAGACACTGAAGCTTATGTCGCTCACATTCTACTTGAGGGCACCTGCACAAAGTACTGCCTTACCTACTGAAGAGTCATATAATAGGGATTTAATGAATAAATAAGCCAAAAGGTAAGAAAGGGCATAGAATAGCAAAATGTATGATATATAGATAACTGCTAAAGCAGCTCAAGGAAGGAAGAGTAGAATTTAGATAAGATTCATTAGACAAAGACCTTATGAAGGAGGGAAGATTTAATTTGGATTTTGAAGGATGGGAAGATGTGGAAGTTCAGAGGAGAGTAGGCAGGCTTTCTAGGCAGAGGGAACAGCATGAGCAAAGGCATGATATCAGGAATCATAGATTGTCAGTGATGTAAGGTAATTATAGTTCAAGTTCTTCACTTTATAGATAAAAAAAATGAAGCCCAGCAAGGCCAACTGGCATGGCATAGTTGTTGTTGAAGATGTTTGTAAGGCATCAGGGTAGGCACAGATTGATAGGAACATAAAAACATAGGAATATAGGATCTAAAACTCCAAGAAGATTGCAATCCAATGCTCTCACTTTTACAAATGCCTTTTATTTTCTTCTCTTTAAAGGAAGTTTTTATTGATCTTTTGATTTTTTACATCATTACATTTTCCCCCAACTCCTTTTCAGAGAGTGTTCTTGTATAATTTTTTAAAGACAAAAAGAAAAAGGGGGTAGGAGAATCAACATAACTCATCGCTACATTAAAAAAATCTGAAAATATGTAGCTGTCACCTCTGCAAAGGGGTCAGGAGTCTTGTCATATTTCTTCTTTCAAATCGTGTTTGTCCTTTATAGTTTTCCAATGTTTATTTTTTATTTTTTGTGGTTGTTCTTTCCATTTCCATTGTTTTAGTCTTTGCATATCGTGTTTTTTCTGGTTCTACTTACTTCACTTTGCATCAGTTCACTTCTCTGGATTCATAATAGTCATCATTTCTTATAGCACAATAACATTCCATCCCGTCCATACACCAAAATTTATTTAGCCATTCTAAAATCAATGAGTATCTATTTTGTTTCTAAGTCTTTGCTATCACACAAAGTACTGCAACAAGTATTCTGGGGTATAGGGGGACTTTCTTCTTATCAATGGCCTCCTTAGGGTATAAGCCCAGTTGGAGAATCTCTGGAGCAAACGGCATGGACATTCTAGTTATTTTATTTGCAATAACTGCAAATCACTTTCCAGAATGGCTGAGCTGATTCACAGCTCCAACAACAATGCACTAGTGTGTCTATCTCCCCACAACTCCTCCTACAACACTAACTATTCCCTTCTTTTATCTTCTTAGATAATTTGCAGGATATGAAGTACAACCTCAGGACTGTTTTGGTTTGCATTTGTCTTATTATTAGTGAGTATTCTTTCAAATGTTTGTTATGGTCTGAGATTCTTCTTTTGAGAACTGTTCATATACTTTAACCACTATATATCTATCTATATACACACACACACCATATATGTGTGCGTGTGAGTGTGTGTGTGTATAGATAGATATACAGACATATACATATATACATCTATATACACATATGTATATATGTGTGCACATACATATATGTGTTAATTGTTTATGTATCTTAGATACCAAAACCCTTATCTGAGAAATTTGATAAAAAGATTTTTCCCCATTGGACCACTTTCTTTCTTCTTCTAGTTACATTAATTTGGTTTGTGCAGAAGTTTCATGTAATCAAAGTTATCTACATTATCCCTTGTAATTACTTCTCTCTCTTATTTGGCTAAGAATACATCTCTTACCCTTAGCTCCAAGAGGCATGTGACCTGCTTCTCTTCAAAATTTTCTTAATAGTATAATCTCTAATATTAAGATCACTTATCTATTTAGAATGTATTATGTATGGAATATGATATAAAGCGTTTGTCTAAGTCTAATTTCTGCCAGACTACTTTCCAGATTTCCTAGCAGGTTTTAGAAAGCTAGACAGTTCTTTCCTGAGTGATTTATATTTTCTAGTTTATCAAATACTAGGTTATTGAGTTCCATTGTTTCTGATTCTCCCTTGTCTAGTTGGTTTCATTGGTCTACCTTTCTATTTTTTTAACCAATACTAGGTGGTTTTGATGAGAGCTATTTCATGATAAGATCTTGAGATCTGGAAGTAGCATCTCTCT
Organism: Gymnobelideus leadbeateri; assembly: GCA_011680675.1. Taxonomy (NCBI): domain Eukaryota; kingdom Metazoa; phylum Chordata; class Mammalia; order Diprotodontia; family Petauridae; genus Gymnobelideus; species Gymnobelideus leadbeateri. The sequence goes on from WOXC01002239.1 coordinate 466,495, forward strand.
TTCATCCCTACCTCTTTTCATTATTCCCTTAATATTCTAATCTAGATAATTTATTTTTCTCAATTTTATTTTTATTATCTCAAGTTCTATGAAATATCACTTTGATAATTTGATTGGTATAGTATTAAAACTGTAAGCAAACCTTGGTAGTATCAACATTTTTTATGTGAGGTCATAAAAAGTATAGATTTAAACTAAAAAAGGCTATCTGGTTCAATGCTCTCATTTCATAAATGAGGAAATGAAGACTCAGGGAGCTTAAGTGACCTTCTCAAGGCCACATGGATAGTTACAAGGGTCAGAGGTCAGAGGTAGGATTTGAGTTCTGGTTCTTAAGTTATCAAAGCTGGAGTCTTAATCATCTGAATCAAAATTTGGGCTCTGTTCTAAAGATCATGTACCAGATTAAGAAGGACTTTGGAGGGGGTGGCTAGGTGGCGCAGTGAGTAGAGCATCAGCCCTGGAGTCAGAAGGACCTGAGTTCAGATCCGGCCTCAGACACTTAATGCACACACAAACAAAAACCTAGACATGTGGCCTTGGGCAAGTTACTTAACCCCAATTGCCCACCAAAAAGCAAAAGAAGGGCTTTAGATGAGGAGCTTGAGCGTTATTCTGGGATATTCTGGGAGGCTATGGAACAGGAAAATGACATGATACCACCAGGACTTTAGGAAGATAATATCCAAGAGAAGTATAAAGGGTAGCAAGGAGGAAAGAGAAGATATGTCAGAGGGACCACTAATATCATGGGTTACATCATCTCACTCAAAACTAGAGCTATCCAAAGAAAAGTCTAATATAATAGCTACCCTATTAGGGTCAAAAGTCCTAACCTAAGACAACACAATTATAAATAAGTCTCACACTATGCATCTGTCCTGGAACCATAAGCCACAATGACAAGAATGTTTTCTCATCGAGAAATTTTAAGGACTGTTATTAAAGAAATTACCTTTAATTGGGTTAAACTGAAATCAGTTTGTTAGGAAATTGTGCTTGAAGATCATGGCTTAACAACCAAGGATTGGTCTAGGAAAGAAAAAAAAATAATCGTAGGAGCTCACCTTCCCATAGGGCTTTAGGATTGAGAAAACACCATCCTCACAACTGTAAGGCAGGGTGTGCAGGTCAGACTATCTCTACTTGAACTATAATGGAACAGAGGAGTTCAGAGGTGCTTGGTGACTGACCCAAGGTGATCCAGCCCCCAAAGCTCAGAGCTACAATCTCAACTCAGTCTTTCGCTCTGATTCCAGTGCTATTTGAACTATACTTATACCAACAAGCAAATGCTATTGGCTTCTTAGAAGAATGAGAGGCACTAACACTGAAGGAAGGACCAATGAAGGCTGGAGTCTACTAGACACAATAAGTCTACCCTGTGTGTGGGTGCACTGAGACATGCCATTAAGATTGAGGTTTTCATAATTCATTTCAAACGGTCTTTAACACATGCACGAGAAACTGATTTGGGCTTTTATAAGGTATGATTACTCTGACTCTGTTTACATACAGCAGACATTAGGCCCAGCACAGACTTTTGGGACACTAAGAAGAAAGCTCTTGCTTGACAACAGTATGCAAGCCAAAATTTTAAATAAAAATTAAGCAACTGGTCTTGTGACCTTAGCATTTCAAGAGAAAACCATTTCTGTATCATATGCCTTCAAACCACATAAACATTTTTGAAAATGACAGGGTAAAAAATATGGAAAGGAAACCACTATTAAACTTTTATAAAGAGAAAAAGATCACCTCTTAAAACTAGAAAGTATTTATAACATGTGAAATGGAAACTACAGGCCAAAGAAGATGGGAGAAAACGTGCTAAGGGTTTCTGCTTTTTTCTGTTGTTGTTGGTTTTTGGTTTGTTTTATTTTAAATCCAAACATTATTCTGGATGACTTTTCCTGTGCTGCTTCAGAGGAAATGGATGTGGCAGAGTCAGAGGGGAAGGAAAGCCTGCTTCTGCCCAGCAAACACTCTTGATATGCCATTCCAAATAGGATGATACCAGGGACAAAGAGGAGAAAAGCACTGGCCTTAGGGTTAGGAACCCCAGGTTCAAATTTTGGTTTTGAATATTTTTACCAGTAGGAGGCAGCTATGTGGTGTGGTGGCTAGGGTGCTGGGTCTGCAATCGGGAAGATCAGAATTCAAATCCAGTCTCAGACACTTACTAGCTGTGTGACCCTGGGTAAGTCACTTAACCGGTTTTGTCTTATTTTTGTCTTACTCCACTGGAAACCAATCCAGTATCATTTTCCAAGAAAACCCCATGGACATCATTGGTGTGCTATAGTCCATGGGGTCACAGATAATCAGACACAACTGGAGAACTGAACAATAACAACAAATCACAGTAACACCCAGAACCTAATGTGACTCTGGTTCCTTATCTTCAAAATGAATACTATTACTTATGTGGCAGCTAGGTGGTACAGTGAATAGATAACTGGGCAGACTCATCTTTCTGAATTCAAATCTAGCCTCAGACACCTCCTAGCTGTGTGACCCTGGGCATGGCACTTAACCCTGTTCACCTCAGTTTCCTTATCTGTGAAATGAGCTAGAGGAAATGGCAAACCATTCTAGTATCTTAGCCAAGAAAACCCCAAATGGGGTCACGACTGAACAATAACAATGACCCAATAACTACTTATTCATTTTTGCAAACCTTGAAGTATGACAGTAGTGTGTGAATATTTTCAGGGGAAAAGGACATTTTGCCTGTCGCTAGAAGCTTCCATGGCTCCTAGTGAGTAAAGATGCCCTAAGAAGCTTTTGGAAACCAATGGTGTCAGAAAAACTGCAGCGCCACTGAGGATACCCAGAGAAGACCCAAGCCTCCCACTATTAAATTCACTTAGAAAACCAGCTCTGGGCTGTGCTTTGTGCTGCTGTGGGGAAGCCAAAGCAGGAGCCAACATTTTCCCACTGCTCTCAAACCTGCTGATGATTCCTTCCCTCAAGTTCACAGAAAACAAATCTTCACCTCCCACCCCAAAGCTTCCAAGCTGGTGACTAGACGAGCTCGTGGGTTGGCCATAAGGAGAGGCAGCATAGTCCAGTGGAGAGATTTGGAGAGAATGCTATATCCTGTTTGAGTTGGCTATGGGAATGCCAAACCCTTTCAGTGTGAAATGCAGCTTGAGTTCATTTGAGTGATAACAGCTTCATACCAATAACCTTCCTTTTCACAAAGCTGACCTATTTTCCATACTTATTAAATGATTGTCATTAAGCCATTTGAAATTTCATATCCTCATCTGTAAAATGGGTTTTAAAAAATCCCTGTTAGGGGCCGCTAGATGGCGCAATAAGTAAAGTGCTCGCCCCAGAGTCAGGAAGACCTGAGTTCAGATCCGACCTCAGACACTTAACACACACACACAAAAAAACAAGCCGTGTAACCTTGGGCAAGTTACTTAACCCCAATTGCCCTCCAAAAGGCAAAAAATGAAAAAAAAAATCCCTGTTTCACAGGACTGCTGTGATAGAAAGCTCCTTGAAATAAAAGTACTGAAGGATAATTATTGTCATAAAATAAATCCTTAGGATGCAAATAGTTACTGACTATTTAGTTACAAATATTTACAAAACAAATAGTTACAAAATATTGGCAGTTACTGACTAGTAGTACTGTATTAGTAGTACAGGTAGTACTTATAGTACTGAATCATAGTGCTAAGCCACCTCAGAGAAGGTGAAGAGGGGAAATCTTAGGAAGCCTAAAGGGGAGAAGAATATAAGATCAGAGAAATTATCTCCAAGCCCAGAATTAGGAAAAATGGCAAGGCAGGAACTTCTACAGGAAAAATTAAGGTGATGAATAAGCCGATGTCAATCTTTAAACACTTGCTTTAAGAGACATCTAAAGCCTGAAGTTCTCTGCACATGAGGTCGATTTCTTCTAATTCTTTGGTTACTGAAAATGTTAATAGAACTCAGATGATTTGGCGGGACATTATCTTACGGTGCTTCCCTCTGCCAGCAGAGACAGGCTTATAGGTATGTGAGCAGAAGAAAAGAGAGCCACAAGGTCATCAAGCAGGGAGTTTCTTTTACCTCTCTCCCTCCTCAATGCTTTCTATGCAAGGTAGGGCAGAAAGACACACACACACACCAAGTGTCTCACTATATTGCCTGACTTGGAGGTTTCATTGAAGGCATGCCATGGTTTTCTTCTTCTGACCTGGAATGACTTCCCTTTTAGGATTTATAGCTGGAAGCAATCATCTGATCAGAGAGCTGGGTGCAGCAGATAGACTGCCAGACTTGTAATCTGGAAGACTTGAGTTCAAATCCAGCTCACTAGCTATGTGACCCTGGGCAAATCACTTCCCCTCTCCATTGGTTTCCTCATCCATAGAATGGGGGCACCTGCTCATGGGGTTGTTGTGAAGATGAAATGAGGTATCTGTAAAGCACTATCTGTACAAATATTAGCCATCAACTGGTCTAACCCTTTCTTCATTTTGCACATGAGAAAATTTTGCCCAAAGTCAAGCAGGTAGTAACAGAGGATGGACTTGAATCCAGCTCCTTGGACTGTAGGAGCCCATGACTAACTCTTCCATGAAACCTTCCCCATACTCCAGCCTAAAAAAGTCCACCCTCTGACCCCACCCCCCGGAACTAGATTCTAAGCCCCTTCAGGGGAGGTGGTATCTTATAGGTCTTCGTATGTTTTTGCAGACACTGTAACACAGCTCACACATACTGAGAGTTTGTTTTGTCTGTATCCATAGTCCTTAGCACGGTGCCTTATACATAGCAGGAACTTACTAAATACTTAACTGGGTTAGAAGGAAATGTGATTTTATCAATGTAACTACTCCCTTCACTCATGTCGATTCCTTCCCCCTGCCCCCCAATCTTACTTGGTCATCTGCAAAAATAAAGAAGCTGTCACCTAGTGGTAACCAATCCCTCTAATGATGAACTTCCCCATTAGCTAGAGACCCATCCTCAGACAACAGCCTAGCTGGTAGTCCATGGCTGGGTCTGTACTCAAAATTATTCCCATTTCCTAGGGCCTGCCAGAACTTGCTCTCTATGGGAATAATCTTAGAGAACCCAGGGTCACTTATCAGGATGATTCTAAAAAAACATCAGGGAGAGTACATTAATGGAATCAGGTCTTATATTAGGTAGCTTATAAATACTAATATTCTTTCACAATTCTTTCATAAGACCTGGCTTATTTCTTTCTTGCTGGCCTCATTTTGCCCTTCTTTCCCCCAAAATCAGTCTATGTAGCTTGCGAAGTTACCCCCTTGTGGCCTTCACAAAGTTCTCTCGGAAACACCATATTTTTAATGCAGCCTGAAGAGAAGCCAGAGTAACAATAACTCTGTCATTAGATATAAATTACTGTTTGTCAATTATATCCTGCCATAGAGTGCAGGGAAATGAAGACCTGCATCTAGACTGGACATGGAACTAGTTTGCAGAAAACACGCCATGCACTCTGCATTAAAGCAGATTACATGTATGAATCCTTGGATTTCCTGTTTGGCACCAAAGTCAATACAATAATAGCTTCATGTGGATATTTTTACTGTAAGATAAACAGACAAAGGCTCTGTTTTTAAATGTTTAGGATTTAAGTACAGTGCTCAGAAACACAATGGAGATTTCTATATACCTTCCTGTAAAATAATGCCATTATCAGGCAACAATCTAGGAATAGTGACAATGAACATGAGCATACCATGTTTTAGAATTCCAAAGTAACTCCAAACCCTGATCTAGACTTAAAAAAAAAAATTTTTAATTGACCCAAAAGGGCCATTTGGTACATCTGAGGAAAGCAAACTCATGCGTTAGGGAACTATTTTTCTTGTCCTCAGTCTATATTTTGCTACAACCTGAGGTTCAAGTTGCCACTGCTCTGGTATTACTCTAAATCAAGAGTTTTCCTTTCTCTCCACTCTCACAGAGCCCAGCTGTCCAGGCCAACTCTGGCCATCACCTTTCAATCTTGATGTATGTGTGGCAGGAGCTCCAAGCATCTGCCAGATGTTTATAAATAGATGGTCACTATTTCAGAAAGAATCGGGAGTCTCAGAAATGAACCAACTTTTCCACTGACACTGGTCATCCTGGAAGGAAAATAAGCCAATGAGCTGGTATGATGAGTTGGTTAGAGCTGACGGAAAGGCTTCTAAAGAGCAAATCAGGCATGGCAGTAGGGATGGAACCGCAGAGGAGCAATGGGAAGGCCCCTTCTTGTGTGCTGGAGGCCTGTTGATATCATGGTGGAAATCAAGAGTGAATACCACCTCTGGTGCTCTTTCCATACATGGGCCATGAGCAAGCCGCTTATCCTCCTGGGTTTCATTTCACTTTGCTCATTCATATAATGAGACATTTAGACAGGAATGGCTTCTGAGGCTCCTTCTGGCTCTAGCTCGGAACGAGAGCATTCAGATATTTTCAAGTAAAGGAGCAGATAACTGCAGACGGGGAATATGACTGACTACTAAAAAAAGGGGCAGTGTGATTTGGCCTGTCTTGGGCTTTCCCTATGCCTGGTTTCTTCCTCTTTTAAAGACTTCTGCCTCTTATTCTTCTTTTCCTCATAAGTTGAAAGTTCATGATATGAATACATTGATGTTATGTGAAGGAAAAATGACTGGCCTCTGGGCCCCACGGCCCCACTCCAGCTGCAGCTGTGGAAACATAGCTCTCAGTGTCTCATGTTGGTTCAGTTGATCATTCTTCCAAATATCCTCTCACACTCCGACCTAAGTATCTTATTCTTCAGACTCACCACCTTCCTCTGACTTATATTAAAGCCTGTTCCACTTATAATCATTGACCCCTTTAACTTCAGTGCCTAACTGATCACAAAGAAAAATGCATAAATGTATATGAATGCATATATGTATATGAACATGTAAATTCACATATGTATACACAAATGGATGTGTGCAGATTTATTCAGTCATTTCTACCACAAACCTGTTTACTTCAAATTGGTTGTGCTAGTATACATAGAGTCATAGATATACAGAATTGTCAAGGATCTTAGAAATCATGCACTCTGCACCCCTTCATTTTGTAAATGTGGAAACTGAGGCCTAGAAAGACTAAGTGATCTGCCCAAGGACACACAAGTAAAGAGCATAAGAGGTGGCACAGGCTGCCAGGACCTTTTGGCCTGAAATGTTATATATCAGCCATTCAGCACAAATGTCGTCCTATGCTGTTATTATTTAATACAGCCTACATCAGACCACAGTCATAAACTACTCACTCAGTCCCCACTAGGCCCATAGCATTATAGGAACAATATCAGGGTTAATGCCCTAAAGCAAGGGAAGCAATTACAATATTTATTTATATTTCTACCAAATGGAATATTTAAGACTCAGGGCTTTGATTACTAGTGTAACTTTGCTTCAGTCTAAGCGCCCTGTGATGAACAAAATGCATCCAATGTAAATTTCTGTGGGAAATGAATTTCTATTGTCAACAGGATCTGTTTTAACTAAGATCTCTTGCATTCAGTAAACTCATTAGATTTGGTAGAAAAATTAAAATATTGGTTGAAGGTTAAGGAGCTAGATTTCCACTAAATGGACAGTGACTTGGTGTTCTCACTGAAGAAGCTTCTGTAATAGACTTGTATAACTTGGCAAAGACCCTGCAATGGAAATTTACTAGGGAGCCTGGATTTGAAGCCTTGGTAAGCAGAGCCTTTAGAGATGTTCTGAAGAGGCCAAGCCCAAGAAGAAAGGGAGTGTTTCCCTACTAGCTTTCTGGGCAAGGCCAGATCAGGTCAGATGTCCTTCTTGGGATATTTCTTGTGGCTATGTCAGGAGCTGGGGGAAGCAGAAATTATACCCCTCAGTACTCCCTGGGTTACCAATCTGGGAAATGCATCCAAGGGGCCTCAGTAGAAGGGATGAGATTTTTACTCCTCTCAGGAGAACATAAAATACCTGACTGCACTTCAGAAAACTGGCCTGACGGCCATGCCTGCAACAATGATGAATGGCACCTAAGCTCTACCTCTGATTTCTTTGGCTGACCTTCCTCCCCCGGAGAAGATTGTTGTCTTTATTATTTAACATGTATTTTAATGGTTTGTCAAACAGCTTTGACCTGTCTTTCTTTAAGAACCATGTCTGACACATTTCACTTTGGGTTTCACACCAAGAACCCAAGACTCCTATTCTAGAAGACATCTTTGTTGAAAAGATGTTGATGTTTTGACTTGTGCTTAGAAAAAAAGTTGCTCTTTTCTCCAGGAGAGGGGACTGATAAATGCCTAGGCTTTGTGATCCTTGGATTTCATATTGGCATATTGGGTTCCATATATGAAGCTGGGCTATCACATAGTGGTCTGCTTTTCCAAGAACAGCTTTGTAAAGCTAAAATACTTCATGGCCACAAATTTTTACTTCTTGCAATTCACACAAATACTATAATCTCTTGCAACATTTGCTTCATTTAAAATGCACTTTGCTAAAAAGAAAAGATTAGTTCTTAGGCCTTTTTTTTTTTGGTGTCAGTGTTTGGTTTGTAATGTGCCAAAAGGTTATTTCCCATATGTGAAAAGAAAGCTGGCACCAGGTCCATATGAAATAAACTCCTGGCAAAGGCCAAGCTGAAGCTTGCCATTGAGAAGATTAGATTCTCAAGAAAGTCCTTCTACAGTTTCCAAAATCCACAGGCTTAAAAAGTATAAACATATACATATTCAAATTTGAAAAAGAAGATATATTTTTAGTATTCAGTCGTGTTCTCCTCACAGTCATTTGGAGTATCATGAAAAACTTTAATATCTAAGTGACATATGCTCATATCAAATCACTTGTGCATTGTGGTTAATGATGAAAAAAGGGAAATTATGAATTACTTTATTTTATTCAAGCGAGAATTTGAAGATCATGGTTGTCTTTCTTATTTGCTTAATAAATGGTATGATTCCAAATTTCCCCCACCAGCAAGGCTAATTATTAGCTCATGTTTGGTGTGTGTGTGGCTTTTCTTCCAATATTTCTACCCATGTTTTGCTTCACTTTTCAGGGGATATTTCAGTTATCTACGACAGATTGTCTTGCCTCTTCCCTCATAAATTCAAATATGCAAACCAAACCAAACCAAACCAAAAGGGAAATGGAAACGTACCATCCGAAGCTGTGGTGAGTGGTTTGATGTTATAAATCAGGAGGTTCAAACTAGGCTCCCTTTAATCTCGCAAGGCATCTCTTTGGGGGTCCCTGAAGGACAGAGTAGACATAATGGACATGTTAACGCTAAATCAGGGGCCAGAGTCTGGGGGCAGCACTCACCCCACTGAAGGGCTGGCAGCCTTCTAAAGTATGAAAATTGCTGCTGGGAGGCATGTCATTTTGGAGTGCATTCTTATAATGCTAGGATGTTTCTGGAAGAACAGCAGGGACCTACTACAGAAAAAGAAACTAAAGGGCATTTTGCAAGTGGCCTGGTTTCAGATTTGTATATTCATGGGTTATTATTAATTTGGAAATTAACATTCTATCTAGAGCACCTGGTCCTGCTGCTTTGATTTATCAGCCTGTTTATGCTTGCAAATGATCAAGCTGTTTTCTCTTTATTTCAACTTGGTTTTGTAGCATTTTATGTTTTAATTAATGTACTATAGGAGAGACTTTTTACTGAAATGTAAAAATTGGAAGTTGGAAAAACACCCACATGCTTTTAGTATGATCTTAATAAATCCAATGGACTCAGTCAATGCTTCTAGGCACAAAACATGTAACACTCATGACTAAATCGATCTACTGATTTCAAAGTTTGAGGTCCTAGGGCCTTAGCTCACACCCCTCTCTAGTTCCATTCTGATCCACCTTATAGAACAAAGAAGGCCAAGCACCAGACAGGAGAAGAAGAAAAGCTTCCATTCACAGAAAGGCGTGGTTCTTATTTGTCCATATCCTCAACTCTTGTGGTCCTGCCTTCTCCCCTTCACCCTCAGCCAAAGTAGAAATTCTGAAAGATCCCGGCAGGTCCAAACATGTTCCCTTTTAATTACATTACCTACCAAATTGCTGCAATAACTGATTGCCAGTTAAATAATTATAATCAAGTGCCCATTGTGTATAACAATCATTTAATGGCTGTTATCCTAAAATGCTGTAATAAAGGGAGCTTTAATGAAGAAAACTGGAAGCTTGCCAAGGTTTTATGGCAGAATGTTTAAAGAGAAAGAGAACCATAATCTGTATTTAAGATTAAGACAGGCCTTTAATCCAGATGCTCAAAATTAAACAAGGGAGTGTAGTCATGTTTTGATCAAAAGTTATTGCAAGCATAAAAGAAAGTAAAGTAAATGTTCTTTTTAAAAAAACTACAGTAAATTATATTAAGTAAGTGTTTGTACCCATTTGCTTTGGAAAAATAAAAAGAAGAACATCTGATTTTCATTTTGGACAAAAATACAGGGCTAAAATAAAGTATATTGGAATAGCATTTCATTTGAATTGTAAAATCTCATTGAAAATAAAGCTAGTTGCCATTCACAACCATTTTATTACCAGGAGTTATTTTCTTTCATTGGGCCTCTTTTTTTTTTTTTTCATTCTCAGTTTGGTAGGTTTGGCCTATCTTTGGGAAGTGCAATTAAAATCTCACACAAAGTCCTAATTGAAATGATTGTGATGATCTCAGCTCTAGTGAACAGTAGTTCTCATCAGGAAAAAAAAATAAAATAAAATAAACCACCACATAAAGCTGAGATCAACTGGCAGTCACTGCCGGTGTTTACGCAAGGAGAATTTGGCTAGCAAATGGAGACTGGGATTCTTAGAACTTGTAGCAGTTTTCTATGAACTGATGCACATACTCGCCAAAGACAAACAGGAACCTCCAAGTCTTGCTGAAGTGAAGGTCAGAAAAAAAATTAAGAGGACCAACCCTTTTCACGGGAAAGAAATACTATTCCCATGGGCTGGATCAACAATTGGATAAACCATCAGTCCCTCTTGTTCCTATGGAATGAGCTCCACAGGTGGTGGTAAAGGCCACTGGGAATCTTGCGGTGCAATGTAAACACTCATAGTACTTCAGCTTTGTTAGACTCTCCATTTACAACCAAGGACCTTGGAGAAACTCTTAGAAAGTTCAGGCATGACGGGACAAAAGGTTATCAGGGAAACCCAAATTATATGAAAGGTTTTCTTTCAATACAGTGCAAGATTGACTCCACAGGTGTCCACTACTCACATCCCTTTCTCTCCACCAACTCTTCCAGAAATACTACTGAATCTTCCAAAGTATCTTAAAAAGCACATCCCAACTCAAGCCCCACACTTAACATGCCATAGCCAAAGGCCAAAGAAGCTATCTCAAGTCCATGTCCAAGAAAAGGCACAGGGAGGGAGTCCTTTCTACTAGGTTGGACTGTTAAGGTGGTAGGATTCACCCACAATGATTCTTTAAAAATATGTCTTTGGAAGCAGAAGTAGTGAAATATTTATAAGTCAAAGAGTCTACGGGGGAGATTATTTATAAAAAAGGAATACATGCAACGTTTTCTAGCTATGGTATCTGAGTTCAACAGAAGAAAACAGCACAAAGAAGTTCTCAGACTTTGGTTTCCAACACATGTTCATTTGATCCCTACTAACTGAAATTCATTTTCAGAAAATGATGGGCATTTATATTCAATAGCATAGATATATTACAATAGAGATATATAATAGATATAATAATAATAGAGTGACTACAAAACAAAATAAAACTTCCAGTTTTCCCATCAATTCTTGTCAGAGGGAGCCCCTCTTCAAACAGTTTGTGTTCTTGGGTTTATCAAACACTAGACTTGAGTTCAACCTTTTATTTCTTGCCTATCTAATCTGATTCATTAATTTACTTTTCTATTTTGTAGTTTCAATGATAATTGCTTTATAATATAGTTTGAAGCCTGAAAGTGCTACTATACATTCATTTTTACATTAAAAAATTACTTTCCTTGATGTTCTAACTCTTTTGTTCCTCCAAATGAATTTTGCCATTATTTTGACTAATTATATAAGCTGTCCTCTTGGTAGCTGGATTAGCACAGCACAAAAACTGTAAATCATTTTAGGTAGTATCCTCATTTTTATTATAATGAGTAGCTCAACAATGAATAGCTCAATAATTATTTGACTTCCTTTATTTCTGTGGTGTTCTGTAATTGTATTTGTATAAATCTTGAGTGTCTTTGTAGATTGACTCCCAAATATTTTATGCATTGTAACGATACTATGAATGAGATCTAGTTTTCTATTCTTCAGCCCGGCTTATGTTATTGCCACATGGAAATGCTGATAATTTTTGTGGATTAGTTTGTATCTTGCTACTATAATGACTCTCCCTCTTTTCCCTTTCTCCTCTCCTCACATTACTCAGATCTCTCTTCCTCCATTACTCCCTTCTTCACTCCCGTCTCACAAGAAATGGCCTCCTCTACATGCACCCCTGATGCCAGTGAACCTCACTCTCTCCAGCAGATTCTTCTCCAGGTTGTTTCTACTCTGGTACTTATCTTCAATCCTTCCCTCTCTACTGGCTACTTCCCTGCTCCCTACAAACATGCGTCTATTTGTCTCCCCCATTTCCTCCCTCACTTGAGACATCCATTTTTATTACCTAACTTCCATGTTTCTTCTGCCCTTTGAGGATAAACTCTTCAAGTCTACCACAGGTATTTCCACCTTTTCTTGTCTCACTCTCCTTTTAACACTTACATTCTGGCTTCTAACCTCATCATTCAACTAAAACTGTTCTTTCCACAGTTACTCATGATCTCTTAATTGTCAAATATAAAGACTTTTTCTCAGTCCTCATCCTTTCTGATGTCTCTGTAGCCTTCAAAACTGCTGATCACCCTCTTCTCCTCAATCCTCTTTCCTCTCTAGGTTTTCATGACACTGCTCTCTCAGTTCCCTTCCTGTCTCAAAACTCCTTCTCAGCCTCCCTTGATAGATCTTTCTCCAACTGACCACTAACCATGAGTATCTCAGAGACTCTGTCCTGGGCCCTCTTCTCTTTTCCCTCCTTATGGTCTTACTTGGAAAGCCCATCAGTTTCCATAGATTCAACTGTGATCTCTATGCAGATAATTCCCAGATATCTATCAATCTGTCTCTAGCCCTAGTTTCTCTTGTGAGCCCCAGTTCCATACCCAGTCACTGCCTTTTGGACATCTTGAAACTGGATGTCCTTACAGGTGCTTACAGCACCTCAAACTCAACATATTCAAGGCAGAATTCATTCTCTCCTCCCACCCCGACCTCCCTTCTATCAAATTTTCCAATTAATGTTGAAGTTATTACCACCCTCCCAGTCAAACAAATTTACTACCTTGGTATCATCTTGGACTTAACTCTTGCACTCCCTCCATACCCCCAATTTTTTGCCAAGTTTTATTTCCTACCTTCACAAATCTCTAATATCTGCCCCTGTCTGTCCATTCACACAGTCTTTGTACAGGTTCTCATCACTTCATGGTTGAGCTACTGTGATAGCCTTCTGATTGGTTTTCCTGTCTCAAGTCTCTCCCCACACCAATCCATTTTCCTCCACTCACCTGCCTAAGTGTTAAAGTACAGGTGTGACTATGGCATTCCCCTACTCCAGAATCTCCAGTAGGAGCTCCCTATTACGTCTCCCACACAAAATAAAGTCCTCTGTCTTCACAATCTGAAGGCTTTCCACTTCATTGCCCTCCACATACTCTGCAATCCAGTCACACTGACACAGCACTTCATCTCCTGACTCTGTGCCTTTTTGTTGGCTGTGCCCCCCACCCCACCCCAGACCCAGTACACTCTCCCTCCATTCCACCTCTGGCCTCTTGGGCTTCTCTCAAGACTCAGTTCAAATGGTATCTTCTGCAGGAGGCCTCTTCCAGGCCTCTTACTTCCTAGTTCATTCCCTCTGAGAATGCCTTCTGAATATCTAGTCATTTACCAGTTATCTCCCCCATTATAACATGAGCTCCTTGGAGAAGGGGCTGTGAGTTTGTTTTTCCTTTCTTGTATCCCCTGTACTTAGCACAGTGCCTGGCATATAGCTGATGCTTAATTAATTCTTGGTGAGTGACTATTAATTGTTTCAATTAGTTTCTTTACCACTTTTCTGGGATTTCTAAGTTGACCATCATATTATCTATAAAGAGGGGTAATTTAATTTGCTCTTTACTGATGTTCATGCTTTTAGAAGATAAAGCAGATTATTGATTACATGAAATTTGAAAGCTTTAATACGAATAAAATGAATGTAGCTAGGTTAAAAAGGGAAATCTTAGAGGGAAAAATTGCTTCATGGGAATTAATGCAAATATATAAAACAAGAGCCATTCCCCAATCATAGATAGAAACAGTTTTCAAAAGAATTTCAAACTATTAACAACCACATGAGAGAGCAAAATAAATGATTAATAAAAGAAACTTTTAAATTGAAAGAACTGAGGTTTCACATCACGCTCAACAATTTAGCAAAGATAGCAAGACACAAAGTCAGTGTTGGAGGAACTATGGGAAGACAGGCACTGTAAGCAGAACTGTAAGTTGATCCAGCCATTCTGGAAAACAATTTGGAATGATGTAGGGGGTGGGGAGGAGTGACTAAAACACCCATACTTTCTCATCCAGTGATACCACTGTTAGACATACACCTCAAGGCTATTAAGGGCAAAAAGAAATGTCCTACAATAACCAAAATACTGACAGCAGCACTTCTTGTGGTAACAATAAACTGGAAACAAAGAGAGTCCATACTGATCAACTATGTAATAGTTTAAAACAGATTAGAGGAGAGATTAATGAAGGACTAGATTCAGATTAGATAAATGCCCACTGACTACTTGGATGAAGAGGATTGGTGGCAATGTCATTTTGCTCCACAAAATGACAAGTATGAGGGATATGGAGAAACATTGAAAGATTTTCATAAACTGAGGAAGGTCAGTAAGCAGAACCAGAAAAGGTGTTTACACAATAACTACAACAATGTAAACAAAGAGAGAAACAACGTGAACCAGGCTGCTATTTAATCTAAAAACCAACTTTAGCCCCAGAGAAGATCTGAAAAAATACACTTCCCTCCTTTAGTTGGAGATGGTGGGGGCCATGAGTATAGAATGTTTTGTGTGCTATCAGATGATACTGTCTTGGTTAGTTGTGATTAACTATTTTTCCCCCTTTGTTACAGGAGAAGGCTCACTGAGAAAGGAAGGAGGAAATACATACTTAGAAATAAGTTCAATGTAAAAACAAAAGGAGTATCAATGAAACTTTAAGAAAAAGAAAACCAAATTGACTACTACTAAATTACTACATAGACTCAGATGGCTAACTTAGGCATTTTACAGGGTAAGTTCAACAGACTCTTTCCATCCCCGGAAGCTTATTTTTTCTAGTGGTACTGAATATTCCTGTGCCTTTGTTCAAGTCACTCCCTATGTATGGAATGTCTTTCCTCTAACACTAATTGTTGAAATACTATCTATCCTTCAAGGTCTTGTCTATTCATTATGCTACATTCACAAAGCACTTTGGCTCAAAGGGCAGGAGTAGAGCTAGACAGGTGATCAGAGGAGAGAGTAATGCAGGACATGATGGTGGAATAAATGCCATCTGACTATTTGGATAGAGAGGATTGTTGGAGATAGTGGAAGACCTGAAGGTGGACTAATCATAATAAAAGTTCAAATACATACAGCATGTTAAGGTATCATCTGATAGCACATAAAACAAATCCCTACCCATCTTAAATGATTCTGGGTATCCAGCCCCACAATGACAAAGTTTTGACTGTGGTAAGACATTCCTCTAATCATAAAAACTTACATCAACATTTATCAAGAGGTGCCAACTGGAAGTAGTAACACCAAATTTAAAATTTAGAATACTTTGTTTTTCCCAGTGAAAAGGAGAGCCCTTTACCCAAAGATAACTCAACCAAGAAGGAGCAACATTAAGTACTATAGGATATCCATTCACCTTTGGTACCCATGTTTCCTAAATTGGCATCTATTTTTGCTGCATTCTATTCCCATGAAATCAAACCCTTGGGGAACACTAAGAGAAACACCTTGCTGATTTCAATCTTAAGTAATCAGTGGGCACTTACATCATGGTAGCTGTTGATAATAGTACTGGATAGTGAGAAGACTGTCTCATCCATGATCACCTCATCAATGCTGAGGGAGTTATGGGACTAATGCTCAGAGTTTTCCATAAATGATTAGCTTATTTTAAAAATGGTGGCTTTCTGAGGAACAATTGAATAGAGGATTCATGAAGACTAAAAAAGCTTTCACATTCCCTTCAAGGTCCAGTTCTGGGGCCACCTCCTTTAAGAGGTCTTTCCCACTTTCCTCCATTGTTGGTGCTCCCTTGCCAAAGTCCTTTACATTTATCTTGCATTTTCTTATTTTTAAACATCTTGTATCCCCAATCCCGCCTGCCCCCCAGTAGAATGTTAGCTTCTTGAAGCCAGGAATTATCTTGGTTCTGTATTTGTAACCCTTGTACCTTCTATCAATCTTCTCTTACTCTCTTCCAAACCCTCTATAACTTGGCTGCCAACCTGATCCGCCAGCTGAAAGGGCTTTCTCCTAAGTTATTGAAAACTCCTCTCCCTCTGCAACATATGACACTGTTGATTACACTGTCCTGGATAATCTCTCATGACGCTGCTCTCTCCCTACCTGTCCAACTGCTCCCTAGTCACCATCCAGACAACACCCACTACCTAGAGCACAGCCTCAGGCTCTTTCCCTGGCCCTTGTCTTGGTTCTATCTGTATTCTTTCCCTTGATGACATTAGCTCCCATGGCTTTGCTTATCATCTCTATGCAGGTGACTCTCAAATTTATATAGCCTGTCTGACTCTCTATAACCTCCATCTGGGCTTTTCTTGGCAAAGTTACTGGAGTGGCTTGCCATTTTCTTCTCTAACTCATTTTACAGATGGGTAAGCTGAGGCTTGAGGCAAACTTGGTTTGCCCAAGTTCACACAGCTAGTAATAATCTGAGGCCATTTTTGAACTCAGGTCTTCCTGACTCCAGACCCAGCATGCCATCCACTGTTCCACCTAGCTGCCTATATATATCTACAACATTTATTAAGTCCCTATTATGTGCCAGGCATTGTGTTTAGTGCTTAGATTACAAGTACAAAGAATGAAATAATTCCTACTCTAAATAAGCTGATATAATACTGGGGGAGAGAATATATACAAAGTATATGCAAAAATGCACACGCCACAAATATGTAGTTAATAAGTACACTTATCTCTCTATATTTAATCATTAAATACAAGGTAGTTTGAGAGGGAGGGCACTAGCAGTTGGGGTAAGGGTCAAAAGATATATCACCTGCCAAAGATGGTGCCTGAGTTGAATGTAATAGAAAAAATGGAATCCATGAGGCAGAGGTAAGGAAGAGTGACCCAGGCCTAGGAGACTGCTGGGACAAAGACAGACTCCTGGAAGATAAGAGTGTTGTGAATGAAGAACTGAGAGGCCAGTTGGGCTGGATGAACTGAGAGGGAGGGAAAGAGGAAGTGTGTCTATGTGGGAGGGGTGGGGGGTATCAGGAGGGAAGGAAAGGCCTGAATAGTGGTGCAGGTCCAGCTGATGTCTAATAGTCTGTAGGGTTGTGGGACTCCTTCCAGCTTTTTCAATGACTCATGAGTAGGAACAAAGAAGACAGACAGTAGGAGTAACCCCAGGTTAAAGTTTGTACAGAGAAAAGAAACAACAGGACAAGTGGATATGAGAAGCAAGAGCAGAGGAAAAGGTACAACTGCGATGGCTAACCACTAGATTCAAGTTGGAAAGAGTAGAGTGAAATCAAAACAAGGATAATGGTCCAAGAGAGAACGTGTGTAAGAAGGAAGGAACAATAGGAGCCAATGGTCAGATGGGAGGATGTCAAATTCTAACTGGGAATTGTGGGAAATGGTGTGTTTGAGATGGAGTGAAGGAGGCTGAGAGAACATCTCCATGGCCATTAAACCATCCTAGGATGAGGAAAGGACTTAGGAAGGAGAAGAAGTTGAGCCATGTACTGAACTTCCTGAGAAAGAAAGAGAATGATGTGAGGTACAGATACCATGATTTGGATTGAGTGGAAGATTGTTTGTGTGAACTTCAAAAGAAGAAAAGTTGGTGAATGAATATATTTAGCTCCAGTCTCTCCAGAGTTCAAATCCCACCTGTCCAAAACTGAAACCTTGGGGGATCTTTACCCTAAGCCCATCCCTCTTCTAAATACTCCTATTGCTATAGCTGATGTTACCATCATAAAGTCATCAAGATTTGCAGCCTCGGTGTCATTCTGGATTGTATGTATATATATACATACACACACACACACATACATAGTGGATATAGTCCACTTCTCTCCATTCATACAGTCAAAAACCCAGGTTAGGCCTCCATTAGCTCTTGCTTTGATTGTTACTTTCTCAAGTATCTCTTTACTTCGGTCTTTCCTCCACAGATACCAAAGTGATTTTCTCCAGGTGTAGGTCTGGCCTTTTCAGCCTCCATTCAACAGATTCCAGCAGCTCCTGATTGCCTCCAGGATCTATTATAAACTCTGCTTAGCATTTAAAGTTCTTCACAAACTGGCCTCTGTGTACATTTCCTGGTATCTGGAAAGCTCTTCAGTGGACTCTCTGGTCCATCCCCATTAGCCTACATACTCATTTACAGACTATATTCTATTTCTCATCTCCATGCTTTTGTTCTAACTGGCCCCTGACTAAATCCCCTCCCCCGCCTGTGCCTGGAATGCTTCCCCTCCTTACCTCTGCTGCTTGGAATCCCTAGTTTCCTTCACACTGCCTGCCTAGAGGAAGTGTTTGATTTTTGTCTGTGCACCCCCAGCACCTAGCAGAGCATCTGGCACACAGCTAGTACTTTCAGAAGTTCTTGTTGACTGACTGATTCCCAATCCAAAGGAATGACTCTTCAATGGTGGGATTTCAGAGTGGAAGATCAGGGAGAAAGATATTTTGGGGGCAGATGGCTCTGCTAGAAGATACATGTAGGTTGCTACTTACCCTACCTACATGTAGGGCTGGCCTTGCAACCAAGCATTGCACTATTGGGATAAAAGTGGCATTCATGAGGATGGAATGATTCAGGCCCAACTTAAATCACTTAACTTTTTTTGCCCTCATAAATACAATAGTAGGTTGTACGGTTCTTCAGAAAGTAGTGATGTGCAGAAGTAGGAGAACAATTTATACAGCAATAGTGGTATTGTAAAGAACAAACAGCTTTGAAATATTTAAGAACTCTGATCAGTGCAATGACCAACCACAACTCCAGAGGACTCATAATGAAACACACTACCCACTCCAGACAGAGAAGGGAGGGATTCGAGATGTAAAGGGAAGCTGGTTGTTGTTGTTATTGTTGGTTAGGACAAGGTCAATGTGGGAATTCGTTTTGTTTGACTACGCATATTTGTTACAAGAGCTTTATTTTTCCTTCTTTTTCAGTTGGGGAGGGGGAAGGGAGAGAAAGTGGATTTTAGTTCTTTGAAAAAATAAAATTAAAAAATTAATATGTGATGTTTCATTAAAAAATGCTTTGCTGGGGCGGCTAGATCGTGCAGTGAGTAAGAGCGCCAGCCCTGGAGTTGGGACGACTCGGTATCAGTTCCGGCCTCAGAAAATGAGCACCCACACATAAATAATGACTGGCTGTGTAACCTTGAGCAAATTACTTAACCCCAATTGCTTAAAAAAATGCTTTGCTAAAAATCTAGGAAAACTTTATTTACAGCATGCCCATGATCTACTAGCTTAGCAGGACATGCATGGCGAATTCCCTTTCAAAAGAGGAAATAAGGTTAATATGACATGACCTGCTCCTAAGGAAGCCATAACAGCATTTTGTAATCACAAATTCCTTTTCTAGATCTTCACTAACCATCTCCTTAATGATCTGTGGTATTGGGCTGGAGTGTGCAGATTCTGCCCACTTATCTTAAAAAAAAAAAAATGAAGTCAGAGCTCCAATCCTCATCCATGTCCTACCTCATAGCACCACTGTCCTCCACCAACCCTTGACATCACTGCCAGTGGCTCAGGAATTACATCTGCTGGTCTCTGTCTATTTGACTGAATGATAGGTCCTATATTATGGTCACAGAAATAAGAGAGATTATCTAATCCAAACCACGTCTACAAGGAAGGAAGCAGGTTTATAAAGGTAAAGTGATTTCCCCTAGGTCACAGAAGGAGCTTGTGGCAGAGCTTCTGGTTCACTTTCCACTTAACTATGTGTATGCCTTATTCACCACCCTGAAGAGACTATAATTTTTAAGATATTTTTTTGGCATTCCCACCTTCACCAAGCACAAAACTGCTAAATCCACGATACTTGTCAAATGGCTGATGGGTAAGGTAGGTCAGGAGCATGGGGAAAGCTAACATGACGCCAATACAGACAACACCTCTGATGGAGGCCATGTGCAGCCAGCCTGACACTCTGTTGACAGTATTTCATGCTTGTATGAAATACACAGACATACTCACACCCAAACGGGCCTTTAGGTTTGCCAGTAACTTCCAATGCTTCTCACTGTGTAGATCTCTTTATATGTGCCTGAGCTCTAAAAATAAACACAGCTGTCATGAAAAAGCAGAAGCAATTCATCAGATAGTTAAAATGTGAAGATTAACACAGGCTTGCTGGCTCAAGACCTTCAAGAAATTAGTCCAGGATGAAACAAAATAGGACTAGGATGGGGCATGAATTTGAGTACACTTAAATATGCAGAGCACAGCCCTGGTCCTTCCCTCGGGCTCCTGTTGCTCACAATGGTTTAGATGTGCCACAGCAACAACTCTGTGGCTTGAAGAAGCCCTCAGTACACAGGTCAGTAAGGCTCGATGGAGTTTCCATTAGAAATCTGCTCCCAATCCATTGCTTGCTGACAACATGTCGTGGTGTGATTACTTGCAGCCTGGTTTAATTGCACCCAATCTTGAGAAAATATTAGAAAGGAAGAAAGAGGCAGACAGCAGGAGTCTAACAAGATTGGGCAGATACACACTCCTTCAATGTTTCACATACCCACACAATGATTTATGTCAGAACTACAAATCTGCAGAGTTTACAAAGATCTAAAAACAAATAAATCAGGTCCCCTTGTAAAGAAAATATTCTGAATGTGAGCATGGAGTTCTTCTTTAGGAGCACATTCATTTTATATCTTAATGGTAGGAAAATGCCAACAGTGTAGAATCCTCTGTACCCCAAATATTTAACTGTGAGCTTGCATATTCTGGATGATGTCAAGTGTCATGGACTTTGATTGGTACCTTGAAGTTTGGGAGGGCTACAGAAACATAATTTATTTGTCCCTAAATATTTGTAGCAACACTTTTTGTGGCAGGAAAAGAACTGGGAAAAAAGTTGATGTCCATCAATTGGGTAAGTGGTTAAAAATTGTTGTATGTAAATATAATGGAATATGTATATATTGTAAGGAATAAGGAATATGAAGAATTCAGAGAAGCATGGGTAGAAATGGATGAACTGATGCAGAATGAAGTAAGCAGAACCAAGAAAACAAAATTCACAATAACTTACAATGAATTAAAAGAACAAAAAAAATCTTAACAATGCAATTATGATGGTCAAGCTTGGCCTTAGAAAAAGAACATGCATTTCCTATCGACTTCACAGAGATGAGGGGCTATAGATGTAGAACACTGCATATACTCTCAGAATCAATAGGGGTAGTCATTAGTTGTGTTGAACTGCTTTTTTTTCTTGTTTTTATTATTTGTTAAAAAGGATGGATCCCTGGATAGAGAAGGGATATATTTGGAAATAAAGGTGATACAAAAATCACAATTTTTTAGTTAAATGTCTTTAAGGTAAAAAATAAAAAATAAAAAGGAAAGTGACGTGTTTTAATTCCAACAAAGTAGTACTGACACTGTCCACTGTACAATCTAATTTCTGTAGCCATTTCCTATTGCCTTCATTTACAGAGCTGTAGCTAATATATTTCATTGTGCTTTTGGAGCTACCTGACAGGCTGTTCTGGGCCACAGAACCCACATACCAGGAGGCTGGTCTAAAATCAAAAGTCTGTCCCAAGCCAAACCCCTGGTTCAGCCTAAGACCTCTGCTGCTGTCCTCTGTTTCAAGTGATCACCTGAGCTTAGGAACTGCTTATTGGATCTGAGCGCTCTTAGAAGCTCACTGTCTGGTCACCAGTCACTAATCTTTCTGCAGAGTACAAACAGCTTCAAATAACAGTTGCTTGTTTAAAAAGAAATTAGGATTTCCAAGTGATCTGGAAGTCATGCCTTCCAAAGGATCCTTGCTCAGTGGGATGTAGTTCTCTAGTCAGTGTTAACGCAGAGGCTTTTTGGATTTCAAATATGAATTTGTACTAAATCCAAATGGTTAAAAATAATTTGCTAAGAACCTTCCTAGGCAAGATGAAACCTAAGAGCTTTTTGAGTTTTGTCCAGCCATACCTCAAAGATAAATGGGACTTGAAAGTCATGTTCTTTGCAAGCTGAAATCCTGAGTCATACTACTGACCTCAGATCTCCTCCTGTCAAGGGCCAAATCTTGCCATTAAAAGATTACTAAGCAACAGTTCCCTTTTTGGTAAATAAAAATGTAACAGTAAGAACAGAGTTATGTGCAGACTCAAACATTCCTGAGTAATCAAATATTGTCGATTTCTCATTCAGTTGCTATACTATAAATTTAGCATCGGTACTCAAAGAAAGATTTGTTTAAAATCTTATATAATATAACAGCAAATGTTATAGGACTGTAGATTTAGAAAATGGAAGGGGCTTTGGAGACCAGTGAGCCCCACACTTTCATTTTACAAATGAGGTAACTAAGGCAGACAGAGGTTAAGTGACTTGCTTAGGGTCACATAGCTGCTAACTATTTGAGAGGCAAACCTGGGTCTTACTGACTCCAAGTCCAATGCCCTATCCACTATACCACGCTGCCACTAAATACAACATATTTTGAGAAGGAGAAAATTTCAATAGAGAAACATGAAAGTCTGCAAAAATGGATGTGTAGCATTTCTTATCAAAAATGAAAAAAACATTCCTTCACTCACTGTTTACAAAAACACTACAATGTAAAGAATTGAGGTAGGAATGTCCCAACCTCAGATGCTAAAATGGGAATCCAACAAGCTGCCATTCTGATTCCTCAAGAAGTTGAATTTGTCTTTTTTCTCAGGAAACAGGCAGTCATTTAAGGAACTCAGAAAAGTGAACGGAAGTGAGTAGCCACGATGGTTTTCTGCCAAACAAATGCCCTGGGCTTTCTCAATGCAACTTGAACACAATACCCAATTCATTCTCAGCAGCTAAGCATCCTGGACTTTGCTGAGGAGTTTTCTCAGCTTCCCCCATGGAATTTCCAAAGTTAAGTGAGAAAAATATTTTTATGTTTTATCCAGAACAACAACAACAACAAAAAAGGTCATAAATCCTTCAAGACCTTGGCAAGATGTTTAATCCATGGTAATCACGCTTCTTCGGAGAGCCAGTCTTGTGATGTCTGGAGTATGTCTTGCTATAGTAACACAGTCTGAATGCTCTGGCTTCTTCTTTACATGCCCGGAATATTAATTAGTGTTTCACATTAAGGTTCTCCATCCAAACCAGATACACAGATAAGGATCCAGACCCACCAGACGTAAACAGAGCTGGATTTTATAGCACTTTGTATAGCATGTGATTATATAGGATGTGCCCGCCTCAAGAATACTCACTCAACAAGCAAAATTACAACAACAACAACAAAAGTCTCATAAGTCACTGGTGAAGTGACTATCTATACCTAGAGAGGAAGTCCCCGACTCTAGAATACATGGTTCACGGCTGGTGAACAGAATTAATTACAGAGACAACAGAGGAGTCACTCCAAACAGGTTTAGTTTTATCATGAGGTTCCTGAGAAGTTAGGAGTTTTCCCAATAATAAAGGAATTTCCAAATCCTCAGATTTTTCTTTGTAAACCAGCAAAATATCCCCAGGGAGAGAGAAAAAAATGGTTCATAGTTCATCTTACTTTGCTCCAGAAGTTTCTGAAGATATTCAAATATATCAACACTAGTGAACCTTTCCAGTGATTTTGTAGACAAGTGTGAATTCTCCTGTTTCCTGTTTAAAAATGAAAAATCCTTTTTTCTACCCTAAGGTCAGGCACAGATTGCTTGAACCTACTGTGATGCTGGCCTGCTTGGGACAGGTGTTTGTTGATTTGAAGTGAATTATAAACTGAAGTGAGCTTATTTATAGAAATGAATTTCAATGTAGTAAAATCATTGAGGTTGTACTCCTATGCATCAAGCAAGACTTAAGATATGCTCAATGAAATATCTGTTGTAAAAGTATGTCCTCACAAAGAAGGATAAATTGACTACAAACTGAAGAAACAAACTTGAATTTTAATAACTCTAAGAGGCAAGTATTATCAGCCCCATTTTGCAGGTAAGGAGATCAGTGTAGAGAGAGGTCAATGATTTGCCCAGGGACATACAGAGAAGGTAAAAGGCAGAACTGGAGCCCAACCTTCAAAACTAATAAGGCTCTTTTCATCACACCCCACTGCCTCTGGTACACATGACATGAATGCCCTGGACAAGACCTTAATAGTGTCCTAATTTATGAAATGTTCTGCAAAATGGATGCCCCAAATCCTTGCTACAAGTGTTATTTTACCTTTTTCCTGCCTGGGAAACAATGAAACAATAAATTAATTCACTTAGCCAGCATTTCTGACATCTACTATGTCTGTTCACGCCTATTCTGAACACTCTCATGAGAGACCAATGCCCTGCCTGGGCCACAAGGCTGGGGGGACTTTCACGTGGCATTTCCTGTTCAGAACAGAAAGCCCAGCTTTCTACTTCATGTCTGTAATTACCCACAGTTTTCATCTTCCTGGGTATCAAAAGCTAAGCCGTGTCTTTCACTTCAAAGGGGCAGCTGATCATACCCAGTGATTTACTGAATGCTTTAAAGCCATTCACTGGCATCAAACTCAATATGCTCCAAACAAAACTCTTTCACGTCAGCTCTTCCCCTTTACAGCCTTCTCTCTCACCATGGAGGCCACCCCCATCTCCCGGGTGCTAGGTTCAGCACCTTGGTGTCAGGCCCACTCTCATCTACCCCACTCACCCAATCTTGTTTCTAACTTTAGAACCTCTTTCATATAGCTCTCTTGAGTCCCATGGCCATCACCCTAGTCCACACCTTCATTACCTTTCAACTAAACTGATACAAGACATTTCTAAATGACCTCCCCATGCCAATCTCTCCCCTGCTCAGTGGCCAAGGGGACTTTTCTTCTGACCATGTCGCCCCCTCTTCCCTCTCCAATCACTTCTGGGATCAAATACTGATTGTTCTGGTGCTTAGTACTCTTTATAACCTGATCATGTCCTACCTTCTCAACCTTCTTACCATCTTACTATTCCCTCCATGCACTCCACGACCCAAGTACAACGAGCTACTTGCAGTTTTTCTAACATATTTCTCCATATGCCTGTGAAATGTTGACCTTTGCACTGGATTTGTCCATGCCTAAAGTACTCTGCCCCCTTACCTCCACTGCTTAGTCTCCCTAATTCCCTTCAAGGTTTAAATCCCCGCTGGTATAGGAAGACTTTCCCAGGATGGACTGCCTTCATCTACTCTGAATCTTCTACTTACCAGTTATTTACATATTATGTACCCCATGAGAGGACCAGGACAACTTGTGGACTTTCTGTGTATTCCTAGCACTTAGTACAGTACCCGGCAAACAGTAAGTACATAATACATGCTTGCTGATTGACTCAAGCTCTTTCCTGGAGATTTAATCACTGGCGAGAAAGAAGCACTGAGAACTCTGCTATTTCCCACTCATGGTATATTCAGAGATCTTTTCTCAAAATGGCACACCAGCAGTGCACACCATCACCTGAGGAGACAAACACTGGGTGATAAGCTTTTTCCAGACTCTAAGGTCAATACGACCAGGACTATAGGTCACTATGTATCAGTTGAGGTTAGGGAAAATCAACAGCTCTTTCTTAAATAAAAATTTATAAAAACAAGTAGAGAAATTAGGAAAAGATGACATCAAAGCAGGACAAAATTCTGACAAAAGGTCAGAATTTTACAGATTCCAGTCACTCTATGTAACATACATAAGATTCTTTTCTTTTGAAGCATATCTATGAAATGCCACTTTATCTTGCCTGATTACCAATCCTGGGATCAAACCAAATCAATGTGCCATGACTGAGTGCCTTTGAAGAGCATATATATGTGTGTGTGTGTATATACATACATATATATATACATATATATGTGTATGTGTGTGTGTATAATGAAGGAATAAAAATATTTAAGATAGGACACCTGTTCTCAAAGAGCTCATACTCATATTGGGAAGGCATAGCATAGATCTTTGGTAAGTAAATAACTGTAGAAGACTGAAATAAAAGTTTGAAACAAGAACAGAAGGAATGGAACTGATAGTAAATCCTGGATTATATGATTCTCAGGTAGCTATACACCTCTCTCAGTAGAATGTAAGTTTTTAGAGGGTGAGAACTGTTCATGTTTACAAGTTCCAGTATTTGCCTTAGGGACTTACACATGGTCAGCATTTATAAATGTCTAAGGAATTGAATCGGTAAAACTGATATGCATTTTAAGAAACAAACTGTAAAGAACAGAACTTCATAGTTTCAATGGTAGTTATCTTAAACTTGTTCGGGGATTGGAATATTTGTTTTTACTGATGGAAGTTACTGTGCTTAGAATAACAAAGATTTCCTCTTTCATAGAATGTCAGGATTTTACCAGATGAAATGAAACAAATATAAAAGCACTGGCTTTTTACAAATGCAAGGGCCCAAGGAAATACCAATATCTTCTGCATGTGTTGTTTCTGGGGCCAGCAATTTGTTCTTACACTCAAGAATTGTTCCATATATTCTGTCAAGTAGGACTGTTGAGTGGTATTTTTTTTTAACTTAGTTCATTTTCCTTGTTAGACATGATTTATATCTTAATTTATAATATTACTGTACTTGCATGTAATAAAAGTTGGATTCTTCTAATCCATGCTTTCAACAGGTCAGACTGTCTTTCTGAACATGATTCTGAATTATGGCTTTGCAGTAATTTCAAAACATATACAACTATACAAAGGAAGCCTTGAACTGGTCAAGTCAGTCAAGCATAATCAAAGGAAAAAGACAACTGAAGGGGGCCAGACTGAAGTAATAACAGCAAAAATGATCATTTACATAGATCTTTCTCCAACTATGCCTCATGTTTTTGTTTTTGTTTTTTTTTTTTTTAAAGCAATTGGGGTTAAGTAACTTGCTCAAGGTTACACGGCTAGTCATTATTTATGCATGGGTGCTCATTTTCTGAGGCCGGATCTGATCTCGGGTCATCCAAACTCCGAGGCCGGCGCTCTTACTCACTGCGCCACCTAGCCGCCCCTTTAGGGCAATTGGGGTTAAAGTAACTTGCCCAAGGTTACACGGCTAGGTTTTTGTTTGTATGGATTAAGTGTCGGAGGCCGGCTCCGAACTCAGGTCCTTCTGATTCCAGGGCCGGCGCTCTATTCACCGCGCCACCTAGCCGCCCCTATGCCTCATGTTTTATAGTCAATGTTCACAACACTCTTACAGGCAAGATTAAGGCTGTGATCTCTAGAAAGCCCCTGAAAAATATAGGCAAGGAAGGCAATTAATTAACTACTCTACAGTTGGTATTAAAATTAAAAAATCAGAGGTTCAGAGACATCTTCTCTCTTACCTTCCCTGGATGAAAGGCAGGAAGGACATGTTTTGAAAAGTCTTCAAGAAATAAGGCCTTTCTTATAGCTAAGGACACTTGCGAGTCTCAATTGTGACTTTTCCATAAATGCAAGTAACTTCCCCTATTATTAATAAAGGCTGCATCTTTTTTTTAAGATTTATCTTTAAAAAAAACTTTCCTGTGGTTGTTACTGTTTAGCTGTGTCTGACTCCTCATGACCCCATTTACCCATGGGTAAAGATGCTGGAATATTTTGCCACTTCTTTTCTAGCTTATTTCAAAGATGAGGAAACCAAGGTAAATAGGGTCAAGTGACTTGCCCAGGGCCACAAAGCCCATAAATATCTGAGGCCAGAGCTGATGTCATGAAGAAGAGTCTTCCTGATTCCAAGCCCAGTGCACTATCCACTACATCACTGGCCTTTCTTTGTCGTTTAAATATTTATGTTGTCATTGTTCAGTCCTGATCAATTTTTCATGAACCCTTTTGGGTTTTTTTTGGCAAAGATAAATGGAGTGGTTTGCCATTTCCTTCTCTAGCTCATTTTACAGATTAGGAAACTGAGGCAAAGTTAAGTGACATGGCCACGGTCACACAGCTAGTAAGTATCTGAGGCTGGATTTGAATTCAGAAAGATGAGTCTTCCTGGTTCTAGGCCCAATACCTACCTAGCAGTCTATTTTTAAAAAAATTTTATCATCTTGAGAAGGAAAGAAGGGGAAGAAAAAAAACAAACATTTATCAGGTTCTTACTATCTGCTAAATGCTATATAAAGCACCAGGAATGCAACTAATAGAGTAAAAAGTCTCTGTCCTCAAGCAGGTGTCTTGTGACAATAAAAATAATGACATTTACACAGTCCTCTGAAGCTTTCAAAGCACTTTGCAGATATCTTCTACAAGTATGACAACAACCTTATAAGGCAGAGATAATGCAGGTATTTATTATTCTGATTTTCCAGATTAGGAAACTGAGGTTCAGAGGTTAATTGACTCGCCAACAGTCCCATAGTGTGAGAGGTAGGATGCAAAACTGAAGAGTCCATATCAGCTTTCGAAGAAAACATTCCCACAGAAAGATGACAGATTCTCCCTATGATATGGATAACATAAACAATTAAAGTTTAAAGTTTCAAAACTGCACAAGAATTTTAGGAAGCCTCTGCTTAATAAAGGCTCTTTGGGGAGCTCATAACTAAGGTGGATGGATTTCATCTGGATAAAATGATTCTAGAGTCACCTGATCTTTCTTTTTCTTTCTTATTTTTTTTTTCAAAGTGAGTTACCAGCTGGCTTCAACTAATGTCAGGCCTCTCCGCCACTGCTTGTGGCTTGGACACTGGAACCTCCCTCCACTTCTTCATCACAGACTGACTACTCGGCCCTCATAGGTCCTGATAAGCATGTGGACTCAGGCAGAGTCATCCATGCTCCTCAACCCAGTGAAGGGCCTCCCAACTGCCAACTCATACAATGCATGTGCAACAGTGTCTGTTTTCACAAGTGCTACTACTGTGAAGGAGACTGTTTGTGGGCAGAATGACTCATGAGAGAATTAAGTGAATTTACCCCACCTAGAAGACAAAGAGTTTGGAACTTCACTGAACTAAGTAAGAAGAGTTCCCTGAATAGCTGCAATAGACAGACTCCTGCCTCCCCAGACCTTTCGAGATCTTCTCCTTCTTGTTAAACACAGGGGAATGTTACTATTGTTAGACTAGGGGAAAAACATTCACTAGAGAAACAAGCAGTAGACTTTTATTAGAACTGCTCTTTGGACTACCTGGAAATTTCCTCTGCTTGCTCTTGGGGAGAAAAAAAAGTCAGATATCAGTGGATACAACTTTCTTCTCATCAATGGCCAGCTAGTTGAAATACTCAGTGTCCAACACAGGCCTCTTTTTTAAAAGTATGCTCTGTGGTATGTCATTAACATGAACATCTCTTAGCTTTATCAGCTTCAAAATGATGACACTCATTTCCCTGCCTGGTCCAGATTGCTGTTTTTAAGGATAGAATCTGAGAACTTATGCGAAAGGGCTTTCTATATTTTCCCCTGAAACATGATACTCAGTTTTGCTGGGTAGGTGATTCTTGGTTTTAATCCAAAGTCCTTTGCCCTCTGGAATATCATATTCCAAGCCTTTCAATCCCTCAGTGTAGAAGCTGCCAGATCCTGTGTTATCCTGATTGTGTTCCCACAATATTCAAATTGTTTCTTCTTGGCTGCTTGTAATATTTTCTCCTTGATCTGGGAACTCCAGAACCTGGCTATAATATTCCTAGGAGTTTTCTTTTTGGGATCTTTTTCAGGAGGTGATTGGTGGATTCTTTCAACCTCTATTTTGCCCTCTGGGTCTAAAACATCAGGGCAGTTTTCCTTGAGAATTTCTTGAAGGATGATTTCTAGGTTCTTTCTTTGATCATGGCTTTCAGGTAGTCCAATAATTTTTAAATTATCTTTCCTGGATCTATTTTCCAGGTCAGTGGTTTTTCCAATGAGATATTTCACATTGCCTTCTATTCTTTCATTTGTTTGGATCTGTTTAATAGTTTCTTGATTTCTCATAAAGTCACTAGCTTCTATTTGCTCCAATCTAATTCTGAAGGAATGATTCTCTTCAGTGAGCTTTTGAGATTCTTTTTCCATCTGACAAATTCGACTTTTTAAGTCATTCTTCTCCTCATTGCCTTTTTGAGCCTCTTTTGCCATTTGAGTTAGTCTATTTTTTTTTGGAGGGCACTTGGGGTTAAGTAACTTGCCCAAGGTCACACGACTAGCTTTTTATTTGTGTGTGTGTTAAGTGTCTGAGGCCTGATCCGAACTCAGGTCCTTCTGACTCCAGGGCCGATGCTCTACTCACAGTGCCACCTAGACGCCCCTGTTAATCTATTTTTTAAGGTGTTATTTTCCTCAGTCAGGCTGTTGACTCTCTTTTCATGATTTTCTTGTATCGTTCTCATTTCTCTTCCCAATTTTTCCTCCACTTCTCTTATTTGGTTTTCAAAATTGTTCTTAAGCCCCTCTAAGGCCTGTAACTAGTTCACATTTTTCTTGGAAGCTTTTGGTGCAGGAGTTCTGACTTCATAGTCTTCCTTCTGTTCCATGTTTTGATCCTTTTTGTCTCCAAAAAATGAATCTAAAGTTGAATTGCTGTGCTTGCTTTGCTTCCTTTGCTTGCTCATGTTGCCACTCAATTACTTGACTTTTGAGCTTTTTGCCACAGTAGAACACTGCTTCCAGAGAGGAGAGCTTTGTCCCAAATAGCTGGGGTTTTCACAGCTGCCAGAGCTATTAGTTGGCTGCCCTCTCTGAAGCCCCCACAAGCTCTGGCACCTTGTCACCCACCCTAGGACCTCCACCCTAGACAGCAATCCAGATCTAAGCAGGTTAAAGCAAGAGTGATTACCCCTCGGACTGGTTGCTTGGTCCCCCTAAAATCTGCAGTCCAGGAGCTCTGAAGCACTTCAGCTGCTTCTCCCTCTGGGGGGCAGAGGCTGAACCATTCTCCCGGACCCCCTGTTCCCAAAGTCCACTGACCTCTCACTTTGTCTTTGGCATTTATGGGTTGATAATTCTGGAAACCACCACAGTTGCTGGTGATCCACTCTCCTGAAGTCCCTCTAGCTGCAAATGGTCAGACTGCCCTGGCGCTAAAACCATGGGCTCAAGTGGGACTTGGCTTTGCTCCCAGTCCTGCAATGGACCCTTCCTGCCAGCTTACTGGGTTGTCTTCAGCAGGAGGTTTGTTTCTCTCTGTCACTTTGTGGGTTCTGTAGCCCTAAAGTTTGTTTAGAGTCATTTTTATAGGTATTTGAGGTGGTCATGGCGGGGGGGGGAGCTCAGGGAATTTTCCTGCTTCTACGCCGCCATCTTGGCTCCCTGAAAGGGCTTTCTAAAACATAAGGAGGTCTCCCAGAACTTAATTCAGCTGTCCTCATGTGGGCCTTCTAAAATTGGGTCAGCCTGTTCTGAGGTTTGGTAAACAGAAATGGATCAAATATTCTAGATGCATGGATCATGGGAGCATATATTTAGAGTCTGAATGGACCTGAGAGGTCAACTAGTCCAGCTCCTTTGAATTCTAGAAGAAAAAAAGGAAGCTCTGAGAGTTCCAGGGGCTTGCCCACAGTCACACAGATTGTAACCAGTGGGGCCAGAATTCAAATGCAGCTCCTCTGACTCCAAATCTGCCTCTGTGAATACATCATATTTTGTACAGTAATAAGATGTTGGGTGTTTTGTTTCCAAGATATTCCTTAGTTCTCAATGACAGCTCAGAGACATATATATATATATACATATATATATGCACATACATACATACATACACACACTTAGATATGTTAGAATCCCATTACTGACTTGTACTTATCGCCTAGAACAGCTCAGCATCTAGGCAGGCTGTCCCTCAAACATCCAATGCTCCTCTTCATCCCTGCCTCCTGGCTACCCTGGCTGGTACCACGAGAAATCCTGTGTTCTAAAAGAAGCCTTCTCATCCCTCTGAATTCTAGTGCCTTCCCTCTGCTGGTTCTTTCCAATTTGTTGTATGCAGCCTGTCTGTACATAGTTATTTACACAGTGTCTCCTTGGTTAGATGACCAGCTTCTCCAGGGTAGGGACTGTTGTTGACCTTTCTGTGTGTCCTTGGAGCTTAGCACAGTGCCTGGACCTGGTAGGGGCCTACTATGTGTTTAATGGCTGACTGACTCTGCCAGCTCAGAGACTTTGCTATGTAAACTCTCTCTCTAGCTCATTCCAGCCATCAGTCCCTTGAGGTCCTCCGTCAAGAGAGAAGCATTCATGTATTCTTCACCTTTGTTTCCTACCTCTAAGTCAATTTTCTTCTCATGGCAAAAAATGTTCTCCAATCCCCTATAGACTCAACTTCTCTGTTATCCTTGGGTATGAAACCTTGACAAAGGCTTTTTGAAAGTTTAAAATGACATTCTCTAGAAGTTCATTAACTACTTCATACAAATCTATTAGTACAGTAGGAATGATTACCGCTTTCACAAGTCATGCTGCCTTTTCCCCACTAAGTGACATTTGCTTACACAGTTTATTTAGGGCTTTACTGCTTTAAACCAAAGTGCTTTATGAAGCACACATTTCACCCTGTGATGGATGTACTAAAGGGGTTATTATTCCATTTCACAGATGAAGAACCTGAGCCTCAGAGGACACATGACTTGCCCATACTGGTAAACAGCAAAGTTAAGGTTCAGATCCAGATCTCTGGAGGTTCCCAACCACAATGCCCTTTCGGCTTCTCCTCCCCAACCTCAATGCCTATGAATAACTTTTGCCTTCTATCCTCAGCATGTACCACATGCCTAGAACACAAAAGGTACTTAATAAATTGTTCTTAATTGAATTATGGCAATCACACCGGCAATAAACTAGCCCTCTGGGTTAGTAGCCATCTGTACTATAGGTAATTTTTTTTTTTGGAGGGCAATTGGGGTTAAGTAACTTGCCCAAGGTCACACAGCTAGGTTTTTGTTTGTGTGTTCATTAAGTGTCTGAGGCTGGAACCGAACTCAGGTCCTTCTGACTCTAGGGCCAGCGCGCTACTCACTGCACCACCTAGCAACCCCAGCCATCTGTACTATAAAGACAGGTTATACACCATTTAACCTTAGTCTCATAATTTCCTTTGAATTATTTTTTTTTTCTTTTTGGAGGGCAATTGGGGTTAAGTAACTTGCCCAAGGTCACATGGCTAGGTTTTTGTTTGTGTGTGCGTTAAGTGTCTGAGGTCGGATCCGAGCTCAGATCCTTCTGACTCCAGGGCTGATGCTCTACTCACTGCGCCATATAGCCGCCCCTCCTTTCAATTCTTTTGAAACTTCCAAGTGGATGCTCTCCAGCCTGGTCCTGAACATCTGATTATATCTACAGAGTGTCAATTAGGCTGAGAATATCCTGTATATTTATTTCTGTTGGTTCAGTACCTTTGTGGTTAGCCCCTTTCAAGGGAAACTACCCTTCACATCTTCTTCAGTAAAGACAAGGCAAAGAAAATCCAATGAATCACTTTTTATCCTGAGCCCAAGGACATTCAGTGATTCCCATAAATTTCAGGTAGCCTTTTTGCTTCTCATGCATTTAAGGACCCTTGCAAAGTACATTTAAGAATCTTTTTTAGACTACGTAATTTCTAGTCTATACCTGACCTGCTTCACTTTGTAGACTTCTCTGTTCTTATTCAGGAAATCTTTTCATTTAAAAAAAAAGATGCCTGTAGGGCTTGGGAATTAGGGTTAAGAGGCTGTGCAAGTCTGAAAAACTACTAACCATGGCGCACATTTTTCCTAGGCTTCTATTCTGGTGTTTTAAAATAATTTCCAGGCTTCCTGTGTGTTATTGACATTTTTATTTCATTTTTAATTTCTTTCCATTTTTTCTCAGTGATTGGCCACATTTTGTCATAGTTCTTTTGAAAATACAGTAAGACAACTTCTCTCCCCTGACCCCACCTTCATTGTTAAAACTTAAAAGTGTGCTTTGGAAAACACTTTACTGTTAAAGCAAAACTCTACAAGAGCTTAGGAAGGAGTCTGGACGCTGACAAAGAATGGTCGAAGAAGCTTAGAGGGTTTAATTTGCAGTGAAGGAGACTAAAGAGGCCTTATCAAGTGGAAAGAGATTGGTTTCATAATCCTCAGTGGGGTAGACCGAGCACCTTAAGGCAGGACTTACAGGGAAGCAGATTTTGACTAATAACTTTCTAACAACAGAAAGTGCTGTCCAACAATGAAGCTGCTACTTTGAGTGTTCTGAACTTCCTTTCACCAGGTATGTTTGAGCAGAGGACAGAAAGGACATCTGCCAGAGATGGTGATAACAAGAACCCTACACAGTGTGGGAGGTTGGACAGGATGACCTAGGAGGCCTCTTCCACTTCAAGGATTCTGTGAATCTCTACTTTGTTGTTTCCATAAACACTTGTGCTGGATGTTTATAACTGAGAGCCCCATAAGAAGGGCCATTAAACTCATGATTCTTGAGAATCAGAATGAAGTCTACCCTGCAACCAGGGCCAATAATCCCTCAGGCTGATTACTTAGATCTTTCATGGAAAGTTAGTTTGAACTTCCAGAGTCCAAATGAAATCCACAGTCAAAGGGACAAAAATATACGGCCTCCTCTGCTTTGTTCCAGGGCTATTGAGTATAATTCTGAAGTACTGATATCTCAGACAAATAAAGGTCAACAGGAAGAAAGGTGGAAATTCCCTCAAGAATGCTCTCCCCCAGGAAGTAGTGCTTTGGGAGGCAGAAGACTCAAGCACTCTTCTATCTGGTCTGTATCTAACTTGCCCCTCCAGGCCCATCTTCCTCTACCCCCTTATGTAAAAATTCTGTTCCTGTCCTCACATACTAGTCTCCTCCCTAGACACCGAGAATTTCTACTTCCTTTTGCTCAGGCTTTCTCTGTACCTCTCACCAAACATTGTCAATCTAAATTCAACACACATTCTTCAAGTTCTAAATCAGTTTCGGTCCTGAAGAAGGGACCTGAGAGATCATCTTATCCAATGCCCTCAGTTTACACATAAGGAAACAAAGGCACAAATAAAATAACTTGTCCAAGATCACACTGTTTTAAGTGGCAAAGCCAGACAATATTCTTTCTAGTCTGCCAAGCCCTAGGAAGTCTTTCCAGACTATTCTTCCTTCAGTGAGTTGGTCAGTCAGTCGATAAGCATTTATTAAGTGCCTATTGTGTGCCAGGTCCTATGTTAAACAACAGGGATGCAGAGCAAGACAAAGGACAGTCCCTGCTCTTGAAAAGCTCACAGTATAACATGAATTGGAGGCAATCCACAGAGAGATGTCACTACCATTATGAGGCATCAGGAAAGGCTTTTTACAGAAGATGAGATTTTAGCTGGAACTTGAGAGGAGCCAGGGAAGCCAGAGATCAAGAGGGAGAGAATTCCAGGCACGAGGGCACAACTAGTCCAATGAAAATGCCCAAAGCTGGGAGATGACAGTGTTTTGAGGAAGCCAATGTGACTGGATCACAGAGTACATGGGGATAAGTAAGGTAATAAGAAACCTAGAAAGGTTGAAAGGCAGGCTATGATGGGCTTTGGACACTGGACAATTTTATATTTGAACCTGGGAGTTTTAAGGAACCACTGAACTTTAACCAAGGACCTGCCATTTGGGGAGATAAGTCTGACTACTGTCTCGAGAATGGACTGCATTGGGAAGAGAAACCAATCAAGCAGGCTGTTGTAATAGTCCAGATGTGTGATGAGAAGGACCTATACTGGGTTAGTGGCATTGTCAGGAGAGAAGGGACTGTATACAAGAGATGTTGACAAAGGTAAGATCGACAGGACTTGGGACTGCGAGGTAAAAGTGAATGAGTAATTGAAGGTGACACCTAGGTGACTAAACTTAGTAGTAACAAGGAGATTAGGAAGGGGGATGCCTTGGTGGGAGAGAAGATAATGAGTTCAACACTGGACATGCTGCATTTAAGATGTCCTTGGGATATACGAGTCAAGACATCCAAAAAGCAATTGGAGATGTAAGACTAGAGATCGGGAGAGAAGTTAGGGATGGAAAAGTAAATTTGAGAATCACCTGCATAGATATGATAGATGAATCCATGGGAACTGATGAGATTGTCAATAATATGAAACAATATGGTGGAAGAAAAGAAGAGGGCCCAGAACAAAGCCCTGATGTATGCCCAGAATAACCAAAAGTGAAAGAGTGAAGATGATAAAGGTCAATCTGTTGGAAAAGACGGAAAGGAATAGGGTCACTTGTGCATGTAGAGGGCCTTGCCTTGGTAAGGAAAAAGGTCAATTCTTTATGTGAGACCAGGGTAAGGGAAGAGATAATGACAAATGGCATTTGGGTGATAAACCCCTTGACCATCTGCCTGTCTCTCATTTAGCATCTACTTATTCCTTGGCATTTTCTCCTATCAACGTCTTATCTTCCTTCAGAATTTGGCGATATCTTCTCTGAATGTTAGTTTCTTCATCGGTGAAATGAGGAGAATACAGGGTGTCCCAAAAGCCTGAGTGTAATTTAAAGTTATTAAAACACCTGGTGCTTGTGCTAAGTACTGCTTAGGGCTGCTGTGAAAAAAGCATTTTGAAAACTATAACACTACATGCACACACACACACATGCATTACACACACATACACACACGTGTGCACACACACATGCATCACACACAGCACAACATATACACACGTGCACGCACACACGCACACATGCATTACACACACGCACACGTGTGCACACACATGCATTACACACACACGCACACACGCACAACACACACACACGTGCACACACGCACGCACACACACATACACGCGCATTACACACATACACATATGCACACACACGCACACACATACACACACATATACACGCACACACACATACACACACATGCACACATATACACACATGCATGCACACACATACACACACATTACACAAATTGTACTTGCTCGGGGAGATTACCATGCCTAAGGGAGTATGTGTGTGAACGTTTATACATGTGAACTTACTTCTCTTACTTGTATGTGTGTACCTTACTTCTCTTCGAGTCTCCCCCAGTCCAAAAAAGCCTTGCAAATAGCATGTGGAGTCAGGGGATCTGGCTCTCGGTCCAGATCTGCTACTTCCTGTGCGGTTATAAGCAAAGCCTTTAACTTCATGAGGTCTCAGTTTCTTCATCTCAAAAATGAGGGAGGTGGACTAGATGGTCTCTAAATCTATGTTTCTATCATGTATTTTGCTGATTAACAGAAAAGCAACTGTTATGAGTGGGAAATGTGGTAAGTGACTATGTCCAGTTCTGATGGAGACCAGCAGAAGCTTATCGCAAGCTACAGTCACAATAAATTGAGTAGCATCAAGTCTGTATTCAGTCCTTCAGTGGAAAAATTGAGGGGCTTCTTTTTCTCTTTTGTAGCTGTCTCAAATGTGGGGGTATTGTCTTGTGGATTTAAAACCCAGGGTCCATTAAGAATTTTTCAGTTCTAAGGGGCACTCCTTAGGAGCAGTTGTGGGCGATTACCAACTAGTTTGTAAATGAACCATGACCAAAATGTTCCCCTCATAATGCTGATGAATTATGTGCTATGCTATTCCCTTTTAGTACCCACAGGCTAAGGAAGGAGGTGAAGGTAGCAGCTTCTAAGGCCACCTCCAACTCGCTCCTCTGCAAGAACTTCCCTGGATTCCCAGCCTCCTCTTCCCTTTATAACCAATTCCCTCAGACGGCCTCCTTCCCTTATGGGATGTTTCTTTTCGGCAATCTACTTATTCACTTATCTACTACCCATTCTTGAGCTAAGGTTCTTGGTTCTACTGATCAAGACTGCCTTACTTTAACCAGACTTCACTGGGATAAAAATGATATGTGAGGAAAAGGGGCCCCATGCCCTCCTAGGAAAGGAAGATCATATACATTAAAGTCTACAATATTCAAGATTATTGAATACCAGGTGGAGGAGATCTACCCACTTAAGTGGTACTTCCAGTCCCATCTGAACAGGCAAACAATTTGCTAAATGCTATGTTGCCTCAAGAGACTCACAGCACCTTTGGGCAAAGAGCAACGGTACATGTTTATTGAAATCTACATCTGGTAGCAATTTGTTCAGCAGCAACCAACTCCTTTGCTTTCTTTGCCCAGTCAAATAACCCACGGGGGGCCCATATACCCTACAACTGTTCATTTGTGCTGGGTCTGCATTATATAGTTCATTGTGTTCATTATAGGCCTGAGTTTATCAACATGCTTCAGCAGGGGAAACAATTTCTTCTTCTATCTGGAGAATAAAGGAATGTGTATTCAGGCTTCTACATGGTGTTTGACCAACATCATTGTGGGGAAAATCAGAGCTGGATCCATAGGGTGGTGGTGCGCTCACTCAGATTCTGATTCAAAATTCTGGGTCAGCAAGAAGAATCTAAAGTGCTCTTCTCCTCCACAGCCCATCAAATTATAACCCAGACTGGACTTGGACATAAGGACGATGAACGGCTAAATCCTGCCCTAGGAGATCTGGGTGGGGCCTTCAACTCATGGGGCAGATTCCCAGGAGAATGGCAACTCCCAATTCCAGGGACTTTGTGGGCTTGCACCCCTAGAATTATATAGCTCACAACTGACCTAGAGATGGAGACAACTTTCAAAAGTCAGCTATTAGGCAGAAGTAAAAAAGGCGCAAACGTGGGGGAGAAAGGGGTAAGCGGGGCACACAGGGAGGAACGTGTGTGTGTGTGTGTGTGTGTGTGTGTGTGTGTGTGTGTGTGTGTGTGTGTGTGTGTAGGGAAGTCGTGTCATGGAGGCACAGGCACCTCACACTTCTGATACTTGGTGCAATGTGATATGGCAGCTATCATTCCCAATGGGCTTAGTCTCTGTGTCTGCTTGAAGCTCTTGGCTTCACAGATCATGACTAGATTCTGATCCAGGTAGGATACTGCACAGAAATTGTACGGACAGTCTTCTTCCTTCTCCATGAAACAGGAAGCATCAGGAAACCTCTCCAGAGCAGGGTTTCTTAATACAGACCTCTTGAAGGGGCTGTGAACAGATTTCAGGGGGTCCAAGAATTTGGATAGGAAAAAAAACCAATATGTTTATTTTCACAAACTTCTACCTAAAATTTAGGATTCCTTTCAGTTATATAAAAAAAAAAACCACATTATTCTGAGAAGAGGTTCACAGGTTTCACCAAGATGCCAAATAGGTCCATGACATAAAAAAAGTTTTAAAAAACTTCTCTATCAGACTCAAGTTAAGAAATGCTACAAGCAGCCAGAAAGAAAGAATTCAAGTATGGAAGAGCCATGGTCAAGAGCCCACATGATTTAGTATTCATTATCATAAAGGAGTGGAGAGCTTGGAATACCATATTCCAGAGGGCAAAAGATTTTGGCTTACAGTCAAGAACAATCTACCCAGTAAAACTAAGTATAATCCTACAAGGGAAAAATAGATCTTTAACAAATAAGAGGACTTCTAGGCATTTCTTTTTATTTTTATTTATTTTTGCTTTTTGGAGGGAGGAAGGCAGGGCAATTGGGGTTAAGTGACTTGCCCAAGGTCACACAGCTAGTAAGTGTTAAGTGTCTGAGGCCAAATTTGAACTCAGGTCCTCCTGACTCCAGGGCCTGTGCTCTATTCACTGCACCACCTAGCTACCCTGACTTCTTCAAATCCCATACTTTGCTACCTCAAAAAGAGCTGTAAATATATTCACGCATTCTCGGGGTTTGTTTTGCTTAGGACTAACACATCCCTTAATCTACCCTCCTTCAAATTCTTCTTTCACTTTTCTCCCCTTTACCTCCTATTCTCTGTCGAGTGAAATGTTTTGTACTTGACTGTGTGAGAATTTCTAATTAAAAGACTAGGGCTGTAGAGAATCTCTGAAGTTGAAACAAAGGACTTAAGGAAAACATGAAAATATTAAAAGAAAATAAATAAATGAACAAGGATAAAGGACTAAACAAGGATAAACTGTTTATGTTCTAATGCAGGGAGATGAGATATGTGTTCCCTTTGAACCCTATCATCATCAGAGGTCATAGAGGGAATCTAATTTTTTTTTGGAGGGGGGAAGGTAGGGCAATTGGGGTTAAGTGACTTGCCCAAGGTCACATGGCTAGTTTTGTGTTCAGTGTCTGAGGTCAGATTTGAACTCAGGTCCTCCTGACTTCAGGGCCAGTGCTCCATGAGGGAATATAATTAGACAGAACATATGAGAGTGGTTCTGTTATGCCTTAATGATCTTAAAGGAAGAATGGAAAGGGAAGGGAAGAAGAATGAATAGGGGAGGGGAAGGGAGAAGGAAAGTTAGGGAAAATTATCTCACATAATCAGGTATGCAAGAAGATATCTATACATATAAACAGAAGGGGGTGGGAGGAAGAGCTGATATTTAAACTTCACTCTAATTTGAACTGGTCAAAGGAAGGGAGAAAATAGGCACACAGTCAGGTACAAAACATTTCACTCGACAGAGAATAGGAGGTAAAGGGGAGAAAAGTGAAAGAAGAATTTGAAGGAGGGTAGATTAAGCGATGTGTTAGTCCTAAGCAAAACAAACCCCGAGAATACGTGAACATATTTACAGCTCTTTTTGAGGTAGCAAAGTATGGAATTTGAAGGGGGTGACCATGAATTGGGGAGTGGCTGAACAAGTTGTGGTACATAAGTGATGAAATATTATTGTACTGTAAGAAATTATGAAGGGGATAGTTCCAGAGAAACCTAAGAAAACTTACATATACTGATGCAGAAGGAAGTGAACAAGACCAGGAACACAATTTATACAAAGACAACAATATGATAAAACAACATTGAAAGAATTCAGAACTCTGATCAATATAATGACCAATCAAAATTCCAGAGGACCAATAATGAAACATGCTATCCACTTTCTGATAGGTGAAGCACTCAGCACAGAGAGTGAGTTTGTATGCGTGTGTATTAATAATATATGCATGTATGTATATCCATATGTATAAGTATATATGTGTGTATGTGTTACTGTCCATCCTTCATGTCTGAAGAGGACCAATGACATCACAGAGAGATGTCTTAACGTGTGCATGAATTGGATTTAAGTGAGGCAGGGCTATGCAAAGTTGTCAGCCTCACTCTGACTTCTGGTGTCACTGAAGTCCAGGGCAGAACAAAATTGGTGATGAGCTTAATACAAAGAAAAGAAAGAAACCGAGTCCAAGCCAAAAGGAAGCTTACATCCAACTGAAGGGTTTCAATATAGATTAATAAATAACAAAGGATGTAGAAAGTAGCACAAAATCAAAGTGCATTGGGGGAAGGCAGCATGAGGAAAACTCTCCTGTGGGAGACAGTGCCTCAACTTAACTTGGATGAAGCTAATGATGATTGTACTTTTCCAGTGTCTGAGGTTACAGTGAGAATGTGAAGCCCAAAATGAAGTTAAGTTGGGAAGAAGGAAAAGAACTTGCAGCAAAGTGCAAAGGGATAAAAATGTTCTTTCAACCCAATGCAAATATTTGTTGAGGACTTTTGAATTGTAGGAACACAAAAAAAAGAGCAGGGCCCATCCAGTTCACTCCTCTTATTTGATGGATGACTAAACTGAGGCCCAAGAGACTTGTTTATTCAGGGTAACACAGATAGTAAATATCAGAGGCAGCATCTAAACTGTCTCAAGAACTAAGGTCTTTCTACTACCAGGGATGTACTTTAGGACCTAGAGGGCCACAAGGGGTCTCAAGTTCTCCTACCTTTGCTTATACCATACTTCTCCATCTATGTAAATTACTTTTTGAAGGGTTGGGCACCAAGGGAATCAAGTAGGTTAATGTGCTTGAAAATAATTTGGACAATGCAAAGTGACATGAGGACATAAGAGAACATAAAAGTCCACGCTCAGCAGGTCACTTCCTGGCTTCACTCTGCTTCCTTCCCATCTCAGATTCAATGGTAGAGAGTAGTGGTTCCCATTTGAGAGTCTGAGTCCCTTGGGGGTTTGTAACAATGGTCCAAGAGGTTTGTGCTAAAAAAGCATGTTAGAGGACATGGTTGAAATAACAAATTTTAGGGGCAGCTAGGTGGCAAGAGCACTGGCCTTGGAGTTGGGATGACCCGGGATCAAATCCGGCCTCAGAAAAACGAGCACCCGCACATAAATAATGAATAGCCGTGTAACCTTGAGCAATTTACTTAACCCCAATTGCTTTAAAAAAGAAAGAAAGAAAGAAAGAAACTGAAAAAGAAAGGCCAACAGGATTTTGGGGTGGCTAGGTGGCGCAGTGAGTAGAGTGTCAGTCCTGAAGTCAGATGGACCTGAGTTGGGATCCGACCCCCGACACATAACGCACACACAAATAAAAACCTAGCCGTGTGACCTTGGGCAAGTTACTTAACCCCAATTGCCCTCCAAAAACCAAAAAAAAACCCAAAAAACAAAAACACCAAAAAAAACAAATTTTATAAAATCAAGTTCTCCTAACTCTCAAATATTTATTATTTTACACAGAGAGATGTGCCAGGAGCATATCACACTTTTCATCCGGGGATGTCAGGTGCCCCTTCCCAAAGTGGTTATTCCTTGATGAGTATATTTAGCAGATATCTTTTAAAAAATTAATGAACTCATCACATTATTACAAAGTACAAATACAAACAAAAAATATTCTAGACAAAGTAAAAAGTATAATCAAGAAACTAAAATTTTGGAAACACACAACTGAGGACAATACTGAGTGCTCTATGATACCACATAACTTCTTTTTAGAAAAAATGAATTATTTTGGGGTCAGATTGTCAAAAAAGACATCAGCTATCATCTGATGTTTTAAGAACTGACTTTCAATTAATATTTTCCCAAAATTTCCAATAAATTAACTTGGATTTGTAACTCATTTGATGCCCTTTCTATATCTGGCTGTTTAAACTGACAATGGATGAAAAAGAAAATTTAACTGCCATATCAAGGGACTTTTGGATCATAAATATTCAAAAATGACAACCTTATACATTTTGGTTAAAAATAAGGAAAAATTTCCTCAGCAAGAGAGCTTACAAAACCCTCCTACCACTTTCCACTACAAATCTGTGTGAGTGAGCATATTTTTGTTTTAAATAAAAATACAAAAATAAACTTATTATGAAATCAGATTTAAGAATGTGTTTTATCTGGTATTGAGCCAAATATAGCAAACCTTTCAAATAAGAAGGTCCAACAATGAAATTAAGTTTATATATGATTTTTATATTATGTTAAACATCTTCTAAGTTACATCTTAATTAAACTATTATTTATATTCAAAAATGTAAATAAAGAAATTTAACATGAAGTCTTCCAGATAATACTGAGTACCTGAGGGTTTGCTGGATTATTTTTAATTCTTACATAATGTCCTACAGAAAATGTAAATTTTTTATACTTAGAATTTTATATTGAGTTTTCATAATTATAGCTAGAATAAAATTTTATATTAAATAATTATAATTATTTAACGTAAATTATATAATTAGGGGCAAAAGTTATCATAGTTACTATAAGCATTTAATGAATAAGTCTAAAAGAGATATCAAGAGTGGTATATTAAATTACCCTTTGTTTCTGTGGAGA
This sequence comes from Gymnobelideus leadbeateri, assembly GCA_011680675.1. Classification (NCBI taxonomy): domain Eukaryota; kingdom Metazoa; phylum Chordata; class Mammalia; order Diprotodontia; family Petauridae; genus Gymnobelideus; species Gymnobelideus leadbeateri. Next base: position 510,482 of record WOXC01002239.1, read on the forward strand.
GAGATTATTGTTAACAATAAGCATTGGCTACTACTGGTACAGTAGGAGTCCCAGCTCTGTCACTTCCAAGCTCAATTTGTGTGAAATGGGGGGAGCCATTCCCTCTGACTATCAGCTTCTGCATCTGTGAAATGGGGATGATAACACTTGCTCTATCAATCTGGGCCAATGGCTTGGATTGAAGGTGCTTTGTAAACTGTAGAGTTCTATCTAAATACAAACCATTCTTATATTGATCAGCTCTCAAGACGGCAAAAACTTTCATTTCAATTGTTTGAACTGGGGTGTTTTTTGTTTTGTTTTCTAGGAGTAGAGATGAAATCCTCCTGGGGGCAGAAAGTATTGCTTAATTGTCTTTTTTTGTCCACACTGGCCAGCACAAGGAGGTGTTTAATTAATGCTTGTTGAATTGAACTGGCCTGAACTGTCATTTTTGTTCCTTGTCAAGGCATTCTTGAGCTTCTTTAAAACACTTGAAAGCCTAGAGAGATTGTGGGCGGTTCCAATTGCATTCATCATAGTCAGCAGGCATTCTGAAAACCCAGGCTTTGACTTCCCTACCCCTACTTCCTTTAAGACTTACTAGCTCTGTGATGGTTAGCAAATAATTTCCTTCTTCTGGGCCTCAGTTATTTCCTCTACAAATTCTATTTCTACCTATTTCACAGGGTTATGTCATAACCATAAAGCATGAGAAAAATGTGAGCTAAAATAATAATAAAATAGGAACACCACCCCTCACTTGACAGAAGGAGAAAAGGGCTGGACTTGACCACTTCAAAGCCCCTTCTACTTCTAAGAACTATCATCTATTCCAAATAACCCTGCTGTCCTTCAATCCACACCATGAGCCAGCTACAAAGCAGCCTGGAGGCTGCATTTCCAAGTGATAACCTGACAATAAATGGCTTTTAGTTTGGAGCAGGACAATTCCTGTAAAGTTCCTAGCACCAGAAGTTAATGTCAGCAGTAGGCCTTCCTAGCTGACTGCCTGGACACATTGAGACAATCGATTCAATCCAGGTCCCAAGTTGCTTTGGATAGTTTGCCCTTATCTTTTTCAATGAAGTGCTTGGCCTGGCTTGGCTGGATGGAGATGGGCTATAAGACATGGGAAGGGCTATTAGACATGGCTGAGGTTTTGCTTCAGCAGGGCTGGGATCCGGCCACTTGTGGCATCCTTTGTACAGTTTCTTTTCAGTGTGTGTCTGCTTTGTCATGGTAGATTATCAGTATAATAAATATTTTATCACTACTCAAAGTAAATTAGCTACTGAACTGAATTTCTCATGTTTACTCCAAGTTTCTTTTGTGGATTAAGGTGTGGGGTTGCCTTCCTTTTATAACATTTATAAAAATAGCCTATATTTTTACCAAAACAAACAAAAAAGCACCCAGGTGCATTAAAGTTAGCAGAAGAGTATAAAGAGTAACACAAATAAAATATCAGAATTATGTAAGTTAGTACATCACAGGATGGTTACTTTATGTGTTATCTTTATAACTCAATTTGCAAAAATCTTAAGAGTTTTCTATTTGTATCCCAATTTAATACCATACATACATATATATATATAATTCTCTGTTATCAGAGTCATGTCTAGAAATTTTTGTGCTTAAGGCAAGGGGAAGATTCAACTTTTCAGCAGTATGGTCACAAGAGGGGAAGATGGCTATCCCAGAAGACTGACAGGTTTCTACACCATTAAAGGAAATGGTTGTTAGGAAAAGGAGGTGAGGAATGGGAATTGAAAGTGTGGCCCCAGGAGTGGCTAGGTGTCGCAGTGAGTAGAGTGCTGGCCCTGGAGTCAGAAGGACCTGAGTTTGGATCCGGCCTCAGACACTTAACACACACACAAACACCTAGCCAGTGACCTTGAGCAAGTTACTTAACCCCAATTGCCCTCCAAAAAGGAAAAAAAAAGAAAGTATGGCCCCAGAGGGGAGGGGTGGGGTGGTGAAGTGCCCTCTGGGACAAGCCAAGTCATTGAAAGGTTAGGGTACCATTGACAGAGCAGAAGGAGAAAGGTACTAGTACTGGGTTGTCAGTACCCTCTAAATTTTGGTACCCTGAGACCAAGCTCTGGTTTCTCCTTCCATAGTTATAGCTCTGCTCTGTAAGTAGCCCATAAAATGCTGGAATCCTAAAAAGGAACTCCAAGCTATTGGCCACTTAGCATAAACTAATTAAAACATGACTTGTTCATTTGCTCAATCAATCAATATTTATTGGAAAAGGAGTCATGATTCTTCATTTGTCTCATGATACTGTTCTCCTATAACAAATCCTAACAAATTAAATAATCACAGCAGGAAGAGGTCTGCAAAGGAGACCACTGGACCCAGGGTAAGACCGAGCAGGGTCAATGCCTCCACCCAAAACTAAGAAGGAGGCAGAGCCTAGCTTTGACTTAGCCCCAAAACAGGAACTAAGGCTGAAGACATGATTAAACAGAGGACACTAACTAGTGTAAAGAATTCTTATAAATACAGAAATATGCCCAAAAATCCAAAGAAGAAGGAAAGAATAATTTCACAACTCTGAGGGGAAAAAATGAATTTTCCACAAGTACTATATAAATACCTAGAAGAAATGAAGTAAGAGATAAAAAATTAAATGAAAGCTCTGGAGGAAAGAACTGGAAAAAGAATAAGTAGCCTAAAACAGAAGGTGGTGAAACTTAGCAAAGTAACTGAATCCCTGAAAATTAGAAGAGACCAAACAGAAATCAAAGACTCTATATGACAGCAAGTGATAGTTCAACAGAATCAAAAGGTTAAAAAAAAAGAAGAAATGAGGTGTGTCTAAAAAAAGCTAAGCTAAAAAAATAGATCAAGGAGGGCTAATTTAAGAATCACTAGATTCTCTCTAAAAACTAACTTTAAAAAAGCTTCCATACCACATTTGATAAATGGTAACTCTCTATATCTCTTATAACCAGAAGAAAAGGGAAGAAAGAATTCACCTGTTACCTCTAGAAAGAAAGCTTAATTAAAAAACTGCTAAGAATATCACAGTCAAAATTTTGAAATTTCCACATCAAAGGAAAAAAAAAACACAAGCAACCAGGAATAAAATACTAAGGAACCACAGTCAGGATCACACAAGCCCTGTAAACTTCTCTATAAAATGAGAGGAGGGGTGGCTAGGTGGCGCAGTGAGTAGAGCACTGGCCCTGGAGTCAGAAGGACCTGAGTTCGGATTTAGCCTCAGACATTTAACCCACACAAACAAAAACCTAGCCCTGTGACCTTAGGCAAGTTACTTAACCCCAATTGCCCTCCAAAAAAAGCAATAAAATAAAATGAGAGGAGACCTTGGAATACACTATTCAAAAAACAAACAAACAAACAAACAAACCAAAAGATCACAACCAAGAATAACTTATTCTGAAAAACTAAATGTAATTCTAAAGGAAAAACAATGGAATGTTGAATGGAATAGAAGACTTTCAAAGATTCCTAATGAAGACCAGAGCCAAACAGGAACTCTAAAAGTCTCAAGAGAAAACTAGAAAGGTAAATTTATTCCAACAATTGAAAGGGGCTATATGACAATGCAGGGCTAACATTTTATTTATTTTTTTTTATTTTTAAAAGCAATTGGGGTTAAGTAACTTGCTCAAGGTTACACGGCTAGTCATTATTTATGTGTGGGTGCTCATTTTCTGAGGCCGGTTTCGATCTCGGGTCATCCCAACTCCGAGGCCGACGCTCTTACTCACTGCGCCACCTAGCCGCCCCCAGGGCTAACATTTTAACAGGGGAAGATGAAACAAATACCCCTTCAGAACCTTAAAGGATTCAAAGGGCTCTGAGGGACTTAAGAAAAACAGGACCTGGGGGTAGACTGATTCTGCACTGAGGGTTTTAAAGGGAGAAATAGACAATAAAAGAAATACACTAGTGTAGAGAGAAGGAAGAAAGGGTTGGAACTTACTCTGTCCCATAATTGGGTTATGTGAGAAGAAAACTATATAAACAAGGCTGAAAGAGTGAGGGCAGAGTAGCCATCAGATGAAGGCTGATGAACCAAAGGAGGTATGAATGGTAAAAAAAAAAAAAATTGACTGGTATGGCTCCAGACCTACCTTTTTTCAGTCTCATGTGAGAATGATACCATTAGAGTTAAGTTCCCACTTCCCTACTTTTCATTCCCAATTCCCTACTCTGAGTTCCTTAATTCTTGTTAGGTAATTTAGAAAATACCCTCATTATACTAGCTCTATAGATAACAATCTCCCATTTGGTATTATAATGGATTTTTGTCTCAAAGGATAATATGTCTGAGCCTGAAGAGGCACTCACTGGACCTTCAAGAGGAGTGTGCATCCCCTCTTCTATGTGCTATCCACTGTGGACATGAAGACTACAGATCGACAGTGTTCTAGTTAGTAACTATTGTCTTTGCTTTGTAAGTAGAAATAAAGTTTATTAAAGCTATCTCTGTGTGGGCTGATGTACACACACACACACACACACACACACACACACACACACACACACACATATGAGAGCTTGGTATAAGAATACATCGAACTTAATTTGGAAACAGGAAGGGACAGGGAGAAAAAAGGGTTAAGAGGGAAAACAACACAAGGGAGGGAAGGACTATGAGCCAAACCAACTTCTTGACTCTGAAAGGGGATTAAATGAAAAAAGAGAAGAATTGAAAATCCAACCTATTAATAAGGAAATGATAGTTTAAAAAATATATGTGATACATGTATGTGAGTGTATATGAATGTAATAGGATATTATTGTGCCATAAAAAAGTGGCATAGAAGCCTGAGAAGTGGAACTGATGCAAAACGAGAAGAGTAGAACCAACAAAACAATTTATACAATGATGACATTGTTTAAAAAAACAAACCCCTCCACTTTTAAAGACTCGGACTCTAATCAATGTATTGACCATTCATGTCTCCAGAGGACCTGTGGTAAAGCATAAAGTTTACCTCCTGACTTTTTGGATATGGTCCCTGCATGGATTTGTTTTGATTAACTATGTTTATTTGTTATAAAACATTTTTTCTGTTTTAATTGGAGGGAAACGCTTTTTAAGCATGCAGAAAAAAAAAAACTAAAAGGAGGAAGACAACGGAAGCAGAGACAAGCAGGGCAGTTTCTTAGTTAAGTCAAGAAGCACTTGTTAAGTGTCAGTCACTGTGCTAAGTGCTGAGGATACAAAATGAAACAAAAGACAGTTTTTGCCTTCAAGAAGCTCATGATCTAATGGGGGAAAAACAAGCAAAAAAAAAAACGTACAAAAAAGATGAGCTATGTACAGGATAAGTAGAAATGGTTAATGGAGGGAAGGAACTTGTATTAAGAGGAGTCTGGAAAAGATTCCTGTAGAAGAAGGGATTTAACTGGGACTTGAAAGAAGCCAGGAGGCAGGAATGAGGAGGGAGAGCATCACAGTCAGAGAAAATGTCCAGAGATGAGAGATGGGGTGTCTGGCTTGTGGAACAGCCACAAGGCCAGTGTCACTTAGACTGAGGAGGACCTGGCAGATGTAAGAAGACTGGAAAGGGGGTTGGGGAGAGAAGGCAGGTTATGAAGAACTTTGAAGGCCAAAAAGAGGATTCTGTACTTGATTCTGGAGCTGACGGAGAGTTACTGAAGTTTATTGAGGAAGGAGACATGACTGGACCAGAGAGACAACTGACACAGGTAGACCCACCAGCAGACTACTGTAATACTCCAGGTGTGAGGTGAGGTCTCCACCCGAGGGTTGGCAGTGTCAGAGGAGAGAAGGGGACATATTCGAGAGATGTTCTCTTCCAGGCCCCCACCCCTGCAATGGGACTCTCTTTTTCCAGTCTTTTCATCCCTCCTCAAACTTCTCATGGCTCCCACCTTCCCCAATTTCTTGGCTAAGAACTTTTGTATTTCACACAAAAACAAACAAACAAACAAAACCAACTCAGGCCATTTTCAGTGACTTCTCTCCTCACCTCCTATCACTCAGATGTCTTCTGGCACCCTCTCCTCCTTCACCCCTGTCTCACATGATGAGCTGGCCTTGCTCCTTATCAAGGTTAAGCCCCAGACTTGCCCAAGTGGCCCCATTCCATTCTGTCTCTTCCAACAGACTGCTCCCTCCATGATAACCTCTCTCACTTATCTCCAAACTTTCCTCGTCTACTAGATCCTTCCCTACTGCCTTTAAACATGCCCACGTCTCTCCATCCTCAAGACATTCACTTGATCTTTCCATCGATGCTACAATCCTCTCTTCTACTTTTTGTAGCTAACCTGCTCAAAAAGGCTGTCTACAAGCACCTTCACTTTCTCTCCCTTCACTAGCTTTACAATCCCTTACAATCCAGTTTCTGACCTCATCATGGCATTGAAACTGCTCTCTCCAGAGTTACCAATGATCTTATTAATGGCCGAACTCAATGGCCTTTTCTTGATCTTCGTTTTCCATGGCCTCTGAAGCCTTTGACACTACTGATCACCCTCTTCTCCTTGATATTCTCTTCTCTCCAGGTTTTGGGGACACCAATCTCTCCTGCTTTTCTGCCTATCAGATTGCTCTTCCTTTGCTGGCCCCTCCTCAAGGTCACATCCTTTAATCACAGGTGTTTCACAGGCTCTGTCCTGGCCTTCTTTTCTTCTCCTTCCCCACTTCAGCTCCCAAGGATTCACTTACCATTTCTATTCTGATGACTCTCAGGTCTTTCCATTCTGCCCTAATCTCTCAGCTCTCCTCCAGTATTAATCTCCAGCTGCCTTGGTTCAGATATCTCCAATTGGATGTCCATCATGCCCCAAACCGAACCCACTGTCTTTTCCCTTAAATTCTCCTCCTAACTTCTGTTACTGTAGAGGGTGACACCATGCTCCCACTCCCTGGGCTTCACAACCTAAGAGTCACTGCAGATTCCTCACTATCTTCTCACCCCTTCATATCCAAGCTGTTGCCAAGGCCTGCTGATTTCACCTTTGCAGAATCTCTTGAATATGCCCCCTCCTCTCCTGACACTACCAACCCTTTGGTGCAGGCCCTCACCTCATGCTTGGAGGATTACAATAGTCTGCTGGTGGGACCGCCTACTTCAAGCATCTCCCTAAAGCCCATGTCCAACCACGTTGTGCTTGTTGAGGGATTGGCAGAAGCTGTGTCTATGAAGAATAGGATTTTGAAAATAACAGTTTTAATTTATTATATGCTTTCAAAAAAACTAAGCAGTATGGGACAGAATTTAAAAGTCTCATATACAATCCTCTTTTTTATTCTAGTTTGAGTATAAAAATGTTCATTTGGGGGCATTTAATAAATTAAAAGTAAAAACTATTTTTAAAAAATGTGAACATATTTCCCTGCCCTTTTCATTTTTTTTTTTTAAATCCTGGAGTAGCATTGAATTTGGCCTAAGGATGGAATAACATACACACTCATTTGCGTATCTTACCCTACAGGAAAGTAGGGGGTGAGGGGATAAGAGGGGGGATGATAGAAGGGAGACTGGGGGAGAGGGTAGTTAGAAGCACACATTTGGAAAAGTGATAGGGTAAAAGCAGAAAATAGAATAAGTGGGGGGTGGGATAGGATGGAGGGAAATACAGTTAGTCTTTCACAATATAACTACTATGGAAATGTTTTGCATAACTACACATGTATAACCTATATTGAATTGCTTATCTTCCCAGTACGGGTGAGTGAGGAGGGAAAAAGGGAAAGAATCTGGAAATCAAAGTTTTAAAAACAAATGTTAAAATAAATTGTTTTTTACATGCAACTAGGAAAGAAGATATACAGGCGCTGGGGCATGGCGATCCATCTTGCCCTACTGGAAAGTTGGAGAGGAGATGGGGGAGGATATAGGAGAGAGCAGATTGGGGGAGGGGGTATTCAATAGGATCGATATAAGGGAAAGACAGGCAGAAAATTTGTAACTCAAAATCTTGTGGAAATGAATGTTGAAAACTAAAAATAAATTTAAAAAAAAGTCCTGGAGTAGAAAAAGTATAATTAATTAGGTGCTGCTAAATACCCAATGGCAGCTAGCAGAAATGAGACATGGACCTCAGAGATCATCCAGTCTAAACTGAGGCTCAGGGCAGGAAGGCAAATTGTCCAAGGAGGGAAATAAAAAGCCATATGCGTGAGCTATGCCATGGGCTCAGCCTCAGAAATGTCACACTTATGTTTGTGTCTTGAATTGTTTTAGTGTGTTTCCTTCTCCACTTCCCCTCAAGTCTGCCCCTTGTTTATTTCTAAAAGGCTGAAGTCTCCACAGAGGGTTGAGATACACTGCACTGATTCCCATACTTTTGGAGGTGACCAATCAAATCGGGTCGACTCCTTGGGTCTAGCAATGCTCAAATGGCCTTGGGTGGGTTGCAGACCCCAATCCTGTGGCTTAGCATTAGCAGAGCACTGTTTCTTACAAGGTCTTCAGACAACCCACCCTGTGGCTATTATTCTCTGGGTTATGTTTTCACAGCTGCCTTTTTCTCCGAATATAAACAGAATAGCTGTTTTGTGTTGTATTTTAGGAGTTTCCTTTTTTTTTTTTTAAGTATGAAACTGAATTAGTTCCTTGGTTCTGAAATCTTGCATTAAAGTATAATTTAGCACGCTTCTGAATTAGAGAAGAAAAGATGTAAAGTACAAGAAGGGTTTATGTTGAATAGGGTCAACCAATGAATACTAATGGTTTGCTATGTTCAAGGAGCTGTAAGAAAGTGTAAAGATGTATATACACACGTTATATGTATATATATATATGCACACATGTATACAAACATTTATGTGTGCATGTATGTACATATATATCTACACACCAATAAAAACAGGGTCCATGAATTCAAAGATCTTACAGTCTAGGATAGTTAGATCTCTTCCAGCAATTCTCTTACTGTCAAAGGTCAAATGCTCAAGAAATAGACTAGGACTAGATTAGGTGAGTTCTTGGTTGTAAAGCTAACTACCAAAGTGGACAGAGTTCTGGACCTGAAGTCAGGAAGACCTGAGTTCAATCTGCCTCAGACACTAACTAGCTGTGTGACCTTGCACAAATCACTTAACCTCTCTGACTCTCATTTGTAAAATTACAGGATTATACTCAACCTCTAAATCTATGATCATACAAAATATAATGTAAGATTAATCATTAATTTTGCTGCAAAATTTTAGTATAGGTATTTAAAAAATTTTTAAATTGAACTTCAGTGCTACTTAGTCCAAGAAATACATGAAGAAGGGTCTCCATTACAACATAGGGCATCAGTTTGTGTAAGACCTGAGGCAAGGGGAAAGCCAACACCTCTTCAGACAGACTGCTCCACGTGTGGAATTTTCCAATTGACACCAAGTGTGTTCCTACAGAAAAATCTCAATTTGGTTCTTTAAAACCTTCTGTCCTCTGAAGCCAAGCTGTGTAAATCTAATCCCTGTGGTCCCAGAGAGCCCTAAAAAAATGGCTGTCAGGTGGCTTTACTCCCCGAACCCTACCCCAAGTCTTCTCCAGGCTAAATTTCCCCACTTCCTTCAACTGATTCTTATGTGGCAGGAGTTCAAGACCCACTGCCCTGCCCCCCCAACTGCCTGGTCCTCACATCTGGAGCACATCTCCTCCCCACTGAAGCCTCCTGAAACCCTGCCCATCTATCTGGATGTGGCTCAAGCACCACCTTGTGCACAACGCCTTTCCTGATCCCCCAAGGCTTGGAGCCTATCTTCCTCAAGTACCAAGTAGTTATTCTATCTACGTGTGTGTGTGTGTGTGTGCTGGTTCCTCTGGTGGAATGTGAACTCCCTGGGAGCAGGAATTATTTCACTTTTTGTCTTTGTGAGCCAAGAACCCATCACAGTGCCTAATACAAAGTGGGGTGCTGACAGATATTTGTTGATGGTGGAGGGGAAAAAAACCTTGCTCCCTCATGGCAGAGACCATATAGGGTCTATATCTGATTCTGTCTGGCATTTTATTAAAAGGAAAGAGACCTGTCTTATATAGATCTTTTAATCTTAAACTGTTCATCAAAAGCACAGGGGAAAAAATATGGTTCGAGTTACTCCTATCTACCCCTAGCTCTAAACATCTAAATTGATATTTTTAATCTTTCAATTTAATACCAACCCCTTAAAGATAACATCTTCAAGTTTCTCCACAACAACAACAACAAAACAAAAACAAAAAACAGTGATGCCCCCTCGAGATTTTTTCTTTACTTTATTCTTATTTTTCTATAGCTTGTCAACAGTATGCATATTAATTTGCCTCTGTATAAAGTTCAACACTACTTTGGATTAAGATGTTTATTTGAAAGGAAAACCAAGTTTGAATTATTATTATACCTACCCTACATAGTATTTAGGGGCTAAGAAATGTGAACTAAACACAAATGAACCTAATAAAAAATGAACTATTAATTACTCTTTCAATCTAAGGAGTTACCAAGTAATTAAACACAGTCATTAAGTTTAAGATGGAAACATATATAATAGGCCAGTGGCAACGGATTGTATTTTCATTACAGAAATCTAAGACAAGGTAGCTATATGCAGAGTGATAAATGATGACATATGCACATGTGGCCATACTATTTATGCCTATGTAATAAAATATTGCATAATTTATTAACATAATTTGTATTATGTAATTATGTAACATAATTTATCACATAAGTTATAAAAATATAAATAAAATGAACACATACAAACACAACTGGCTAACTGACATTTCTGAGAGTCAAGATGCTAACTCTTGAAGAGATAAGGAGGGAACTAACTGGAAGAAAAATGCTTTTAAAATCCTTGGAGAATAGGGGCAAAGATGGAAGAATGAAATGAAGAGCTGGACCTTTTGGAAATATAGAGAAAGGTTGACCAGGCAGATTAAAAAAAAAACCAAAACATAGCATTTGAAACCATAACTTGGTTTCCTCTGTAATCCTATCTATTTTATTCTATGCATTTAGAAACATTATTCTAGGAGGAGTTCCATAGGCTGCCAAAGGGGTCCATGAGACAAAAGTCTTGGCAACCCTTTTCTAAACAGCACACACACAAGAAGGCATTTGGCTGATGGAACCCCAAAGGGAGGCCCATTCTCTTGCTGTCCAGTTTTCACTGACAGCCCATTCTAACAGACAACGTGAAACCACCACAGAAAGTATAAAACAAAAGAGAGGATGATTATGCCAACACACACAAAACTTGGGTCCTTCTTCAGGCCATTAGCAGATTTTTCAAGTGAGTTGGCTCAAAAGTGGCCAATCTTCTTGAAATGGAAAGATATCATGTGGAACCCGATCTGGTAAGTGCAAGATTGACCACACCAGGCAGAGGTGTGTGGGGTTCACAATGAAGTGAGACTACAAAACAAGGAAGTTGACTTGCTGGCATGGCTCTGTGGACAATGCCTAAAGAGAATGATGACAGCAGACCCTCTGAAACAAGCTTCTAATCTCCTCAGGTCCCTGGCACAAAGGTTCTTAAATAAATGCTGGAATTGCTTACATTGAAATTGTCATTTGTATGTGTAAGCTCTTCTGTGTTTGTAAAAAAAAAAAAAAACACGTCTTGTTAATTCATAGTCATGTTGCATCCATATGATCTTTTTTATTTGGCTTGGTTTTCAGATTTTATGTTTCCTCTTTCTTTCTCCCAGTTTCTTATAGGATTTTCAAGTGGTTTATACAATTGGGAACCCTTCATCTGGAGAAAGGGTTTCTCTGGCCAAATTCCCATTAAGTAAAGTCTGTCTTCAGATAAGCTCTTGGGCCATAAATGCTGTTGCCCTAATACTAAGTCACATTATCTTCACAATGCCTCATCTTATACAGATGGGAATCCAGAGAGCAAATACGAGTGACACACTGTACAGGAAGAGTCTTATTTGGGATACTGCTGACCGTCATTTCAAAGACCAGCCTAAGAACCATGTGGCTTCCTTCTTGCCCTTTCTCCTTGATGAAGCAGACAATGATTAAGGCTCTCTATTTGAGAGATGTCAAGGCAGAGATGTACAGGTTAGAAACGGGCTAGCAGAAGGCGTCAGGCAAGAGACTGATGGTATTAAAGGAGGCAAGCGGAATTCTCAATAGGGACTGAAGTGGACTGTGATTTCATTAATAGAGAAGCTAGTCTGACTCACAGGCAGACCTGTCAGGTACCAAAGTCATCTTTCTCTGTTAGAAATGGGGCCCAAGTGCTGATGTGGGAGTTTCCCACAGCTTCAACTGGCCTCCAAAGGTATATTTGTCATCAGAGGGTCTTGATGAAGCTGTATATCAATATCTGACTGCTGTTAAAAAAACAAAACAAAAAAAAATTGTTCCACAGGAACCAAATCAAAACCAGCTGTGAGTGGGAGAGGCCAAAAGCTCAGTGTAATTGCAAAAAGTCCAGCAGAAACACTTGTTAATTGTGTTATTTACTTTGCTGAACAGTAAATTGCCACACCAATTTAGTCCCATCACATGACTATAATGCTTTTCATATGACTTTAATGCTATGAGAGAAATGAGCATTTATTTTCTAGACTCCTGAGGCTAGTGAAAGATAAATCAAATCCTCTATCATCATTCAGGACCACCCTATCAGCCCTGCTCCTCTGGGTGGGGTGGCAGAGCTATGAAGGAAGAGTACCAGGATCAGCACACACAGGCCAAATATGTTCCATCCACTAAGCCCCCAACACTGCTATCTTAAAGAAGAAAAAAAAAGGTGCAAAGAATACCAGGGAAACTGAAACTTCACCGGAAGGACTGATGATAGTGTTCTGAAAAACAAGGAAATCCCATGTCCACTAGCATATTTGAAAGATAAAAATCAAAGGCTGACATTCCAAGGAAGAAAAGACTAGTCACTGTTGACTGAAGGGTTCTGGGAAGGCTTCCTGGAAGAGGTGACATTTGAACTGGGCTTTAAAAGATGGATATGAATTCAACAAGTGAAGGAAAAGGAAAGGGAGAGAAGAAAGGAAGGAAGAGCACACAAGCAAAAGAACAGAAAAACAGCAAAAGGGTATGTACAGCAATTGGCCTAGTTTGCCTTGCTCAAAAGAGGAGGGAACAGTGTGAGATAAGGTTGAGAAGAAAGGATGGATTGTGTGGCAAAAGACCTAAATGCTGAACTAAGGAGTTCAAACTTGACTCAACATTAAATGGGGAACCTGTGAAGAGATAGTTTGGAGAGAAAAGAGGCAAAGAACTATTAGCAGGCAACTGCAACCGTCCAGGGGGATAGCCATGAAATTCTATTGGTGGGGGGGGCAGGTAGTTGGAATTGAGCTGAGGGGATAGACTAAAGAGGCCTTGAAAGATGGAATCAAAAGGACTTTTTAGCTGGTTGAGTATAAAAGCAAAAGAGAGGAGTCAAAGTTAACACAAAGTTGTAAACGTGGTGTCACATTTGAGAGTTAACACCATCATCTTATATTGTTATGTTTTCTCTGTTCACTTCCTCAGGGAGGTGATAATCAATTCTCTGAGAAGGCACCTGAGTCTTACCCATCTCTTAGCTGCCTAATGTGGCTTTGATATTGCAAGTGCTTAGAAAAGGGACACAGAACTGAAAAGACCAGAAACTATGGAACAACTGAATGAGTGATGCACCTCGTCTTATGAAGCAACAGTGAAGAGTGCTGCTTTTTGGTGCTGTTTCTTTGCCAGTGTGACCCTCTCTGGCAGCCAGCAGGAAAGAAGTGAAGAACTTCAATTCAAATAAGCTGTTTCTTATTTCTAGGCTTGGTGATGGAAGGTGAAACGAGCTCAGCTGCAATGCCCGTTTTCTATAGAGGCCGTGGGAATTAGCTTTCATCAGTGATTGCTGTCAGGCTGGAAAAAGGATGCTTCAGGCCCACAGATTTTGGTAATGAGCTAGGATTAGGGTTTCAAAATATGGAGGAAAGAGGATCTTTGTGTTGGGATAGGATTAAATGAAATTAATGACCTCTATATGGACCTGTAACTCTGCAAAGGAGTTTGGTTCTGGTAGCTAGGGCCCAAGTCATGAGGGAATAATGGGATGAGGAGGACAAGGGACTGTGCAGTTGGGAAGTCTTCATCTAGAGAGAGGGTTTCTCTGGCCAAATTCCCATCACAAAAGACCTTTGTCTTCAATAAGATCTTGGGCCTTAAAGGCCATTGCCCTAATCCCAACTCACATGATCTTCACAAAGCCTCATCTTATACAGATGATAATGCAGGGGGCAAATACAAGTGACTTGTTGTACAGGAGGAGTCTTGGGGCTGGTGTCCAATGTTGAACAGGACCTTGAAAAGACCTAGTGGGATTGGACAGCCCCACCGGTGTCTCTGTGAATACTGAATGGGGAGTATACGTCTAACAAATGCTGACATCGTGAAGTATCCAAGCTGCTATGAGTCAAGGAGGTCAGGCCTCCAGAATCGGACAGTGGTGAGAACCAACACCACCCACTACTTTACTCACCCAAAGGGAACAAACATCAGGCAAGAGACTGATGGTATTAAAGGAGGCAAGCAGAATTCTCAATAGGGACTGAACTGGACTGTGATTTCATTAATAGAGGAAACTCCCAGGCAGTGAGATGCCCTCTACCAATACAGGTCAGAAACTTCTTTACAGTTTATGGTCTCAAAGAGTTGTCTGTGGCCCCAAGAATTGGAGAGACTTGCTCTGGATCTCACAGCAAACATATGCCAGAAGGGAGACTCGAACCCAGGACCTCCTGGCTTCTAGGCCAGATCTCCATCTGTATACCCTCAAAAGCAGAGAAAAATTGTTGGGTTTAACTGTTTTGATTTCTGTGAAGATAAAGCAGCTGTTCTGAGGACCACAGGTCTAGCACTGCAAGGAACCCCAGAGGTCACCTACTTCAGTCCATCTCACAGATGAAGATTTGTGGCTGGGGTCAAGCAGCTTGTCCAAGGTCACCGAAGCAGCAAGCCTCAGAAGCAGAATTCGAACCTAGTTCTTCTAACATACAATAAACTACATCAACATACAGTGATGGTGAATGTTTGGTTGGTTAAAACATTTAGCCAGAGCCAAGTGACTGAATGAAGAAGAAATGTAGCAAGGGAAGAAAAGTGGTGTTTTGGCAGAGTGCTGGCCTGGGAGCCAGGGAGCCATACACTCATATGGCCACTCTGACACAATCATCGTGAGTCAGTTTACTCATCTGTTAAATAGGGCTGATGAAAACTGTGGTGTCTAAATGAGAAAACAGGTGTAAAGCACTTTACCAACCCTAAGAACTATAGAGATGTCTGAGTTGTTGTTAGGACCCTAAAATACTGACAGACAGAACTTCGAACTTTCACTGGTGAATATCTTTGATACTCTGTGAATCAGAGCTACAACCACAGTACTGTCCTCATAGAGAAAACAATTTCCCCATGCTTTCTTCCCCAAGCTGTTAGGAGACTGAGACGGTGAGGAAAGCTGTTACAATACTGTAGTAAAACATCAATATAACATGGAAGCACATGTTACTTCTGCCACTGACACCAAAGATTACTTTTAATGTGACCCAATGAAAATAAGGACTCTTCTCATGGCTGATGGTTATTCATGGACTCCACAATTACAAACATAGGAAAAGGTGTTTTGGTAAATGTTTAACAACCCGCTCTCCAGGAAAAAAAGTACACATGATACACTTTTGAGTTTAATCTGCACTGCTCACATTTTCACCATCACTTTCTTAAATTTAGACAATCAACAAAACAATGAATCAAGCCATGGTTTGTAGCTTTCGCCAGTTTCCAAGGTGTGAATGTTCACACTGAATATGTGACAGATCAGTTCTTGTGAGTCAGCATGAGCTACCTTCAGCACACCTCTGAATGTTGGTAAGTAGAGGTAAGTTTGGGAAAACATCCCAAATGTGTAGGTAATGAAAGCAAGGCTTCCTATACAAGAGGGGTTTAGTTTCCCAATTTGTTCACTGGCACTTCTCTCTCTTACACCATTCCTTTAGATCAAATGACTGAACAGATTGCTAATGTCTGAAAATTAAAGGAGGAGCCTTGGTGAGACCACAAAGCTACAGACAGACCCTCCACCACCTCCCTGTGGCTTCTCTGCATATTACCAGTTTAGGCTCAGGAACCTGCAGCTATTCCCAGCTCTGGGTCACTAACATTAACTGTCTGAAAGGCTGAAAGGTGAGTTCAAAGTTCAAAAGCCAGGCTGAAATACACCCAGCCAGCTTATTAAGTAAAATGCTTAAGCTGCTTCCAGTGAAATAATAGAATGATCACATTTTCTTGGCATGGCTTTAGAGTTCCATACAGTGTTTACATTTCTATGGAGCAGAACCAATCAAAAGGAAAAGTATCTGTCATCAAAACAGTGGCATAGACCCCCACTTGAAGGACCCCAGAAATAGTGGGGATATTCCAGAAGATTCAATGTGAATTCCTAATTGACTTCAAAAGATCACAATTACTATAATGCTCTGGAACTTTGTAAGTATCCTAAAGCAAATCCACATTTCCAAAATACACAGTGTTCCAGGGTCCCTGGACTTAATGCATCTTAGTTATTCTAGGGCTTATCTCTTGATCTGCTTACCTGACCTTCTATCTCAGATCACTTCATTTGAGATAGTTCCTGAACTCAGGTACAACAGATATGACCCTAGAGTTGATGTTGTATAGTCAAGTAAGACAAATTGAAACCTAGGAAATGCTTCTATTTTTGTCTATTCAACCCAATGTATAGGTAGTTCAAGTTGTGTTTGTACAGCTTATCACAGCTCCAAAAGCTCCTCATCTTTCATTTGAACAATTTTATCACCAAGGTAACAAAAAAAATTATTTGTTCCCATACTTCTATTTATAGAAACTCTCTACTTGTACAACTAACCAGATTAACATTGGCTTGTCATAAATCTATCTCTAGCCAGAATATTCACTTGTCGCATAACAATGAACATTCAGGAAGGCAAAATAAACAGGGCATCCTGCAAAAATAAGCTTAAAAAAGTCATTTCCACCCCCATTCCCTCTGCCACTTGCTGTGTGTCTAGCATAAGGTTATGATTTTCTACAAATGTTTTGCTAGGGAACAAAGAGAACCACACAAAACAGTCACTGTCAGTGCTTAAACATATACCAAGCTAACAGGCATCTGATCTCCTAGAGAAAAGCCTCTTGATCAGGGGTCTGCAAACTTGGGTGGGCTTTTTTACTGTAATAACTGTACTTCTTTTGTAATCCTTTGCAGTTTTATGTGTTTGAAAGTGTGATTCTGAGAAGGGGTCCCTAGACTTCTTAGCTCCAGACTGCTACAAGGGGTCCCTGCCACGAACAACGTGAAGGACCCCTGCTGTTGTGGCACCATCAAGTCAAGGACTTAACTTGGTAGGGAAACGATCACTTTTCTAGGATGACAAAAAAGAAACTAGTGAGAAAGGGTGCCTCAGTATCCTTCTCTCAGAATTGGTGCCCATTCTTTTGGAATAGCTTTTAGAATTTTTAGAATGAATCTGCCTCTCAAATAAAATCCAGTTTCTGCTTTATTCACATGATCAGGTCCAATGTCTCTACTGTGAAACTGATTCACAGGTCAAGATCATACATGAACAGATTGGAGATCCCATCTATAGCAACTGGCACATCTTCACTGAGGTATGAAAATACCTTCTGAGTGAATAATTACTAGGAGATACCAGTGGTGTTTTTAGTTCAAGGTATTTAGTAACACTTATTGCACACAACCCTCCACTGATGTAAGGAAGTTTCTGATAGTTAGCAGATGACCACCAGACTTATTCAATAGCACCTGCTCTAACACAGCAGGATAAATTTCTCCCTTTTCTACATAGCTGAATATTACTGAAAAAAGACTTCAAACCCAGTGGTCCTTAACACAAGAAGCTTTGTTTTCTTCTTACCTCAGCAGCTTGAGTCTCTTGATGTAACAAAGTAAGTCCAGTCAAGTCTTCTAAAAAGGAATGTGAAGAATTAAACACTTTCGCCAGGAAATTAAATCCTTCTTTCTCATATTGATCAAGGACCTGTAAAACAGTTTTTAAGAAAAAAGGTTCATAAAACATATTATGGACTTAGTCTGTAACAAACACCTGCCCAAAATGCTGTACTTGTAGAAATGAGGCAAAACTAGAATTGAATCTGGTTAAAAGAACATGGGGTTGGCTTCATTTTTTTTATAGGGAAAAAAATTTATTCGGGAGAATTGCTATTTCCCATTTCTATCTCATAAGAAAAGATTTCCATCCACACCTGTCAAGTGTGCAAAGTGCATACACCTTTCCTCTAAATGGTTTCACAAAAATCCACCAGGGCCATGCTGTACTTCCTTAATCTCATATCAATCTTTGTCCACATTAGAAACTAGTAGCACAGCACGTTGCAGTCAATCAGTCAATAAGCACCAAGTAAGCAATGCTAGACACTCTAAGCACTGTTAATATAAAGAAAGGCAAAAATATTACCTGCCTCCAAATAGTTAATGAATAAACAAATCAATGTTCCAAGTAGTTCCGATATAAACATAACCCATCACTAGCAGTGTACTAAGTGCTAGCACTTCTTTTGTGTTCTTTTAAGACAGGGAAGCGGAACCTGCACCTTGAGGCCACATGTGGCCCTTGAGGTCCTCAAGTATGGCTTGACACTAGTCAAGGACCTAGACTTGAGGACCTAGAAGGTCACATGTGGCCTTGAGGCTGAAAGTTCCTTACCCCTGTTTTAAGAAATAAAGTACAACTTAAATAACTGGAGGGATATTTGGTATTCATGGCTGTCCTGTACCAATGTAATAAAAAAAGATACCATTACTTAAACTAATTTGTGGATTTAACTTAATCAATCAAATTACTAAGATACTTTATAGTACTAGATAAAATAAAAAAATTAATTTTAAGTAATAAATATCTAGGCTCTTAAAGGAAAGCTTCAAAAAAGAAATGAAGTAGGAATAGTACTTCCAAATTATACTCAAATTATACTATTAAGCAATTGTCATCAACACTATTTGGTGCTAGTTCAAAAACAGAAAAAGTAATCAGTTCAACAGACTAGATACAAAAATATCATAAATAACTGAACTCAGTAATGTAGTATTTGATAAAAGTGAGACTATAAATTATTTGAGGAAGAACTCCCCATTTGATAAGAAGTGCTGTGGAAAATAGAAATATATTCAGAAATTAGGTTTAGACCAATATCTTTTACCATATACCACAATAAGCTTAAAAATATATGACTTGGGGTAGCTAGGTGATGCAGAGTGAATAGAGCACCGGCCCTGGAGTCAGGAGGACCTGAGTTCAAATCCAGCCTCAGACACTTCAGACACTTCAGACACTTCACACACACACACACACACACACACACACACACACACACACACGCCATGTGACCTTGGGCAAGTCACTTAACCTCAACTGCCCTACCTTCCTCTCTCCAAAAACAAACAAAAATATGTGACTTAAATAATAAAGTTATGCCAAAAAAAGTTATAAGGGAAGAGAACCATACAGAAATAGAGAACCTTCAGCAGAACAGGCTGGCTGAAGACAGAGAATTAGATCTGAAAGGGGAATTTACCTTAAGCAGAGGAATGTCCAGCAGTGACTGGCCCAATACTCATCTCCCCTATACTGGTTCCTCCTATAGAATCCACTGTTGATTTTGAAACACCTCCTACTGAATGCAAAGCCTTTCAACAAATTCTATGAATACACTAAGGGTCTATGATATCAACAGTTGAATTCCAGATGTTCAAGTCTCAGGAAGCTGCTGGAGACACTTCAAAATGAAGTGGCTTGAAAGAGCCAGTGAGGACCATGCCAAATCCCACACTCTGCCCAGTTCTCTGAGATTTCCCTACAAAACAGACTGATTCACGTTCCAATTTAAAAAACAAACAGCATTTATTAAGCACCTGCTACATTCAAGGCACTGCACTGGGAGCCAAAAATGCAAAGACAAAAAAGGAAGTCTTGCCTTCAAGGCCTTGAGTCCCTATTGGAAGGATACAAAAGTACACAGCGAGGCAAACACAAAGTATATGAAGTAAGGATAATGTGATTCCGAGAGGGTGAAAGCACTGGAACCAAGGGGTATGCAGAGAGGCCATAGGTAGGAAGTGAAAGCAAGCCACTTTTGGAAAGGAAACAGGGAATGAGTAGGCTTTTCAGGAAGCTAGGAATGAGGTGACTTCTCAAGTAGTTGGGGTTAGGGTGAGATCTGAAGCCTAAAACATACAGTCAGGTCTGAATTTGGGAGGAGGGAGCAGAATTGCCTAATCTGCATCTGTACCTAAGTTCCAAAGACCTGGAGAAGAATGTTCTTCCAGGCCAATTCAAGTATTTCTAGAGCACCTATTGCAGGGGTGGGGAGCCTGGGGCCTGGAGGCTACACATGGCCCTCTGGGTCCTCAAGGGCATCCCACACTTAAGGACCTAAGCTCCAAGGCCACAGGCTCCCCATGCCTGGCCTATTCTATATCGATTGGATACTGAGTTTTTGGAGGAGAAAATTCCCTGTACTTCATGTGCTCTAACATTCATACTCCTATTCACCATCAAAAGCCCATCCTTGAGACTTTATAAACCTTTCCACTAATCAGACTGTGCATTACTCAAGGCCCTTTGTCTATCCTTTTCCCTTTTAAATGCTGGCGATTTATTAGTCACAATGGTTCAGTTTTGAGAAATAAGGTGATGGCTGAAAAAACAAGGGTTATATAAGTAAAGTTCCCAGTGAGGAATTATTGTTCCTAGACTCAGAAAAAAAAATACAAAATAAGTTCTCTTTTTCTGGCTGACCAGTGTTGTGAGGTTAGCAGTAAGGAGTCTTTTCAATCCTCCATAAGCCATGGAGCCAAAACGTTCTCTGCCTAGCACAATAAGCACCTGCATGCCAAGGTTTCCAATTAATAGTGAGAAAAGAAAAGTAGGAGAAAAATTGCCCCAAAATTGAGCAATTCCAGAGGTGAGGTTTTGGGGATCTTGACTGAACTTTGGGCTTTTCAATGCAGTGCCAGAAAGAACCTCTCAGTAACAGAAATCAGATGCAGGAAAAGCAAAAACTACAAAAGAGGGAAGTACAGGATTTATCCATAATCAGGTCATATAGAAGGTCAAGTGCTGAAACATCAACAGTACTAAGTCATGAGCCCCCTAAAAGTTTTATTTTGGAAAAAACATAATCTTCTGAAGGTACTTTTCATTGTGTATTTTCTAGTATCTTCTTTATATGCCGTGAAGCTAATCTAATTAACAAGCAGCTTATAAATGTACAAATTATTTCCTTCACAATAATTCAACATTCCAAAATAGAAGAAAGGAAACAAAATCCATCCAAAAAATTATCTCTCCAAATGAAGAGGATGTGTACAGATAAAATTTGACGAACTCCTCGGAAGGCATACTTCACATAAAAAGTGTCCTTCATTTCATACAACAGATATAATCTGAAAAATATGCTCAAAATCAATTTTGATGAATCAAATAACATTTTACATTCATTTAGAAAGTCTAGCTTCCTATTTAGAGTAATATTTCAAGGGCTCCCTTGGTAACATGAATAATTGTTCCCTTTCATACCATAAACAATGATTCCTAAGCTTTATTCAATTTGTAAGGCTGGCTTTTCTTTAAACAGGGCACAGCTGTACACATATCTTGGATAATGCTACATCTTCTTCAAATATTAGGCCTTTAACCTAACAGGTGCTCGATACATATTTGTTGACCTGAATTTGTCATGTCTCCTCTTCTCAAGAACCTTCAGTGATCCCTAATATCTATTAGATTAAGTCTATATTTCTCAAACTGACATTCACTATCCTCTATTAACACGTTATTCATCTAACCACAGCTTTTACAACAACCTCTGTCCTGGAGCCAAACCTGTCTCTTTAACATTTTAAAAATATTTCCCACCCCCGAGTCTCTATGCTGTTCCTTTCCCTAAAATGGGGTCCCCATCTCTCACTTGTCAATTGAAATCACATACTTCTTTCAAAGGTCAACTCAAGTATGAGTGTGGCATATTAGAAAACTACAACAGAAGTCTGGAAAGTGGGGTTCTGGGCTCTGCCACTAATAAAACTAAAATAAACACATGTATTAACATGTTTGCACAAATTCTGAGTAAACTATTCTAAATAAGTAACACCTTATTTTCGTTACATAAGTTTATACTTAAAACATTAGTTTCACCAAAATTAAATTTTTTTCTCACAACATCCTTGGTAATTAACTCCCATCGAGTCAATATTTCCCCATTCCAGGGATTCTGAACCCCCAGCTGCCATTATTCAAACCCCCATTCAAGCCCCACTCCCTGCTCCCAGTCTCCAGCAGGTAAAGTCCTTTGATGCTCTCTTAATTCATATCTAGCACCCAATCAAAATTCAGGTAGTTGTTGTTCACCAACCTCCAGGACACACCACTTCTCTCCTCAATGAATTCAGTGCCTGGCTTACAATCTTTTTATCCCCCCACCCCCAACTCTTGTCCTTATATTGGACTTCAAATGTCTTAACCTCCCATTTCCTCATCATACTCATTTTCTATGCCCTCTTTACCTTTGATCTTGCCATCACCTACAAACTTACCATGTCCATATCCATGAACTCTGATAGTGCCTTCTTTGATCACAGTCTTTTTCATTCTCCCTTTTCCTGGCAACCAAACTCTGTTCACTGTGACCTCCAATCCCTCCATCCCCCAGTTTTTTCTTGGCTGTCATCCCTCACACGGGCTATACTTTCCTCCCTTCCTCATCTTTATTTGCTGGTGAATTAGTTCAACTCCACAGTGTCCCTTGCTCCCTTTTCTATTAACAATCTTGTCCTGCTAAGCCTTGTTCTTGAAATACTCTTAACCATACACTGTCTTTTGTTCCTGTTCACACACTACCAACTGAAGAAGGAGAAATAACAAAACTGCTGACTGGATCCACAACAAATGTACATTAAGTAACCTCAATTGGGCCCTCACTGCAGCAAGGTGATCCTTCTACACCTCTGGAATTGACCTACTATCATGAATTCATCTGACTGACCACATCCACTTATCCAGACATCTTCATCACTCCTCAACCCTCCCGACTGAGAGAACCTCACCTCCTACTTCACTGGGAAAACTGAAGCCGTCTGATGACAGCTCTCTCTTCTCTCCCTTTCCTCATCTCACATCCCTCAGATGCCTCTAACACTATCTCCTCCTTCACCTGACTCACAAGAAATGGTGGCCCTTCTCCTTGCCAAGGCAAACACACACAACTAATTTCATTCCATCCCATCTTCTCTGACAGATTGCCCCCACTACCATTCCCACACTCTCTTATCTTCAATCTCTCCCAGTCTACTGCTGCTCCTTATTACCTACAAACATGCTCAAGACTCCCACATCCTCAAAAAGATCTCACTCAATCCATCCACTCCCACTAGCTATCATTCAATGCCTCTCCTCCTTTTCTAAGTAAACTTAAAAAGACCATCTGTGCCTCCACTTCCTTTCCTCTCTCTTCAGTCAGGCTTCCATCTTCATCAAGGAAGCCACTCTCTCTAAAGTTACTGATGATCTTTTAATTGCCAGATCTTAATGGCCTTTTCTCAATCCTCATTCTTCTTGACCTTTCTGTAACCTTTGACCAGTCAATCACCTTCTTCTCCTGGATCATGGGGAAATAAAGTGGAGGCATTGATTGTAGATGGACTTCTCATGGAATATAGCCACAAAAAGGAAGGGCAATAAAAGACAGTAGCTAGCAGGGACAGAAGGATCAAGGGAGGGGTTTTTTTGAAGAGGGGGAGAACATGGACATACGTATAGGCTGTAGGGAAGCAGGTAATTGAAGATTAATGAAAGAGTAGGGGTGACAGAGTGGGCAATCTGTAGAAAACAGGTTAGAATGAGATCACATGTGCATGTAGAAGGGTTTGCCTTGGTAAGGAGAAGGGTCACCTCTTTATGTGAAATAGAAGTGAAGGAGGACATAGTTGCAGAAAGTATCTGAGTGAAATGAGATAAGGAAAAGGGAAGAGTACTCAGAAAGTAGCTTCCGGTTTTTTCAGTGAAATATGAAACAAGGTTCTTAGCTGAAAGGATTGGGGCAGGGGGAGCTCTGGGAGGTTTGAGGACAGATGAAAAACTTTGGGAAAACCACTGTCATGAATGAGATATTAAATTGATTAGGGAGGTCTAAGAAAACTGCCCTTCTGCAGGGAGGGCCCAGTTAAGATTACATAACATAGACAAGTCTTTGGATCACAGATTTGGAAGTAGAGGGGACCTTAAAGGCAATACACTGTGACCCTCTCATTTTACAGATGAGGAACAGAGGCCCAGGGCAGTTATTTGACTAGAAAGGGATAAGAAACTAGGGTGTGTATAACAAAGGGATCAACAGGAAAAAACAAAGGCTGATGGGAGGTATAAATATTAAGAGTTAGAATTATAAACTAAATATTGGGGAGCTGGAGAGCTGACAATGAAGACAAGGAAAGTTAAGGTAAGTAGTCACTCTTATTAAGTGAGCCAAAGAGAAAATATAGAAGCCCTTCCCCTCCTCCCCTACTCCATTCCCAAGGACCAAGTGGTTCCAATGATAAAAAAGGGCATCATTCCTCCCTGCCCTGCTCCAGAAAGGAGGGGCTCCTTATTAGACCCTGGGCCCATTCCTTGGTAGTTTCAGTTGCCCAAGGGAAGGAGGCAAATGCTCCATTTCCCAGTGTCTTATATAATCAAGGGTTCATCTTATTTTTAAATTTCAACCAGATGTCCAATAGCTTTTGGTTCTGGTTCTCTGAGATGCATGGTATATGTAAGTTATGTAAAGCAAAGATAAAGAATTAAGTAGAGAAACAAAGTATCACATGATTCATATAGTTATCATCCTAATCAAATCTGTTGTTATTAATATATTTGTTGGAACCACAATATAGAATTTGTAAGACCACTCTTTAGAAAGGAAGGCCAGATTAGGGTTCATCATGTGCAACAGTAATACTATAGTGTTTTCCAGGATAATTATTGGCATGTAGCAGTATAAAACAGATAAGTCTTCTGTTTTTTGCCCAGGGCCATACAACGGAAAGTGCACATTACTCTCAGGCATCCAAACACAAAACAAGGCACAAGTATCTTTTACAGGATGTAATAAAGACTTCAGATCACAACTTCCAAAAGTTTAAAATTCAAGATAATATTTCAATTTTGTACAAGAGACTTAACTTTCTACTATTTTAATTTATGTATTTGCAAATACTTATAATAACAAGCATCTATAAACAATCCCAAATTCCCATGCTTTCATCACATACAAACATCAGAAATCTACAAAAAAAAAAAAAACCCTGGATAATTATAACCAGCCACACTGGTCCATCCTGTCTAAGTTGCACATGTACAAAAAATTAGGTAAAAGAAAGATACTCAAACAGCAGCTGAAATGGGGAGCCAAAGCAATTACAAAAAGCATGGGCGGCTGAATTGTTACCATTATCAGGATATAATTAAGAAGAACCTCACATACAGAAGAAAATGAACAGCTGGAAAGTAGCCATAGCATCAAGACTGGGATGACGTGGGAAAGGGCCAGGGTGGCTGATTTTGAACAAGGTGAAGCCCTCTTCATCTGTTAGAACTTGAGATCTGGAAAGGACCTTTAGAGATCATCCTGTACAATTTACAAGTGAGAAAACTGAGGGCTAGAGAGGTTTCGTGACTTGCCCAGTGTTACCTAGTAAATGGCAGAGCCAAGACAGGAGCCCAGTATTCCTTCCACTGCCCCATGTTGACAAGAGGCAAAGCAGCTGAAGTACCATCTAGAAGAAGTCCAAGAAGCAGCAGCTAAGAATGGTCTTAAAATAAAAGTATTACTATTCACAAACATCACTGGTCACACATCAGCCCATCACTGCTGTATCTTTCAAAAGCAGGGACAATGTAAAAGACTTAGAATGTTAAAGTCTTAAGTTGCTAAAGACATTGCTTCCAAAAGCGTTCTTTTAAACCTACTGTTTTCCTATCCAAACAGTACATATAAATAACAGCTTCAACAAGCACATTTTTACTGAGTCCTTTCCCCCCACTCATCTCTTGTGATAAACATTTTGGGAAACAGACAAGAAGTCCTTCTTGACTTTAAGAAAAAGACAATGTAATTGGGGACACAAGACTCACACGCTTGAAACAATTAGAAAACAATGACAGTATACAGTAAAATGCTCAATTGGATATAATCACAAGCCCAGACTTCTGCATGGAGCATCAAGCAATGAAGCCAACAATGAGCATTTATTAAGTACTTACTATGTGCCAGGCACTGGGGATCCAAAGGAAAATGTGTTTTCATTTAACACCCAGTCAACTAGAGTCCCAGAATCTTCGAGCTGGCAGAGACTTCAGAGGTCAGCTAGCCCTGTGCATAACTTAACAAGAATCTTCTCTATAATTACTGCAGACAAATGGTCGTTCAACCTCCGCATGAAGACCTCCAATGATAAGAAACTCTCAAGATCCCAATGCAGCTCATTCCACTTTGGGACAGTTCTAATTGTGTAAGAGTTTCTCCTATCAAGTTCACTCGTTTAGACCAAGTCTGATCTCTTTCCCACAGAACAGCCCTTCAAATGTCTGAGGATAGCTAACAGAGGCCTCCTAAGTCTTTTATTCTCAAAGTTAAACAATTCTAGTGCCTTCACCTATTCTCATATGGCATGGTTTCTAGTCCACTCACCATCCTTGTTGCCTTACTCTCAACATAACATAGGATGCCAATATCCCTTCAAAAATATGGCGCCCAAAACTGAACAAAGTCCTCCAGTCTATGGCCTGACAAGAACAGAGGACACCTAGACTGCCATTTCCCTTCTACTGGGTTCCATGCACCTGTCAGTGCAACCTAAGGTCAGGTCATAACGTTGACCTATGAGATAAGGTCTACTTAAAACTCCCAATTTTTTCTCATATGAACCTGTGGGATAATTTTTTTACCCAAATGTAAGATTTTATGATTATCCTTGTCCATTATTACTAGATTTGTCCCATCAAAAATATAAAATTGCCCTCTGTCCTATGCCAGCCCCTTCTACTTTAGCATTGGCAGAGGAGGAATAGGGCACTAACATACCCCAGATCACATTTAGAATATTAAGTGTACTCTAGATGGAAGCAATTCATCTTAATACCAATAAACTGATATACTAGTAGAGAAGTATTGACAGTCACTTACACATTAAACCAAAAAAGATGTATGCTCAGAAAAGTGAGTGGATCCGTCACATAGCAAGAGTTTATGTAATATCAGGAGGTCAAAGAAAAGTCCCTTAACATGGTAGATGTACTTACTTTCTGTGGAAGATTTTGGGGAGAACATGGGCAAGAGTTGTAAAAAGATGGCAATGATGGGTATGCAAATCTGCACTTTTTGATGGGTGGAAAGTACCTACAGTACAGTACCTACAGGCCTTTGAGGTCACAGATCTATTAAAAGTGTATTAAATATAAGCATAATATAAAGTCAGTTTTTTTCTGAGCCTCAGTTTACTCACCTGTGAAATGAGGGCCTTGGAATAGATTACTAAGGTGACCACCTTCTAGCTCTAAACTTTACCATCTGAGGCCCCCATAATACAGTGACATACCATGAGTAGTTAAAATATGTACAAAAGTACTCATCAAGATCCAAAGACAACACCAACCTATGAGAATTACAGAAAACTTAGTGGAGGAGGTGGCATTTAAACAGGGACTGAAGGGATGAGCTGGACATCTTTGATGGGCATCCTTTACTAGAGAAGGGATATATGACAGATAAAACGAGTACAATCCAGCTCTAAAATTCTACAAATGTCTAAGTTAATCTCATTCTTATCTGTAAAATAATAGTATTTAACTAGGTGATGTCTAACTAGCCTAGAACTACCATTGTATGAAATTATTAAAACGATTGAGTAAAGGCCTTAAGATCTAGAGACAGAGCCTGACATCATGGCTCAGGATGTGTCTTAGGGGCTCTGATAATAGTATCTATTAGTACATAATAACCTAATATAGATAATAGTATCTGATAGTATCTCATTTGAACCCCCCTGGGAGCTAGGTGCTATCATTATTTTCATTTTATAGATGAGAAAACCGAAGCAGACTGAAGTTGTGATTTGTCCAGAGGTCCAGACTCTGGCTAAGGCCGAATTTGAACTCAGGTCTCCCTGACTCCAGGTCCGGTGCTGTCTCGCCACATTACGCAGCTTCCTCACTTTGGGAGATGGGGCACCATGCCAATTAAACTGAATTCACGTGTCACCTTGGCACATGTGCTACAGGCTGTAAACGTGTGCTGGAAGGTGAGAAATGCTCCGTGAGTTTCCTTCTCAATCTTAGTCTGCTTCTCATCTCCTGTCCTTCCTTCTCCCCCAGCTCCCTCTTCTATACACTCCAGGGTTCCAGGCTATGGCTGTTTTACCATGCTTTTCCGTACTATATCGACAATGAGTCATTCAGGTCTGGTCTGATCACTGTTCAATACAACCAAGATATCTCTGAAGTCACCATTATGCTATGATCACATCTGGAGATAACTTTCATGTATGTCATTTTCAAAATGACATGTTACTCTTTTAAAAGCCTCCTGGAGAGAAACTTCAGAGGACTGGTATCCTAGGCCTTGGCCAAGTTGGATTATACACTTGTCATCTGGGGTCCTCTGACAGAGGCTGCTTTTGCTCTGAGGGCTCCCATTCAATGGGAAACCACAGGAAGCTGGGGAGACAGCCTGCACATGTGGGCTTCACTGTGATCTGGGAGCCAGCCAGAAAATGATGCCACTGCTCATTCCTGGACTCCTGGAATGCACTGGTCCCACTCTTTCTGTGGTGGTTTCTCAAAACCACCTGGGCTGCGTTCTACTCCGGAATGACTTCATGCATGGTGATTTCATTCACACTTATATCTGCTGTACAGTGGAGCGGACAGCAGGCAAACTGTCCCTTCTCCTAAACCCACAGAATTCCGGGCACATTTTCATAACTCAGTAAATGCAAAACAGAAGCATTTGCATTTGTTTTACAGGCCATTGTCTTTGGATCTCAGCAGCTGTATGCCCTGCCCAACCCTTCCCAGCCCCTTACTTTTCTCAAGTTGAGGATTTACTAAAATGAAAACTGAACTGCTATTGACATCAGTAAGTGGGCAGGTATCAGAAGGGGTGTGGCCCTTAAAAGCTGCACAGGTCACTCCTCAGGCTTAACTGCTTCTGCCTGGGGACCTCTGACCTTGTGCTTTAACTTCATCTCTGAGAGCCTGGCTCATGACTCAAGATGTCCTAGACCTGCTTCCTCCAGCCCTGACCCCTACCATGGCTGGACCCCAGCTCCTGGGAGCTCTGACTAGCTGGTTCTTAGCCCTGGAGGCACTGCCTACTCAATCCCAGAGGAAACTTCGTGGTCTCAGGTGGTTCTCTACTGCCCTCTGCCGCTCCTAGTGAACCTCATCTAGCTTTCAGGGTCCCTGTTCAAAGCCCTGCCCATGGAGATGAAGAAATCAGGAAGGTATCAGGAAGTTAGTTGTCTTTGACAAGAAATCCTCCCTCCCCACTCCCGAGTCCTCTCCCCACACAGCTGGCCACACTGCATGAAATTCTACCAGTGGAGATAACTTCTTTTAGATTGACAAGCATATACTGAAAATCTGCTGGGCGATGGATGGGTCCTGCTGGGGGTAGGGGGTTGTCACGGGTACAGAACACCAAGACCAGCCTATCTTGAAGGAACTTAGAATACAGATGGAGACACTAACACTTAAGGAAGTGTGGCATTAAAAGAGGGGTTCTTAACTTGTTTCATCCGTTGGTTTTGTTTTTTAATATTTTGATTACTATTTCAATATATTTGGTTTCCTTTGTCATCGGTATGTTGTTTTATGCATTTAAAAGCATCCTTCTGGGAAGGGCTCCCCAGGCTTCGAAGACTGTCAGAGGGCTCCAGGACAACCAAAGGGTGAAAGAGCTTTCTTTAAAATAATGAGACTGGTTCTTTGACAGAGATACCAGAACCAACTGAGGGCAGTGTCAACATCTTGGAACAGATGTATGATCCCCCAGTGAAACTGCTTCAAAGAGCTCAGAATAAAAGATCTTTGTCAGAGAACCACCCTCACTCAAGTCACACATGTTTATGGCAGCTGTATTTAAAGTTCCCAAACAGTCACAAAGGGCACTGCACACCCATTCCAGTGATATGACCACCGCACAAAACATCCGTGGAGCTGCTCCTGTGGAACTGATTTCAATAACTCTCTGAGAACAATTCCAGTGGCTGATCCCTGCCCATGTAGGTGGGGGTGAGGAGGAAAAGGAAGCATGGGACTGGGTGAGAAGCCTTAGAGGGGAGATCTGCATGATTACAGAGCTGCACAGATGCCCAGGGCTCCTTGGGTGGGGGGAGGTGCAAGAGGAGGTAACAGATGGGCACACAAGACAAGCTTGGCATACTTCAGAGGTCTATCTAGGGTCTGCCCTGTAGCTGGATCTCTACTATGTAATGCACAGCATGATCCCTGGAGGAGCTTGCCTAGGAACAAGGAAAATACTATTCAGTCAGAGCCATGAAATTATAGAGACAACCCAACCAAAAAGCACACCGAGGGCTTGTGAGACGCTATGTGAGTTTGTCCAAACTTAACTCGTTTGGTAAGAGCCCTATAAATACACTGTAACCAAAATGCACTGTGAAGTTGTAAGACCCTACTATGACATCTCTTGGTCAAGTGTCAATGTGTAGGTTTATAAATTGTGTTCCTATGGAACTAATACTCATAATGTTTTGCCCAAGATTTAGTTTTCTGGGGAAGACATTAAGAACATTATACTTATCTCTACAAAGGGCTAACTGAAGCAACATCTAGTTCTAGAATTCTCTGGTTACTAAGAGAGTCCCTGAAGAGCTAAAGCTTCAATTTGGGATTTTGCCTAGCAATCTTATTAACTCTGGGATGGAATTATAAGAGTTATCTCTTTATTTTCCATATATATTCCATATAAACATATACACACACAATACACACTTACACAGACACAGATATACACACAGAGAGTTATATTCTACCATCTGTCTGGATCACGCCTGGTCTTACCCATCCCCTTCAAGATTCAGGGTCCTAGGAGAAGTCAACTGGTGACCATGTAAGGATGTTGTGTGCCACGAATCCATTTCACAATTTTGAAAATTCTTTTTTTCCTTTCCACCTTAGCTTCATGTTCTGTTCCTTAAGAAAAATTCTGCTACATGCAGAAAGAGTACCAGACAAGAAACCAAAAGCCCTGGATTCTGGGCCTCTCCCTGCCACTGCTTAGATCTTTGACAGGACAAAGCACTTAAGTCTTTCTGGGTATGTTTCTTCAGCTATAAAATAAAATGGATGAAACAGAAGATCTCCAAGCACCCTCCAAGTTCTATCATGCTAAGACTGCAATCTTAGGATGCTCAGAAGCAAGATACAAACTATGCTTTGATGATAAGAAGAAGATGTTATCTTATATTCTTATCATCATCTATCCATGTTAGGAAACATGTCCTCAAGAGCCACACAAGGTTTGATCATGAAAACACATGCCTGACTTTTTCTGTAAACCCACCAAGACTTATACATCTCAATGAGTGTTTCCATCAAAGTGGTCAGCAGGAAGTCACACAAAAGACTGCTAGTTAAGCTAACCCAGATGTAAAAAGAAAAAAGACTGTTACCTATCAAGGAACTTTGGGGATCTATCTCCTGAAACTGCCTTAGGATTCTGTAGCAAGACCTCAATGGTGAAACATCTTTCAGAGAAGATGGAAGGAGCAAAATCTCACATATCATCGCATGCTATAAAGTGAAAGGGCATTGGTTATTTAATACTTCCTAATAATAACTTAAGAGCGAAACGTATTGATCTTAATACTCACAAAAGCAAACTTTGGCTTTGAGGAGATGGCTGCAGCTGAGTGGACCAACTTAACCAAAAAGGTTGATAAAAATTCAGCGAGATGACAGTTTCTAATGTGTATGCTCAGGTGAAATATTTTCCTGGTGATAAAGATGGGTAGGAATCATGAAACACCACAATCTCTGAGGAATCAAAATTGAAGGTGACCCAAAGGCATTAATGGAGAGGTACATGGGACAAAGTAGCCTACCCTATGTTGCCATTGATAACTCAAGCACAAGAAGGTTAACTGAGAGCATTTAGAATATGTACAAATGAAAAAAATGGGGCAGGCTAGTGAGAGCAGAGGATAAGCCCAAGTGCCGTACTGATGAAATATTAAAAGACTTAGACAGGAAGACTTCCAGGACAGTAAATGAAGACATGGACAAGAATTGAAAAGGATGAGATGATATATAAGGTTTGTAATTGTCATGTTGATGACATGGATTCATCGAAGGATAAGTACGGACATATCCAAGGGTAACCAGTGAATGTGAGTTACCACTACACTCCAGCCAAACCACACTTCAGACAAGGCCTCCCAAGCCCCTCCTCAGTGCTTGGCATACACTATCCCCCCATGCCTAGAATGCTCTTCCTTCTCACTTCTGCCTCTTAGTATCCCTAGCTCCCTTCAAGGCTCAGCTTGGAGGCCTTTCTTGATTCCTGCAGCTGTTAGTGTCTATCCCCTACCCCCCAAGGCACTCTATTTTTTTTTAATACATCCTGAATTTAGTTATCTGTGAATATGTTATATCCCCACCCACCCCATCCCGCCTCAGCCCTGGGAGAATGGAAGATTCCTGAGGGCAGGGACTATCTCTGTTATATCCTTTGTGCCAGTGCCTGACAAAAAAAGCAAATAGTTAAAAACCACATCAATTGGCTAATCTAACAGAACAGTCACTGAGTTTAATACAACAGCTAAGAAGGCAAGGCGTTATATATCTGGGGCATACATGTTATTTTCCTGAATCTCCCTTCCCCACCGAATAATGAAGAATGCTCACTGACAAATGACTTTGCAGAGGGAAAATATCTATAAAACATTTTCAAAAGTAATAAATGACTACAACAGCACTTGAGAAGATGAAGCCAAAGCAGCTACATAGCAATATCCCTCATCTAAATCGGACCCTTCCCTCCCTCTTCCTCACTCGCCTGTTTCTGTTCAGAACTCCACCATTCAGCTAAGCACTCGGCTCCACCACCTCGGTCGTCCTTGACTCCCCTGCTCACTCATCCCCTTTATCCAACCAATTTCCAAATCTTGTCAGTTCTCCTCCACGACATCTCTCATGGCAGCTCCCTCCCCTGCCCCCTCCTTTCCACTCACATGGCCACAGGCCTGCTTCATGCCCTCCTCCCTTATCACCTCCCTGGTGTGCCTGCCTTCCCTCCCTGCTCCTTCCAAGCCACACCCCCCCCCCCACCACACAACTGCCAGAGAGAGATTATTAAAATAGAGTGAATCCTGTCACTTCTAGTGAAGTTCTAGTGGCTGCCTTTTGTCTCTAAGATAAAACACAACCTCCTCCACTTGACAATGAAAGCCCTAAACAATCTGGTTCTCAGTGACTATTTCAGTTTTATTTCTTCCCCATCTCTTTCATGAACTCTAGCTTCCAATCCAACTTGTCCACTTACTCTTCCCCATCTCTGGACTTTCTCAGCCTGGAACATCACTTCCCCATGTTAGCCTCCCTCTTCTTATTGCCAAGTTCCTTCTGGAGCCTCCATATGGAGCACAGGCCCAGGCTGGCCCTGTTTCATTGGCCTCCTGGCTGTGCTTTTGAGTCTCAGGTCTTTGCCAC
The DNA here is from genome assembly GCA_011680675.1 of Gymnobelideus leadbeateri. Classification (NCBI taxonomy): domain Eukaryota; kingdom Metazoa; phylum Chordata; class Mammalia; order Diprotodontia; family Petauridae; genus Gymnobelideus; species Gymnobelideus leadbeateri. Next base: position 544,201 of record WOXC01002239.1, read on the forward strand.
CATGGCTCAGCTGCCTCCTTACCTTGGAACTCCCCTAAGCACCTAGAACAAGGATCTTCTCTTACAGGACACTGGTCAGATCACATAACTTCTTTTTCCTGTTTCCCCAACCAAGATCTAGATGATAACACCAGTCCTGCCTAGCTCCTTGGGTCAGTCAGTCAACAAACATTTGTCAAATGTGTCCTCTGTGTCAAGTATGGTGCTATACTGAGGAGACAGAGAAAGGCAAATGAAGCAAGCTATGTGAAAATGTTTTGAATATTATAAAGCACTAAATAGTTTTTTCAGTTACATGATTTTTAAGGACTCAGAATTAAATAAACAAATTCTGAATGACTTCTGAAAAGAACCATAACTGCAAATTTCCTAAACCTCTCTTAATTTAAAGGGAAAAATAGTGGCCAGCATCTTTCAAGATTTTATGACTGCTCCACCTAAAGTTGTATGACTGTATATTGGCAGATGCTGCCTAGAGTGACTTCTTCCATTAGGAAATAATAGTTTGCACCCCACCTTGGGGACATAACAATGTCTTTGTGTTGGCCCAAAATTTAATTTTTTGACCTAACAGCTTATTCAGAAAGAAAATATAAGATATAAGAAAATTAAAAGGGAAATAAGAACACTTTTAGACTAATTATTTTTAAACAATATTTTACTTTCCTCTCAAAGCAATTAAAAAAAACATAATAATTCAAGTCTATTATTTTGGCATTTGTCTATTTCAAATCAGAGAGTATTTCACAGCTAGTAAACTATAAACATGCACATTAATACGGGAAAGTTTGCAAGGAAATTAGCTTTCTATTTTACATATATAATATTTAATCATCTAACCATCCACCTATCAGTTCATTTAATATGAGGGTGGTTTGAGTCTAAGGTTGAATTTAAGGCATTCTCTTAATTTGACTTATCCTAATCAATATATCACCACGTGTCCTTCTGATTTCCTTACACCAAGCAAATGTGGTGACTGAGCAAAACTAGCACCCGCTTGGGGAAGACCTGGATAGTCTGGAATCATAATTACCATTCATGGGAAATTCATAGGAATGTTTTTCTTTTCTTATGAAAATAGCGATATTCACATGAATGCTGTACCCTTCAGAGCAGTCATAGCTACACATTTATTCCCATGAGGAATTTTCACTGCTTAGCATATTTTTTAATGGACCCAACATACTTCCAAGGCAGATCTGAGACTCTCACAAAGCCAGAATTGGAAGCCCTTAGGCAGCCATCTCATCCAATCAAGAGGCACAAAGGAATCCTCTCTATAACCCACCCAGGGAAGAGGCAGGTCCCTCTGCCTCCTGACATAGCCTAGGCCAGAGCTTCCAAAACTTTTTCCACTTAGACCCCTTTTTGTGCTACCAGGTGTTGCATGGGCAGAGGGCACACACAGTGCAAAGTGCTAGTGCTTTTTTGGGTTCAGAACCAAGGCTGCAGTGAAGCCAACCGGGCAAACACTTTCAGAAATGTCTTGGATTCATTACAAGTCTGATTTTTAATTAATTTTTGATCATTGCACAATCAGAAACTTTTTACCATTGCCAAATTTTTTGTTACCCCATATAAGGTTGTGAGCCACAGTTGAAGAAGCGCTGGCCTAGTCCACTTCTGATAATTGTGAGGAAGTTTTCCCTGGTTCTCCTCCATTACAGAAGGTGCCAATGTTTGTTTTGCCATCAAGTCTCCAAAGCTGGTACTATCACTGAGGTTGCAGTACTGTTGGCCAACCAAGTCTACTGGCTACAAATCAGACAAGTTCCCTGGATTTTTTCCATTTTTCCATTTATTGGCAATATGATGTCCTAGAGAAAGGGTAACATCTAGTCTCATCTTATTTTTCTTTTTTTAAAAACCGTATTTACTTTTAGTTTACAACATTCAGTTTCACAAGTTTTTTAGTTTCATCTTATTTATTAAAATAAAAAAAACCTATACAAACTTCGTATAGTGTTAGAATTACTGAAACCAAAGGAGGCCAGACATTCTACAATTTAGTCATCATTATCACACGAAGTGCTACATAAACAAGTTATAAGGACATTGACTTAGGGAATGGGATGTTCTCAGACAGCACTCTTCATATCCCCTAAGAAAATACCTAAAAAGGGTAGTGAAACACCTTTTGGGGGAGAAAAAAAAAAGGAAGAAATAATAAAAATATCTTTACAAAAGCTGAATGCCAGAATGTGCCCTTTCATAAAATTTTAAGTCATCTGTCTCTGCTGAAACTCAAAGGCTTGTTGTTCCTAATGATTCCATCTTTAAACATAACCTTCATAAATATGAAGGCAAAATGCAGGAAGAATCAAACAAAACCAAGAGTGGAAAACCTCTAAAAGAATATCCAATAAACTACAAAGCAACGAATAGGAAATCACACCTCCATACTACTTGGTGATAAGTGATTTTCATGATCAAATCCTGCTAAAACAATTATTTTAACAATAAAACTCTATGTATATAATATTAAAAATTTCCTGGCACCAGCTGACAACCCACTTTTTTCAAACAATATCTAAGACCACAGAAGCATCTGTATAGATCCTTAAGAGTACAGCATAATACAGGGGTTTCCCAGCTGCTCAATTCAATTCAACAAACATTTCTTAAGCATCTACTATATGTGCAGCACTGTTTTCAGGGCTTAGGAGACAAAATTCAGATTAAATATTTTCCTCTGCTTTTGAGGAGTAAAGGGATAAGATGCAACTTTAGTATAAAATACATAGATAGATCCAGCCAGGGTAGGAACCAAGCAGGGTTTAGCATTCCCTGCCCTATAGTCCATCGAGTAGTAGGAGATCCCCACTTGGTGCTAGCACCAAGCTGCTGTCCCTTTTCCACCCCAAACCCTGTTGGCCAGGGCCCAGCCCCATCATGTCTTCCAGGTTGGATACTTACCCTCCCCTATTCCCACACCTATCAGAGGGTATTGGGGATTCTTGCTCTATTCCTCCTCAGTGGTAAGCTACTCCTCTCCAGGATGCCTTCCCCATAGGGCACAGATGTTCAGACACCCAAAACTCCTGGGCCTTCCCATCTTCCCTGTCACTGCACCCATGAGATCTCTGGGCCTTTGGATTTGCCCTGAACATTCTTAGCTATGGTATCTACTCCAATTAGAGAATGAATTGTTTTCTTTCTGTACTGGCATTTCCAGAATTTCTCATAGTGCTTGGCACATAGTATAGTGTTTAATGTTTTTTCATTTAGTTTTCTTTCAACTTGGTGCAAACAAACAAACAAAGAGATAAGCCTTTGTTTGAGGGAGAAGCTTCGGATCCCAAATCCACTGGAACACTGCATCAGAGAGGTAAGCACAGTTTTGGGGGAGGTCCAAGAGTTTACTAGTAGTAGAAAAAGAAAGACTGAGGAAGGCCCACTGGAGACAGTGGCAGCTGAAGGGAATTTAAAGGACAGGTGATAGTCAGCAGGCAAAGAGGACAATGAAGGATTTTCAGTCATAGGACATAGCATGAGGAAAAGCATGGAGGTGGCCAAAGTAGGCAGCACAGCCTACAGCAGGGAGTCGTCCAGTCTGGTGGGAAGACTGTGCAGGGGGTGGCAGAAAGAGAAGGCTGTACAGGCGTGATAGAGCCAGACTGGAGGAACGGGAAGGCTGAACAGGGAGGCCGGATTCTAGTGAAGGACTCTGGGTACAAGAGGGAAATGATCAAGCCTGTACACAAGGAAAGGAAGTCTGGCAGTCGTGTGGGAAGGTGTGGAATGGGGAGAGAACGAAGGCAGGAAGGTCGGTTCCGAGGCACTGCAACATTCTACCGGGGTGGTAATGAGGGCTTGTAAAAGCAAGGAGGCAGAGCTGGCAGAACTTGGTAGCTGATCAGATACGAGAAGTGAGGGAGAGAGAGGGGAAGACAAATAATAGCACAGGTCTAAACAAGGGAAACTGAGGAAATGGTACCAACAGAAATAGTGAAGTCAGAAGGAGAAGGTGAGGGGACATAAAAAGCATATCCCTTCATGAAAGGAGTGGGGAGCCCTCTTTATAATGAGAATTTTACTGTCTAATAGAATAGGATATTAGCTATGGAAGGGACCTAGGAGACTGTAATTCCATCTTCTCATTTTTCAGATAAGTGGAACTGACATCCAGAAAGAGAGTGATTTCCCCAAGGTCACAGAGCTCATTAGTGGCAGAGGACACTGAAGCTGAGGAGGGCTAAGTGCCTTATCCAAGGTCTCAGAGCTAGTAAATGTTTGAAGCAGAACTTGAACTCATGTCTCCCTGTCTCAAAGGCAAACATTCTGCCTACTCCACCACCTATCTGTCAGAGGAAAGAAGGAACTGACTGTGAGGAAACATTAAACCCAGAGGTAATCTGTAGTTATTTAAAAGACAGCAAAAGGATTACTTTGAAGTCATAACGCTTTTTTGACTTTCCTTCATTTAAAAAAAAAAAGATACAGTTTTCTCTCTTTGGCCACTAGAAGGAAATATCTCCCTGAATCATAGGTTGGAAACCACATCTGTCTTCTTTAATTTTCTCCTGTGAGACAGGAGAATGGCTTTTCACATCTATTACAATCTGACTGCTCTCTGTCCTGACAAAATACTTCTCAGTTTTTGGTGAAAAAACAAAACAAAACAGAAAAAACAATTTCTGGAGCCCAGAAGTGAGTTAGTATCCACTCCCACTCCCATTTTCTAGAAAAATCAGACTTTATCTAAAATACAAAAATAAGAAGTTGGTATTTTTGCTTATAAGATAGAAAGAAGACAGAAAAGCAAATAAGAGACAGAAATATGTATTTTTTCCATAATTTTGTTGCTATGTCTAGGCCAGCTATTCAGTGGTACTAGCTAAGAATCAGATAGTTTCAAGTTTACTAGGTTGGGTGATGTGGGCAATTTTGATGTAAAGGCAATATTAGGATCATGTAGGAGATCACCGTGAGGACAGATAACATGGCAAGGTCTAAAAAGCATAACCTTTAGTCACTGAACATGGTGCCTAGAAAGACTGCATTACATCTCCTCTGCTAGCTAGGCTGTGAGTTTCATGAGGGTAGAGACCATTAAATCTGATGAAACATGTATTAAATGTCTCTCAAGCATAAGGCCCCAGGGTCACCAAGACAAAAATCAAATGGACCCTTCTCTCAAAAAGCTTAAATTCTCCTATGGGAATATACAACACAACACATATAAAGACTACATAAATGCCAAATGGACTGTCCTTCATAGACAAGGGTGTGGCTCATCCCAGCAGCTAAATTTTCAGTAGGAATACTTTCATAGAAGAAATCAGCAAACCCTAGAAATTGGAACTTGATTATCATTTTGTTGATTGCCTAGATTTGAGAAAGTGATGGAGAAATGTTAATAATGCAGATTAAACTTAAAGTGTGTCAACCATACTTTTTTTTGGGGGGGGGAGGGCTAGTTAAACATTTACCAGTACACCTCTGTGCATATAGTATATACCTAACAGGTCAGTTTAACTAGAATTGAGTTTGTGTGAAAGAAATATGAAAAAAAGACTGAAATTTTAAGTAGAAGCCAGGATGCTTACTATTGAAAATGTCATGCTTTGAATTTTATTGTGGAGACAATAGGGAGCTAATAAAGCTTTCTGAGAAAGGCAGTGGGGGAGGGACGGGGTCTGGGGTCAAGACAACAGAAGAGAAGCATTCAGCTGAGTTCTCTCAAAATTCTCCTCCAAACAACTTTAAAATGATACCTCAAATAGAATTCTGGAGTGGCAGAGCCAATAAAAGGTCAAAATGAGACATTCTTCTAGAGCAAGACAACTCAGGAGTTTGGAAAGAGAGATCTGTAATACTGAGGTGGGGGTCAGCCCAGAGACCACATGGATGAAACACCAATGGTGGGAGTAGATGGTGGTGACAGAGGCTGCGGCAGCTTAGAGAGATCTCAAGTCAGAGATGATGGTAAGGGGACCTGGCAATTGGTCAGAAAGAGATTACAGGACACTTCTGCTCTAGCACTGGACACAGGACCAGATGCAGTTTGGCTATTCCATTCCCTATATTCACTTCTGGGTCATAGTTCAAGGGCAGGGATGAGCACTTTTAGTCAAAAGGGAGTAGAAGCCCTGAGGGTCAGTTTCACTGAGGCGCAGTTTTACTTTGGAGCCCAAGGCATCAGAGAGCCTGAGAATTGTATTGTTTCCAGTTCCAAGGGAGCATGGGCCCTTCCAGGGTAAGAACCAGAGTATAGACCAAGAGAGAAGTGACCATATCTCTCCCCAGATCACCCTACCTTAGAAGTACCAAAAACTTCCAAACTCCCAGAACTAGCCCTGAAAACAGAATATGAAAAACTCTAATGTTTGATATAGACTCACTTTTTCCTCTCCCCCAGCACAGGAAACAGAGCCCAATATTAACATAAAGGTCTAAATCAAGATATAGTTGATTTAGAAAATCAACTATAATAAGCAAAAAGACCAACTTCTTATTTTTGTGTGACTTGCCCAAGGTCACACAAGGAAACATGTGCAAACAACAAAGAACCTAACCATAAAAAGCCATTACAGTGACAGAGAACATCAAGACACAAACTCAGAAGAACACAATGACATCAAAACAGTCATAAGCAAAACCTCCAAGAAAAAAAAGTGAAATTAGACACAAGCCAAACAAGAATTCCTAGAAGAATAAAAAAATTATTCTCAAAATCAGAGTGATAGAGGAAAAATTAGGTAAAGAAATGAAAGCAAAGGAAGAAAATTATGAAAGGCCAAGTTGGTAAAAGAAGCCTCCCCCTCCCAATAATGAAGAATATATCTTTTAAAACAGAATTAATCTAATGGAAAAAGAGATTAAAAAATTCACTGATGAAAATAACTCTTTAAAAAGCAGAACTGGCCAAATTGGGGGGGGGGGGGAGTACATACAAAAGTACACTAAAGAAAATAATTCCTTAAAAATTAGAATTGAACAAGTGGAAGGTAATAACTCCAAGAACTGAATAGAAAATTTGACTGAATGCAAACTGAAGCAAACTACTTGCTCTCTCTCTCTCTCTTGTGTTTTATCTCTTCTTTCTCATTGTTCACTACATTGGTTATAATCCTTCTTTAGAACTTGATTAATGATTGATGTGAAGGTATTGGTAGAACCTATATTTGATTGCAGACCGCCATGGGGGAAAGTGAAGAGGAGAGGAAAGGGGATAAAATTTGAAACTCAAGGAATTGTGGAACTGAATGTTGTAAATTAAAAGTAAGTAAATAAATTAAAAAAAAAAGAAAAAGCAACTATTTTTTTTTGGAGGGGGGAAGGCAGGGCAGTTGGGGTTAAGTGACTTGCCCAAGGTCACACAGCTAAGCAGTGTTAAGAGTCTGAGGTTGGATTTGAACTCAGGTCCTCCTGACTCCAGGGCCATTGCATCACATAGTTCCCGGAGAGCAGCTATCTTGTGATAGAAAAGAACTGGAAATTAAGGGGATGTCCATCAACTGGGTAATGGCTGAAGAAGTTGTGGTATATGATTATGATGGAATATTACTGTTATAAGAAATGATAAGCCAGATGGTTTCAGAAAAACCTGCGAACACTTATGAACTCATGCAAAGTAAAGTAAGCAGAACCATGGGAACATTGTACACATTAACACCAATACTATAAGATAATTAACTATGAAAGACTTTGCTCCTCTGATCAACACAAGGATCTAAGACAATTCCAAAGGACCCTTGGTGAAAAATGCTAACCACCCCCAGAGAGAGAAATGATCTCTGAATGCAGATTGAAGCATGCTTTTTTTTTTAAAAGAAAAAATGTTTAATTTTTATTGTTTTCTTTTGTTTGTGTCTTCTTTTGCAACATATGGCTAATATGGAAATATGTCTGGCATGACCTCACATGTATCATTGAAAATAAAGTGCCTGCCTTCTAGGAGGGGGAAAGAGCAGGATGGGGGGGAGAGAATTTGGAACTCTATATTTTACAAAATGATGTCAAAAATATCTTTTGCACATAATTGGGAAATATCTAACAAAATAAATCTTAAAGATTTCTAAAAAGAGAAGGGCAGTGACAAGATCCTGATCTATGTTTTAGGAATATCAATTTGGCAACATGTGGAGAATGAACTGGAAAGGGAAGAGATTAGAAGCCAAGCAATCAACTATAATAATCAAGAAATCCGTCAACCCTTTCTGTGTCTGGGCCAAATGAAGTGTCCCAGGTAGTAAGAGTAGCAAAAGATGCACAAAGACCTCAAGAAAGATAAGGACTGAGAAAAAGCCCCTGGATTTAAAAGCTAACACTGCTGAGAACTTTGGAGAGAGCAGTTTCAGGCAAGTGGTAGAATTAGAAGCCAGACTTAAAGGGATAGGGAAGAAACTGGGGCCGGAGGTGGGTGGGGGCAGGGTGAAGGAAAACAGAGGCACCTGAGGTAAGAGACCTCCATTCTAGGCCTTTGGCTGTGCTGCTGAGGGTAAAGCTTTCCAGACCTGGTTTCTTCTGCAGAGCTGAGTACATGGTGCATTACATGCAGAAGCTGTTTGTATGAAACACTGTTTACATGAAGGACAGATGCAGCAAAGCTTTCTGGAGTCTTTGGCCAGTCACAGGAGCCCAGAAGGATCCATGCCAGGAACTGCTCCAAGAGTGAGCTCCCTGAAAGCTTTTCCTATCATTTAAGTTAAAGCATCTCTGGGCAGTGTGCTCAGTCCTACCCTTCCTACCTTGTGTGACCTGAATTTAAAGGACTATGACTGTTTTCTGACAAAGTACCTCAATGTTAGCATCCTTTGAATGGGGCATCTTCTTTGGCCAGAGAGAAGGCTGGCTCCCTCCCTATCACCAATATTACTTTCTGAGCAAGTCACAGGGGTCTTGGTTACATATCAGTCCACGTAATTTCCATTACCTGGGAAAAAGCAGCTGCTTCCCATTTAAAAATAAAGAAATAGAGGCAAAGAAAAATGTAGTATTACTTTCTCAAGGTTTTTCAAGAAAGTGGAGGAAGAGCCAAGAGTGTAAAAGCCGTGAGTTCTTCAGCTGGGGCTTTTTGGCTCCCCTGTAATGGCTCTCCATAGACAGGTTCTCTCATTTGGGTGATTAGGCAGTTCTGGAGACCAGGCAATTATGAGCTGCTGAGAAAGAGTAGCTTGCTACATGCTGCTAGCGCCATCCAGCCACACATATGGAATGCATCATGCATTAAAATAGAAGGCTGGAGGCCCCTCTGGGCAAAAGAGATAGTATAGGGGGACCTGGGGAGTTACTCATCATTTTCCAGGTCAGAGATTTATGACCTTTCTGCAACAGAGCAGTAAGGAACGGCCATGTCCTGATTTTGAGTAATATTTGCCACAAAGAAGCAACATTCAAAATTTCCTGGCACAGACATGGAGAAGTCTTTAGAGTAAGATCTGGACAGTATTTTGAAATGGTTAAGAGGTAAGCTGTATCAAACAGGGTGATGGTTTGGTGATTGTATTCTCCAAGCCAAGTTAAATAAAATGAAAAAGTAGCAGAGCACAATGAACATTGGCATTGAAAGGAGTCTTCCAAGACTGTCCAACCCAATGCCTTCATTTGACAGATGAGGAAACAGAGGTTACCTGGTTCACACAGGTCACTGCTATCATAAGGACCAGAACCAAGACTTCTTGGCACTTTTTCCCATTCCTCCATGTGGTATCAGGGGACATGGGAGCTCTCTGGGACTAGATGAAGTGAGAAGGGTTTTAAATAGAATTTTTAATTAACCTCAGCAGCTTCAAACATTACATGAAATACACAGGACTCAAACTCAAGGAACACCCTGAATTAAAAAGGCATTTTTGAGTAAGATACCCCCTTTCTTTCCATGTCTGGGCAAGAATATGTGTCAACCTCCCTGGGACTGCCTGTTAGCCTGAGAATCAGCTCTGACCTTGGCTTGCTATAAATCTATGTTTGAACTGCTTATCTCCAGGCTCACTGAATCCTAAGGTGGTAAGTGCTAACACTAGCCCTCTACCTCACAGGGCTGTGGTGAATAAGGAACTTTATAAACTTCAAGCACTGGAGAAATGGTGAGTTGTTACTAGTACTGGTTCCTTAGGACAGTGGTTTTGAAGGGGAGAGTTTAAAAGGGAGGGGCCATAGTTATGGTCCTACATATTTATTAAGCAACCACAAAAGGAGACAAGAACAGGATGAAGTTGGCTGATGACTTCATTTGTTAAATAAAGACCAAATGATAAGTGTGTGGGGGAGTCATGACCAACACATGAGCGTAAGCTACCAAAGTCTGCTCTAAGATGGCATTTACTCCACAGAGAACTAGGAACCAACCTCCAGTCAACAAGTTTAAACACAACCCACCCACCCTGACACAGAAGAGCCAATCTTATGGTAAGCACAAGAGCTGAACAGGGATGTTATTAAGATTGCTAATCACTTATTAAAGTCTTGAGATTGGGTTTCTCGGCTCCTCATGCTCTATCTATGGAGTAAACAGGCAAGTCCCAGGTGAGAGGCAAACAAAGACCAGGAACTCCCTGCTTTTTAACAGCCTGTTCCTTCCATATCACAGACAAAGGTTATAGCGGAAAAGTTGTGTAACAAGAACAGAAACACTTCTCAGGCAAACCCCTCTGAGACACTCTGACGATCTGTGGAAAAAGTTTTGGATGAGTTCCTGGGTCTTAGAAACAAGTTTATTGTTGGATATAACACTTGAAGTTGCCTTGCTTCAGTTTTTATAGCATAAAGGCTATAACTGCTGGTATTCATAGATAGATAGATAGACAGATATGTGTGTATGTACATATGTACATGTGTATATGTGCATGCTTATGTGTGTCTGTACATATGTACATGTGTACGTATGTACAGGTACACATGGAAACCAGTTGGGAAAAAAATTATTTAAAGGAAAATACAGGAAAAGAGAAAATTTTAGTGACATTAATTATATTAATAAAGAACTCCACATGGGATTGTTGGCTTCAGAATCTGAATTTCCCAGTAGTAACAACTTTGCATTATACTAGATAACCCTAAGTTCCTTTTCTGGACTCTAAAAATCTCATTGAAAATTAGTTTTACCATGAATCCCTTGTTTCCTTCAAAATTCTGCTCAAGCTACGTCTTTTATGTGAGGTTTTTCCTGATCTCCCCAGCGTTTAGAGCCCTCCCCGCTAAATAATGACCTTGCATTTATTTTGTATATGTTGCTACAAGTACACATTGCCTCCCTGAACAGAATGTAAGCTCCTTGGGGACAGGGAATGTTTCATTCCTGTCCTTGTTATCTCAGTACCTGGCACACATTAGGTACTTACTGAAAATGTATTGATTGGAAATCCAAAAACCTCTGAAGTTATGAAAAGGAGGTCTACTTCATAATATTCAGAGCAACCCCACATGAGAATTTTAAATGGACATTTTTAGCCTTGAAGAATCCTCCTAAAACAATGACAACTATGTATGACATGATTCAGTATGAAACGTATGGTGATATGTACTAAGAAAAATTCATATTCTGTAGAAAGATGGAAATATAATTGGATTTGTCATGTCAAAGTATTTGTATCAGGTTTGCAGATAATTTGGAATGACATGCTCCTCTGCTAATAAAGACTAAGTTGGCCAAGTAAATAAACTCTTTTTCTACTGTAAGGAAATACGTGCACCAATGAAGCAATCTTTTCAGCACAAAAGAAACTTAATACCCTAACCACATGAAAAGTGATCTCTATGGGAATAGCAGAGTTGCAAAAATCCAAGTCACTTTGTATTAAATCATCATGCATGTTTATGTAAAACAGGCCTCTTTTAGAATGACCACCAACAGGAAATAATTTTGTTAAAAGCAAAAAAGTGATACCTATACTTAATTTAATGCTTACTACCAAAAGTGTGAATCTAAGGGAATGATTCTTTGTTTGAAGACTAGAACTCATCAGTTCTCTGTTGAGACTTCAGTAAATATGGTTTCTAAAGGAGTAAACATTATTAGAAGTATAACAAGAAGAAAGAGAGAGCGCTTTTGCATCCTATTTTAACTTAACTCAGTTATCTTTAACTGAACAGGGAGAGCTACATAAGACAAGGTAAACTTCTGACACCTGTGCCAAACCATTTCATTATGAAAATTAATGCGATTACACTCTTTTGTAACCTATTAGCTCAGCCACTCAAAGAAAGCAAGATGTGTTCCTCTAAAAGTAGGTAATCCAAAAGCCTGTATTTCTACAGGGAAAAGTGCACGTAGACATCCATGGAATCCCAAACCGAGACAGTATGAGTTACTTTGAAGAAGCTATTGAAAACCAAAAATGGAAATAAAGGTGTAATAGCTATGTGTTTATATCAATGTTCATAACAGTATCCTTAGTGGTAACTAAGAATGAAAAATAAAATGGGTACCCATCATTTGGGGAATGGCTAAAAAAAACTATGGCATATGAATATAATAGAATATTATGATGAATATGAAGAATTCAGAGACATGAGGCAAGATAGCTATAAACTGATGGAAAGCAAAATAGGCAAAAACAAGACAATATATGAAAATAGATTAAAAGGTTACTTAAAAGGGGTGGCTAGGTGGCACAGTGAATAGAGCACAGGCCCTGGAGTCAGGACGACCAGAATTCAAATCCAGCCTCAGACACTTCACACAAAACTAGCCATGTGACCTTGGGCAAGTCACTTAAACCTAAGTGCCCTGCCTTAACCCCTGCAAAAAAAAAAAAAAAGTCACTTTAAAAAAAAAAGTAGAACTGAATTAATTGAAAACCAACAAAGATCCCAGAGAAAGGATACTGAACTCTCCCTCCCTCACCTATCACAGTAGAGCCGTGCTGCCTACTGTATACATTGTTATACCTGGTTGCTGTATCAGATGCTTTGGGTTAATTGTTTTTCTTTGTCACATGGGAGGGCTCAATCTGGAGTGGGAGTTGTAATGACTGTGCTATAAAGCCCAAAGACAGTAATAAAATGCCTTTTCAGGGAAACTATTAAACATTTGCCAGCAGATCACCACAGCTATCTAAACTTTCTTGCCTCACACAGCTACCACCTTATTTTAAGGTCTCCTCACCTCTCACTGTGTAAATAGTCCCCTTGGCTTTGAAGTCTCTCCTCATTCTAATCTGTCCTCTTCTCTCCTGCTAAGATGATTTCCCTTCATGTCACCCCCTACTCATAAACTCCAGTGGCTCCCAGTTGCCTCTAGGGTCAAATATAGAGTCTTCTGGATCAAACTGAGGAAGTTTTTGTAAAGTGCTTAGAACAATGCCTGGTGCATAATAGTGTTTAATAAAGGCTTGGGGAGGGAGGGAGCGGGCCCAGAGCCAAGATGGTGGAATAAAAGCAGTGGTTGAGCTCGCCCCCAAACCCTTCCAAATGCCTGTAAAAAAATGACTCTAAACAAATTCCAGAGCTTCAGAACCCACAAAGTGACAGAGTGGAACCCATTTCCAGCCCGAGATAGCCTGGAAGGCCAACAGGAAGGGGATATCGCACTAGCCAGGAGCAGTGTACAGTTCGCGTGGGCTGCAGCAGGCCTCAGGGAGCTGAGGAGCTAGCAGCTGTAACCGTTTCCAGACTTCTCAACCCACAAACACTGAGAACAGCATGAAAGGTCAGGGGGATACCTGGGTGAAAGACGAGCATGTAGTTTGGTCCCAGCCCCAGGACAGCAGAGGTAGTGATGGCAGCAGCAGCTACTTCTGGAGCCTGAGCCCACCGATGGTGGGGGATCCAGGAGCTGATACAGAACCCCTGATGCCTGGCAAAGTACATCTATCCCCACCCCGACTTCCACTGGAAGCAGAGTCCTGCCTTGACAGGGAGTTAGGAAGTCAAGTATTTGGCTGGGAAGATTAATAAACAATGTAGAAAAAGTCAGACTATAAAATCTTACTTTGGTGACAAAGAAAATCAAAACAGAAGAAGACAACAAAGTCAAAACTCCTATATAAAAAACCTCCAAGAAAAATATGAATTGGTCCCAGACCATGGAAAAGCTCAAAAAGGATTTTGAAAATCAAGTAAAAAAGTAGGGGAAAAACTGGGAAGAAAAATGAAAGTGATGCAAGAAAATTATGAAAAATGAGTCAACAGCTTGCTAAAGGAGACCCAAAAAATACTGAAGAAAATAACACCTTAAAAAAACAGACTAATCCAGCTCTTTCCCATCTCTCAAGATGGCAGACAAAAAGCCACCCAAGGAAAAGAAGGTCAGAAAGGAAAAAAAAGGAAGATGTAGCTGAAAAGGCCAAAAAGCCTCAAAAGCATTGCAGTTGGAACCCAGTCCTGGCCCGAGGGATCGGTAGATACTCCAGGTCTGCCATGTATTCCCGGAGAGCCATGTACAAGCGGAAATACGCTGCCCTGAAAACCTGGATCGAAAGGAAGAAGAAAGAAAAAGTACCTGCTACTATCTCAAAGCCTGTTGGTGGTGATAAGAATGGAGGAACTCGAGTGGTAAAGATTCGAAAAATGCCTAGATATTACCCTACTGAGGATGTGCCTAGAAAGCTGCTAAGTCATGGCAAAAAGCCCTTTAGCCAGCATGTGAGAAGACTTAGAGGTAGCATCAAGCCCGGTACGGTTCTGATCCTGCTCACTGGCCGCCACAGGGGCAAGCAAGTGGTTTTCCTAAAGCAACTGGCTAGTGGCTTGCTACTGGTGACTGGACCTCTGACCATCAGTCTGTCTTTTCAGTCTTCCCTCAGAAACACTAGGTTCCAGCTACCCCGTCCATCTCCCCACTATGACTTTGCACTTGCTGTCCCTCAATCTCAGAATGCTCTCCTTCCTCATCTCGACCTCTCAGATTCCCCAGACTCCTCCAAGACTCAGTTCAAATTCTATTTTCTTCAGAAAGGGGGTCTTTACCAGTCCCCTTAGCTGCTAGTGCCTTGCCCTCTGAGACAACCTTGTATCTACTCTCTATATGGAAATCGTATGTACCTGGTTATTTCTATGCTGTCTTTCCCATTAGAGAATGCTCCTTGAAGGAAGGGCATATGTTTTTGACTTTCTTTGTATCCCAGAGACTCAGCACAATGAATGGCACATGGTAACAAAAGCTTGCTGACTGACTCAAATCTTAAATATACATCATCCAAGTTAAGTGTAACACAGAAATGAAGCATAGGAAAGTGGGGAGAAGGAGGAGGAATCCTACCGTGAATTCCATGGCACCAACATGGAATCTATGGCAGCTTTTGTGTTTGTCAAATTGGGAATTAAACTACCAACTTTCCCTAGAACTCCATCAGAAAGGTGCCTTTCTCACTGGAGGGCCAAAGAATTTGGCAAAGAAGATTCAAGATTAAACAATGAGAACTGCCTTTGAAACCCAGCCCTCCTCATCCCCACCCTCCAAACACACCTAGAAACTAGGAGCAGGTGGGCAGGGCAAACAATTCCCAAATCATAATAGGAAGTACAAACAGCACAATTTCATACACAGCTTGAATGTAAAGATAGGGACCCATAGGGCAAAAAGGCCCTGATGAAACTCAGTATTAGAAGGACTGAAAAAGTACCCAAAAGGAAATCACGCATGGCATATATACATGTGCAAAAATAAAATAGACAGTATCTTAAAGTCTATTTATTTTTAAAACCTGCCACAACTACGGTCTAAAAATACATTAGACAGTTTCCATTACCGTGGACAACATCCCAGCTCTATTTTTAGAGCCTTTTTGGAAAGATCAAAGCTGAAGGGCCCTTTGATTGGCTGCCTCCCAGGACTCTAATCTTTGTTTACTTTTCATTTACTACACAAAGACAACTGGGGGGAAATCTGCTTGGGTACCCCATCCCTTGGGTAATACACAGGACAGACCTAGGTGAAGGCAGACCAGGGGGGAAGAAGTTAGACTAGAGAAGCCGAAGCTGTGAACAAAACTGTGGGGCTCCAATAACTGATATGGATCTGAGGTAGGAAATTCAGCCTTTGGTTCAGACACCATAAACCAAGTCTTGATAGGCTGGTTCCTTTTTTGGCAAGAACAATGTGGGTCAGAGAGCTTAAGTAGATGGAAAAAGAAAATATCCCGAGCCCCAGTGTCCAGATACCCTCAGCTCTCTACCCCATCCAAAGCCACTGAAAATCTGACTTCATGTCTCTTGTAATATTTATGGGGATACAGAAGTCAAGTACAAGCCACCAAAGTGGCAAATAAAGCAAGGTGATTGGACGCAGAGTAACTTACTTTAGAGGAACAAGCAGTACATTTGTCAAAGGCCAGGCTGACAGGAAGGACGTGATCAAACCTTGATAGAAAACCTCGGATCTGAAAACAAAACAGGAAAAATTCACATGAGACTACAATGAACACATCCTCTAGATCCAGGTTTTGTGCCTGCCAAGGAGGGGAATGGGCCAGACAACACAGTCTGGCCCCCCATTATTCTCTTAAAAACAAAAGTAAATAGGGAGCACTGCCCTGCAAGCCCTCTGGGGCAGCTCCATGACCTTGATAGTTTTCTACCATTAAGTTCATCTGTAGGAGTCTGACTTAATGTAAGGCAGATAGCCAAATGTTGAAATGCAAGCTGCTCCTAATAAGTAGGAGAACAGCACCACCTGGAGTATAAAACTCTAGACCGCAGTTGATTTAAGAAAAAAAGCTTGATAGAGGAAATCCAAGACAAATGAGTTTCAAAATCTAATAACTAGAAAAAAGTGATTTAGACCAGTGGTGTCCAACTCAAAAAGCAATGGGGACTACTAACCATGCACAAGGATCTCCGTGGGCAGCATCGTCGCTTGCTTTAAAATGCAATAATTACCTGGTTTTTTGTGTTATTACTCTGCTAACTATTTCCCAATTACATTTTAATCTGGTTCAGGTCCCACGCTGGAGTGTCATGGGCTTCATGTGGCCCACTGGCTAAGTCTCCAACACTTCTTTTTTTTTTAAAGCAATTGGGGTTAAGTAACTTGCTCAAGGTTACACGGCTAGTCATTATTTATGCGTGGGAGCTCATTTTCTGAGGCCGGATTCGATCCCGCGTCAGCCTGCCTCCGAGGCCAGCGCTCCTACTCACTGCGCCACCTAGCGGCCCCTCAGCACTTCTGATTTAGAGCGCTAGACACCTCTTAAAAAGTTAATTCAGGTTGCTAAAATGTCATGGGCTGACCCATTCCATGCATTATACATGAGAAAACATCCTTCATGGGAAAGTAGGGTAGAAAATGGAATGTGAATTTGGAATGCTGCATGTAATGGCAAAAAATTTAGTTTATTGGTAAGCTTTGTTGAACATTTTTCCTCTCCTTTTTTGTTTTTTGCTATAAGAATGCATCTCTTGGAAAAACTGAAAGAGGGATCAAATGGGAAGTGTAAGTGATATTAAAACAAAAGATATCAATGAAGTATTTTTTAAAATGCACTAATATAATACAACTTCAAAAACTTATTAAACTTTTCAAAAAAGCAAAAACAAACAACAAAAAGTGTTTCACTGACAGAAAGTGTCAACAGAACAGCATATGTTTCACTTTTGAGTTTGGCCATTACATGTTGGCATTTTCCAATCTGTAACATGAAGGGTTAGGGGATTGCTGGAATAGGTGATCTTTAAAGTCCCATCTGGCAGATAGTTGGCATAGTGAATAGAGTTCTGGACCTTGGGGACAAGAAGACCTGAGTTCAAATTCAACCCCGGACAATTACTAGCTGTATGATGCTGGGTAAGTCATTTAACTATTCTCGGCCTCAATTTCCTCATCTGTAAAACAAGGACAATAACAGGTTTGTTGTGAGGATAAAATAGGATATTTGTAAAATGCTTTATAAAAGTGCTATGTAAATGCTAGCTATTATTATTAACATTCAATAAGTCTATGAGTATGCTTAGAGTAAATATCAAACCATTCTATTACTGGTGGTAACCTCACTATTGGAAGGAAATATCTGGAGGGAATGATCATCACAATATTTTGGTATATCTGGCACTACGCAACAAGACCTAAAATTGATCTAAAATCAAAGATAGAGTTTGTCTCTTTTAGAAATGACCAATGTGTGGCAGCTAGGTGGCGCAGTGAAAAGAGCACCAGCCCTGGAGTCAGGAGGACTCGAGTTCAAATCTAACCTCAGACACTTAACATTTACTAGCCTGTGATCTTGGGCAAGTCACTTAACCTCAACTGCCCTACCTTCCCCCTCCAGAAAGATAAGAAAAAAAAATAACCAATGAGAAAAAAAAAAAAAAGCTCATGATGGAAAATGCTGCCACATCCAGAAAAAGAACTATGGAGTCTGAATGCAGATTGAAGCATATTATTTGCTCTCTCTTTTTTTTGTTTGTTTGTTTCTTCTTTCTCATGGTTTCTCTCACTGGTTTTAGTTCTTCTTTACATATTACATGCCTTCTTGGGGTGGGTAGAGGGGAGACATGAGGACAAAATCTGAAACATAATCTTATGGAAGTGAATGTTGAAAGCTAAAAATAAATAAATGAAAAAGAAATGACCAATGATTAATTAGAAATGATGGTCATGAATCTTGGGAAATGAGGCAGGCTCTCAGTTTCACATGTCTCAGCACCATGCTGACCATTTCCCAATGCCAGGCCCAAATCGTCAGTGGTTGCCAGAGAAGGGCAGGGCAGAAAACATTATGTTCAGGGCCTCAGTGCCTCGGAATGGAGCCAGAAGAACTGTTTACACAAGGGCCACAATCATGTAAAGGAAAACAGAGCTGAGAGATGTGAGAGTTCTGCTCGAGGCAGTGGGGACTGAACATGGTACAAGTCTCCCTCTTCTTGGCAGAGGGGGTGGGTGGGCTGCAGATGCAAAGGGAAACATTCTGTGGTTAGATGGAGCCAACTGGCTGCTTGGTTTTGTGAAAGTATACTTGCTCCAAAGAAGGGTTTTGAGGGTTCTTTTAGCAGTCAAGGGGACAAAAGGGAAGGAGGCGTGACAGCAATGTAATAAAGAGCGTCAATAAAACACGTATTTGAAACTTAAATTTAAATTTAGGAAATACAACCGCTCAGTGCACAATACCAAAGAGAGGTTAATAAACAACAGTCCAAGCAGCCCTTAGGAATATTAATCTCATGACAGGACTTGGCAGCTACAGATGTAAAAGAATGCTGGAATTGAAAGATTAGTTAGAATCCCCTGCACCTCAATACAGAGTTAATAGTCTTACATTTACTTTTGGTAAGCTTTGTCTTCTGAATCACAGCTTGCCATATTTTGCTTTAATTAAAAAGCATATATAGTTATCATTAATAGCTTAATCTCCAAAAACTTACCACTTTTTGGTATGTACACAGAATAATACTGAGATGCCTCTGCTAAAACAGTTCATGTTGGAGCAGAGAAGGGGGAAAGAGGGAGAGAGAGCAAGAAGAAGAAAAGAGAGTGAAGAGGTAGGGGAGATGAGATGGGGAAAGAAAAGGGGAGAAATGGAGAGGGAGGAAAGGAAGGGGAGAGATGAAGTGGGGAGAGAAGAGAGGGAGAAAGAAGAAAATAAAGGGAAGGAGGAAGAAGAGAAGAAAGGAGGGAGATAGGGGAGAAGAGAAAAGGAAGAGAAAGAGGGGAGAAGAGGGAAAGAGGGAAAGGAGAGAGAAGGGAGAGAAAGGGAAAGATAAGAAAGAGACATGGTGGCGAAGTGAATAGAGCACCGGCCCTGGAGTCAGGAGGACCTGGGCTCGGATCCAACCTCAGACACTTAACACAAAAAAATAGCCATTAGGGTTAGGGTTAGGGTTAGGGTTAGGGTTAGGGTTAGGGTTAGGGTTAGGGTTAGGGTTAGGGCAAGTCACTTAATCCCAATTGCCCTCCAAAAAAAAAAAAAAAAGCAAAGACAAGAAAGAGAAAGAGGAAAAGTAATGAAGAGAGTGGGGGAGAGAAAAGGGGAGGAGAGGAGAGAAGAATATTAGGCAGCCTCTGCTACACAATCATCTGGGCAAAGTCAGTGCTCCCAGAGACTGGTTTTATTAGGGAGAGGTGAAAATTTTCAGAAGGAATAGAGTTTAACAACAACAGCAAAGGCACTTATATTCATAAAGCTGAGAAAAGGCCTAAAGCTGAAGAAACCTGATTCCAACTTAAGGTAAATTAAAACAGAAAAGCTCCTCTTGAGGTGCCTTAAATGAATGACCTCCTTTTTTCTGTCTCAGGTATCTGGGCTTAACCAAGGTCCAAACAGAAGGGAGAAAAATCCATTTCTACAACTAAATAAAGTAAAAGTTCTTATCGAGTACTACATTTCAATTTTCCTTTTATTTCTACCTCCTCCTCACCCCCGCCCCCACCACTCTTCAAATCTCTTGTGTTGCTAACCACAGTATTTCCCCACAACTCGTATTCAGAAACAGAGAAATAAGGAGCAGGTAGGGCCGAGCTCCCAAACATGTCTTTCAGCCCTTCTTTAGCCATGCACAGTGCCCCTCGAGAAAGCCCGCAGGCAACAGGGGTCCTTGTACACCAGGGTTTCTGGACTTAGTTGTGGCATCAGCCCTTTGGGCAGCAGGATGGTCATGTCTATGGACTCCTCAGAATTATATTTTTAAATATATAAAATGAAACACATAGATGGACTCAGGGTATGGAATGAGACACATTTTTTAACATGGTCAATGCTGGAATTTGTTTTCTTTGACTGAAATATTTGTTATAAGGGTTTTCTTTTTCTATTGGAGAAGAGTAGGGAGAGAAAACTGATTTTCACTAATCAAAATTTAAAAAAAAGATACAAAGTACTACAATGGAAGCCAGTTATTGAAATAAAGATCTTTTTCCCTCATCCCTGAAATCTGTTAAGAACTTGTAGTCTACAGAATCTCACCAGGTTCTTTGAACCTTTAGAGATGCCTCCCAAGGCAACGCACAGGTGTAACCTTTCCTGGCAAAGACCCCATAAGCGAGTGCCAAACAGCACTAAACTCCATCACAATGTGAAACCATCCCCCAGTCCACTGCACGCTATTAGTCTGTTCCTAGGTGCCTACCTCCTGTTTTACCTAACGTGCTTTCACAAAACCAATTAAGAGCATTGAGAGGGCATCTCTAGACTTGGCCAGCTGTTCTGAGACCTCAGCCCTTGCTATTTTCTATCTGGTGGCTCCTATCAATCACTCCCCAAAACAGAGCCAAGTCATTATCTACTCTCCTTTGTGACTCACCCTCTGGTAATCTTGCTTTAAACAGTCACTTCCCTCCCACTTCCTACAACCCTAAACTTGGCCTGGTACTACAGAAGCTTCTTTCCCCTCTCCCACTCCCACTCTAGGTATTTAAACACAGACAGAGCTCCAAAGGGAAGGGAGCGAGTGTTTTCCCCTCTACTGAGATGCATGGATTGAGGATCCACCTTGTGACTCATGCAGTAACAGTCTCTCTGTCTCAGGTTTCTACCCTCTAAAGCTGAAATGGTGGGTAGCTACTCATAACAAATAATTAAGGCAGATGATAAAAATTACTACTAGACATATTCGATGTCTTTCAATTGAATGTTCTATCGTTACGACGGCCAAGCTCGGCTCCAGAGAAGAGCCAAGAAATGTTCCTCTTTCTTTTTGCTCTGGAGGCTATGGATGCAGTATTCCAATACTGCATTTGCAGAGACACACACTGTATTACCCAGCACCTTATTTTCTCTCTGTTACATGCTATGGCTTACTGGAAAAAGGAAGAATGATATATTTGGAAATGAATGTGGCTAAAACAAAAGATATGAAAAGATAAATAAAAATGTTTTTTAAGATTCTCAGGGTAGATCAAGAGAGGAAGCCTGGACATGAGGAAGACTCAAGTTTAAATCCTGCCTCTGACAAACATTGGCTGTAAAACTTTAAGTGGCAACAACAAAAAGCTTCAAAATGGTGAACGAGGTTAGTTATACTGAAAAACAAAATGTACACATATGAAAAAATAAAATATCTTTCAGATCTGCTCCTTTCTGATCTGGCTTACGCCCACTGTGTTTTTCTCTGTCTCAAGCCAGTGAGATAATTGCAATAGCCCTGATTGGGCTCTTGAGTAGCACATAGGCAATTAGCTGGGATTCCAAATGCCTCCCTAAAAGACAAACACATCTATGAGGGGGAAGGAGAAGAAAGAGGTTTTGTTTTTTTTAAGTCCTCTAGAATAAATATTAGTGTCCCATCCACAAAGATTTGTATTGTCTTGTTTATATGACTCTAATGGCTTGGTCATTCAGATGCTTGCAATGCCAACTGCATGTGATAAGACAGTCAGTCTTTAAAAAAAACAACTGACTTTAGTAAAGGCTATGGCACACTTGGCACTGAAAATGTGTGCTAGCACAAGTCATCTAATAATGATGCATTTAGCATTTACATAGCACCTACTATGTGCCAGGAACTGTACTAAGCACTTTATTAATATTATCTCATTTGTTGTTTACAATAACCATGGTAAGTAGATATTATTATCATCCTCATTTTATATTTGAGGAAACTGGGGCAAACAGAGGTCAAGTGACTTGCCCAAGGTCACACAGCTAGTAAATATTTGAGGTCACATCTGAACTCAGGTCTTTCTGACTCCAGGTATAGTGCTCTATACATTATGGAAATCCAAAGCCCCCACAAAAAAACCACTTCAAAAAGGATCCATTTCTCTCCTCCAGCTGTCCTATGCCAACTGATCCCCATCCTTGTTTCTCTTTACTTCTCACCCTTAGCACCAAAAGAAGGGAAAAAGCAAGTAGAGGTCATGTGTAGAGGTCATCTCTTCCAAGGCCTTCAGTTTACAAATGAGAAAAGGCCCAGGGGAGTTAAGGAAATTGCCCAACATGACACAATTCTTTAGAGGCAGAGTCAGGATGAGGGATCAGGGCTCTGTCTGTTACACCCTACATGAAGACAAATTCAAAACCTACTTCCTGGGGCAGCTAGGTGGAGCAGTGAGTAGAGTGTCGGCCCTCGAGTCAGGAGGACCTGAGTTCGGATCCGGCCTCAGACACTTAACACACACAAACAAACAAAAAAAAAAAACCTAGCTGTGTAACCTTGGGCAAGTTACTTAACCCCAACTGCCCTCCAAAAAGCAAAAAAAAAAACCAAAAAACAAAAAACCTACTTCCTTCCTAAAGCTATCCCCCAAATCAATCATTCAGTCAGGATCTGGAAATTTGAAAAACAAAGTGAATTAGTCATAGCCCTTCAGAAGGTGACATTCCATAGAGAAAGTCGACATGTACATGAATGAGGATGTCCAGACCATAGGCACAATAAATACACAGTAGTTTTGGGAGGGAAGCTGGAGTGGAGGGAGAAATCCCAAGAGGCTTCAGGTAGAAGGTGTCCAATGACATGAGTCTTGAAGAAAATAAGGATCCCAAATGGCACGAATAAAAAGAAGCACATTTCAGGCCCAGGGCTCAGTCATGGCAAAGGCCTAGAGATGAGAGATGGAAGATGGCACGTGAAGAACCGCAAGGCCAGTTTTGCTGGATTATAGAATGTTTAAAGGGGAGTAATGCATAATAACAGTGGAAAAGTATCACAATGCCTGGCACATAGTAGGAGCTTAATAGATGTTTATCAATTGATTGGCTGAAGAGGAATTTGAGACCAGGGTGTGAAGGGCTTTAAATAGAGGCATTTATGTTTCACCCTAGAGGCAACTGGGGGCCACTGGAGATTAGTGAACTAGAAAAAAGTACATGGTCAGACCTGTACTTTAGGAAAATCACTTGGGTAGCTAGATGGAGGAAGGACTGGACTAATTAAGAGTCTATTAAACAGTCTAGGCAAGGTCTGAATTAAGGTTGGATGGGACAGACGTCATGGAGGTACAAACCACAAGATCTGGCCCCTAAATGAACATGTAAGTTGAAGGAGAATTAAAGTTGATATCAAGGTGGTAAAAGGAGGGAATCTGAAAGGATGGTGGAGTTCTTGACAGAAACATGGAAGTCTGGGAGAAATGAGTTTTGGAGAAAAAGATAAGTTCTCTTTTGGCTGTGTCGAGGTTGAGATGTCTATGAAATCCATCATTTGAAATGTCCAATAGGCAGCTAATCATGTGGGGAGGGAGCCCTGGAGAGACTGTGGATGGATAGGAAGCTGTCCTAGTGCTCTGCATAGGCTGATAAAATTGCCATCGTAAATGATTGGGATAAAGAACTGAGAAAGGAGAGAAAAGGGAATGGTCAGAGCAAAGAAAGCCACAAGAAACCAGCATCACAATAATCCAAAGGGAGTTCGGACATCCAATCTCCCCTTCTCAACACCTACAGCTGTGAGTGTCGCAGCAGGGTGGTCTGGGGCAGTGGTATCAAACTCGAATAGAGGCCAATTTCTAAGGGTGAATGCTGACTTAGAAAACAACAAATGAACATTAGCTATGCTATACTGCATTTTTATTGATTTTGTTAAACCTTTACCAATGACATCTTAATTTGGATCTGGCTTAGGTGGTGAGTTTGACATTTCTGTCGAGTGGAGTAAGTGCTAAGCTTGGGAGTCAGAAAATCCAGACTCAAGCTTCAGAGCCAGCAGTCACAAGCCATAGGAGAAAGGAAAGTCACTTCAACTGAGCCTCAGGCTCCAGACCACTAATTTCTACCTCTTGCCTGCCTAACAGGGAATGGGATGGGTGTAGAGAAAAGGGAGAAAAGGAAGAGGGAAAAAGGGAAAAGAAGAAAGGGAAGGTGTAGATAAAGAACAGAAATAGCGTGCCTAGGCAAGTTTCAATTACCTTTAGTTATTACTTCTGTTATAAATCAATAAAACAAACAAAACAGAGAAAGAGAAAATATAATAAAGGATAGAAAAATCCTCCTAATTTTTATGCCTCTTTAGACCAGTATTTATACCTACGATTGCTAGAAATAAGCAATTTGAGATCAAAACTTAAGGCTACCTCTTGTGGCAACCTAAAATCCAACAGAGAAAAACAGTTTCCTGAGCAGGATACATATACGGGCACACACAGATACACACAGAATTGTAACCTGTTGACTTAACTTCACAACAGCTTCTTGCAGATTTGGCAATATATTTGGGGCCTAGAGTTCACATGACTACAAACCAACCCCCAATGTAAGATAAATCTTGGCTGAAGAGCAGCGTTTTAATTAAGTTTAAGGCCAAAATGGAAAAGTTTGCTATTGCACAATTGCTAGCAAACTGCAGGACTCCCTCCTCCATACAACAGCTTCACTTAGCATCACTGTCCCACCTTTCCTCAAAGCACTAAATCACTGAAGGGTAGAAAAACCATGGTCCAGTTGGCTTTGGGCCTCACCTATCATCCTAGGAAAAGTTAAGAGAATTAAGTCAGCCCCTGATTTATTCCTTGGCATTCGTTCAGCTCTTCTATCCCCAACAAACTCCCCGCCCACCTCCATTCTGAATTGCAGTTTAGTTTTCTAACTTTTTTTTTAAACAAATGCTTTATTAACTTCTGTTTTACATCATTCATTTCTGCCAGATTTTGAGTTACAATTATTTTCCCCCCTGTTTTTCCCCTACCCACCCTCCCAGAATAGCAGTCCCACAAGATATCGCTTCCTCCAATCTGCTCTCTCCCATATCTTCTCCCATACCCCCTTCGACTTTTCCATTAGAGCAAGGTAAATCTCTGTGTCCCAATGCCTGCACATCTTATCTCCCAATTTCAAGCAAAAGAGTATTAATAATAGTATTTATATGTATTTGAAACATTTAATTTTAAGACCTCGAATTTCAGATCCATTCCCTTCCTCCCTTGTCACCCATTCCCTCTGGGAAGATAAGTAGTTCAGTATATGTTGTACATGTCTAGCTATGCAAAACATTACTATAGTAGATATATTGTACAAGGCTGCTTATAATTCCCTCCCACTCATCCCACCCCCTACCTGGTCCATTCCCTACTTGATCTTGTCCCTCTTCTATAGTGGGTACTTCCAACCTCCCCTCCCCCCAAGGATGCCCTCCCATCCACCATCCCTCCTCTCATCCCCCTTCCCCCTATTCTGCTGCAGGTTGAGATATCCCATTTAGTATGTATGTCATTCTCTCTCTGAACCAAATTCAATGAGAATGTGGTTTTGCCTTTTTGCCTTCCTATTCTTCCCCTCCCTTGCAGCCACTTCCCCTTGCTTCTTCTACATGAGATAGTTTGCCCTACCCTGTCTCTCCCCATCTCCTCTTGCCACTTTCCTCTCTCACCTCATAATTTCACTCCTTGAGTATACTCCCTTCCCAACAAATTCAACCTATGCCCTCTATCCATATATAACTGTAAACATATATACACACATTCACATATGTATTCATATGACCATACACCCTTCCATTATTTTCATACTGAGAGGGGTTTCATCAGTCACAGTTATTGTTTTTTCATATAGGAATGCAAATAGTTCAACTTTGATAAGTTCCTTTTGATTTCTTTTCCCTGATTACCTTCTCAGACATCTCTTGCTTCTTGTGTCTGGATGTCAAATTTTCTATTCAACGCTGGTTTTTTCCTCAAGAATGCTTGAAAATCCTCTATTCCATTGAATGACCATATTTTCCCCTGAAACAAAATACTCAGTTTTGCTGGGTAGGTGACCCTTGGGTTCAGTCCCAGTTCTTTTGCCCTCTGGAATATCATATTCCATGCCCTTCGATCCCTCAGTGTAAAAGCTGCCAGGTCCTGGGCTATTCTGATTGTGTTTCCACAATATTGAAATTGTTTCTTCCTGGCTGCTTGGAGTATTTTCTCCTTGATCTGGGGATTCTGGAACCTGGCTATAATATTCCTGGGAGTTTTCTTTTTGGGATCTTTTTCAGGAGGTGATCAGTGGATTCTTTCAACCTCTATTTTGCCCTCTGGATCTAAAAACATCAGGGCAGTTTTCCTTGAGAATTTCTTGAAGGGTGATTTCTAGGTTCTTTCTTTGATCATGGCTTTCAGGTAGTCCAATAATTTTTAAATTGTCTCTCCTGGATCGATTTTCCAGGTCAGTGGTTTTTCCCATGAGATATTTCACATTGCCTTCTAATCTTTCATTTCTTTGGATCTGCTTAACAGCATCTTGATTTCTCATAAAGTCATTAGCTTCCATTTGCTCCAGTCTAACTCTGAAGGAATGAATCTCCTCAGTGAACTTTTGAGATTCTTTTTCCATCTGGCAAATTCGACTTTTTAAGGCATTCTTCTCCTCATTGCCCTTTTGGGCCTCCTTTGCCATTTGAGTCAGTCTATTTTTTAAGGTGTTGTCTTCCTCAGTCAGGCTGTTGACCCTCATTTCATACTTTTCCTGCATCCTTCTCATTTCTCTTCCCAATTTTTCCTCCACTTCTCTTATTTGATTTTTAAAGTCCTTCTTAAGGTCCTCTATGGCCTGCAACCCGCTCACGTTTTCCTTTGGGGCTTTTGGAGCAGGATTTCTGACCTCACAGCCCTCCTCCTGTTCTATACTTTGATCCTCTTTGCCCCCAAAGTAGGAGTCTAAGGTTGCATTTTTCTGTTTAATTTGTTTCCTTTGCCTTGGTATGTTGCCACTTAATTACTTGACTTTTGGGCTTGTTGCCACAGTATGGCTCTGCTGCCAGACAGGGGGCCAGACAGGGGAACTTTCATCCCAAACGTGTGGGGGGACAACTTCTGTTTCTGGCAAGCTGGAAACCCACCCATGACCTCCACCCCAGGTCACGATCCAGATCCAGGGAGGTTAAAGCAAGAGCAATTACCCCCCAAGACTGATCGCTCCCTACAGTTCGCAGGCCAGGAGCTGGAGCTGCCTCTGAAAACTACAAAATGGCGTGTCTCCTCAGCGGCTTCTAGCCCCCAGGGGAGGAAGCCAACGCGTTCCCCAAATACTGGTCCCAAAGTCCATAGGGCACTAACCTCTCACTTTGTCCTAGGCATGTCTGTGTTGATAATTCTGGAATCGCCACAGCTGCTGGTGTTCTGGGGTCCCTCCAGCCGGCTGCTGGCCCAGCCACCCTGGGGCTAAAACCTCGACTCAGGCGGACCTGTGCTCAGCTCCCCGCGCACTGCCCACTGCGCTGCCGGCTCCCAGGGCGCTGCACTGGTCCTTCCTGCAGGGCTGCTGGGCTGTCCTCAGCGGGAAATTAGCTTCTCTGTGTTGTTCTGTGGGTGCTCGGGCTCCAGAAGTTGTTCAGAGTCCCCTTTTACATAGTTTGGAGGTGATCTGGGGGGAGAGTGGCTTGGACATGCTGTTTCTACTCCGCCATCTTGGCTCCGCCCCCCCAACTTTTTTTTTCTTATGAGAATAAGGGGGATCTTACATTTTAGTCAGGATAGTTTTACCAGCTAATCACACTAAGTTCTTAGACTCTTACAATATACAATTTCTTTAACTGGAAAAGTTATGCATAAATCCTTTAGGGATAACTAATGATGTATATACGAAAGTCCCTGCCTTCCCTTTCCCACTTGTCCCTGGGGGCACCATGGGTCAGAGAAGGGGCCAAGAAGAAAAGTATCACTATCCTTTCTGTGGTCTCACACACTGCCTGCCCTGGCTAATCTATAGAACTCTTCCTCCAGGTGAGTGGACACCCCAATTTCTTCTTCTGGACTCCCCTAATGAATTTTGCCAGGGCTCCACAAGCCTTGGAATATTTCAGGAGATAACTCTCCTTTCTTAAATGAATACAAAAATAACTAAGAAGTCACAGGCTCATGGATTTTTAGCTGGAAAGGGCCTTAGAGATCACCTAGTTCAGGCGAAACAGGACCTCTATTAGATAGCTAGTGTGAACATGGATTGGCACAAAGCTGACTGTGCTCCTCAATGCAGTGATTCCAATGCTATATAGTATGAGTCAACTTCAGCCTTGGTTTCCTCATCTATAAAGTGGAGATAACAACAGCACCTACCTCACAGAATGAGTTAATAGACGTAAAGTGCTGTTTACTGTCATTATGCAGACAGGAATGTCATGGGGCTGAGGGTAGGGAAGGTGGCAGGGGAAGCATCTGTGCAGAAATATTCCCATACACTTTATCTCTAAAACCGAAATGCTGCAAACAATATATGCCCAGTGATTAGACAATGGTCACAAATTATGCTATGCTAATTTAAAAGAAAACAATCGTGTCATAAGAGATAAAAAATATGAACCATGCAAAGAATTATCAGAGGCTTTGGGATCATGCAAAACAAGGTTGGGAGGATAAGAATACAAATGGATTATAACCAGATGCATAAAATATAAGAAAAATAACAACGCTTTGTAGCTATAAAAATGGATTGAAAAAAGGATACAGACTAAGCTAGCATAGTTAATTTCCTTCTAAAAGGGAAATACTTTTCCCTAATCAAATGTAAATAGTCTAGATTTAAAGTCTTTATTTGGTGACTTACTCCACATTTTTATGTTTGTAGGTTGTTGTTGTTTTTAAGTGTACAATAAAAAAAACTAAACACTTATGAAGAATCTTCTAAATTATATTTAAAAGCATTTATTAATTGCCTACTATTTGGCAGGCACTCTACTGGGTACTTAGGATGCAAAGACAAAAATAAAAGTCACTTTCTTCAGAGTTTAAGCAGAGTCTACCCTGGCCCAACTGAAAGATTCTACAATCCCTGGCACCTCTTCCTTGTTCTCAGAATCTAGACCTGCCCATCAGTTATAGCTCTGCCTTGTTTTCCAAGAATGACCTAAGCCACTGAACTAAATCCATTGAAACGAAGAGCAGAATGGACCACAGAGATCATCTAGCTAATTCTTATATTTTACTGCCTGGAAAACTGAGAAGCAGAAAGTTTAAATGACCTGCCTGAGGTCATCTCAACTAACTAGTCACAGCTAGAATTTAACTTTTTCTAGTTCCATCTTGGTCTAGCCAGCCTGTCTGTCTTCCAGAGCCTCCTCATGAATGAGGAACAAAAAGTCCTTTCTGTCTAGCTCAGGTCCTAATTTCAATTTAGACTGAACAGGCAGCCCTTAGGCCTAAGTATACTATATAAGTATATATTATATGTTAGTATATATAAGTATACTAAGTATACTATACCCCTCTTTAAAAATGTCTTTATGACATTTTTGTCATAAAATTAACAAGACCAACAGAAGTGAACAAAATAAGTAATAAAAATAATGTAAAAAATAAAACTAAACTACACCAAAAAGGAAAATATAAACTTTAATGTATCTCATTTGCTCAGTATTATTTTCTAATCTCCTTTCTGTATATGGAAAAGATTTTGTTGCTTTTTTATGTAGTTTTGTTTTGTTTGGTACAGTTTGTTGTTTTTTACATAGTTTTATACAGAAAAGTACAATATTCATGCTTTTTTTCTGACTCTCCTCTCTTCTTTCTGCATTACTTCATGCAACACTCATATTTCATAGTCATTTTTAGAATGCAACAGATTCACCAGATTTAAAACTAGGATGGACTTTGCAATCATCTACTCCAATTTTAATAATATTTCATTGCAATATGCCAATAATATACATTTTATCCAGCCATTCCCCAATTGTTGGAAAGATAGGTTGTTTATAATACAAATAAATCCACCATGAGTACTATTGGATACATAGACCTTTTTCTCCTTCTTAATAACATTAGAAGATATTACTAGGTCGAGGAGATAGTTTTGGTTGTAGGACCATTAGGTCAAAGGGACTAAGTTTTGTAACTCATTGCATACTGCCAGAAAGCCCTCCGGAAAGATTGCATCAATTCACTGCATCACCAACGGTGCAATAGTATGCCTGTTTCTTCAGAGCCTACCACAATTGAATTTTACCATTTTTAACTATCTCAACTAATTTTATGAAGGTCAGGTGGTATTTCAAAGTTGCCTCAATGTGCATTTCTCTAATTATGAGTCTGACCAATTTTTCAAATGCTTAACAATTTGTTTCTC
The DNA here is from genome assembly GCA_011680675.1 of Gymnobelideus leadbeateri. Lineage (NCBI taxonomy): Eukaryota > Metazoa > Chordata > Mammalia > Diprotodontia > Petauridae > Gymnobelideus > Gymnobelideus leadbeateri. The sequence continues at coordinate 574,992 of WOXC01002239.1, forward strand.
TAAAAACTGTCTGTTCATATCTTTTATAAACATTTATCCATTAAGAAATGGACATTTTTCTTGTAAATTTGTAGCACAGAATCATGGGATCATCAATCCAGAGCTGGAAGGCACCTGAGATGTCATCTGGTCCAATTCCCCTCATTTTGCGGATAAGAAAAAGGAAGCCCCAGGAAGGCAGGTGATCTGTCCAAGGTCATACCGGTGGAGTTGAGGCTGACTCCAGTCTCAGCACTCTTGCCAGCATCACACTGGACCTATTCCTTACAGATTGTGGATATCCAATCTTTACCCTCATGTGCACCATTTTCTTGTTTTCTCCTCACCTATAACATCTGTTGATAGCACCATCTTCCCAATTACCAAAGATCAAAAACTAAAGGTTGTGGTTGATTCTCCCTTTTCTTTCTACTCCTACATCCAATCTGTTGTTACATCTTGTCACTCCTCTAGATTGGCAGCATTTCTTGAAGCTACCCCCTTCTCTCAGCTCTCCTTCCCTCAATACTATCAGCTTTGTTCAGGCCCTCAGCACTCCTCTCAGATAGCTGTGAGAGACTCCAGGCACAGTGGCTACTCCTTCAAGTCACAGTGAAGATCATTCAATGGCCTACAAGGGAGCCCGGGCAGACATATGCAACTCGACTTCCCGTGCACAGGCATCCAGTACAACATATCAGCAGGCATTCTAACATTCCATGGCTTTGGGTTACAATTTCTCGCCAAAGTAATGAAAGGCATGTTCTGGTCTCTTAGAATCCAGTCATGGCCCCAGGAGCCAGAACAAGACAACATTTTGGAAATAAGAACATTAAAGAGCAGTATATCTTGTATTGATTTAATTGCTTTGCTACTTAATAAAAGTGGGTTTTTAAAAATTAACATCATTTTATTTGGGGCCTAACTCAAGACTCTCCACATATGTTCAATCTACAGATTAGCTGATTTCTTTTCATTCTAAGTTCCAGAAGCAGCACAGCATTGTAGGGAAAATAAGGAACTAGAAGCTCAAGTCCCAGTTCTCCTGCTTTGTAGCTGGATGACTTTGGGCAAGTAGCTTCACTTCCAAGAATGAACCTCAATTCCCTCATCTATTAAATGGGTGTAACAATCCCTGCTCCAACTACCCTCAAAGAGATATTGTGTGGATGAAATGAGAGAGTTCTTTGAAGGTACTTTGTGACCTACAAAGCACTATATAAACATAAGGGATTGTTAATAATATGGAAGAAATATTGCCTAGAGAAACTAAGAAACTTTGCCCAAATTACACAATGAGCCACTGGGGCTCTTGTGACATTCGGTTCAAGAAGATGATATTTATAAAACATCCCATCCCACAGTACACAATGAAAAATCTCTTTGAAGAAAAATACAAATGAAGCCCAAGGACCAAAGCTGTTTACACCGTCTCCATGGCCATATTGTACATAAAGTACATGAGGAGAAGATACTAAGTACCTCTCCAAAAGGAAATCATTTGTCCCCAAAACCCAGGGAAAGCAGAAATAAAGTGCTGAGTTTGGATCAAACTATTGCAGCACAACTCAGTGTTATTGTGGAAATGATGTTCCTCTAATCACAACAATTGCATAAATTGATGAACTCTACTTAAAAAAAAACTCCAAGTCCTAAATGAAGACACAAAAACCTGATTAATTTACAAGGTTCTTTATAGACTTTCTTTTTCGAGCATGGCTAAAAATAAAAGCTTAAATCTTTCAATAACATAAGCAAGCAATTCCACAAGTGCTACAACCGTATCCATATATGGCTGCTTGTCTTCGGTCTCAGAAAAGGCCAAATGAAGACCAACAACTAAAATAAACCTTCAGACACAAAAAAGGGAGAAACGAGGACTAGGGGAAGTAAAAGAATGACAAAGCGCTTTGGGGTTCAATGAGATAACATCGAGTTATGAATAGTTGACAGAAAACTTTAAAAATCAGGCTTCTTGAATTTTGACATATCTACTATAAAGAGATGTTCTACTTTCTGGTCTAGGCAGTGAGGAAACTGTAATTATAGTAATTTGGCATAAAAGACAGAAAGAAGGAAACTAGTGTTGGGCTGTGATTGAAATTTTAATTAAGGTCATTTTCAGGGAGAACCAGAAAAGTGAAAATGAGGGCACATCTTTCAAGGTCACCAGTGAAGGGAATTAATGAATGTCAAAATGGGCAAGGGGGTCGGAAATAAGACCCGGGAGTTTAGGTCAGTGCCTTATCTGCTCACCTGCATAAATGTTCATTACATTATCTATTTTGTCTTACTTGAAATGTAGACAGAAGAAACTGGATAGGATTAATATATTACCTTCAGACAAGGCAATGTGGCACACATAAAACAAGACTTGTCTGGGAGTCAGGGGACCTGGCTTCTAGTCCAGGCTCTGCCACTAACTCCACGAATAACCCTGGATAAAGTCACTTCCTCCCTTTAATCTCACTTTCTGTATCTGTAGAATGAGGAGGCTACAAAATTCAAAAATCTCTGAAATTCTACCTCATTCCTTTTCAAACTGGTAAAGATGATAAAAGATGGACAAAGTCAATGTTGGAGGAGCTGCAGAAAGTCAAGTGTACTAAAATGCTGCTGTTGATGGAACTGTAAATTGGATCCAAGCTTTCTGGAAAAGGACTTGGAATCATTTGAAAAAGTTCCTAACCTTTGACCTAGCATTCCCACTATAGGACACATATCCTAGGAAGTCAAAGACAAAAAGGAAAGTCCCGTAGGTGACAAAATATTCACAGAAGCATTTTTTTTTTGTGGCAGCAAAAAGCTATTGACAGGATGAGTAGCCACAGAATGGGGAAAGGCTTAACAAACTGTGACAGATGAGTGAAATGAGATGCTTTATAGCTCTGCACAAAACCAAGAATATGAAGGACTTACAGAAACATGTAAATATATGTATGAACTGATGAGCAAGGTAAACAATACTCAACACACATAATGGCTAAATAAAGTAAATAAAAAGATGCCTTGGGGTACATGCTGTGGAGTAGAAGGGGTCAGAGGGTATATGACCTATTTTAGTCACTTTACTCACAAATGGATTCAGAATAAATGCAATGGCTAACATGCAACCCTTAAGAAAGCAGAACCAGGAAAACGATATATACAATAATGTAAATGGAAAGAAGGGTCCAAAAAACCTCAAATCAAATCAAAACTAAATGTTATAAAATGAAGATGATCAAGTCTGGTCTCAAAGAAGAGGTAAGAGAAGGCACGTCCCACCACTTCTGCATAGAGGTGGGGGTATGGGTATATATTATTATTTGTAATGACATTTTTTCCTCTATATTGGTTAGCTTTGCTAAATTTTTATTTTTCCCTCTTTTTTAATCTTAATCTCTGTGAGATAAAGTGATACACTGGGAAAGGTAAGTGGCATAAAAACATACCAATAAAATTTTATTTTAAAAAATACTGAATCAAGATGTCAGATGACTGGATCCTGGACGTGGCAGACATGCACAACCACAAATGTATGGGTCAGCTTTGCTTGACTCTTTTCCTTTATGACAAAGGCAGGTTTGGGGGAGGTGGGGAAAGGGCATCTAGGAAAAGAATTGAGATGTAAAAAAAAATATATATATATATATATATATATATATATATCAATAAAATTTTAAAGATGAAAATTGGGGGCTAGACTTTCTTTTTAAGATTTCTTCTAGCAATAACTTGCATGGCTTTTTTTTTAATAATCCCCCAACACAGCTGATGATCAAGGTCATGCTTTCACGAAAGCACTGATTTTGATAACTTCTCATATTCCATATTCTAAATTAAGCTATACATAGAAGAAAAATGATTCACAAAGACTAAGGAAAAATTATTCTTGGCATAGTGAATAGAGTACTGGTCCTAGAATCAGGAGGACCTGAGTTCAAATTTGGCCTCAGACACTTGACACACCCTACTAGCTGTGTGACCTTGGGTAAGTCATTTAACCCCAATTGCCTTGCCTTCCCTCAAAAAAAAATTCTTAAAACATCTCTGAAGGGGGTGGCTAGGTGGTGCAGTTTGAAAAGAGCACCAGCCCTGAAGTCAGGACAACCTGAGTTCAAATACGGACTCAGACACTTAACACAAAACTATCCATGTGACCTTAGGCAATTGCCCTACCTTCCCTCCTCCAAAAAAAAAAAAAGCAACCCCCTCCCAAAACACCTCTGAAATCATAGCAAAAAGGGCAAGAGAAAAGATTATCCAACTTCCAGCTGAATTTTACTGGTACTTTCTTTTGGCCTGGAAATGGCTATACTTACAAGACTTTTCCAAATCTATTTTCTACAAAGACATGGGGACTTTTCAGCCACACTACAGACTTCTCAACGTTTATACTTACATGCAAGATTACATTCTGCTCAGAATTGTTTTATATTTGATAAGTGAATCAATATGCTAAATTCTTCAAGTTATCTGAGTGATTTTCTTCGATAATTCCCATGAATTCTTTATCTAGAGTAACCATTTAGGGGGTCATAAATCTCCTCCCCCTGAAGGCCCAGCGCAGTTCCCCACCCCTGCACTCAAGGGACAATAGAGTGGTCATAGGTTTTGGGCTGGGCCAAAGTGAATAGCTGGAAATGACCCAAATTGCCTTTTCCTTGCATCACTGGGCTCAGGTCCAAAGTTTTTATTTCATTTCCAAATCACTAACCTGATGAGGCACAAGCCCGAGTGAAGTGGGAGGTTCATTCATGCGGTCATCACTGCTACTAGCAACAGCATAGCCCCTGGGAAAAGGAAAGAATCAGAGCCACTCAATAGTAACAGTTTACACTAGACAGACCTGAAGATGATCCAAAAGGTGATCCATGTGACTTTTAAAGGGTGATCAGGATGTCCTTTCAATGCAGCAGGAAAGAACTAATTTCTCCCAAGTCAAATGGCCTTGTCTAAAGCATAATCTTCCTTAAAACACAGCATTCTTCTCCAGGGGACTCCAAAGAAAAGTCTACTGCCAAGAGGATTTTCAATCCTCCATTTTGTAGGCTGATAATATAAACACTCCCCAAGGGAAAAAGACATAGATTTGTGGACACCAAGTAGGCAGAGACTCTAAATCACTCCTTCCTGAATAATAATGGCACATGGCCTACACCGCTCAAGAAATGTATCAAAGGACCTTCGTGTCACCCATGAGCAAGACAGAAATTGACAGAAATTATCATCTGGAGATTCTCAGATCAATGAATACAGGGATCAACTAGCAGCGTCCTCTCAAATCAAAACACTCTCCATCAGGAAGCTGTCACAGATTCAGCTTGGGCTCAGGAATAAGAGATTAAAAAAAAAAAAAAAAAGAACAAGAGAGAAAAGCTGCTCCCTGACCTGAACTGCAGCAACCCCTGCCTACCCAATGACTTCTGTACTCCTTCTGAATTTTGCTGGTCAGTGTTTAATGAGAATTATACATAATCCATTATCTTTAGCTGTTTGAAAAAGCTCTGGGCCACATCCAAACATGATACTTGTTCATTTTCACTGCAACTCTCAGAAAATTGGGGGGAAAGCCTTTGAAGTTTGGTTTTTCTAGTTTGTTTTAAGTATAGTCTGTGGCCCAAGTGTGAGTGTGGTTTGCCTACTATGATCTGGCAGATCAATCTTGCCCACATGTCAAGAAAATCTTTAAGGAGATCTAAAAGCAATGACATTAATAACATTATCTCCCTGCTTTTTAAATGCAACAATCTTCTTGTTTTTTATCTTACTGTTTCTAAGTCTTAAACTGAGGTTGTTCTCTGGGTTCAGGCAGATTCTCTGATAAATCACAGATGACTTGACCAAATCCCACTTAGACTTGATACTGTCCTTGGACAATTAAATATGCACCAAGGATTCGCAACCTAATGGCTATGGAACCTGGGGTTGGGGGGAAGAATCACATTAAGAAGATCCATTAAAAAGCAACCTTGAGGAGACTATAAATCTCTTACATATGTGTATGTATGCATATATACATATAGATGTATTGTCTATTACCATTTTTCAAAAGTCAATGCTATTGTAATGAATAAAATGCAAGTTCATTTAAAAAATAAAATAAATAAAGTATTACTGAATATAAGTAGCTCTTTATAGTCATGTATTTCCTCAATCAACAGACACAAATAGTACAATTGCTACCATCAGAGATCTCCAAAGTGTTCCGATGCTATAATGGTGTTAGCATATTTGTAAAATTTGGGAATTAGTGATAATACACTATGGACCTTTGGTACGCAGGCTACGGACACAGGGCCCAGGCAAACATGAATCACAAACAGATCAGCTATTCCTTCCTTCACCCTCAGCTTTTATATGAGCTTGATATGAACACTGGAGGTGCCTAATATTAATAATATTTACATAATAGCATATATTCTTACAATAGTATATATTCTTGCCAGTCCCAGGCTTTCCTAAGCTCTTCTCTCAGGAAAGGAATCTGGTCAGATTTTTCTAGTACAGAATGTAAGGATTGAAAAGACCTTTAGAAAAGTCAGGCTAACAAGAACCAGACTCTCTCCCTCCAGGCTAAGGAGAAACTGTTGAATAAACTATCCACCAAATCCTCATTGAGCATTTTGGCTCACTCACCCTTCTGGATGCTGGAGGACAGAAACCATCAGCTCCACTGCCAGGGATCCTGCAATCATGGCTAGTCCTGGTCGGCTGACGGTGCACTGCTGGTCTAAGGTCCGATCTCTGGTTGACTATCAACAGATATCCAAGTTTGTTACATGCTGAGAAGAATTCCATTCCACCCAACACCCAGCTAGAAGATTGAGGCAGCCAACATATCACTGACATTGATTGATACAGTAGAACACTCAGTGATTTTCAAAGGGCCTTCACTGGCTAACATGAAATCCTTTTATACATCCCTGCCCTCAAGGAGCTTGCCATCTAGTCACATACACCTTCTAAATACACACTCCACTACACACACTCCATTACCATGCTAATGTTGTAGATGAGGAGGCTAAGGCCCCAGCAGCTAAACATAACTTGCCCAGGGCTATGCAGCTAGTTAGCAGGAGACTGGGATCCAGAATGTAGGTTTCTATCTCTCACACAAATGCTCCATCATCACACCAAGCCACATGCCAAAGACAATGCTCCAAGAGCCTCCTGGTCACTTTTCATTGAGGTGGCTTGTACGTGTGTGATCCTGGTCAGTGTAGTCTCCTTGTACCTGGTCTATGCTGCCTCTGCAGGGATATGGTGGGATGACCCCAACCCAGAAATAAAAGGTTAATAGTACACTGACATAGAGGTCCAATGGAGAGATCACTGGAGTCAGGAAGACATGAGTTCAAATGCAGCCTCACTTTCTAGCTGTGTGACTGGGCAAGTCACTTCACCTCACTGGAGATGGAAATGGTAAACCAGTCCAGTATCCTTAACAAGAAAACCCCATGGGCAGTACGTTCCACAGGGTCATGAAGAGTTAGACATGACTGACCAACTGCATAACAACAACCAATGCCATCATAGATGAGAACGTTGCATTGCCCTGCCCCGAACAGGGAGCTGGTCACAGGAAATGGGTCACAGCTGGCTTCCCACAGAAGAAAAGGTCTCTACTTACGTCCCCTGGTGCCACAACATCATTGCAGAAGTAACAGCCGAGCTTGTAGCCAGGAATGTTGGAAAAAAGGGATGATCCTAAGTCGGCAGAGGCAGAGATCTGGCTGGGATGTGGGTCTCCAGCCCCTTGCTGTTTGGGCTTCTTCAGTCCATGTCTCATGACAACAAATGTGTCAAATCCCAAGGCAGCATTGATGACCAACTAAAGGTTTCCACAAAGAGGGAAAGAACAAAACACCATGACACACATTAGATTTGGGGGCTCACGGAATCAAGTACTACATTCAGAGAGCTCCAGCTGCTGCATGTCTGTGATGCATCTCCCCCTCCCCCTCTGATGGCCTCCAGTTCTAGCTCAGGCCCTCAGCATCTCTGGCTGAGCTACTGCAATGGCCTTCTGACAGGTCTGCCTGTCCCTGGCTCTTCCACCTTCCTCAGTAAGCTCCAGGGGTTCCTCACTGGCTCCAGCACCAATTCTTTTTTTTTTCCTAGATGCTATAATCCTCAAAGGATTTTTATTACAAAAATAATTTTATATATTACATGTATTTATATTTTTACAATTCTTTTCCCACCTTCAGATGAACTATCCAAATTTCCAGGAACATTTGATGGTCTACATGTCAATTTCTTTTTTTTTTTTTATTTTAACAAATGCTTTATTAACTTCTGGTTTACATCATTCATTTCAGCCAGATTTTGAGTCACAATTTTTCCCCATTTTTCCCCTACCCACCACCCCAGAATAGCAGTCCCACAAGATATCCCCTCATCCAATCTGCTCTCTCCCATATCTTCTCCCATACCCTCTTCGACTTTGCCATTAGGGCAAGGTGAATGAATCTCTGTGACCCAATGCCTGCACATTTTATCTCCCAATTATATGCAAAATAGTATTAATAAGAGTATATATATACATTTGAAACATTTAATTTTAAAACTTCGAATTTCAGATCCATTCCCTTCCTCCCTTGTCACCCACTCCCTCTGGGAAGATAAGTAATCCAGTATATGTTGTACATGCGTAGCTATGCAAAACATTACCAGAGTAGATATACTGTAAAAGACTGCTTATATTTCCCTCCCACCCCCCCACCTGGTCCATTCCCTACTTTGATCCTGTCCCTCTTCAAAAGTGGGTACTTCCAACCTCCCCTCCCCACAGAATGCCCTCCCTTCCATCATCCCCCCTCCATCCCCCTTACCCCTACTCTCCTGCAGGGTGAGATATCCCATTTGGTATGTATGTCATTCTCTCCCTGAGCCAAATTCAATGAGAATGTGGTTTTGCCTTTTTGCCTTCCTGTTCTTCCCCTCCCCTGCAACCACTTCCCCTTGCTTCTTCTACATGAAATAGTTTACCCTACCCTGTCTCTCCCCATCTCCTCTTGCCACTCTCCTCTCTCACCTCTTCACTTCACCCCTTAAGTGTCATCCCTTCCTGCCAAATTCAACCTGTGCCCTCTATCCATGTATACCTGTAAACATATATACACACATTCACATATGTATTCATATGCCCATATACCCTTCTTCAATTATTTTCATAATGAGGAAGGTTTCATCAGTCACAGTTACTGTTTTTCCATGTAGGAATGTAAATAGGTCAACTTTGATAAGTTCCTTTTGATTTCTTTTCCCTGATTACCTTCTCAAGCATCTCTTGCTTTTTGTGTCTGAATTTCAAATTTTCTATTCAACTCTGGTTTTTTCCTCAAGAGTTCTTGAAAGTCCTCTATTCCACTGAATGACCAAATTGTCCCCTGAAACAAGATACTCAGTTTTGCTGGGTAGGTGATTCTTGGTTTTAATACCAGCTCTTTTGACCTCTGGAATATCATATTCCATGCCCTTTGATCCCTCAGTGTAGAAGCTGCCAGGTCTTGTCCAGCACCAATTCTAAAATGCCTTGCTTGGCCTTTAAAGCTCCTTCCCACTGTTCCAGGCTTATTACCCATCACTCCCTCCTGTGACCTCACAGCCATCCCAGCCTGCCTGCTGTTCCTTACAAACCAGACACCAGCTCTCAGCTCATCCTTTCACATTGGCTGCCTCCCATGTGCCCTCATCTCCCCCCCTGAGAGTGCCTCTCTCCCCTCCAACTCGGATCAGCTGCCCCCTTCCCCAGGAGGCCTTACCTCACACTCTCAGCCACGAGGGCTTTTCCCTCAGATGAAACCTTCCTTCACTTCCCTGTGTATCCTGCAACGCGCATCAAGGCACCTGCTATCTCCCACACTGGAAAGTAGGCCTTAAGAGAACAAGGATTGTTTTCTATTTTCCTTTGCATCCCTAACTTAACCCAGTGTCTGGCACATAGTCAGCCCTTTATCAATGGTTTTTGGTTGACTGAAGATAATTGTGATTTCCTTTGTACAGGGATTAAGATAAGGATGGAGTCAAGGTGACAGCCCAATTTGTGGGTTGAAGGGCATTAGGGTAAGCCTAGGTGGCCGCTTGTTCTAAAGAGAACTAGCCTTGAAGAGGCTAAGCTTACCAGTTACACATGGATGGTAAAAGAAGAAGGCTGGGTTATAGGCTGGGAAAGCCTATAACCGACTTAAAACAAACACTCGTTATCATCTTTCAAATCTTTTTTTAACCTGCACTAAATTAGCCTTGAAGCAATAAGGGTGAATGTGTATTCATTCCCACAAAGCAATGATAGCAGAATTTACCTTTACCACCCTCCATAGGCTTCAATTTGCATATAATAAAATTATTGTCTAAAGCAGAAACAATGCTGTACTTTAATTTCCTATTTGGATGGCTAGATTTTAACATAAAATCAGCATCCTTATTACTGTTACTGAAACAAGTAACAAAATCTTGGTTATTAAGATTGTCTTCCTTACACTGTCTGTGTTAAGTCCTGTGACAGTCACGATAAATAGCTAAGCTCAACAGACCTTTGGACCAGTAGAACTGGGTGGAATAACTGAAGGGACTGGATCCAGAACACAGCAGCCACCATGACAAAAGTAATGAAATAATGTGGTCTCCTGACTAAGAGGTCCAAGGGAGAAACCAAGAGAAGTTCAGAAAGTGCTTGACTAGGATATGGTGGCCCTGGGTCCAAAGGAAGTGAGCAAGAGATAAGATGGAGTGGGCCATGAGGGGAGGCCCAAATCTGTGAAAAACCTTCCAGCCTTCCCAACTGCTATACACTCACCTCCTTCCTTGTTCTGTTGGTCCTTATTTATTACTGTTTCTTCACTTCTCAATACAACTCTACTAATTTCAGGAGTAGGGGATATGTCATCATTTATCTTTAAAGTTGCTGAATTTCAAAATTCCCTGTGTAGTAGCACCTTGAGTTCTTCAGAAAGAGAAGACTTCACAAGATCTAATGAGTCAATTAAACTAGAAGACTAGAAGTTCTTCATGGTAATACAATATTCAACCAGCAGAGTTTAATTTCCTTCTTCTCAAACCTTTTAATCAAGAACCCATATGCCAGATATGCAATGCAGAGATGGAAATGGGCCCTGTTTTGTGAAACCTTACAAGTTATTTAACAAATGACATGGCTAGAGTTAAATGATACAAATAAAGTCAATCCTCAAATATGAATTCTAACTAGAGGCTCTTCTACCTTTCCCCATGTTACTGATAGGCCCCAGATCACCCTCCTTCTAAGTTGCCTCTGGAATCCTGCTACTCTAGGGGGATAACACTGTTGGAAAGGAACGGGGGAGGGAGGAGGAAGGAAGTGGAGAGATGTTTTTGTGTTCTAGTTGGAAAATAAAATGAGTTATCACATGGAAACTGTTATGCGTGGTAGCTGATTCTATATGACTAAAAATGTTATGGTTCAGCTAGATTATGATTAAATGGATTTTGTAAGTTATTCTGGGACCCCAATCACCATTTATAACAGTTGCTATGAGAAAATGTATTCTGAATTTCAGACAGCTGACTTACAAACCTCTGGAACACAACCTGTTTGTAAGTTGGGGTCTACATGCATACAAATTAAACAAGTAGAGTATTTATAACCTATTTTTTTTTTTAAAGAAAAGAGGCCAGAAGACTGAATGGAATGGGGAGTCAAGAGCAGGGCACTCTGTCATCATGCCACACATACCATACCTTCCTCTTACTTGCTGCAATGACTGCAGGCAGCCATCGACTTTCCCTGGTGTCCATCAAGAGGAAAATCACATCATGGTCCTCGATGAGCTTCTCAAGTTGTTCCACATCTTTCTGAGCTTGTTCCATGGTGACATTGGAAAAGTTCACAGGGTGGCCCGGCATGGGGATGCTCATGTTAAACCCTGCAGCGTTCTGAGGGAACACCCAAAAGCACCTTACATGGGAAGCAGATACAAGTAGAATTGTAGTAGCTAAAATGCATCTAAGGGACAAAAATCCTTCTGTGTATCTGCTTGACTCCCCTAACCTCTCACGAGGGCAGGGTGACAGGATACTCTCATTTCTGAATCTTTTATGAGTAGAAGACTTGTTCCCTCTCTAGTATGGGGTTTTGCCACTGTCTTGACAAGACAGTGACATAGATGATGGCTGTTTTTGGCACTGCATCACTCCTCCTGCACTACTACCTCTTCACAGCTCAAATATCTGGTTATTAAGAAAATCAGGACAACATCCAAAATTGTTCTGGAAGCCTAGTTAAGATGCCAGGTCAAGTCACTTCCTCAATCATGCATGAGACTATTTCTATCCCATAGGGTCAAAGGCATGTAGAATAGTAAGCAAAGATAATTGGACAAGAGAATAAGTAAGTGATGCGAAATGTCACAGGTAATAAATACTGTATGAATTCTGAAGTGAAAGAAAGGTCACTTCTGAGTGTGGTCAATAGGGCTTTGTGGCAAACGACGTATTTGAGTTGAGCCTTGAAGACTAGGAAGGACTCATGAAGGCAGGGGATCAGAAGTTGAGGTATTTTAGTTAGACTAGGCTCTTTCTTCCAAAAGGAGGTAGAGAAACAAGGAGGCACAAACAGCCAGAGAGCGACAAATCCAGAGTCATATCCACCACACACTGAAGGGAAAATACCAAACCATGTGTGTTTTTTAATCTGGCTTACTTCTGACCACTGTATTCCAAAGTCACTAAGGTCTGCTCACCCTAGAATGAACACATATAAAAGAGCCCAGTGTCCTTTGTTCCACCACAGGGTATATGAGGATCTTAGCACCAGTGTTTGGGGTCATCCCTCATCCTGACAGAGCTGCCTAGGTCCAGGATGGACCCCACATGCACATGTCTTGGATATGGATGAAGAGGGCCTTGGAAATGAGGCCACAGATGGGACCACATTCCCCCTGCATCCTTTATTAAGATATTAATAAATTAGAGTGGAATAAGTTCCTCAAGATGGGGAACTGTCTTTATTCTTCTTGACTCCAGGGCAGGTATTCTATTCACTGTGCCACCCAGCCGCCCCTAAATAGGTTTTTCATCATTGCTAGTTGAATTCCATTGAATTGGTGTTGAGACAGAACTTACAATTTCTTACTTTTTTTTTTTTGCAGGGGGGAGAGTAGGTCAATTGGGGTTAAGTAACTTGCACAAGATCACATGGCTAGTTTTTGTGTTAAGTGTCTGAGTCCAGATTTGAACTCAGGTCCTCCTGACTCTAGGGCCAATGCTCTATTCACTGCACCACCTAGCCGCCCCTGTCTTTATTCTTTAAATACAGAAATTAATTGGTACAGGGCAGCAGAAGTCTGAGAGAATTCCAGAAATTTCCCCAAGAAAGGGAAAATGATATAAACAGAGTCAAAGGTGTGATAAAGAACAAAATGTTTTAGAACCATCGGCATTTGCACTAAAAGAGATAATCTAGTCCAAGGCCTTCATGTTTTAGTTGAAGAAACTGAGGTGCATAAAGGAGTTAAATTCCTATAGCAGGACACTGTCAGAGTCTAGCCTAGAACCTTGACCTCCCCCTTCCTGGTCCATGCCACACTTAGGACTTCGAGTCTTTACACTAAGCTCCTTGAAGGTAAGGGCTTTCTCGGTGTCTTATACTCTCATCCGTGTCTAACTTTGGGTTGGGCACAGGGTAGCTGTAGGTATACATTAAATCGAATTAATTCTCTTCTTAGGGTATTTAAAAATGAATAGAAATACAAAAGCAGCATTTCTCAAGAAAACTGCATATAAACTAAAGGCTTTGGGCTCAAAGTGTCTGGAGCTGAAAGCGTCTAGTCTAGGACTGGCAGTGTGGCATGGTGCACAGAACTATAGATTTAGAGTTCACAAGACCTGGGTTCTGATCTCACCTCAGACACTAGCTGTGTGACCTTGAGCAAGTCCATTTCCTCATTTGTATAAAGGGATAATAAAAGTACTGTTGCCAGAATGAAACGAGATAAAAGATATAAAACACTCTGCAAACCTTAAAACATGATGTGTGTGTGTGTGTGTGTGTGTGTGTGTGTGTGTGTGTGTGTGTGTGTATGTATTAGTTACTTCTGTTATTATAAACAGGGAAACTGAGTGCCAGAGAGAGTGAGGTATTTGCTCTGGAGCATGCCAAGGAGCTAGTAGCAGAGCATCATTCTGATCCAGACCAACTCCAGATTTGGTGTCCTTTCCATCACACTGTACTGCTGAAGAGACAGACTCGGCAGAATGAATAAGAAGGAGACAGCAGAAGTTAGTTCTCTTGCTTGGCTAAGCTTGGCCACCTAGTAGGTGCCTTATGGTTAAGCAGATATTCTTAGGACAGCTGGCTTGACTCTGTTAGGAAACTGACCAAAAACACTACAGACAGAACCTTAATGGATGACCTCAAGAAAACCTGCAGTTATCAATGAAATGAGTAGAATGATTTGCTTCATTAGCTGGGGATTTTAAGTGAATGATTCTACACAAAAAAATAACACCTCCATGGTAAAGATTAAAAGACAGCATAAAAACCTCAAATACAGACTCAAACACACACACACACACACACACACACACACACACACACATTTGGGGAGCATGGAAGAAGATCTCCATTTCCAGAAATTCCTTTACTCACCACTCCTGGGAATATTTTCTGAAGCCTCTCTGCTGCAGCAAGGGCCTTTGGCTTTCCTCCTCCCAAGCAGTCTTCAAATTCATACAAGGGCTGTCTCACAGGATTCGAATAAGAGATCTTTGCATTGTCCACAAAGGTGATGTGCCTGACTCCCCAACCCTACATGAAACAAGAGAGAAGAGTATGTATTGAATGAGCCTGTTAACAAGGGAGTCACTCTGGATTCTCTAAAGGACTGGCTTTTATAGCAATAGTCACCTGGGGACTTCAAAATAAAGGAAGGTTCAAAAACTGATGTGCAAAACATCTTTTCATTTGTTTGTTTCTGAAGATAACTGCATCATTAAGTCTCTAGTACCTGGATATCAGACGTAACATGCTGGGTCCGACTGATGATCTCAGACACCAGTGTCTCTGACAGTGGGGACTTTTGTGGGAGTGTCATCCCCAAGAGGTTAGAAAGGTCCCCCCAAATCCCCAAGCTTCCCTTAGTTACCCACTGGGGGGACTCTCTTTCAACAAATCCTTCATGAACAGATCTGGGCTAAGTTTCAGGATCTTAACGCTGCCATTTCATGTTTAAAACTCACTATATAAAGCAGTACTTTTCAATTTGCCCTAAAACTATCTCAGCTAACTTTGAATTTAGTGAACAAAATCCATGGAGGGGTAGGAGCTGTCCATGTCATTCATGAGTGCACACCCTCCCATCATACAGTCTTCTCAGGCTTCACAATATCAAAGAACCCTTGGGAAAAGACCCAGGGAGTTTCAATAACTTGCCTACAACTAGTTAATAGCAGTGCAAAGCCCAGGGCACCCAAGCTTCTCCCCAGCTTGAGTCCTAATCTTTCTAATACAGAGGCAGTATGGCAGGGTGACCAGAGGGCCAGCACTGCCAACAGAAAGAAGGAGGCAAATGCCCCACTCCTGCTGTCCACCAGCTGGGACACACGTCCTTCAAATACGACCAAGTCTCGGCACTGCTCAGTGCCTTCTCTCAGGTTCTCAACTGCTGAAGAGCTGCTGACGTGCATGGGTGAAGGAAGGCTGCTCACCAGGAGTGTTCTACATTGAGGAAACCACAGACCAAACTAACAAGTACACTGTGGTAGAAAAACACACTGGCCTTAGAGTGAGAAGCCCAGGGTTTGAGTCCTGCTGATTACTTCCTAGGCCTGTGACCTTGGGCAAGGTACTGGAGCCTCATCTCTCTAAGTCTGCTTATGTACCTGTAAAGGGAGGGAGGTGGGATGAATGATCACTAAGGCACCTTCTAGCTCACCCAGAAATGGCCCCTCTGCCCATTTTAGCTCTCTGCACATGGAACTTCACTAACCTTGATGTATATGTCCCTTTTACTAAGGCCTAGTGACCAGAACCAAGCAGGTACTTCAAGGTCAAACTGATCCTGATCTTACACAGGAGTAAGGTCAGACTTTCAGCTTGATTCCCTGTGCCCTTCTGACCCTCAGTACCTGGGGGCCTTCTTGGTTTGGTTTAACAGAATTTGAGGTTCCACTCCTGGAAAGACTTCAAGAACACACTCAACAGTGACCCCCAAACTCTTTTACCAAGGTGCCACAGGACCAACAAGGACCCTGAAACAGGCTTTGACAAAAAGAATGGTCTCTGGATCAAAACTGATAGCTCCAGGTCCGTGATGCTAATGGCCTAGTTTGGAATGAAGTTCATCTGTCACTTTAGCTTTTTATTTCCATGAGAAAAGTTTCCCTATGGAAGAGAATGGCGGCATGGCTAATTCCAAAAAGTCATTTGTATTCCGTTCTAGATTATTTCTTTTTGAAAGAAGTTTGCATTCCTTGAGTATACACTAACTAGGCCAAGGGGAAAGCAGACTAGGAATATGCTATGCCATGGGAAAAAAGCAGATTGCCACAACTAAGCCATATACAGGTCAGCACTTAACTTTTAAGTTTCTGGAATATCACATGATTTGAATGAGCAATCTGGAAGAGTGACAGTAAAAATATAAATGAACACAAGAGGAGGGAGCATAGCCTCACAGGCTAAAAGCAATTTCCATTGGCTATTCCACACCTACCATTAATGTCCTGGCTACATTGCAGCCCAGGGTACCAGCTCCAAGTAGCAAACATTTAACAGACACAACTTTGTCCAAGTCCAAAGTAGGCACCAACCGCCAACACATCAATTTAAGATTCAGATCCACAGATGATTCGGCCAGCCTAGATAATGGAGAGTAATAGCTCAGGATCATTAGGGCACGTTTCCTAGAAGCATTCATGGTGTATGCCAGGACCATCGCCCAGAACGTCCAAAAAGATCACAACAAAACAAAAACGTACCTTTTGGGGTCCATACACTCACTGAGGTTCACCATCCTTGGGCCCATGCTTCCTTTCTGGTTCTTTTCCCAACCAACAGCTTTTGGGCAATCTACAAAATTAAATAAAGCCAAGAAGGAAAAGATGAAGAGTGAAATGGTAAAGCCACAGATTTCACCTTTGAAGAGCCCAGAAAAATGATATAGCAGATATTCTCTTCCAGGAGCCTGGTAAAAGCAAATTCCCATCTAACTGAAGTTTTTACATTTTTCCTATGTTTTTGTAAAACTCCACTTACCTAAAGACATGCCAGTCAACTCCCTCTCCTCAAGAGAGCTAAAGGAATGGGGGCCAGTGAGAAAAAAGTGAAAAGAGAATAAAAAACAATGGAAGGGAGTTCAGGTCATGACATCTTGGAAAGCCTCTGGACTCCTTTCCCAGATATCTCAGGAGAGAAAGCCAACAGGTGATCGTGACCTCTCTGAGCTATTCTTCCCAAAAATCTTCCCTCTGTTATGTTTTATGGGCTTGCATTACTGCACTCTGGTCTATACAACTGACTTTATCCTTCCTAAAAAAATATTTTTACTTTTTCTGATTTATAGGACCTTATTTTTTTTAATGAGATGGCATCTCAAACTGTAATTTCATAGGGTCATAAGTTTAAAGCTGGAAGTGACCTCAAAGGTCATCTAGACCAACCCCCTTAGATAAGGAAATTGAGGCCTAGAGAAGTCAAATGATTTCCCCAAGGTCACACAGACAGTAAAATGGCAGAGCTGGGATTTAAGAGCCAGAGTTGGTGGTGGATTGTGATATGGTGACTTCAGACATGGCAATAATAGTATTGCTGTGCCACAAAATTTCTCACCCATAACTGAGGACACCATTTGAAACCATGATTCTATCTAAGTATCTTGGGAAAACATATGCATCCTACTTTGGGGTGGTCTATAAATTTTCAGCAAAGAGGTGACTCAGTAAATGTTCAGTCACATTGGGGGCTAAGCTGTAATTAGGCTTTTTTTTTTCCTGGCTTAGCTCTATTTCCAGCATTGAATACTTAAAATGGAAATAATCTATCTGGCCCCATTGCCAGGGAATGTAAGAATTTAAAATACCTTCTCTGTTAAATAACTGGGGCTTATCTATTCATATTATTGGACTTTTCCCAATATGCTTATACTTAAATATGCAGTGCTCATGATAAAGCACAAAAAACAATGCAATCCTTCTCTGTCCCCCTCCCCAAGAAGCTTTTTTAAATCTTGGCATTTCAAGACTCCCAGTACAACTTTTTTTCACCCTCTCTCAGCTGCATATTTCATTGAAAAAACTGAAGCTACTTTTACAAATATTTCCTCTTTTCCCTTCTGCTTACCTAACATCCCTCAAAACATGTTACCCAACTCCTTTAATTCAGTCTCTAATAGAGAGATCTTCTCCAGCAGACTGGCCCCACCACTATCCCCATTCACTCTCTCTTCAGCCTCTCCCTGTCTGCAGATTCCTTATCTGTTGTCTCCCCTATACTCAAGAAAAAAAAAAACCCTCATTAGGTCCTATTAACCTACTAAGGGTCTTCCTGCATTTTTCTTCCTCTTTGCAGCTAACTATCCTGAAATTGTCATCTCCTCACTGTCTGCAAATGCCAAATTGTGATCCCAGAGGATTTTAAGTGAAACACGTTACCCACCTCCTGACAGTGAGGGAATGGACCCAAGCTGCTGAATAAGACATCTCTTCAGATCAGGTCAATGTGGGAATTTGTTTTTCTTGATTAAGTATATTTGTTACAAGAGTCTGTCTTTTTTTTCAATGAGGGTTGGAGGGAGACTGAAGGGTAAACAGAAGTAGGAATGGGCTTCCACCCTACTATCCACCCCAGAAAGAAAATCACAATTCAGAGAATCATTGAAGCATTTTTTAAATGCACAGAAGAAAACAAAAGAGAAGTCAGAAGGAATCACACACAAGCAAGACAGCTTTGAAAGTAGCATAATTAATTTACTATATACTTGAAAACAAAAACAAACCCTCTTTTTCTATTCTGCTATGTATATGGAAATGTTTGTTTGCATTTTAAGTTTAGAATAAAACTAAATTCAAAGAAAAAATATATAAACTCATTGTAACCTGGCTGCTGACCTTATCATTTAACTGAAATCACACTTTCCAAGGTTACAAAGATCTCAGTTGTCAAAAATAACAGCCTTTTCTTCTGTCCTCATCCTTCTTGATCTCTCTACAGCTTCTGAGACTGCTAGTCACCCTTTCCTCCTAGCTCCTCTCTCCTCTCTCCTCTCTGGGTTTTTGTGAGATTGTACTCTGGATTCTCTTCTTATGTGCCCGAGCCCTCCTGTTCCATCTTCTGTGAGGGATCTCAACACATTACAGCCACCGTGCTTCATCGTGATCCCTCTTCTCTCTTCCTTCTCTATTATCTAACTAGAGGATCTCATCAGTTCCCATGGCTTCAATGATCATCTCCACACAGATGATTCCCGGAGCTCTAGTGTCTTTCCCAGGCTCCAGTCTTCCATCACCAGAAGGCTGCTGGACATCCTGAACTAGACATGCTGCAGGCATCTCAAACTGAACACATGGAAAGCAGAACTCACTATCTTTCTCCTCAAACCCTCTTCTCTTCCAAACTTTTCCATCACTATCAAGGGCACCACCATCTTCCTAAGATCCAGATTCAAAACCTTGGTGTCCTCACCAATTGCACTCTCACTCAATTCACACATATAATCATTGCTAAATATTGTTTCTTCCCTCACAATTTCAGTCATATTCCCCTTCTCGTCATGTACACAGCCAACCCCCTCATCCAGAACCTCATCACCTCTCACCTACAGTGCTGTGACAGCCTTCTAACTGGTCTTGTTGCCTTGGGTCTCTCCACACTCCAATCTCTTCTCCCCTCAGCTCCCTAAGTAATTTCCCCAAAATGTAGGTCTGACCACATAACTGAGCCCCAGGGGGCTCTGTATCATCTCTAGTATCAATATGAAGTCTTTTGTTTGGCTCTTAAAGTTCTTCCTCACCTGGAATGTCCCTGACTTTCCAGCCTCCACATATTCTATGCTCCCACTCCTTGACCTAGCTGGTGATCTTTGAATGCAACATTCCACCCATCTTCTATCTCTGTGCCTCTGCACTGGCTGTGACCCATGCCTAGCATGACTGCTTGGCTCAGCTCACATCTCAGAGTTCCCAGCTTCCCCCAAGCCTCTACTCAGCTGTCACCTTCTGCAGGTGGGCTCCTCCCATCATCCCAGTACTGAAGCTTTCACCTCCAAGCTTCCTTTCCCTTCATCACAAAGGTAGCTTGTCTGTACCTATTTCTTTACATGTCTTCTCCTCCATTAGCACACAGGCTTCTGAAGGATAGGGACTGATTATTTCTTACCTATCTCTGTGTAGTCAGCATTTAGAACAGTGCCTGGTACACAGCAAATGCTTAATAAATGCTTACTAACTAAATGAAACCATTTTTAAAACCTTAAAGAACCATAGTTTAGTACTGTCTCCATGCTGAGGTACTACTGATCAATTACACAGAAAAAAGACAATAACTCTGCTCGTACAAATAGCTAATGCTAAATACCAAACATAAGAAGGATTCTAAGTGTTCATAGAAAATATAAAATCTATTTCCAAACAATCATGCCAACAATGTCCTTTACCCAAAACAACGGTTTAAACACCAGCCATCAGAAATTGCTTGTTTATAACCAAATGAGTCTACAATTGATGTTGAGTCATTTCATCAAGGAGAACAGAACTTTCATGCTTCCCACCCATCCCTCCTGAGAACAGAGGGCTCCCAGCTGCACCGCTCCAGCATGAGCCTCTTCCCCTTGAGCACTACCCTCATTTGCAACCTTATCTCCTTCCTCTTGTCATGGTTTTCTCCTCATCCTACCAGCACAGGTTACATGGTGGAACTATCAAAGACCCTCCATCTCACCCAAACCCCTCACTGTTTGGATCATAGGGTCCTAACTCTAGAGCTAGAAGAGATCTCAGAGGCAGTCTAGTCTAATCCCTTCATTTTCAAATGAGGAAACTGAGTCCGAGAGAAGTTAAATTATTTGCCCAATATCACACAAGTAAAAAGTTGCAGGGGCAGGGTTCAAATCCAAATTCACTAGACCATCTTGCCTCCTCTGCCTCCACAGTCCAAGATTAGAACCAGAAGGAACCTCTGGGAACATCTAGGGAGCTTAAAAACTTCTCCAAAGTTATAAAGAGGGGCAGCTAGGTGGCACAGTGAATAGAGCACTGGCCCTGAAGTCAGGAGGACCTGAGTTAAATCCAGCTTCAGACACTTAACACTTACTAGCATGTGACCTCGGGCAAGTCACTTAACCCCAAATGCCCTCAAAAAAAATTAGTGCAAAGTTACAAAGAGAGTAAACAGAAGGAGACTTGAACCCCCATATAGAGCCAGCACCCTGATCAGGCTCTCCCTGCCTTATAACATGACAATTTTATAATGGGACCAACTGTAATGGCAATCACAGAAGAAGTTCACACCTTGTTTCAGATATTGAATTAACACCTTGTTTCAGTTCAAGTTTCTTTTGAGCCTTGTATCAAGTCTGTTAAGAAACAGATCATGTGAACCCCACAACTTGTGAACCCTAGAACTTGTGAACTCCTACAACAAGAAGGGAAGGAGCTAATGACCATGTATAAAGAGAGACCCAGGGCTTGAAACAGCAGAACTGAGAAGGGGACTCTTGTGGGGGCAGAGTCAAGAAGGAGAAAACTTGTGGTATCCTGCACTCTGTCTGCTCTGTGTTGATGCTTGTTCGTGATACTTTGTACAGAAGCCCCAGGACCTTACTAGAAGCCCTAAAAGAGGATTTTCTGGTTGTATGTTTATAGAAATCCTGGAAGAGAGTTTTGGAGGTCCTGGGACTTTACTGATTTAGGCTGACTTCTTTGGACCTTGTTTGTGGGTCTGTGTTGATTTCTATGTTGATGATTTGTGCTGAGTTCTCAGACCTTGTTGGTGGGTCTGAATTGATTTCACAGGCACATAGTGAATTGATGATGGTCCTGGAAATGTGTATGAATATTATTGTGGCTCTGTCAAGCTTTGTCTTCTCAGAAACAGGAACTGTGAAGGACTTGAGGTGGACTGGACACTGTGAACTTCAATATGGAACAGGATCTGGATGAAGAATTGGACAAGGAGCTGAACAAGGAACTGGGAGCTGCCTGTCTTCGAACTCGGGTGACAATTGGAGCTGGGACAACTATGGAAGAAGAACCAGGGAAGCTGAGAGCCAGCCTCAAGTCAAGCTGAAAGAAGACTTTACTTGGATACTGTGTACTGACTGAGAAGATTATGATTTATTGTGACCTAGGGGTGGAGAAGTTTGACTTTTGTACTTTGTGACTGAATTAAGGATTTTGTGATTGACTAAATGAATGTACTTTGTTTAAAACAATGTGACCACTTTGGTGAAAACTATGTGGCCATTTTAGTGATAAGTTGTTGAGTTGTGACATGGTGAATGCTATATTTTGATTTTCTGTGATAAGTTGTGACATTGTGAATGCTGTACCTTGATTTTCTTTGAATGTTTTGCTCTGATTTGTTATTGAATAAATAGAGAGTTCACTATACTATGTAATCAGAATCTTGAAAGCTGTTCATAGCAGCTGCTCCTGCTTGGCTTTACACCAACTTATATTAATGGACAAATGGGAAAAGGCTAAAGGATTCCTTCAGGGTCCTCCCTCCACCTTTAGCAAGGGCCTTCTGGAGACAAATATTCTGTATTTCTTCTATATTGTATTAACTAGAACATAATAAATAAAATATCTTTTTCAAGTGTGAACCAGGGCAGATGAGGTTAATGTAAATCTCCCTGGCATCAATTCCAATCTCTATATACATATAGGCACACACACACAACTCTTCAAAGACTCTCTCCAGTGAGTGAGGCACTAAACCTTTCAGTGTTCTAAGACACGTCAAATTCAAATAGATACAGGGCCACTAACCGATACTTTAGGATTCCTACAGGATGAATACTGACTTATTTTTAATATCAAATGTGTTCTATGTTTTATTGTATTTTTATTTATGTTATTAAATTATTTTCCAGTGACATTTTAATCTGGCACTCCCTGGCCTCATGTCTTTGGAATGCTAGGCTGCAGAAGCCAATGGCATCCTGCACAGGTAGGGGAAGTTTTCTCAATGAGAGTTCTCTATTACAATGACATCCTAAGTCTGGTTCTTATACCTCATTATTTAAAGAAAATGTTTTTTTAATATCTTTGAAAAATTATATATGTAACAATATAACCAAAACGGCTCACTCCCAGAACAAATCTTTTTATCAAGAAACTGCAGGAGAAATGCATGTCATTTTAAAATAGGCCAGAAGAGGGCACTGATGTGTCAGACACATCTGAGGAGGCCAGAGGAAAAAAAGGAGGAAGCTGCCAAAGGCCCAAATCTAAACCAAGGG
The DNA here is from genome assembly GCA_011680675.1 of Gymnobelideus leadbeateri. Classification (NCBI taxonomy): domain Eukaryota; kingdom Metazoa; phylum Chordata; class Mammalia; order Diprotodontia; family Petauridae; genus Gymnobelideus; species Gymnobelideus leadbeateri. The sequence goes on from WOXC01002239.1 coordinate 598,394, forward strand.
AAGGGAGCTAGTGGCAGTGTTCCACCAGTCTTCCTGCCAAAGCATGTTTATTGTGAGAGCCTTATCCCTACTGCAACATGGAATACCCACAATATGTCCACAGTGACCATCACTAAGCTCTGTCACTCATGCCTGGTGGAAATGACATTGCAGAATCGTCCGATACCCCCTTACTCCCTGCCACCCCAGAATGCACTGGACAGAGACACAAAGGAAGCCAGTGTCATTTTCACCACCAGTCTTCCTATTATGGGCAGCTTATAGCCGAGGGCTGGGTTTAGAGCCAGGAAGATCTGGGTTTGTATCCTGCCTCTGACACATACCAGCCGGGTGAGGCTGACCTAGGCAGGCATTGAGTCTCTCAATCCTCTAGGCAATGTTCTAGGACCAAAGATTGGAGAGAAAGTACTGGCTTGCACTGGCAGAGGGTGTGTTCTCACCCAGGAGTTTCCTATATCCATGAATTCCTTGGCCAGTCCTTGTTCCTTAATACACAAGATAGGATCTTACATCCTTCCAGGTGAACAAAGATTAAATACAAGAAGATATTAAATGCAAGAAGATATCTTGCATGAACTATATAAAGGAATGAAAGCTTTGTGGTTCATTTTTTATTTTAAACCTCTGCCTGAGTACAATTTTCTTCATTTCCTAAGGATGCTTTCTATTTGCTTTCTTTTGAAGAGCAGATGTACTGGGCCCAAAGCAGCTGTTCTTACCAACAAAGATGTGGAAAGGTCTTGATTTCTGTCATCTTAACCATTATGGAAGAGGAGAAGGAAGTGAAACCAGGACCAACCTGCTTCTGTTTTAAAGACAAGGAACCTGATTCCTATGCTGAGCAATTACCTGAGTTAGACGCCAGTTCTGGGAGCTGGACTTCAAAGAAGATGCTGTGGGTGATGTCCCTCACCCCCTGCAGGGTCCGGTCCCGGAAGCAGAGGACTTCAACTGACTGGAAACGGTCACTCCTGTTGTAACCCCCAACCCCCAGAGAAAAAAATCAGATTGGAGTCTGTGCAGTGTGAATAGAGCAGAAATCAACACAGTGCACTTCAAAATTACTGTCACTCAGATGCCTTCACTTGGAAACAGCCTTAACCTTCAGGAAAGTTAAATGTTTTAACGTCTACTTGCTTCCAAGTACACAAGGAAAAGAAAAGTAAGCTGATGGGATTCTAGTGCATATGAGTTTTAAATAATATAATCCCATCATATGTAAACATACATGTATGTATATGTAGATATATGTATGATTAATATATATATATATATATATATATGGAAGGATCTTTACAAGGGAGGGTAAAGAGGAGGGTAAAGAGTGTCAAGGGAAAGTCCTTCATGACATGGTCTTCTGAGTCTTCCCCTGTTGGCATTACATTGCCAAAAAAGCACCTCTGTTAAAAGACTCAAAATGTATCTTTTAAAGTGTTTTATGGAGTCTATATTTTATTACAATGAAATACCATTTTCTCTGATCTGAAAGACACTGAGTGCATGTTTTTCCTTAATTACCTGATAGAAGGAACAATTCACTATACTTTTCTGTCTCAGTTTCTCTATCTATAAAATGGGAATAATAACCACACCTATGTACCAGGGCTGTTGTGAAGATAGAATGAGTTACTTGTAAAGGGCTTTGAAAATCTTTAAGTGTCATATAAATACTAGTGGTTATTAAGAATAACAACAAGAAATCAAAACTAAATCCTGAAGATGTAGTGACCAAACTTGGTCCCAATAAGAGACAGGATAATATAATTCCCTTCCTTCTCCCTGGAAGTAGAAAAATATGGAGGTAGAACACTGTCTATAATATCAGAGTGGCTCAACGTGTTGACTAATTTTGTTGAATTGCCTTTTTTTATTTTTCTTTTTTATTCTTTGTTAAAAGGGATGATTCCCTGGGTGGAGAAGGTAGGAGAAATATATTGGGAAATGAAGGTAATATAAAACAAGTGAGATCCAATAAAAATGAAAGAAAAACACCTGGTAACAATAAAACTACAACCTAACCTGAAACTTATCGCTCTTTTTTATTGTGGGAAAAGAGGGGAATGGTAGGAAAATCCTGTTGGCAAACCACTTCTAATCTCTGGCAATGCAATCTCAAAATTTCTGATCATGTCCCTTTCCTGCCAGAAAACTCTTCAGAAGAGAAGGAAATGGGACCCGCTAGTGACCTCAGCCCACGTTATTTCTGGGATAAAGATAAAGGCCTTGGCCTAAGGGACTTGCTCACCTCCATCTGGCCCTTTAACTTTTTTAATCCAAATTTTAAATGACATAAGACCAGCTTGGGACTCTACAGACCAGATAAAATCTTCAAAGGCAATTATATTGCCAAGAACCTCTGTTTTACATGCTAGAAATGAAAAATACATTTGAAAAAACAAGAGTTGAATAAAAAACCATTCTCAACACCAATAAGATGCATTATATATGTGCTTGTGCACACACGTGTGCACACACACACACACACACACACACTTAATACCATTTGTATGCTGCCAAGACCAATAAATTCCTCAATGGCCATCCGGGATATTGTGCTAAATTACAGGGATCATATACTCCAACTGTAATCTGTGAACAGAAGAGAACTCTGAGTAGGTCAAGTATCATTTCTGATGCACAACACAGTAGATGCTAATGCTCCATTTCCTTGTTTAGACCATGCTGGGAAATAGGAAAAATAAGATGCCTGGAAAAGGGCCAAGATCACAAGGCCACGATTAAACATTTGCCCACTTGGCAAGACAAGTTTCATGTATACTTAAATTCACATTCAGGGAAAAGATAGAAATGATACCTTGGGGTCTAGAAGGGAAGCCCAGGAAGGGCCCTTGAAATCAGCCTAGAGCAAGACCAAATCAAGAAGCGAGTTCACCATATGTACAAGTGACCCAAAGTCCAATAACCCATTTACCAATCTGCCTAAATTGTAGAAAATGAAAGGTCAACAAATGGCTAAAATCTAGCTAGTAAGCCCTGGGTTTTAAAGGGAAATACTGAACTTACTTGGAATAATAGACTTAGAACTCTCTTTGTAGAAACATTCACCCTTCCATAGACCTAGCCACAAAGGAATACAGTTCCCAATAGGGCATTTGTGCTTTGTAAAGGCTTATTTTGAGTACTAAGATGATTCTACTCAAGTGTTTCTCCAACATCAGCCACCATGATATGGAGGTAACCTTGAGTTCTAGAAGGTTCTGCAACTAGAATACAATCTCTGGCCAGGCTATCACACCAGAAGGAACATGAGCCCAGAGACAGTTTTTACATCTGCTGAGGAGCAGCCAAGACAATGAGCCCAGCTTGGCTAGAAGGTAATGAAATCTGGGGCCAGAGTAATACCTGTAGACCATCTATTATGGAGACAACATGGTATAGAGGAAAGACTACTGGATTGAGAGTCACAGAGCCTGGATTCAATTCCTAGGCCAGCCCTTTCTACCTATATAAGCCAGGACAAACCACTCAACTTGGGCCTAAGCCTTCTCGTCCATAAAAATGAAAGGACTGGACAAAACAGCCTTCAAAGTCCTTTCTAGCTCGAAATCTAATATCCTATAATCCTGAATAAATTTTCTTATGATCCAGAGGCAGTTTAGGAGGTGCAGTAGATAGAACACTGTTCTGGGCCTGGAGTCAGGAAGACCTGAGTTCAGATCTGGCCTCAAACATTTATAACTACACAATGTTGGGCAAGTCACTTGAACTCTGTCTGCCTCAGTTTCCTTGACTGTATAGTGGGAATAATAATAGCACCTACCTCCCAAGGCTGTTGTCAAAATTAAATGAGCTATCTGTAAAGTGCTAAACACGTATCTTGTACACAGTAAGCATTCAAAGGATCTCCTCAGGTGTTTTATTAAACAACTATTGTTTTTACTTCAAAGGCATTAGTGCATCATCAAGTGTAATTTTTACTCTGTATATGGGTCATTTTTTTCCTGTGGAGTATAATTTTATTTTGTGATATAAAGGGATAAGAAAATATGATTCACTTTTGCAACCATGTTTTCAGTAAAATGAAGCATACCAGTATTGGAAGCAATTTTTTTCTTTTTCAAAGAGATTACATAAATACACCTCGTTTAGACTAACCTAGTTTTGTGTTTTTAAAATATTTTTTTCAGTTAATGAAAACCTACTTCCTCTTCCTCCTACCTCCTCTCCTTCTCAATGAGAAAACAATAAAACCCTGCTACAAAGATGCAGTCAGATGTCATATATATGTATATATGAGCACACACATGTGTATATTATATATGTATTAACATCATATTCTGCCATGCTATATTTGTAATATATATACAAGCACATATATGTATATGTGTGTGTTTGTATCTCTGCACTCTGAATCCATCACTTCTCTGTCAAGTGGTGGGTAGCATGTTTCATTATGAGTCTTCTGGAATCATAGTAGATTATTGCATTGATCGAAATCTTTTAATCAGATCTTTTTTGAAAATCTTTTGTCTTTACAATATTGTTGTCATTGTATAGATAATTCTTCTGGTTCTGCTTGCTTCACTCTGCATCAGTTTATACAAGTCATCACAGGATTCTCTGAAAATACACCCTTCATCATTTCTTATAATGCAATAATATTCTTCCACATATTCATATGCCATAACTTGTTCAGCAATTTCCCAAATGACAAGCATCCCTTCAGTTTACCATTCCTTGACACAACAAAAAAGGGAGCCACATTTTTATATGAATCTTTTTCTTTTATTGTTTTGGGGTACAGATCTAATACTGGTATTACTGGATCGAAGGGCATACACATTTTAGAACCTTTTGGGGCTATGAATGGCTAGACCACTTCACAGTTTCACCAACAGTGCATTAATATAGCTGTTATCCCACAGCCCCTACAACAATACCATTTTTCTTTTTTAACTCAGCCAATCTGATAAGTGTGAGGTGGAAATGTTGTTGTTATCTCTATTTATGACTTAGAGCATTCTTTATATAGTTATTTATAACTTGGATTTCTTCATCTTAAAACTACCTGTTTATATCCTTCGACCATCTATCAAATGAGGAATGGCTCTTATTCTTATAAATAATTTCCCTAGATATCTTAAAAATGAGACCTTAATTAAAGAAACCTATTGGAAGATTCCCCAATATTCCTGCTTTCTTCTAAATTTAGCTATATTGGTTTTGTTTGCAGAAGTTTTTTTTCTTTTTTTTAACGTTAATTAATCAAAATTGTGTGTTTTACCTCCTGGGATCCTCTCTTATCTCCTGCTTGGTCATGAATTCTTCCCCTATCCAGAGATCTGAGAGATAATTTTTTCCTTGCTCTTCTAATTTATCATGTTACATTCTCTCTTTCTATAATATAGTTTTGTTTTTAAAATGTTTTCTTTTTCAGTTACTGAAAACCCACTTTCCCTCCCACCTCCTCTCCTTAATGAGAAAACAATAAAAAACCTGCTACAAAAATGCAGTCAGATGTCATATGTATGTATGTATGAGCACACACATACGTATATTATATTTTATCAGATTCTACCTTACTACATTTGTAGTATATATATATGTATATATATACACATATATATGTATATATATACATATATATATATATATCTGTGTGTGTCTCTGCACTCAATCCATCTGAATCTATACACACATACACACACACTCATATACATATAAATCTCACATATAGTCATTTGGAGCCACTTTTTACATACTGCAAGGTGAGCTACACTATTTTCCAGACCTCCCAACATTTTTTTCAGACGCTGAGTTCTTACTCCAAGAACTAGGATTTTGGGGTTTATCAGGCACTAGGTTACTGTGCTCATTTGATTCTGTATATTTGTGTACTTGATTTGTTCCATTAATCAATATGCTTCTCGACCAGTATCAAATTGTTTTTATTACTGATTTGTATATAGTTTGAAATTATATATTACTAAGCCTCTTCTTTCCCACTTTTTCATTACTGTTCTTGAGATTTTAAAACTTGTTCTTTGGGGATAAGTTTTTTTTTTCTAGCTCTAGAAAGTAAACCACTGGTAGTCTGATTGGTATGGCACTGAATAATATCACTTTTATTTTTTTCATAAAGGGTATTTTGTAGTTATATTCATATAGCTCCTGTGTATGTCTTAGCACAGACACCCAAGTACTTTATGCTTTCTGTTATTTTAAATGGAATTTCTCTATCTCTTCCTCCTAGATTTTACTGGTAATATATATAAATGCTGAAGATTCGGGGTGGGATGAAGTTTCATATCCTGTAATTTATGAAGTAATTAGTTCAATTAATTTATTGGTTGATTCTCTAGGATCCTCTAAGTAAATCATACCATCTGTGAAACATGATAACTTTGTTTCTTCTTTGGCTTTGCATACTCTCAATTTTTTTTACTGTCTCATTACTATAGATAGCATTTCTAGCATTATACTGAATAGAAATGATGATAATGGATATTCATGCCTTATCCTTGATCAAACTGGAAAGGTCTCTGTACCCATTACAGATAATGCTGATTCTTGGTTTTAGACAGACTTCTTGGTTGGTTGTCTTTTGCTCTCAAAGAGGACCAAAACGACATCACTATGTTGGGGAGACAGTGTGTCCAACTGTGGCTGATCAGATCAATAGAAGCTTGGAAGGCTCTACCACAGGTCAGGCACAGGTAGTCCATGTAAACATTTGCAGTGGAAATGTCTCTAAATTTGTAATGTCTCTAAAATTTCTTTTGAGCCCCTGAAATTCTGCTTCACTCATAGAGCACAGCACCTTCTTTGACGCAGTCATACAATGCTGACCCATCCTTTGCCAATATCTCCCATGTCTCACAATTGATTCCAGTTTTTCAGCAAGACCTTAAGATTGTCCATGTATCACTTCGCCTGATTACCATGTGAGTGCCTACCTTGCAAGAGCTCTCCATGAAATAGCTACTAAACAAAAAACAAGAACTCCATAGGGTTTACTAGCAAGAAAGTTCAGTCTAAGGGAGCAGGTTTTTTTGTTTTGTTTTGTTTTTTGTTTTTTTTTTGCTTTTTGGGCAATTGGGGCTAAGTAACTTGCCCAAGGTCACACGGCTAGGTTTTTGTTTGTGTATGTTAAGTGTCTGAGGCTGGATCCAAACTCAGGTCCTTCTGACTCCAGGGCCGACGCTCTACTCACTGCGCCACCTAGCCGCCCCAGGAAGCAGCTTTTAATTCCATCAAAAGTATAGTGCAAACAAAATTTAGAGAGATGCAGGATTCTTGACTCAAAAAGAAAGCAGGTGAAATTCAAGTTTTATGCTGATGATAACAATCAAAAGTGCTTCTATGATGCCCTTAAGGCTATGGATGGGCCAAAGACCTATAGTGCATTTCAACTATTCAGTGCTGATGGAACCACATTGATTAGTAAGGACAAGATACTGGAGAAATGGGCTGAACACTTCTATAGTGTTCTCAACAGACCATCATCAATCAATGCTGAAGCCATTGACCACATACCTCAGGTAGAAATCAATCCCTCTCCAGTCAAATATCCAACTGAAGAAGAGGCTTTGAATGCCTTTAGGTTCCTCTCATGTGGCAAAGAGGCCAGTGCTAATTCTATTCAAGACTGCTTATCACATTAAGGAAAGATTTTTCTACATCTATTTATATAAACTTTTCGTCAAAAGCTTTTTCTGCATCTATTAATATAAACATATTAGGTTTGATGTTCTTGGTATTAATATGCTTGATTAGATAGTTTTCCTAACATCAAATCAGCCCTGCTTTCCTGGTAATCAGAATAGCTAGCATTATTTATATGGGATTTTGAGGTTTTCAAAGTGCTTAATAAATATTATTTTTTTTAACCTCACAACAACCTTGAGAGGTAGATGATATTATCAGTCCCACTTTACAGATTGCAAAACTAAGTTTGAAAGAGATTAAGAGACTTCTCCAGGGTCACACAAATAGTAAGTGGCTGAGGCTGGATTGGAACTCAGGTGCTCCTCACTCCAGGTCCCATACTCTTATTGCATCATGGCATATCATCTTTGTGACATGTTGCTATCATCTTTTTGTTAAAACTGTATTTGAGTGCTCTGCCCCACACAAATTTCAAACAATGTGAAAGGGAGCTCCGAACAGCTTCTGGAGCCACAGCACCCACAGAACAGCACAGAGAAGCTAACCTCCTGCTGAGGACAGCCCAGCAGCCCTGCAGGGAGCGGCCAGTGCAGCGCTCTGAGAGCAGGCAGCACAGTGCCCTGGGAACTGACAGCGCAGCCCGCAGAGCCGAGCCCAGGTCCACGGTTTTAGCCCCAGGGTGGCCGGGCCTTCAGCCGGCTGGTGGAGCCCCAGAACACCAGCAATTGTGGCGATTCCAGAATTATCAGCACAGATATGCCTAGGACAAAGTGACAGGTTAGTGCCCTATGGACTTTGGGACCAGTATTTGGGGAACACGTGGCTTCCTCCCTTGGGGGCAAAAAGCTTCTGAAGAAACAGCTGCACAGAAGCCATTTTGCAGTGTCAGTAGTGGCTCTAGCTCCTGGTCTGCGAACTGTAGGAAGATCCAGCAATCCAGCAAATCAGGCAGTTAATCGCTTTTGCTTTAAACTGCCTGGATCTGGATTGTGGTCTGGGGGGGAAGTTTGGGGTGGGTATCCAACTTGCCAGAGTGGGTGGAGGCTTTACAGAGGCCACCCAACTGGCGGAAGTTGTGAAGACCCCACGTTTGGGTGGAAGCTCCCCTGTCTGGTGGCAGAGTCCTACTGTGGCAACAAGCCCCAAAATCAAGTAATTAAGTGGCAATATGCCTAGGCAAATGAAACAAAATAAACAGAAAAGTTCAACATTGGACTCCTATTTTAGAGGCAAAGAGGCTCAAAGCATGGAGGAGAACTGTGAGGTCAGAACTCCTGCACCAAAAGCCCCAAATGAAAATACAAGCTGGCTACAGGCCATAGAGGACCTTAAGAAGCAGATAAGAGAAGTGGGGGAAAATTTGGGAAGAGAAATGAAAAAGATGCAAGAAAACTATGAAATGACAGTCAACAGCCTGAATGAGGAAAATAACACCTTAAAAAATAGACTAACTCAAATGGCAAAAGAGACTCAGAAAGGCAATGAGGAGAAGAATGCCTTAAAAAGTCGAATTAGCCAGATGGAAAAAGAATCTCAAAAGCTCACTGAGGAGATTCATTCCTTCAGAGTTAGACTGGAGCAAATGGAAGCTAGTGACTTTATGAAAAATCAAGATACTATTAAACAGATCCAAACAAATGAAAGAATAGAAGGCAATGTGAAATATCTCATGGGAAAAATCACTGACCTGGAAAATAGATCCAGGAGAGACAATTTAAAAATTATTGGACTACCTGAAAGCCATGATCAAAGAAAGAACCTAGAAATCATCCTTCAAGAAATTCTCAAGGAAAATTGCCCTGATGTTTTAGACCCAGAGGGCAAAATAGAGGTTGAAAGAATCCACAGATCACCTCCTGAAAAAGATCCCAAAAAGAAAACTCCCAGGAATATTATAGCCAGGTTCCAGAATCCCCAGATCAAGGAGAAAATACTACAAGCAGCCAGGAAGAAACAATTTCAATATTGTGGAAACACAATCAGAATAGCACAGGACCTGGCAGCTTCTACACTGAGGGATAGAAGGGCATGGAATATGATATTCCAGAGGGCAAAAGAGCTGGGAATGAACCCAAGGGTCACCTACCCAGCAAAACTGAGTATCTTGTTTCAGGGGAAAATATGGTCATTCAGTGGAATAGAGGACTTTCAAGCATTCTTGATGAAAAAACCAGAGTTGAATAGAAAATTTGACATTCAGACAAAAGAAGCAAGAGATGCTTGAGAAGGTAATCAAGGAAAAGAAATCAAAAGGAACTTATCAAAGTTGGACTATTTACAGTCCTACATGGAAAAACAATAACTGTGTTTGATGAAACCTTTCTCATTATGAAAATAATTGAAGAAGGGTACATGGCATATGTTCACAGGTATACATGGATAGAGGGCACAGGTTGAATTTGATGGGAAGGGATGATTATTATTTTTTTTGGAGGGCAATTGGGGTTGGGTGACTTGCCCAGGTTCACGTGGCTGGGTTTTTGTTTGTGTGTTGGGTGTCTGGGGCCAGATCCGAGCTCGGGTCCTTCTGGCTCCAGGGCTGGCTCTCTGCTCGCTGCGCCACCTAGCCGCCCAAGGAAGGGATGATTCTTAAGGGGTGAAGTCAAGAGGTGAGAGAGGAAAGTGGCAAGAGGAGATGGAGAGAGACAGGGTAGGGCAAACTATCTCATGTAGAAGAGGCAAGGGGAAGTAGTTGCAGGGGAGGGGAAGAACAGGAAGGCAAAAAGGCAAAAGCATATTCTCATTGAATTTGGCTCAAGGAGAGAAACACATACATACTAAATGGAATATCTTACCGTCACTCACTCTCCTGAGTAGGGGAAAGGGGGATGAGAGGGGGGATGATGGAGGGGAGGGCATTCTGGGGAGAGGGGAGGTTAGAAGTACCCACTATCAAAGAGGGACAGGATCAAAGTAGGGAATGTTCCAGGTGGGAGGTGAGACAGGTGGGAGGGAAATAAAAGCAGTCTTTTAAAATATGTCTACTATGGTAATGTTTTGCATAGATATACATGTACAACATATACTGAATTGCTTATCTTCTCAGAGGGAGTGGGTGACAAGGGAGAAAGGGAATGGATCTGAAAATCGAAGTTTTAAAATTAAATGTTTCATAAGATGTCCAGGCAGTAGGGCTCAGAGATTCACCTTGCCTAATGGCAAAGTCGAAGGGGGTATGGGAGAAGATATGGGAGAGAGCAGATTGGATGAGGGGATATCTAGTGGGACTGCTATTCTGGGGTGGTGGGTAGGGAAAAAATGGGGGAAAAATGTAACTCATAATCTGGTGGAAATGAATGATGTAAACCAGAAGTTAATAAAGCATTTGTTTAATTAAAAAAAGCTGTATTTGAAATTTTTGTATTGATATCCATTTGGGATATTGGTCTATAGTTTTCTTTCTCTGTTTTGATTCTCCCTGGTTTAGGTATCATAGAAGTTATCTGGCAGGACCCATTCTTTTCTGATTTTTTCCAACAGCTTTTGTGATATTGGAATTAGCTACCTTTTAAACATTTGATAGAATTTGCTTGTAAATTCATCTGGTCCTGGGGTTTACTTCTTTGGGATCTCATTTATGACTTGTTCAATTTCCTTTTCTGAAATTGTGGTAAGTCCTCTATCTCATTCTGTTAATCTGAGAATTTTATGTTTTTATAAATATAATTTATTTTATCTAAATTGTCAGTTTTATTGGCATATAAATGGGTAAAAAAGTGTCTAAATTTATTTTTTCTGTACTGGTTGTGAATTTGCCCTTTTTTGATACTGATAATTTGGTTTTCTTTCTTTTTAAAAATCAAATTAGTTAAGAGTTGTCGGGGGCGGCTAGGTGGCGCAGTGAATAGAGCGCCGGCCCTGGAATCAGAAGGACCTGAGTTCGGAGCCGGCCTCCGACACCTAATCCACACAAACAAAAACCTAGCAGTGTAACCTTGGGCAAGTTACTTAACCCCAATTGCCCTAAAGGGGCCGCTAGGTGGCGCAGTGAGTAAGAGCGCCGGCCTCGGAGTTTGGATGACCCGAGATCAGATCCGGCCTCAGAAAATGAGCACCCACGCATAAATCAAATGACTAGCCGTGTAACCTTGAGCAAGTTACTTAACCCCAATTGCTTAAAAAAAAAAAAAAAAGAGTTGTCTATTTTATTCTTTCTTTTTTCAAAAAACAGCTTCAGTTGAATTCTCTTAATTTTTCCTCCTCTTTCCCTCCCTCCACTCCCATCACAGGTTATATATTCTTTCCTTTGAAGATCCATCCTCTTAGTTAGGAGTTTATTTTGCTTAGGGTTAATCCCTCCCATAGTCTATTATAAGCCTTATTCTCTCCCCCTCCCTCCTCCCTATCCCTTTCAGTTTCCATCGAATGAAAAACATTTCTATACCTATGTGTGTATTCTTCCCTCTTCTGATCAGTACAGGGGATGAGATTTAGGTGCTGCCTTCTCCCCCTATCCCTTCCTCCTTGTTTGTAGCCTTCCTGTGCACTCCAATTAAGACCTCAGCTGGTGAGTTTTCTGGTTGCTTATAGAGAGTTATGGTGGGACATTCAGTTACCCTTCTTTCTACTACTCTATCATCTAGGTTCCACCCTGAACCCTGGGGTGTTGTTGTTTTCATGGTCTGGGGATGCCCAAGTTTTTAAATCCATTCTGAGAAATTTGGTCTGGCTCCTCCCACTTTTATTTCTCACTAGACTAAGAAATAGAAATCAACTCACATTTACATTAGCAGACTGTTTTTTTAAATGGTTCCCTACAACCACTCTAAGAGGCAGGGAGTTTTATTCCTCCCAGTATTATCTCCACTTTAAGTATTTGCCTAAAACAAAATTCTTGTCCTTCCTTCCCTCTTTTTGTTCTGACCTCCTACAATGGTTTTAGTCTAAATTTCGTTGCATTCAATTGTATACAGAATTACCCCTATGGAGGGGGAATTGAAATAGTAAAATTAATAGCTGCACACCTGCACACCTTTCTAAGTACCATAATACCCAACAATACATACTCTTCTTTTCCACTTCAGCTCCTGACTCTCAGACCTCCACCACCATATCTTAGCTGCCTTCTCACCCTGGAAGATCTTTCTGCTGCCAAAACTCCTCACCTCCTCATCTTCGTCCTCCCTCTTCAAGCTTCCTTTTGTGTGGTCTTGCCCAAAAAGAATATATGCTCCTTGAAGGCAAAGGCTATTATTTTTTTCTTACATTCCTATTCCCAGAGTTTGGTGCTGGGCCTTGAACATAGTAAGCACTGAATAAATGCTTACCTTGAATACAGTTTACAAAGACCTTCCTATCAACATTAAGTTTAGGTGGATTAAGAAATTTGTCCATGATCCTAAAGCTGTAAGTGTAGGAGCAGAGAGGAGACTGCCTTCTGACTCCAAAGGAGCTTCACTGTGGTTGGTGAGTAGGTAGGGACTCTGGAAGGCAACCAGGAGATGTGGCATTGGGGGAAATGATTGGCTAACATACGATAGAGGAATCCACATCAACCATTCCTCTAGCCAGAGCTGTTCATCCATGTAATCAGTCCACTGCCAAAGCATATGCTTCTCTGTTCCTCTTCCTCCCCTCCTCACAGGCTTCAGGCTACAATTATGTGACTTATTTTCCCTTTCAAGCCTGCCTTTGTAATTTACTTTAAGGTGGTGACACAGTTAAATGTTTGGTGGACTGGGATATGTGAGGGTAGAAGGTCAGAGGGAGGCACATGCCCTATAATTTGGCCAAAGGAGTGCCCTGGTAGTATATGACTTGTCATTTATTGCTACATGTGCCCACGGTGATTCTTACCTTTCCCAGTTCTTGATGGGATGGGTGTAAGCCTTGTATCCCCCAGGATCCTATCACTATACTCAGCAACACACTCTGTACTTGATAAGCCCTGATTCCCTGGTGTTCCCTTAGAAACCTGTGAGCTTCCGAATGAAGCTACCCTCTGACTGCAGATCCTGGACAGGGCAGGACATCACTTTCTATGACTGGAGGGTACCTGTGCCCATTTGAAGACTTCAAGAATTCTCTTGTGAAAATCATTTGCATTCTGATCATCAATTCTGAAATCTTAGTTCTCCAAGTGACATATCCTACTTAGAAAACTCAGGTGGGTCCCTTCCACACTTCTTCACAGCATCAAAAATGTGGAGCTGAAGGAACCCTGAAAGTCTTCTAGTCCAATCCCCTCATTTTACAGATGAAGAAACTGAAGCCTGCAAGGACTCAACCAAGGTCACCCAGGCTGCTCTCTATCATCTAGGCACAATCATTTTGCCCCCAGAAACCACTCTTCCTTGTCACCACCTCCTGGACTCACTGCCCCTCAGGAGTAAAAGGGGAGCTCCAGGAAGGAGCACTTATCTTAGGAGGGACCTGGAGCAAGTTATCCATCCTGTGTGCACCAAAGCATGGCAAAGTCTAGGACCTGAACTCAGTCGTCTTCTTATTGCACCCTGCTGCCTGCCTCTCCATTAAGAAATCAGAGAGGAACCATGTCCTGCTACCCATCAGGAAAAGTGCCTTCATGTGTCAAGCAGAAAAATCTCATGATAGGAACTAAGTTCTTATGATGCACTTACGCTTTAAACCCCCTAATCAGGCTTAAAAATTTAATATCTAGTTTCCTATTAAAGTAATTTTAGTTTAAAAAACAGGATGACTTTAAAGCTACACACACTCTGGTATCCTGATGTCCCTGACATCTCAATGTGGCCACTTCCTTTAAGGAATACAATGCATCCAGACCTGCCCATCCTGTGTTTCCATGTCCTTCCCTAAATCTATCACAGAGAGTCCACCAATGGGCTGGGGCCGCCTTCTGGATCTCCTGCTATTTACCAGAAACAAGTAAGTAAAGGCACTGTGCTGGGCTTTGGGATACAAAGACAAAACTAAAATTAAAAGTTCCCACCTTAAAGGTAGATCCATTCCCCTGGGTGGCAACCATAAGTAAACATACGTATATACATGATAATCTGGGGAGGGAGAGAGTGCTAACAAAGCAGGGACAACCAGAAAAAGCTTCCCTCGGCAGGCCCTTGAAATCAGCTTTGTAGAAAACTAACAAGTCTAAGAAGTGGAAATGGAGGAGGACCCTGTCCCCTGCACGTGGAACAGCCAAAGGCAAGGAGGCAGCAGCTTCTTTGGAGGGTGGATCATTTCAGTCCATACTTAAAAGGCTTTGGAGAACAGAAAAAGTAGAAAAGTATTTCTTTTTAAGCATCTGAATAAAGTCAGAGAAATATAAAGGTTAAGCAAACTGCATTACACACTGCTGAAAAAAACAAACAGTTATAGGCTGAAGTTGAAAAATTATCCATAAAAATTAAAACTGGTAATTTATCATAAGAAAATATTGCAAGAATCAGAAATGAACTAGAGGATACCTGAATTTGCATTATGGAAATAATTCTAACTGCCAGACAAAAGATAAGTAGCACGGAGAATGGTTCCCTTCTGTCTCCACTTCATTTCTTGGAAAAGTTCCCTCCCTTTTAGGGAGTGGATCCTGGCACAATCTTCCTAACGGGATAACCTTGGGCTCAAACCTTGCTCCAATGGTAGCTCCTCCAGCCCATTTCATTCAGTGGGGGAAAAAACACAGGCCCAATTCTTTGTATTTATTTATTTAGGAACTGGATCTCTCTGTCTTGTCCAGGCTGGAAGTGCAGCAGCTGTTCTCCCAGACTGATCAGCACAGGAGCTTTACCCTGCCCCATTTCCCTAGCCAGATGGTTTACCTCTCTCTAGGTAGCCTGGTGACCCTCTGCTCTTGGGGGCTCATCATATTGCTATTGGACTTAGAGCAGACACTGATCACCTTTAGCCTTCCTGCAGTTTAGAACTTCCAAACCCAAGTAATCCACTAGCCACAGCCTCCCCAGGTGCTGGGGCTACAGGATTGTCCCATACGACTCTTCAGAAGCCCTACATTCTCTTTTGGGACTGGAAGAAAGAGGAACCCGTTAAATTTGACATAAGACAGGAGAGGCTAAATGACCCAGTGAATAGAGCACCAGCCCTGGAGTCAGGAGGACCTGAGACATTTAACACTTACTGCCATGTGATCTTGGCAAGTCACTTAACCCCAATTGCCCTGCCCTCCCCACTCCAAAAAAGCAAAAAAAAAAATTTGACATAAAAGAAGCAGAGTTCTCAAAAAAACTGTACTTCTTTTAAATGGAGAATGAAAGGGTAGAGGAATAAAATGTCCATGGAATAGAAGAAAATAGCTAGGAACAACATTGTTCTTAGCAAGAAGGACTATGTTTTCTGTTCTAATCTTGGTGTAGTAGACAAGTAGTCAGAAGGCATGGGTTCAAAGTCCACCTTTGACACATACTGGATTTGTGACCCTAGAAAGGTCACTTAAGCTTCAATGCCCTAAACCTTCAGGTAACTCTCTAGGACCACACACTGAAAAGGTGCCAATATGTACTGGTTGAGGTATTTCATAAACTAAGTAAATCATCATTGTTCACTTGTCTTTCGGTTGTGTCCAGGAGTTTTCTTGGCAGAGATACTGGCGAGGTTTGCCATTTCCTTCTCCAGCTCATTTTACAGATGAGGAAACTAGGGCAAATAGGCTGAAATGACTTGCCCAGAGTCACATGGCTAGGAAGTGTCTGAGGCTGCATTTGAATGTACCTAGCTGCCCAGTAAAATCATAGGCTCATAGTTCTCTTCTGCCCTCCTCAAGAAACTGAACAAAACAAAACAAACAAAAGCCCCACCATGGCTATGAGAAATCAAGAAAAAACAAACTCACTGCTAACAGAACTCAATGATCAGTAATATAGGAACAGTTGGCAATTACAACCATAAGAGGCTAATTCTGATTTTTCTAAAATAGGTTAAAAAAAAGATATAAAATAGGCTAGACTAAAAATTAATTTGATTCTAACATGACCTGATACTCTTTTTTTTTAGTTTTGTTATATATCTGCAAGTATCAAAATTATTCTACTTTTATGACTTCATGACTCTCATCAGATAAGTTTTTAATCTACAGTGTCCTTTTTGATCTAGAACTTGGCATGTTACTGATAATTTCTAATGGACCTTTATAGGGCTAATTGACTAGGCACAGTGGGTATGTGTCTATGGTACCCGATGCTGGGGAGACTGAGACTGGTGGCTCACTTAAGTGTGGGAGACCATAGCTGCAGTGGGGCTAAAATTGACAGGGTATCCTTACCAAGATTATGAGCCTTGGGGAGCAGAGGACAACCAGGCTACCTAAGGAAGAATGAACAAGCCCAGGGAGAAAAAATGAAGCAGATGAAAGTTTCCATACTGATCATCAGGAGGGTAGGGTCCGTGAATAGCCACTGTACTTCCAGCCCACATAAGATAAGAAAATCCAATCTCAAAATAGCAGCAATAATAACTATGACAATAAATAGATATGTGTATCTGTATATACTACTATATCAACACACACATAAATAAATGTTACATGATTATATACATATACGTAGAACTTAATTCAACAAAATACATGAGTGCCTACTGTAAGCAAGGCACTGTGTTCAGTTCTGTGCAGATTGTAAGAAGAATAAACCACGGTTCTTGCTCTCCAAGAGCTTCCATTCTAGCTGGATAAATGAAATGTACACAAATAACAGAAGATATCACATGACCAGTATAACTTAAATGACAGAGACAAGAATGACAGAGGGATTCGGCTATTCAACAGGAGAACTCTTCTAGGAAATGGTTTCCATTTGATCACCCAAAGTGCCAAGCTCCAGGTGAGATTGTGTATTTTCAGTCACCCTTTTTCCTGCCTGGGGAAGTAGCTTTTTCTTTACAAGTTTAGAGGAGGAAGAGATGACTTCTGGTTAGTGTGATCAGTGATGATTTCATGGGAGAAGAGATTAGCCTAGGACTTGAAGGACAGGCAAAAATAAGGGAGTGGGACACATTCTAGGCAGAGGGAAAGGTATAAGAACAGCCACCAAATCGGAAAAGTATAAAAAGTCTTTGTGGTTGATAAGTATCCCCATCTAGTGGAAGCAAAGCATTCACATGAAGGAATAGCAGGAGAACCATCAGGCAGGAGAGGCAGACAGGCACTGTATGGAAGGCCCCGAATGCCAAGATAAGGAGGCTAGATTACACTGGGCAGGAGAACCCAGATACAGTGATAATCTAGTAAGATTCATCTGGCAGCAAGGCAAAAAGGAGAATAAAGGAGGAAGAGAAGGCAAGCAGGGAAAACAGTTAAATAAACATTGGGGAAGAAGAAAGGACAAGAATTAGTGATTGGATGAGGGAAAGGGTCAAGAGAGAGAGGATGAAAAAAAAAAAACAAAAAACTGAGGTTTCAAGCCCGTGGAACTACGGGAATTATATCACCATTATCAGAAATAGGGAAATCATAAGGAGGAACTGTTTGAGAAAGGAAGGGGACAAATACAAGGCATATAGAAATGTTTTAACTAGATTTTTTTTTTAAGCAATTGGGGTTAAGTAACTTGCTCAAGGTTACATGGCTAGTCATTATTTGTGTGTGGGTGCTCATTTTCTGAGGCCGGATTCGATCTCGGGTCATCCCAACTCCGAGGCCGGCGCTCTTACTCACTGCGCCACCTAGCCGCCCCTTAACTAGATTTTTTTAAAGTTAATAAATCTAAATGAGTTTGCATTTTACTTATAGTTTACCATAATATAAAAGGGGATCCTTCCCGTTAAAAACTACAATCACACACAAAGTTTTTCTAACCTTTTTCCTTTGATCTTGGAAGAAATCATTGCAGTGCTTAAGCAAGGAGATGAGGATGGAATTTGTGTCATACTTAATTAAAAAGTAAGGCAATGCTGTGACTCCTTCCGCCTGGCAAAGATCGTCATACGCACATTCAAGAGCTTGAATCTGAAAACAGAAACATTATTACTAAAGTATATGGAGAAAATCATTAAGGCTGATACAAATTAAGAATAAACTTAAAACCAACACTTGGAAACAACCAATCATGCCCTTATAAAGCTCTGAACTGCCACAATTGAAATGTGGTAAGAATATATTTATCAGCACTCTAAGGAGCAGGAAAATACACTCATTGACGTCACAACCAATATTCCACCCTTGACTCTCACAAACAAGGGAGTTTCTTCAAGGAGAACAGTGACACCCAAGGGAATTCATTGTTCCTTCTGATGACAAGTTCAAAAGGTTCAAAAAGTTTCTAGAACATCACAACGGTCTCTTCATAAACATTATGGCTCTACCATCCATGAACTTGACTTCTACCTTTGGAAGTTTTTTAGATTTTCA
Organism: Gymnobelideus leadbeateri; assembly: GCA_011680675.1. Classification (NCBI taxonomy): domain Eukaryota; kingdom Metazoa; phylum Chordata; class Mammalia; order Diprotodontia; family Petauridae; genus Gymnobelideus; species Gymnobelideus leadbeateri. Next base: position 617,301 of record WOXC01002239.1, read on the forward strand.
GACTCCATGAATTTTGAGGGAAGTTTTCTATCTCTGTCAAACCCCTCCTATATAGCCAAGAACTAATTATTTTAAGCTCTAACATGACAGTGCCATGACTTCAATGAGGGAACACATCTATCTTCAGATTGTTAATATCCCTCACAATTTTATACATTTTTTCCATTTCTTCCAGTAATCTTTGTCTTTATGGACCAGAACAACCTGATATTTTTAGTTCTTCTCCTAAAAAAGTCTTTCCACTTGGTTATTTTATATGTCTTTCTTACCCTTTGCTAGCTTTCTCATGTTTTTCTTAAAATCCGAAGACCATAACTTGAGACTGCATTTCAGATTAGAAGCACTATGACCTGGTATTAGGGGAGGATGTTTTCTGTTGTGTTCCTAAACCTTTCCTGATGATACCCAGCATTCTGTTGCTCTTCAGTATGTTGGGTTGATAGCTCCAAGAAACAAGTTAAATGTTGGGCAGTCAGTTGTGCTTAATTGTTTTTGTTTCTTCTAAGGATAAGGTACAGGGAGCACGGGGGAAAGCAACAAATGACTATTGTAAGAAACACAAAAAGATCATCATATATAAAAAAAATGTAGAGCTGTAAGGGATGTCAGAAGTCTCTAGTCCAGCCCCTTCATTGTACAGAGGAGGAAGTAGAGTCAGAGAGGTGCAGTGACTTCTTTAGGGTCCCACAACCCAGCAGTGTCCCAAGCAGGAGCTGAAGCCAGACCTTCCTGACACTATCCACTGTACCCTGCTGCCTGCCTTACAGGTGTCGGGAAAATGTTTAAAAATAAAGTAAAGAGCCTAAAATAAAGAGTCAACTAAAAGCAGAATCAAAGAATAATCAAGTATGAAAAACAAGAGTCTAAATGGTCACAAGCTCTTTCTCGGGCCATAACTGATAACTTAGGACCCATCTTCCTAAAAGCCATACTTTGAATTACTTTTTCCAAAATGTCATATTTGTCTGCAATGAAATCTATGTCTTTACTGCCCACTAGAATTGTCTCCCACTATCATCATATGACTTGCTCCTGTCAACTGGGAATTCTGCTCCATAAAAGATGGCAGTGTATCATGAACTCCCCAGGTTTTTAGGTGACACCACCACCACTAAATAATTTATAGGAATGCTCAGATCAGCAGCCTCCAGAGACAACAATTAACGTTTTCTTCACCCAGAAATGTGCCCCTTTGCTCCCTCACCCTCTGTGTCCAGAGAACACAGAGTGTACAATGATGACTCACAGGCTACATTTACCTTTTGCTCTATTTTGTTTTGTTACCTGGCTTGGAGAAAACTTTTGATCCAAACATATTGGCTCCTGAAGAAGGGATACACCCTCTGGAAGGCAGAGGGCAGGGTAGCAAAACCAGTAGTAGAAGTAGTATTTCTTTAGATCCTAGAGAAATAGAAGAATTAGGCATTAGAACATTAATAACACAGTATTGTTGTATTGGAGAAAAAAAGCAGAAAGAAATGTGGAAGTTTCATCAAAGTCTATTTATTCTGAACAAACTTTATATCAGAATCCAAATCTTCTGCATTTCAGGATAATAAATCTTTGTAAGGCCATTTGTGGCCTTACATAGCATGTAATGCTTACATAGCACTTTAAGCTTGCCAAATACTTTTCAAGTATGATCTCATTTTATCCTCACAATAATTCTGGGAGTTAGGTGCTATTAATATTTCCATTTGACAAATGAGGAAATTGAGGCAGACAAGTTAAATGCCCTGCCGAGGCTCACACAGCTAAAAAAGTGACAGACTAGATCTGAACTCAGGTCTTCCTGATTCCAGGCCTAGTGCTCTTTCTGCTGGGGTGCCAAGGCAAGTCTCTAAAACCTGACAATTAACATAGTTCTTCACTTCTCTATTAACTGAGCTCACTATTAAAATAATGACCCCTGACTTGCTTTATAAGTTAAATCACCTTACATGGAGTTTCCTTTGCTATCTTTTATAACTAAATCTGCCTTATTCTTTCAGGTGTTCAGAACTGTTTCCTCCAAGAACTGTGCATTTATATGTGTGTGTGTGTGTGTGTGTGTGTGTGTGTGCGCGCGCACGCGCGCGCGCACGCACGAGCGCTCTCCTGTTCCTCCTAGCAAAATGTAAGCTCCTGAAGGGCAGAGATTGTTTCACTTTTTGTATCCCCAGCACCAGCAGAGTCTGAGACAGCAGTGGAATGAGACAGACAGAAAATGGACTTGCCTTATCCCAAATTCTACTCAACACTGGAATATGTTATATAAAGTTTCCTACATAGGTAGGTTACAAAATGAAGGCAATTTGAATGAAATTTTGATTAAAAAAAAAAATGAAAGTTTCTTCCCTGAGACCTACAATGTAAAGGTGAGGCTCTAGAATCAGAAAACCCAAGTTCAAGTCTTAGCCCTCCTGCTTAATAACTATGTGAGTGGGGCAGCTAGGTAGCACTGTGAATAGAACACTGGCCCCGGAATCAGGAGGACCTGAGTTCAAATGCAGGTTCAGACACTAAGCTGTATGACCCCGGGCAAGTCACTTAATCCTGATTACCTTGCAAAATAAAATAGAATAATTATGTGACCTTGGGTAACTCAATCTATCTCTCTGAGACTTGGTGTCCTTCTCTGTAAATGAGGCTAATAGCTTTTTTATCTGAGCAAATTCTTCTCAAGAAAATTATTTTTTAAGTCTATTTTTATATTTCCCCCCAACTGAATGTAAAAACAATTTTTAACATTTGGTTTTTTTTTCAAATTTTGAGTCCCAAATTCTCTTCCTCCCTCCTTCCTCATTCTTTTCATTAATTCCCTCGATATTCTAGACTGTTTGTTTTTCCAAATAAATTTTGTAATTTTGTCTAACTCTAAAAAGTAGTTTTTTTGTAAATTGATTGGTATGGCACTAAATACATAGTTTAGTTTTGGTAAAATTGTCATTTTTATTATATTAGTTTGACCCAGCCATGAGCAATTGATATTTTTCCAACTATTTAGATCTGATTTTATTTGTGTGAGAAGTATTTTGTAGTTGTGATCATACAGATTCTGGGTTTGTTTTGGCAAGTAGATTCCCAAATATTTTATAATGTCTACAGTGACTTTAAATGGGATTTCTCTTTCTATCTCTTGCTGTTGAGTTTCATTAGAGATGTACAGGAATGCTGAGGATTTATGTGGGTTTATTTTATATCCTGCAACTTTGCCAAGTTTATTTATTGTCTCTAGTAGTTTTTTACTTGATTCTCTAGGATTCTCTAAGTATATCATCATATCATCTGCAAAGAGTGATAGCATGGTCACTTCTTTGCCTAATTCGATTCCTTTGATTTCTTTTTCTTCTCTAATTGCTACTGCTAGTGTTTCTAGTACCAGATTGAATAAGAGGGGTGATAGTGGACACCCTTGTTTCACTCCTGATCTTATTGGAAAGGCTTCTAGTTTATCCCCATTGCATATAATACTTGCTGATGGTTTTAAATAGATGCTACCAACTATTTTAAGGAAGGCTCCATTTATTCCTATACTTTCTAGTGTTTTTAATAGGAATGGATGTTGTACTTTGTCAGAAGCCTTTTCTGTATCTATTGAGATGATCATGTGGTTTCTGCTAGTTTTATTGGTGATATGCTCAATTATACTGATGGTTTTCCTAATATTAAACCATCCTTGCATTCCTGGAATGAATCCTACCTGATCAGAGTGTATTATTTTTGTGATAAGTTGTTGGAGTCTTTTGGCTAATATTTTATTTAGAATTTTTGCATATAAATTCATGAGGGAAATTGGTCTATAATTTTCTTTCTCTGTTTTATCTCTTCCTGATTTAGGAATCAGTACCATATTTGTGTCATAGAAAGAGTTTGGTAGGACTCCTTCTTCACTAATTTTCCCAAACAGTTTGTAGAGTATTGGAATCAATTGTTCTTTAAATGTTTGATAGAATTCACTAGTAAACCCTTCTGGCCCTGGAGATTTTATCCTAGGGAGTTCATTGATGGCTTGTTTGATTTCTTTTTCTGAGATGGGGTTATTTAGGTAATTCACTTCCTCTTCAGTTAATCTGGGCAAATAGTGATTTTGTAAATATTCATCCATTTCATTAAGATTGTTATATTTATGTGCATACAATTGGGAAAAATAATTCCTCTCAAGCCTGGGGCTATTTCCATTAACTTGGGATTTCAATCTGGGTGGGAGACTTATCTTTGGGTTTTCTGCTTCATGAAGGAGGGATGGGAGGATCGGAGCAGCTAGAATTTACTTTGCCATTCCAGCCCCTGTATTATACAGGCTGGCAGTTTCTTTTTTTTTTTTTAAACAAATGCTTTATTAACTTACATCATTCATTTCCGCCAGATTTTGAGTTACAATCATTTTCCCCCCATTATTCCCCTACCCAACCTCCCAGAATAGTAGTCCCACAAGATATCGCTTCCTCCAATCTGCTCTCTCCCATACCTTCTCCCATACCCCCATCGACTTTTCCATTAGAGGAAGGTGAGTCTTTGTGTCCCAGTGCCTGCACATCTTATCTCCCTATTACAAGCAAAAGAGTATTAATAATAGTATTTATATATATTTGAAACATTTAATGTTAGGACCTCGAATTTCAGATCCATTTCCTTCCTCCCTTGTCACCCATTCCCTCTGGGGAGATAAGTAATTCAGTATATATTGTACATGTCTAGCTATGCAAAACATTATCATAGTAGATATATTGTACAAAGCTGCTTATAATTCCCTCCCACCCATCCCACCCCCCACCTGGTCCATTCCCTACTTGATCCTGTCCCACTTCTATAGTGGGTACTTCCAACCTCCCCTGCCGCCCCCCCAGGATGCCCTCCCATCCATCATCTCTCCTCTCATCCCCCTTCCCCCTATTCTGCTGCAGGTTGAGATATCCCATTTAGTATGTATGTCATTCTCTCCCTGAACCAAATTCAATGGGAATGTAGTTTTTGCCTTTTTGTCTTCCTATTCTTCCCCTCCCATGCAACCACTTCCCCTTGCTTCTTCTACATGAGATAGTTTACCCTACCCTGTCTCTCCCCATCTCCTCTTGCCACTTTCCTCTCTCACCTCATAATTTCATCCTTTGAGTATTCTCCCTTCCCAACAAATTCAACCTATGCTCTCTATCCATATATAACTGTAAGCATATACACACACATTCACATATGTATTCATATGACCACACACCCTTCTTCCATTGTTTTCATAGTGAGAAAGATATCATCAGTCACAGTTATTGCTTTTCCATATAGGAATGTAAATAGTTCAACTTTGATAAAGTTCCTTTTGATTTCTTTTCCCTGATTACCTTCTCAGGCATCTCTTCCTTCTTGTGTCTGGGTGTCAAATTTTCTATTCAATTCTGGTTTTTTCCTCAAGAATGCTTGAAAGTCCTCTATTCCACTGAATGACCATATTTTCCCCTGAAACAAAATACTCAGTTTTGCTGGGTAGGTGACCCTTGGGTTCATTCCCAGTTCTTTTGCCCTCTGGAATATCATATTCCATGCCCTTCGATCCCTCAGTGAAGAAGCTGCCAGGTCCTGGGCTATTCTGATTGTGTTTCCACAATATTGAAATTGTTTCTTCCTGGCTGCTTGGAGTATTTTCTCCTTGATCTGGGGATTCTGGAACCTGGTTATAATATTCCTGGGAGTTTTCTTTTGGGGATCTTTTTCAGGAGGTGATCTGTGGATTCTTTCAACCTCTATTTTGCCCTCTGGGTCTAAAACATCAGGGCAGTTTTCCTTGAGAATTTCTTGAAGGGTGAATTCTAGGTTCTTTCTTTGATCATGGCTTTCAGGTAGTCCAATAATTTTTAAATTGTCTCTCCTGGATCTATTTTCCAGGTCAGTGGTTTTTCCCATGAGATATTTCACATTGCCTTCTAATCTTTCATTTGTTTGGATCTGCTTAACAGCATCTTGATTTCTCATAAAGTCATTAGCTTCCATTTGCTCCAGTCTAACTCTGAAGGAATGAATCTCCTCAGTGAACTTTTGAGATTCTTTTTCCATCTGGCAAATTCGACTTTTTAAGGCATTCTTCTCCTCATTGCCCTTTTGGGCCTCCTTTGCCATTTGAGTTAGTCTATTTTTTAAGGTGTTGTTTTCTCAGTCAGGCTGTTGACCCTCATTTCATACTTTTCCTGCATCCTTCTCATTTCTCTTTCCAATTTTTCCTCCACTTCTCTTATTTGATTTTTAAAGTCTTTCTTAAGGTCCTCTATGGCCTGCAACCCGCTCATGTTTTCCCCTGGGGCTTTTGGAGCAGGACTTCTGACCTCACAGTCCTTTTCCCGCTCTATGCCCCCAAAATAGGAGTCTAGGGTTGCATTTTTCTGTTTCCTTTGCCTTGGCATGTTGCCACTTAATTACTCGACTTTTGGGCTTGTTGCCACACTATGGCTTTAAGGCCAGATAGAGGAATTTTCATCCCGAACGTGTGGGGGGCAACTTCCGTTTCTGGCAAGCTGTAAACCCACCCACGACTTCCACCCTAGATCACAATCCAGATCCAGGGAGGTTAAAGCAAGAGCGATTACCCCCCAAGACGGATCTCTGGATCTCCCCACAATTTGCAGGCTGGGAGCTGGAGCTGCCTCTGAAAACTACAAAATGGCATGTCTCCTCAGTGGCTTCTAGCCCCCAGGGGAGGGAGCCAACGCTTTCCCCAAATACCGGTCCCAAAGTCCATAGGACACTAACCTCTTACTTTGTCCTAGGCATGTCTATGTTGATAATTCTGGAGTTGCCACAGCTCCTGGTGTTCTGGAGTTCTTCCAGCCGGCTGCTGTCCCTGCTGCCCTGGGGCTAAAACCTTGGCTCACGCGGACCTGGGCTCGGCTCCGGCGCTCTGCAAGCTGCGCGCTGCCAGGTCCCAGACCGCTGCGCTGGTCCTTCCTGCAGGGCTGCTGGGCTGTCCTCAGCGGGAGGTTAGCTTCTCTGTGTCGTTCTGTGGGTGCTGGGGCTCCAGAAGTTGTTCAGAGTCCCCTTTTACATAGTTTGGGGGGAATCTGGGGGCAGAGTGGCTTGGACGAGCTGTTTCTACTCCGCCATCTTGGCTCCGCCCAGGCAGGCAGTTTCTAACCTTCCAGGCTGGGGGCCAAATGCAGCCAGAGAAGCTGCTCTCTCCCCTGGGGGCCCAACTCTCCTACCTGGCTCCAATGACCCTTCCCGTCCCTTCGTGAGATGAAGGCTAGATGACTGCGATTCGTCCTTGGTAAGTCTGCAGGCTGGGGCTTTTTCTCTGTCTGGTATAGTCTGCTTGTCTGCTCTTAGGTCTGAGCTGTGCAGACCCCACGAGCTCTGCACTCATCCTGTCCGGACACACTGGGCAACCTCCTGGGATGGACTCTGTCACTCTCCATCTTCCAGTGGGCTCTGTCACTCCGGAATCCGTTCAGATTCACCCTTTGAGACTTAGTGACCGAGGAGCTCAGAGAGGTTACTGCTTCCTTTCCGCCATCTTGGCTCCTCCCCGCATCCCTCTTTTTCAACCCCTAATTTCATTTTTTTGGATATCATACCACCATAGTCAACTTACGCCCGAGCCCCCTGTCAAGTATACTCCTCCTTCTAACTGCCCTAATATTGATTAAATTCTTATGAGTTACAAGCATCATTTTCCCATGTAGGGATGCAAACAATTTAACCTTATTGAATCCAGTTTCTCTTTCATTTTTACCTTTTTATGCTTCTCTTGAGTCTTGTGTTTGAAAATCAAATTTTCTATTCAGCTCTGGTCTTTTCATCAGGAATGCTTTCATCAGGAATCCTCTATTTCATTAAATAACCATTTTTTTTTCTCCTGAAGGCTTATACTCAGTTTTGCTGGGTAAGTGATTCTTGGTTGTAATCCTAGCTGCTTTGCTCTCTGGAACATCATATTCTAAGACTGCCAATCTTTTAATGTAGAAGCTGCTAAATCTTATGTTATCCTGACTATGGCTCCATGATATTTGAATATTTGTCTCTTTCTGGATGACTGCAATATTTTCTCCTTGACCTAGGAGCTCTGGAATTTAGCTATAATATTCCTGGGAGTTTCCATTTTGGGATCCCTTTTAGGAGGTAATTGATGGATTCTTTCAATTTATATTTTATCCTCTGGTTCTGGGATATCAGAATGTTTTCCCTGAAAATTTCTTGAAATATGAGGTCTAGGCTTTTTCTTTGAGCATGGTTTCGAGGTAGCCCAATAGCTCTCTTCAATCAATTTTCTAGGTCATTTGTTTTTCAATGAGCTATTTCACATATTCTTCTATTTTTTTCATTCTTGTGATTTTGTTTGTTTGTTGATGTGTCATGGAGTCATTAGCTTCCACTTGCCCTATTCTAATTTTTAAGGAATTCTTTTCTTCAATAACCTTTTGTACCTCTTTTTCCATTTGGTCAATTCTACTTTTTAAAGTTCTTTGGTGAATTTTTATATTTTTACCATTTGACCTATTATGTTTTTTTAAGTGTTATTTTCTTCAGTATTTTTTATGCCTCCTTTACCAAGCTACTAACTCTTTTTCCATGATTTTCTTGAACCACTCATTTCTTTTCCCAATTTTCTTCTAATTCTCTTATTTGATTTTTTAAATCCTTTCTGAGTTCTTCGAAGAATTGGGGGGGGAAGGAGGAAGGCATTTGAGACCAATTCACATTTATTTTTGAGGATTTGCATGCAGCTGTTTTAACACTGTTGTCTTTTTCAAGACAAAATTAAATCACAGCGCAGTCCCAGTTTCCCAACTGGATTCAACAGTGGAAGAGGTACCATTCTGGGATATCAATAGGAAGTAATTATTCAAATGTTCTACAACACAATTCAAGTTCTGGCATTTGTAATCAGAGTAATAAGCCATTTCCCCTTGAATATTCTTAAACCTCTACAGAGACAAGACTGAAATTCCATTCTTTATTAATAACAAGACACAGACTGGAGTTCTATTCTTTAATGATCCTTTCATTCCTTGGACCCCTGGTAAGAGCAAATGCTACAGAATTCACAAGACAAAAAGAACAGAGGTATATTCCTGAGGTTAGAAAAACTAAAATATAGACACCCTGAGTGGAAGGTGATGGCATATAACAAAGGATTCAGGCCTGACAAGAAGTAATCTCAAAGTACACACCACAGACACCTTCCAAAGTATCCCTGCTCCCAGACACATGTCTCATACTCTAATGTTACTAATTCTTACCCTGCTGCTAACAATCATTCTCCCAAGAAGCCAGTAAAGACTTTTCAAGGAGAACAGTAGGCACAGTGGTATCAGTCTGGACCAGGGATACTTAACCTGGGTTTTGTGGTATTTTAAAAAATAATAATAACTATATTTCAATATAAGTGATTTCTTTGCAATCCTATGTATTGTTTTTTAGGCATTATTCCTAGGGGGGATCCAAAGGCTTCCTCAGACTGCCAAAGGGGTACAAGACACACAAGAGATTTAGAATACTTGTCTAAATTGTCTTTTCCTACAGCATGGCACATGACCTTCAAAAGACCGCAGCAGCTGGCTTGGTCTCCACTGCTGGTTTGATATGGAGCACAATTCTCTAAGATACCACCTAGCTTTAAATCTACAATCCTATGACCTTTGGTACCACTGGATTATGAGAGTCTCCCAATATAAATAAGTGAACACTGTAACTCATCACCACCTGCATTCCATGATTTCTGCAGCATAGTTTTTGTTAGCCCACCCCAGATTCATATTTGTTTATCCTATCTTTCATCAATAGCTGTTCCCATTCATCTCTGCCAAGCTAGTTTTTACCTCCTGTAAGTCCACCTCCCTCATCATGCCCTATCCTGGCAGAGTCTTCTCTTTCAGGTTCCCCCCAGGCATCCCTCACCATCCTATCCCCAAATCTTTAGGAGCTGAAGCAAGAAACAAGAAACAGGTGTTTCACCAACACCCTAAGTCATCTTCTTATTGGCATTTCAATGGGAAATCAGCTTGAAAAGATGCAACAACCATGGGAACAAGAGACAAAGAAAAGGCTTGTTAGGAATAATGTGGAAACTCTGCAGATATAAATAAAGCTGTGGAAGATGATGATGATGGTGATGATGATGATGATGATGATGATGATGATGATGATGATGATGATAACACTGACTCAGGAGTTTTATAAAGATGACTTGGTCAGATAGGTTGAAGTACCTCAGCAAACCACATTGGGTGGCTAAATGAAAATGATGGTACTGAGAGCCAACAAGGAAACAGTGTTTGAAGTAGTGATGAAGATTTGTAGCATTCTCAGGATGCATATAGCAGCATTATCATATTGAGACTTAGCAACTTTTGTATTAATAATATGATTATGTTTTCTACATGTGAAAAATTGAGAGCTTTTCAGTATCTACCTTCTAATACTTCAATGCCACCAATTATAGCAAGTCATGTGCTTCAAATGAGAAAAAAAAAGTGTTGCTATACTTCCCATTTTAAGAAAAGTGAATAACCTAAGACAAAGGATTTCACAATATCCTGGGATCTTCTTCTGGTCATTTTCAAAAGTCACAAGGGTTGAGTTTCCTAACATTCTGTCCCATATACAAAAAAATAAGAAATAAAAACCCCAGCCAAAAAAAAAAAACAAAACAGCCAAAACAAACAAACAAAACAGTCCTACACTCCAACTCAGTTAAACTAAACATTCAGGAGTGAAAATGTTAACTTAGGGTAGTAACAATTAAAGCAATGTTGAAAGACACCTAGTAAAAAAACAGAATACTTCTATAAAAGGGGAAAAACCAGTTCAATAGAAAAAAAATCTTTACTGAGAAATATTTTAGAACCCTCAAGTTAACATTAATTCAATTTTAAACCAAATATGTGTATAGAAGATGCTAGGAGCTAAGGGGACTAAAAAGATTAGATAAAGCAGTAGTTGCTGCCCCATAAGTACTTAAATTCTAGAAAGGGGAGATAAGCTTTGCACAAATAACTACAATACAAAATAAGATGAGACAGTTGTTTAGTAGAAAGAACGTTAAAAGACTTGGGTTTGAGCTTCAGCTCTTGGGTAAAGTCACTTCCTCACTCTACGCCTAAGTTTCCTCATATGTAACAAGAGAGTTGGACTAGAGTCAGGGGTGGGGACTGGGGCCTCAAGGCCACATGTTGCCCTCTAGGTTCTCAAGTGCAGCCCTTTGGCTGAATTCAAACTCCTTTGATCCGGTAGTAAGTTGAGATTTTGGGGGGGGTTTGGGGGGAGGTGTTGCAGACTTACTTCAAGGCCCTATTTCCTCTACAATTCTTGAACTCCTGGGGTTACTTGTCTCTTTCTCCTCCTATGAATAATAAATACTTCATTTTTAGCCCATTCCAATGGCTCAAATGTATTTTACTTTTCTAGGTTTTCATATTCCAAGACTTACTCTTTTGGTGTAGTTGCTATTATATCTTTTGCTTTTTGGAGTATCATTTTCCAAGATTTACTTTTCTTTATTGTAGTTGCTTGCCAAGTTTTATGTGATCCTAACTATGGCTCCATAGTATTTTAATTCTTTCTTTCTGGCTGTGATATTTCTGGGAATTTTCAATTTGGAGTTTCTTTCAAGTGACCAAGAGGTTCTTTTTTAATCTTGTTCTCTAGTTCTAAAAGATCTTGAAAGTTTTCTGTTATGACTTATTTAAATACAGTAGTCAGATTTTTTTTTTTGGTTTGATCATGATTTTCAAGGAGTCTAGTAAGCCTCAAGTGATCTCTCCTCAACATGATTCTTCAGGTCAGTTATTTTTGGTAGTAGATAACCAACATTTTCATCTATATTTTTTCCAATCTTTTGATTTTGTTCTAATATTTCTTGTCACTTGGAATCATTGAGATCTATCTGCTCCATTCTAATTTTCAGGAGTCTGCTACTCTACCTTCTGACCTAACTTATTTATTCCTCCCCCAATTCTTTCCTTTTTTCCTTTTTAAATTTCTTGCTTCATTTCATTCAGAAGCCACTGTTTGCTCCTGAGGCTCTGATGGTACTTGGGGAGCTACTCTTCTCTTGGGAGGGTGCTTCTTGGGGATCTCTTGACCACAGTATTTCCTTACTCTACTAAGCATTTTCTACAGCCTCCATTTCTGGTTTGGGATTCACTTCATCCTACATTCTTGGATGGAGTGGCCAGACCCTGTGTGACCCTGACCTTTATTTCCAGACACCTGAATTGGCTTCCACCTCCTTTTGTGTATTTGCCTACAAAATGCTGGCAGGTTTCAAGCTGGAATCATGGGTCATAGTGCTGCAGTCTTCAGATGTCCCTTGAGCATTCTAGGCTGGAGTGCTGTGAACTTTCCTCTGTGTCCCCTTCCCCAACATCCAGGTCAGAGGGCTGTCAGCTCCCTGCTCCTCAGAGGCCACAGCACTGACAGCCCCCCCATATTGTGTTGTCCCTTCAGAAAATGCTGGGCATCTGGCAGCTCTGTTGCCCATATTCATTTCCAAGTCCCAGACCCAGAGGGCCCCAGCCCCACAGATCAAGTCCCAGAAACAAAGTTATGTGCCTCTGAGCCCACAAGTAGGGCAGAGGCAGCTCAAGCCTTCAGCCTAGCACATAAACCTGAAGCATAATAAAAAGGCAGGAGTATCCCCCACCAAAGGGGAGTCAGCAGACTCTGAATCTGCAGAGCCTTATAGCAGGCTCACAGTGGCCCAATCCAGCTTCAGTCTACTGAAACTCTACTACATGCAGAGTCAAACCTGGGTCAGGAACTTGTAGCACTCAATCTCTTTCCTGGTCACAGGAAGCCTTAGAAGCAATGAAAACTTGAAGGCCCCCATACTAAGCTGGGAAAAAGCAGCAGAAGACCATACAAAAACAGAAGCTCAGACCAGACATCACCCCACTAGAAGCATGCAGAGTCCAACATTAACAAAATCCAAAGTCAAGAAGGTGGCTAGAAAAATAAGCAAACCAGTGCAAATCCACACCTTCTCAATAATGTACAATAATCAGAGACTTGCCTGGGTTGCTGAGAAGTTAAGTGACTTACACAGGATCACACAAATAGGATGTGTGAGAGGCAGGACTGGAAGCCAGGTTTTCCTGATTTAAGGCCAATTCTCTATTCACTACACCACACTACTTATTTCTCTCTTAAAAGAAAAGTATTGTTACTCGCCTGGCTAATTTTCCATCCAATGCACATCTAAGAACTATTTCTTGCTGATTTCACCTGGATCCAAATGTTAAAACAGAAGAAAATGAGGTAGGATTTTCCCTGATCCAGCAAGTGCCCTGGTCACTGATTAAGACCAAGCAAAAGAGCTCCATAGTGCCTAACAATTAAGCTCTGTGTAACCCCAAAGACAAAAAAAGCACCACGGAGGTGCAAATTGGTGATTTCTTTGCCACCAACCAACTCCACAAACATGACTTAAAATAAAAAGAAATTGGTGAAGTGTATCTTATGGTTTCTCCAGCTCCCCTTGAGGGGGTGAAGCCAAGGGTGTGCCATCAGTAAAGAGCCAGCAAGGACATAAATGCTTTGGCACTAAAGCTCCAGATGTGTCAGACCCGATTCTCCATTTCTGAAGCTGTGGCTAATAATTTTGTGTCCCCAAAGAGGCAGAAAATGCATTTACTTACAGAAAACGTCAAGAGCAGGAACTTGTTGAGGAGCACAGGGTTTTCGAGAGCAGCGCCTGATTTTATTGATTCCCAAATCTGTAGTAAGAAAGGAAAGGGTCAAGACAAAGGAAGAAGCAAGTATCTCTAAGCTTTCAGCTCTTGCATCAAATATAAAACTAACCAACAAAAGAGCAACAAAGGGCGTGGGTTTGTCCATGGACCTTCATCTCAACTGTTGGCTCTGCTTTGTAGCTCAGTTAAGGAACTGGCTTAGAAGTCATGAGTGCTTGTAATTAAGTACCCACTATAGCAAGGGGTGCAGGGAAGACGAAAACTATCCCCACCTTCAAGGAGCTTACAAATTCTTCTTGAGGGATTGGGGGCAACAGCATCAGAGAAGGCAAAAATCCTGGAGAAATACCTGGTCAGGACCCAGCATTCCACTGACCCTCCATTTTGATAATAAGGCAGGTAGGGAGACCTTCCATCTGCCTATTACCCTTTCCCCTCCTCAGTGGTCAACAGTCTACGTCCAACTCCAAAGACCCCACTGCCCAGGCCCCGTGCTCTGGTGCAATAGTCTACTCAATAATGAAGTGAGGCCTGGGGCAGAAATAACCTGGCTGAGGACTGGAGGGCAAGTGGTACCTTAAAATCAGACAGGCCCCAGGACTCAACAGATGCCTACCTTGACCATCAGGAAGATCTAGGGACTTGCTATGTCAGAGTACATAGTAGGTACTGATTCAATAGAACAGTGGACAGATTTAAATTACTTTTCTCTCTCTTTCTTTGCCGAAACCAGTGGAATGTGAGTAAATAAAATATTTATATGATGTGACTCCATTGTATATTATTATACCTTTCCCAACTAAGAAGAGAAACATTCAACAGGAAAAGGCACAGGTCCCATTTCTTTCCTTATTTGGGGAAAATTTCTAGATTAATAAAATATGCTTCCATTTATTTTGCACTAACTGTATCCATCAAGTTTTTCTCAGGAAACTGGTTATCTGCAAAGGCTAGGAATACCTCTTTCTTAAGAGAAATTTAGCTCATTCCCTTTCAGGGACACACAAGACAGAGTTCAAATCAAACCAGGTATAGAACCTAAGTGTATTACATATTGGTCCAAGAGTCTAAAAAGGACTCCAGCTTGTAGAAGAACAAGTCTCACTGAACAACTTCCTTCCCAACAATTTATGGAATACCCAAGGGTCAGCATCAGGACCCTAGTGGTCAGACAGCTCTCTCTTCTACTCCCACCAACCCACCCGACACTATTTTTGGAGCTCTATAATAATACCTGAAGAACAACATATCAAAATAAAATCAGCAAATACTTCCTGAATCCCTACTATGCACAAAGCACTGGGGCAGGCCTTTGCCCTTGAGCTCACAATTCAATAAATGTCAGGCTAAAGTAATACTTAAGGAAAGTAGGACACGTATTCCTCCTTTATATCTGACCTCCTCTGCTGCTTTTTCCAAAAGTAACTTCTTATCTGAAGTTTTGAAGGACTCGAGAGTGTTGGTGTTAAATAGGGTTCCAATGGCTGGACAGCAGTGGGCTGGGGTAGGAGCATTCCTACGGAAGAGATAAAATGGTTTACTACACAGGACCTTGACCACCACCCCTAGGGAAGCTCAAGTGTTCCTCCCAGCTTACAGCTTCACAGCTCCATGAGGGATGGAGGAAGATCTCTTGTTTAAGTTCTAACAAATTTTTTTGACCTACTTGTCCCTAAAATCATTGCTCAACCATAGAGAAATTTTGACAAGTTATGAAAGAAAATAAGCTTCTGACATAGTAGAATTAAACCAACCAAACAAACTTCCAGACTAGCTTCTAAATGAAAGGAGCTAGACTAGATTTAATTTAGATAAGTGTCTACTATACTTCATGTTCTGGGCTTTGCTCATCCTTTAATGACAGTCTACTTATTCCTACTTATAAATCTATAGGCTCTTCCTCACTGTATCTTAATTACTACAAAAATAAATTAATAATGAATCCTTGCTTGATGAAGGACCAAGCATTAAAATTTAATTTAATTTTGGCAAGATATTACAAGAAGCTCTGGAAATCCTGGAAAGCAACAGAAGATACAAACATACCCTTAAAGATACTAATGATGACAAACATCCCCTTAGATTTAGTTCCGTTACTAAATTTTGCAACTTGATTGGGAAAAAAAAGAATAAAATTCGTGATTTGGGGAGAGGAAAAAAAAAGTGGAGATTTCCTTTGAAACTCCTTAACTGAACACTGTGCTCAAAAACTGTTTATTAGTTGCTAGGGTCAATTAGACTTTTTCTCAACAGTCTCTAACTACATCTCCCAACAAACTCATTATGCAAAACTGCTCAGATACTAAAAACATAGAGAAAAAGATTCTTCCAGTCATTGCTGGAAACTTAAATTCTTAAATTTAACTTTTTCAGTGATCCAAACCTGTTGCCTCTATGATTCTTCACTATCTATTCTACCTCCTAAATCCATGGCAATCTAGCTTCTGCTGACACCCATTCCAATGACCCCCCCACGCTCTCAAAGGGTGGCCATCAGGGAGTTCCAGACTTTCCATGCCTTTCCCCATCTCTCATCCTATCTGCCATGGTTATGCTGTATAACACTGGTGCCCATCTTGTCCTTAAGACCCTCTTACTTTCTGAGCTCCTGTAACACTAGGCAGGGGCTGGTTCTCCTCCTGACTCTGACTGATCCTCTCTGGTTCCTTTTCTTCTCCTTCAACAACCATAAGCATTCCATGAGATTTAGTCCCTGACCCTCTGCTCTTCCTGATTTATAATCTTCCTCAGAGACCTAACTAATCTACTTCATAACCATGGCCTCAACTATCATCTTTAGCCTCTACATAGATAACTCCTAAAAATGACATTTCCTCCCAGCCTACAGCTTCACATCTCCAGCCACTCACCAGGCATTTCTACCTGGATATCTCCTCCAACTAAATGTGTCTAAAACAAAATTTCTTATCTTGCTCTCAAAGTCGTCTCTGCCCCTTAAATTTCCCATTTCTGCTCATGATAATACCATTCCTATCAGGCTTAAAACTTTGGAATCACTGACTCCAAAGTCACTGATTCTTCCCCATGATCACAAAACCTTTTCAACCCTTTCCTCACCACTGACCTGGAATAATGGCCTAACTCACTATCAGCCTCAAAAGGAGGCTGATGGAAACAACACTAGATCTAGATCCAGGAGATGTGGGTTTAAATCCTGGCCGGGTTATTGGCTGCTCTGTGATATTAAGAAAGTGTTGGGGTGTCGAGGTAGTGCAGTGAATAGAACACTGGCCCTGGAGTTAGGAGGATCTGAATTCAAATACGACCTCAAACACTTAACACTGACTAACCATGTGACCTTGGGCAAGTCACTTAACCCCAATTGTCCTGCCCTCCAAAAAGCCAAAAGAAGAAAAAAAGAAAGTGTCTTTCTTCTCTAAGATTCTCCTCATCACTAAAACAGGCATAATACTACCTGTACTGTTGACCTCATAAAGTTGTTGTGAGGAACAGAGTTGGTGAAACAAATCGGTTCTTGTTCTCTCTTTTCTATTTCATCCTTCATACAACTATTAGATAAGTCTTCCTAAAATTCTCCTTTCATCACCTCTTTGCACACATCATAACTCAGAACTTTTCGATGGAGTGCCCCTGTCAAACTTTTTCACTTGGCATTTGATGCCCTTTGCTTCGACTTTTCTTCATCTGAACCCATCTGGATTGGCCTGCTGACCCTACCTTGGCCTAGACTGTCATTGTACTAAGGCTAAGGCTGTTCCCTGTCTGAGATGCCTTCCCCCTCCTCCTTCCTGCCTCTCCAGGTCCTGTCCCTCCTTCAGGGTCTGGGGCAAGTCCTTCTCCTCTGTGAAGCCTTCTTTAACCCTCCCAGCCAAGAGTGATTCCTCCCCATTCCTACTGGTTATGTCTTGCTTTGCGACATTTCTTATGCTGTTATTTTTAAATGCTATTTAACTTTTTCATTTCTTTGGGCCCTACCTCCCCAACTAACTAATAAATTCCAGGAGGGCAGAAACCAAGTCCAATATTTCTGCACCGATCCCAGGGACTAGCACACAGTTAATGTTCAATCAATTTTGAATGATGGTTATTTACAGTAGAGAAAGCCAATTAAAGTACAAATACAAAGGCCCGACATCAGGCTGAAAGCAAACTGGGAGGAAAGCCCAAGTTTTAATTAAATGCATGTTTACTGAGTACTTCCCAAGTGCTTTAGCCTCTTTGAGATTTCCTAGAGTGGACAAGTGTCAAGTCCCATAGTCCTAGCCTGCAAGGGCCTTCCCATAATGACAGTCTTTAAATCATTACAGGCAAACCACATTCCTTAGTTCAGATCCTGACCACATACTCACATATCAAATGCACTGAACTCCAAAGTCAAACGCGCTGGCAGGCCAGCCGAGTCTCCTGAACAGAAACAAAAGCAAATCATAAATGGGCGTTCATGCAAGGAATGTGGGCAGTCCTGCTCTTTTTTAAAATGAGATAATATTGGTAAAGTGCCTATCCTGGTGCCAGGCACATAAACAATAATTCCTTCAGCCCACCCCTTCTTAAGGGAGTCAGGGCTACATTGTTAACCCCTGGTTGTTCATGACAAGGACTGAGAAAGTAGTCCAGAGAATTCATAGATAAATAAAACCAACAGATGACATTAAAAAAAAAAGCACACCTATCTCAGTCAATCTCTTCTCCACCTTTAAAAGAAATGCAAATAGCTTGGGTTTTGTTTTTTTACTTTTCCTTTGTAATATGAGGGTGAGATGAAAATGAGTTTTATAAAAAACAGGGCACAAGAAGAGAAACTGAAGGACATAAACCACCTTTGTGATTCATACACTAGAAAGATGATTCAAACATAAACAAAATTTAGCTATACACTTAGGGGAAAGCAAGCCATGATAAAGAAGTTGAGGGTAGCCTACCATTATAATAGTAACCCTTAATGTCCTTTGGTGCCTCATCCAGGCGATACTCATTAAGCTTCTTCTGGGTCAGTTCATGCCAGAATCCAGCATCCAAGGCACTACTAAATGGAGCAAACTGCAACTTGGAGAGTCCGGAGCCTGGGGCACAACAGGCCTCACCAGTAGCTGTGGCCATTCTTTAGTCACAGATCTGTATTTGATAAATGCATACAAAAACAACATAATCTTATGACAAACAGCCTCAGAACATACTTTATCAGCCCAAATTTTTTTTTAAAACACTAAATTTGTAACCAAAGCAATCAATCAATCAACATTTCTAAGAAGAGTAAGCATGGTACTGTGGGAAGCACACAAGATCTTAAGACCCAGGTTCAAAACCTGACTCTGTTCCTCACTGCCTATGTAACCTTGGGAAGTCTATTAACTTCACTGGATCCAATTTCCTCATCTATAAAATATGGGGCTTGGCCATCAAGTGTTCAGAGGCCTATGATCTTTTTGCAATATTTTGATAACTATATTTTAATAAATTAGTTTCCTTTGTAATCCTATGTATTTTATATATCTGAAAATATAATCTTCTAGGAAGAAGTCCCTGGACTTCAGATGGCCCAAAGAGCCCATGACACACAACAAAGATAAGACCTCCTGGACCAGACGATCTCTAAGGACTTTTCCAACTCTAATCTAAGTGTCTTGTTCTATGTCCCTATATTGGGTGCCGATGCACCAGACACTGGGCTGGCAAGTGCTGAGGACCACAAATACAAAAAATGCATCCATCCTTACTCTAAAGGACTACACTTGGAGAACATTCCTGACATCACAAGCAACAGATATTAAAATGGACTATGGGCTCCAGTGGGCCTGGATACATAAAATGTTTGTCTGCCCCAGGATGAGATTTGATAGATTCAATAGATTCCTATATAGTCATTACCGCATGTCTAAGCACTTTAGATACCTTAAAACAACACAGTCTATGGAGTATATAAATATAAGTTATTATTTCTACAAGATGAGGGACTTAGGACATAAGTATGATTTTACTGAGAAAACAAACTGGACTCATACACAAAACAGTTAATAATAATTGCTAGCATTTATATAGTGCCTAGAGGCCAGGCACTGGGAGAAGTACTTTACAAATATTATCCCATTTGATCCTCACAACAACCTTGGGAGATAGGTATTATTACTACCTGTATTTTATAGTTGAGGTAAACAGATATTAAGTGACTTATCCAGGATCACACAGCTAGCAAGTGTCCAAGGCTAGATTTGAACTCAGGAATTACTAACTCCAGGTTCAGTCCTCCATCCAACAGACACAGAGCTGCCCCAAAACTCTTGAGGGTAATTATTGCCAAAGTCTTTCAAGTATCAGTGATTTCTAATCATATCTAAATAATAAGAAAACAATAGCAGTTATCAAAAGAAGAATCAATAAATCTGCAAAACAGAAAAAACTGAAAGAGACAAAAAGGACATATCTAAGTTCCTTCTCACCAGGGATAATTAGTATTCTTTCCCACCACCACACCCTCCAACACACAACCCAAACTCCCAACTAAGAGTAATCATTTTTCATTTATTTGATAATCTCTGATCATTCAATTTTCCTCGTGCTAAGAAGCCAAAAAAAGGAAAAATAAAAAATTACTTACTGCTCAACACAACATTATAGCTGGGAAGGATATGAATTAAAGGATCCACTTAAAAGACTATGCGTCCACAATAAGAAAGTGACTTACATGAGGGAGTTTTAAAAAATGTCTAAAACACATGACCCTTGAGAAACTATAAACAGGACGAAACCATTTCACAAGAAAGTGTACTCAGTAGCTGAAACCACTGGTTAACTCCACCTCACTTCTCCAAAATTTACCAGTTCCAAGGCAGGCCTTGAGCAATGCTGAAATAATTGCCTGGGCATGGTGAATCCAAATGTGCTAACATAAAATCCACCCATATCACTAAATATATATGTCTATAGATAGAAAGATAGATAGATGTATATGTGTCTGTATGTGTACACAACATGTGCATATGTGTGTACATAAATATATACATATACATATATACATACACACACATATACTTATAAGTTTCCCCCCTAACCTGGAGGAAAAAAATCTAAGAATCAATGATCAGGGGACCTTTTGAGTAAAGACCTGGGTGAAAAGCCCGGCCCTGCTCCTTATTACTAGCATGACTTTGGACAAGGCACTTAATATATGTAAGGCATCAGTTTCCCCATTTGTAAAATGAAGAGGGCCAGTGGACTATATGACCTCTGAGGGCCTTTCCAACTATAAATCTATTCTCCAATTTGCACCCCACCATTGCTTGTTTTTGATATGAGGGCATGGTATGGCCTTGCCTTGTGTTGTGGTTCACTGGCATAATGTACACTTCAGTTTCTCTCAAGCTTTCCTTGTGTTTACTTTACAAAGAGCCAAGCAGCACAGACAGGACAGACACCAATGATAACATAAGCACTTCAAAGGTTTGTGACCTATCCACTGATCAATCAGCTACCATTCTTTCAGGGCCAGCTCCATGCCAAGCACAGTGACAGGCACTCGGGATAAAAACAAATCAAAGCAGTCTCTGCTTAGGAGCTTAAACCACAAAGGGAGAGATAAGTAGAAGCTTATACAAAATAAAGACAAAGTAATGTGTGGTGGGCCAAGGGAGGGAAGCCTGCCTGCTGTGGCAGAGCTGAGAGAATGTGGGGAGCCCTGCCGTCCCGCAGCAGGGCTGAGACAGAACTGGGAGTCCTGCTATCCCCAGCAGGACTGAGAGTGCTATCAACCCAGGGGCTACGAAAGGGAGTTGGGGAAAATTGAGCCTCGTTTATTCTTCTAAGTGCAAGCCTTTTATAGGATGCTTCCTAATGGCTTTCCACTGTAGACATCGCCCACTACAGTGTTCCTAGGCCAGATGAAAACACCACATTTATCTCCGGGATCCAATCCTCATACCTATGTGCTTGAACTCTTCCCTGAGGGATGGGGAACTGATCCAGGCCTGGCAGGAAGCCCTTTACCTGAGGGGGCTTATTCAGCCATCAGGGTCAGAGTCTCACTGGCCTGTGGTCCTCAACAATAATGAAGGGCTGGAGGCAGGGGAAGATCAAGAAAGGCCTCAAGCAGTAGCAAGGTGGCTTTTGAATAGGCTTTGAGGGAAATAACGGACTCTAAGCAGCAAAGGTGAGAGTGGGCCATATTTTGGGCTTGGAGACAGCTAGGACAAAGGCATGGGGACAGAGAGTCCCATATTAAGAGCAGCAAGATGGTCAATGTAACTGGACCACGGAGTGCATAAAGGGGAGTGATACAAGGCCAGAAATACAGACTGGGGCTAGACTATGAAGGGTTTTAAAAGCCAGACTGAGTTTATACAGGATCCCAAAAGTCTTAGAGCAGTTTTAAGTCTTTAAGGCTTAAAGATCTTGAAGGCAGTAGGAAACCACCACAATTTATTGGGCAGGGAGGGACATGGTAAACTTTGCCAAGAAAACCCCATGGACCGTAATGTCAAGAAGAGTCAGCCATGACTAAAAAATAATAACAAATAGGCTGAGTGATGGACAATCTATTGTCTGAGGACCCACTTAGGTAAGGCTACAATAGGTTGGCCACAATGTTGAATTTTTTAGCTACAGATGCTCTGTAAGGTTATTTACTAAGCTAGCAGGCAGTCACAGTCTGCTCATCTTCTCTGCCAAGCTCCTAGGACAAACCTGTTATGATCTTCTTTTCCTTCTCTTGGGCCCCCGTCCACTTTTACCCTGGTGCTCTCCTTAGGTCACATGCTTTTAATGGTCGTCTCCTTTCAGATAACTCTCAGATTCATTTCTAGGCACTCTCTCCTAAGCCAGAGTTATGCTTCACTAACTTGCTAGTGAATATTTCAAGCTGGATGTTTCACAGGCAGATAATATTCAACACATCCAAAGCAGAACTTACTGTTCCCCCCCAAACTTATTCCTTTCCCAGCTTTTCTATTTCTGTCAAGGCATCACCATTTTTCAAGTCATCTAAATTCACAGGCTTCATGCTATCCAGCTTTAGGATTTACAAAGCACTTCTTCCCCTCACAACCCTGTGAACTAGGAAACAAAAGCCACTCCTTTTACCAATGGTCATCCAGGTTATCAGCATTTATTGAGAGTAACATCTCTCTAGGAGTGTTGCCCTCCTACTTCCAAGTATGATTGCAAAATTAAAACGAAGCCCAGCCATTAGGTGACATATTGGTAAGAAGAAACCAACTTGTGAAATAACGTACAGGTCAGGCTGATTCAGTATGGGCTGACTGGCAACTGTGGTCCCAAGGGCTTGCTTTGTTTTGGTGATGTGGCCTATAGGGAGTCTCAGGAAAGATTAGAGCTGTGATGTATGCTGGACTTCAGGAATGGTGTTTTCTTAGGTTGCTTCTGGTTCCTATGTTTGTGATGAAAAACCTCATCCAAAATTTAATCAAGAACACGGAGATCTCTTAGGATAAGAGCACGAATTTATTCTCTTCCCTGGGAGAAGAGGCCAGCCTTCCCCATGACTGATCATGAGGAAGAGGCACATTACAAAAGGCAGAACAAGAATTTGTACCCTAATGTAATCAAACCCCTTTCTTGGCTATCCCTTCTCCCATTGGCTAAGAGGTGGGCTCAAGTCTTGGCTTGAAAATCTTCCCCAAGGGTAAACAACAGAGGAGCCCACCACTATGGCTTACAAAGAACAAGGATGCTGACTGACAGTAAGAGAAGTCCGGGAGGAAGGATCCCAAAGCAATGGGGAGGAGTGAGCTAGGGCTGTCCCCAACCCCCACTGGCCGGGACAAGGAGCCCGAAGGGGCGGGAAATGTGAAAGCCTCCTGAAAGGGTTTGCTGCTGATTAACAGCAGAAGGGTGAGGGAAGTTCTGAGAAGTTTTCACTTCCCCCCCAAACACCTTGTTCACAAGGTTGTTGTGAGGGGAAGAAGTGCTTTATAAACCCTAAAGCTGGACAGAAATGGGAGTCACTCCAGTACATGGATGAAAGAATCACAGCCTAGGCCCTTGCTGCAGGGCTCACAGTCTGATTCAGGCTCTGTGATATTGAAAGAAGACGAAGTACCTAATGATTTTTGTTGCCACGAATGGACCCACAGGTCCTTGAAGTGTAAGCAGCTTGTGGAACGAAGAAAGCAAGTTAATTGAATTAGTGTATGTAACAAAATATACCTTAAAAGGTAAACTTTTTCCTATGAAAATTTTGCCCATCTACAAAACTTTTCAATGGATATAAGGCAAATGACAGGTTGGAAAGTGCCTAGATGAAAAGTATGTAAGGAAGGGGAAAAAACCATATAATATTGGAGAAGACAATTTATTTTATCTAGTGTCAGTTGGAAGAAACACATTACTCTGACTCAGGTACCTACATAGAATATAATTTCCATAGGTTGTTGGTATTTAGTAATGAATTTGGACAGTATAATAACATTGTGGTTTCTAGATAGAAGCATTTCCTATAGTAAAGGTCTGTCTCTTCATTCTCCTCAGCAGGGCTCTAATGGGATAAAACAAGGATTTCAGGGAATGCCTAAAAACGAGTACAAAATGAGCAATAATCTTAAGAAATGTCTTGTCCTTTGGAGGAACCAAGCCAAACTTGTTTTCTCTTAAATCATACGAAACCATTAATTCAGGGAGAATGACAGAATCATCATAATTTTCCCAAACTGTATATGGAATATAGGATATCGCCACCTGGAGACACTATGGGTATCTCACACAAAACTGAATTCAATGAAGTCTAGCCAAAACCCTGTCCCTTAACTTCTCTATCTCCATTAAAAGCACTACCATCACGGGTGGCTAGGTGGTACAGTGAATAGAGCACTAGCCCTGGAGTCAGGAGGACCTGACCTCAAATACTTAACACTTACTAGTCCTGTGATCTTGGGCAAGGCACTTAACCCCAATTGCCCTGCCCTCCCCCCTCCAAAAAGAAAAAAAAAAGACTACCATCTTATAGGCATCTGGATTCTAACTTTAGAGGTACCTTTGAATTTCCTATTTCCCAGATCAGTTGACAAGCCCAACTGAATTTATTCTTTCCAATACAGCATTCTTTCTACTACTATTTCAGTCCCTCATCTTTTTTCATCCAATTTACTGGAATAGCCTACCAACTGGTCTTCCTAACATCAACCATCCCTTCTCTAACTCTCCTTTACCCAGATGCCCAAATCATTTTCCCAACACACTACTCCTTTACTCAAAAATCTTCAGTGGTTCCTCATTGCCCACAGAATAAAAAATAAAACCTTCTTCATAGTACATACTTTAAGATTCAGCCAAACAACTTTCTATTCCTTGGTCTTATCTGCACTTTCCTATCCCTGTCTTTTTGCCCAGGCTGCTCCCATGCCTAGAATAGACTGTCCACATCTCTACCAGTTGAAATGACTTCCTTCTCCAAGACTGAAGTCAGTCAGGCTTGAAGTGTGCCACTTGCATCTGCCCTATGCCCCTCCTACCCCTAAAATCCTCTTCCCCACTAGGTATGATATGTTGTACCGAGAACTATGATAGCAATCACCAACTGGTGGAAAACAGGAGAGAAGACATACCAAGAAAGGATGCTGCCCTCCCTTCCTCTCAACAGTCATCCCTGGTCCCATCCACTCTCCACTAAGCTGCCAATATGATCTTCCTACAGTGGAGTTCTGACCATGTTACACACCCAGTGTGTAAAGTCCAGGGGCTTCCTATCAAAAATGAATCATGTTTGGCATTCAAAGCTCTTCATAACCTGCCCTCCCCTCCAACTGCGCCAGTCTTCTCACACCTTACATCCTGCCATATACTCTGTACTCCAGTGACACTGGTCTTCTTGCTATTCCTCAGACAAGACACTCCATCTCTTGACTTTATGCCTGTCTCCCTACCTGGAATGTTCTCCCTCCTTTCCTCCTCCTGGTTCCCCTAGATTCCTTTAAGTCTTGGTTAAAAACTGCCTTTCTACAAGAACTCTCTCAGTCCCTCTTAATTCTAGTGTCTTCCCTCTGTTGATCATTTCCACTTTTTCCTAATAATAATACTAATAACAGTTAACATTTAACACTTACTATGTGCCAAGCACTGGGCTAAGTGCTTTACAATGATCTCATTTGAAATACTAACCTCATGATCCCTCTATAACTCCTACAGTTGTTTGCATCTTGTCTCCCCCATTAGCTTGTGATCTTCTTGTGAGCAGGTAGTATTTTTTTTACTTTCTTTTTATTTCTGGTACTTAGCATATAGCAGAATACTGAAGAAATGTTTATTGACTGACTGTTGCCTCAGTGCAATGAACTGTATTAGGTGCTGTAAAGTAACAGAGTGAAACAAAATCCTTACCTTCAAAGAGTTTAGTCTAGTTAGTAGAAATGAGACATGAACAAAGTCAGAAGTAACAGTAATTAGAATGTAACAAGTGTATAAAGTTCCAGAAAATCAACTTCTTTACCAGCTCCACTCCTCCAGTTTAACCCATTGAAGCTTCAAGATTTTAGATGCCTTTAAATCAGTGTCAATGAAATAAATATACACCCACACCTTGCACAAGGCAAGGACTTAGTAACTTTTGTGCTGAATAAAACATGGAATAGAGAGAGAGAAGGCTTCTAACCTCACATGCACAGCTGCAATGTTGGAAAGACCTGGGACCATAGAATATCCATTAAAACAAGGCATGATTTATATATCTAAGGGCTCAGGGAAGACAGAATGAAAACAGCCCTACCAAGTAGAAAGAGAAAGCATGCTGAAGAGAGGGAAATTATGTTAACCTTGAATTTCCTGTGCCAGGTGAGAAATGGTCCCAGCTTCTACTGCCTTTATTTCACTATTGAGGGTCAGTGACTGGAAGGAAAATTCACATACACCCCCATCCTTACCCCTAGAGTTGACATAATTCTCCATTCTCACCTTCCACTGAATCTGCTAGATCTCTCTACTTAGATCTCTCACATCACATTTTCTGTCTTCTTGCTAATGGAAAACTGGGTCTTCCCAAAGAATCAAACATCCCTCTGGCCACTCTCTTCAGTACTTTTTAAAAGTATTTTTTATTATAAGCATGAACAAACATGAACATTTAAACATACAAAGAACAGAAAACTATATATGAAACAACTTGTTACAGTTTGGTATTTTAAGTATATATTTAACAGAGTAGTGACAAAACTGCCTTGCTTATTGGTCCAATCCTGAACTTCCTTCTGTTTGTGTGTGTGTGTGTGTGTGTGTGTGTGTGTGTGTGTGTGTGTGTGTGTGTGTTTTACAATGTTTCATTGATACTCTTTCCTGTTTTGTTGTTTTAGGTTTGTTTTTTTTTTATTACTCACTAACATATTGAAAATGTGTCTCATTCTGCATAAAAATAGGGAAGTCTTCACAAATGGGCAAATCACCTTGGCACATGCTAATCTTTCCTGTACCATGCCAGTTTTAGTAGCTTGCTAGCAAAGTGAGCACTCAAGTACTTTCTTCATGGCCCCTAGCGCCCCAGGCCAGGAGGAGGAGGAAGAAGATCCTCCTTGCTAATCCCTTACTTACAGACTCGGTAACCTCCCTTTGAAGTTCACACTATCAGTCTATAACACCAGGCCCAAATTCTTGCCACAGTCACATATTGGCTTCCAGGTTATTTTTCCTTTATCCATCCTCCTCCTTGGCACAAAGATTTTCTCTTCTCTCTAACTTAAACTTGGGGACTTCTCTCTTTGGCATACTATCCTTCTAGTTCATCACCCTAGTAAAGTCCCATGACCTTCCTTTTCATCCATCTCTGTCACATAAAGGAATGGTCATAACTTTGCTATAAGAACCACTCTTCTACCTTCAAGGTCCAGAACTCAAAGTCCTCTCCTCCTCTGAGAAAGTCCTTAACCTCTTCCAACTCCTCCAACTATCCTTGCTGTCCCAAGCCATCACACACACACTAACCCCAGTTCCCTGTTTAGTTTTGATTTCAAGGTTGACCAATCTGGCCATATACCATCAGTTATCCTTGAATCCCTTGCCCCCTTGTTCTATCTCTAGTCGTGCCTTTTTCAGTCAAGAACTGGATTACCAGTCTGACAAACACTGCTGAGTTAACTGCTAATTGAAACTGGCAATCCCTTCCTTCTTCCCTGAATGGCAATAGACTCTCCAGTGATGACTGAAACCTTTAGCCTCTCCTCAAACCAACTTCACTTCTTTCTTCCTTCCTTCCTTCCTCCCTCCACTTCACACATCCATCAGATTGGCAAATCTGACAGAAAAGAAAAACAACAAATGTTAGACAGGCTGCAGGAAAACAGGTACATTAATACATTGTTAGTGGAGCTGTGATCTGGTCCAGTCACTCTGGAAAGTAACTTGAAACTGGGGTCAAAAAGCCATTCAACTACAGGTAACTATCCAGCAATAGTACTATTAAACCTATACACCAACAAGATCAAAGAGAGAAAAACAACACATATGTACAAAAATATTTATGACAGCTCTATTTGTGGTAGCAAAGAACTGAAAACTGAGGGAGTAACCATCAATTAGGACACGGCTGAACAAGTTATATAAAAAATGATGAAGGGAATGGTTTCAGAGAAACCTGTAAAGACTTGTATGAACTGATGAGTGTAAAGTAATTAGAATCAGAAGAATCAATATAGTCATAACAATATTATAAGACAAACACCTTTGAAAGGTGATGAATTCATAGCGCAGACTAAGGCAATTTTTTTTGGAACTGGCCAACACAGTAATTTGTTTTGCTTATCTATACATGTTAGTAACAGAGATTTTGTTTTTCTTGCTTTTTCAAATGGGAGGGGGGCAAAGTAGGAGGGAGAGAAGGATCCTCATTAAGGAAAAAAATAAAGCCAACTAAAATTGAATTTAAGAAAACAAGAGGACCCTGTCTTCTGCTTTGCTTTAAAAAGAGGTTATCTATCTGACTCCCTTCTCCTACCCTACTCTGTTCAGCAAAATGCCTCTTCATTATCCCCAGTTCTCCCCTCACTTTTCCAGTTTCTGATGAAGAGGTAAATTTTTGCCCTGCCAGTGCCAACCTTCTACTGCTATACTCCTGACCCATCCCAAGGAGTCTCTTCTAGAATTTGCCCTTTATATCACTCCAGTCTTCTTTCATCTTAAATCTCTCCTTATACAATGGTTCCTCCACATGCCTAAAATAGGCCTGTTCCCCTCCTACTTAAACAAGACACTTGCTTCACCCACATTCCCTCAAGCTGTTACCTTCCCCTTTCTCTCTCCCTCTTTCCCTTTCCTCTCTTTTCCCTTTCCCTTCTCTTTTTCACAAGCAAATTCTTAGAAAATATTATCTATATTCATTACCTCCACTTCTTCCCTTCCCCTTTGTTTTCTCAATCTCTAAAATCTGGCTTTCAACCTCACCACTGGAATGACACTTTCTCTCTCTCTCTCTCTCTCTCTCTCTCTCTCTCTCTCTCTCTCTCTCTCTCTCTCCTCTCTCCCTCTCCCTCTTCTATTTCTCTGTCTCTCTCTCTCTCTATCAGAATAAGAATGATCTTGTTAGCTCTTAAATCCAACAGCCTTTTGTCAGTCCTCATCGTACTTGATCTTTCTGTGGCTTCTGACAGCCACCCCCCCCCCCTCCTGATAGTGCTTTAGCCCCTTTTTGTTTCTATTACACAGTACTCTTGGCTCTCCTTCCTGACCATTCCTTCTCACCATCCTTGGCTGGATCATCCTATTACTCCTCCCCACTAATTATGGGTATCCTCAGAAGACACAATCCTAGACCGCCTCTTCTCACCCTCTTAGTGATTTATCTCATCAGCTCCCATAGCTTCAATTATTCAAATCCTAATAAGGGGCAACTGGAGGCACAATGGATGGAGTGCTGGGCCTGAAGTCAGGAAGAACTGAATACAAATCCCATCTCAGTAGCTACTTGACCACTGGGCATGTCACTTGTTTGCCTTGGTTTCTTCAACAAGTATGAAATAGAGCGTTGGCCCTGGAGTCAGAAGGACCTGAGTTCGGATCCAACCTCAGACACTTAATGCACACACAAACAAAAACCTAGCCGTGTGACCTTGGGCAAGTTACTTAATCCCAATTGTCCTCAAAAAAAAAAAGTATGAAATAAGGATATTAACTACCTTCCAGAATTGTTGTGAGGATCAAATGAAATAATATTTGTACCAAATGAAATATAAGTGCCTAACACATGTTTGGATTATATAAATACCACCTAGTATACCTGTGTGTATACACACACATAGGCATCTCAACTCTATGTCACAAAACTGCATTTCTCAAAAAAAAAAAAAAAAAACCCAAACCCTATCTCTTCACCATTCCACCATTCCTTTATATCTATTATGGGCACTCACTACTTTGGTTCCAATCATCCAGATTCACAACTCTGGTAAGAAATTCTTTTCTCCTCCATATCTAATTAACGACTAGATGGTGTTGATTCTACTTCCACATGTCTCCTTTCTATCCATTCATGGTACAACCTCTTCCCTAGCTCACATGGACATCATCTCTCTGAACTACTGTAAAAAGACTCCTTGGCATTCCTATTTCCAGTTGTCCCCCCTCAAGCCTACCCTCCACATAGCTGTAAAACTGACACTCCTAAAATACAGATCTGACCATGTCAAATTAATAAATAAGAATTTATGAAGCACCTACTATGGGGCAGCCTCTAACCTACAGAAAACCATAAAAAACAAAATCCTCAGCCTGGCACTGAAAGAGCCTTCCAAAATCTCACCCTCACCACCTATTTTTCTGGAATTATTTCATACTACTTCATACAACCAAACTTTCCTACTGGCTGTTTCTCCATATACAAACTTCCACCTCTGTACGGGTGGTCCCCGCTGGAATAAACTCCCTCCTTAATTCTGCCTCTCTCTGTATCCATCCAGGGTATGGTTAGTGCCCTGGCCCTCTTGAAATTATTCTGCATATATCTGGAATGCAAGGATGAGGTTACAGGGAAGAGAACATTTGCTGCTACTCTTTCAGACTGCTCTTAAAGAGAGATTCATCCAAAAAAGAGAGGCTTGACCCACATTCGGAGTCCAACAGCTCATCCCCGGGCACACTTGCCCCCTCTCCACGCTTTCCGAAGGAAAACCCAAACAAAGGCTCGGCCTGTGGCAGCTTCGCCAAAGTTCGGGGGACTCCTGGGGCCGACCTCCCACCAGCCCTGCCTAACGTGGCTGCCAGTCTGTGAATGCTCCCCTTGCTGCTGTCTCCCCCAGCTCTCTGTGCAGCTCACAGGGGTGCTGCACAAATGTTAGGTAAATTCCAGGGTTCGAATTCTACGGTGGGAGAAAAAAACTTTTAAAGCCGATCAAGGGGCCACGGAGAGCGACGGGGGCTGGGCGCCCGAGGACCCGGCTTCCAGAGGCCCCTGGGCCCCTCTGAGACTCAGTTTCCCCCTCTGTACAATGAGAGGAGCTGGACCAGACTAGCTCCGAGTGCTCTGCCCGCTCTGGGCCCTTCGGGCTCCCAGGGCTGGCTCGGCCAGGGGCGGGTCCGGGCTCTCGGGAGGACGCGGGCCGGGCCGGGACAGGCAGCCCCATCTGTCTCCCCCGCCCCCGAGAACGCGGGACGAGCTGCGGCAGAGGGCGCCGGACACACTCGACCCGGACCCCAGCGCTGCCCTCTGCGCCCGGGAGCCCAGGCACGAAAGCTGCCCTTGACTCTGTCACGGTCACAGACACCTCGGCGACCCCCGACTCTCCCTCGGAAACCCCCGGCAGTAGCCGGCCGGCGACTAGCTTACCGCAGCGCCTCTTCCCCGCGCTCCCTGATGACGTCTATCCATCCCGCCCCCTGGAGGAGGGGGCCTACGCAGGATGGAGAGTGCGCGTGCTCCAGGGGAAAAGCAGGCGCGGAGGAAAAAAGCAAGGGAAGAAGTGGGAGGGAAGTTGATAAGGCTTCATGGGTTGTGGGCGTGGTCAAACAGGGAAGAGCCAATCAAGAGCCAATTTTCTTTCTCCAAAAGAAATGTACCAAACTTGTACCTGCCTGCTAGAGAGGCTGTTCCCGCTACTCTGTTTCCAATCCTCCCACGGAGGTTCATGGTGCTACAAAGAAAGTTTACTAGGTTGGGAGTCAGATCCTGGAGTTGGCCACAATTCCTACCTGTGTTACAGTGGCAGAGTCACTTAACTTGGTTGGGCCTCAGCGCCCTCACCTGTAAAGTGAAGGGGTTGGATTTTCCTCTTCCTGCGTTTAATTAGCTTTTCCTTGAAGGTGACTCCTATCTCTGCATCTAGTCCAGTCCGTCGCTTTGTGACCCCACGGGCCTTCTGTCCCCCACTGTTCCTGAAGTCTGTCCAAGCTCATGCTCCTTACTTCTATGACACTATATACCCCTTTTCCATTGTGCCTCATTCTCAACACAATACCAACACAACGGGTGTCAGAGAGGGCACCTTCCTCCCCACTATTCGCTGATCCGTACCCTAATTCTTGACTTTTCCCCTACATTTGCCTGGAAAGCTCCTCCCTGGCTTCCATGCTCTCCCACTTGTCCAGCTGCCACTTGTCCCCATCAGGTCAAACTCCCTTCCAAGACAAGTACACTTTTCTGGTGCCAAATGGCCTCATCTTGTGTAAAGTCCTCATCTCCCTTCACCCATAGGAGCATTCATTAGTGGACGTCCCTCCCATCCCATTCTTTCTTCCCTTTTTCAAACTTTCCCCCCTCTTCCTCTCCCACTCTTCCATTGGCTCTTCTCTTTCTGATACCACAAAGTTCACCTTCCCCTCATAGCTAGCCCTTGACTTGATTCTAGCACATCAATCACTCCTCTTCATCCCCTTGATTCCCTGCTCCCTTTCCATGTACTTTCCCATGTCATAATGTTGTCCCACAAAAGAAACATTTACCTGCAGGCAGGGTATTGCCAGGTTCTTTCCATAGTGTCCCCTGTCCACTGATCTTTCTTTTTTTTTTAATCAAATGCTTTATTAACTTCTAGTTTACATCATTCATTTCTGCAAGATTTTGAGTTGCAAATTTTCTCCCTGTTTTTCCCCTACCCACCACCCCAAAATAATGATCCCACTGGATATCCCCTCCTCCAATCTGCTCTCTACCATATCTTCTCCCATACCCCCTCCAACTTTCCAGTATGCCCAAGTGCCTGTATATCTTATTTCTCAGTTAAATGTAAAATAATATTGATAATAGTATATATATATATATAGATATATATGTGTGTGTGTATGTATATATGTATTTTTTAAACATTTGATTTTAAAACTTTGAATTCCAGATTCATTCACTTCCTCCCTTGTCACCCACCTTTACTGAGAAGATAAGCAATTCACTATAGGTTGAACATGTGTAGCTATGCAAAACATTTCCATATCCTATCCCACCTCCCACTTGTTCTATTCTCTACTTTGATCCTGTTCCTTTTCAAAAGTGGGTGCTTCTAACTTACCTCCCCCACAACCTGCCCTCCCTTCCCTCATCCCCCCTCTCATCCTCTTCCCCCCTACTCTCCTGTAGGGTGAGATAACGTATTTAGTGTGTATGTCATTCTCTCCCTAAGCTCAATTCAATGAGAATAAGGTTGCCCTATTCCCTTTTGCCTTCCTGTTCTTCCCCTCCATTGTAACCATTTTCTCTTATCTCTTCTATATGAAATGGGAAAGGGGACAGTCAGAATAATAGTTGTTTAAAAAATCACTTGGAATAAAGAAGACATGTATGAAGGCCACTGACCATGGTGTTACTATATTTCATATCATAGTTATTTGCATTGTCATGGCCACATGAGACTATAAGCTCTAAGATGGCAGGATAATATCTATATTAGACCTTGTTTCTTGCCCCCTTTTCCCAGACTCTTCATACAAAAGGTGCCTAATAAATGTTTCAATTGAACTAGAAATAGTAGGGGGGAGAAAAAAATAGATTATACTTCAGATTGTGGAGAATTTTAAATACTAGAGTGAGGACTTTATATATTTCAAAGTTCTATCCTATACCCTCTTTCTCTTTTCCCTCTATACTCTCTCATTTGGTGACCTGATCAGCTTCCATGGATTCATCTTATCTGGACAGATTACTCCCAAGGTCTATATATCTAGCCCTTATCTCCTTCCTGAGCTCCAGTCATACATTTCTAACTGCCTATGGGACATTTCAAGCTGGATATCCTGTAAGCATCTCAAATTCAATGTGGTCCAAAAATAGTACCCATCTTTTCCCCACCCCCAAAACTACCCCTTTTCCTTTCCTGTTGTGTTTTTTTTTTTTTTTTAGGGCATCACTACCCTGCCACTTACCAGGTTCAGAGTCTCAAGGTCATTCTCTTTACTCACTTCACACACTCCATCTTGTACCAAAACTTAACTTTTCAATCTCCACAACTTTTCTCAAATATGAAACCTTTCCTCTCATATGGCCACCATCCTAGCTCAGGCCCTCATTGCCTCTTGACTAACCCACTGTAATTGCCTCCCAGGTGCTGAGGATATAAAACAAAATTAAGACAATCTGTTCCTGCATTGAAAAAGTTTACATCCTGGATATGCACAAAATAAATGCACAGTGGGTTTTTTTTTTGGGGGGGGGGGGCAGGGTTTGGTGAAGGCTGACAGCAGAAGGAATCAGAAAAGGGCTCTTGAAGGAGGTAGCATTTAAGCTAAGGCTTGAAGGGAGCTAAAGTTCTCAAGAAGTACATTTGAGGTGGGAAGGCTCCAGGCCTGTGGGTCAGCCTGTACAAAAAAAATGACTGCAGGAAGAATACTAAGTAGTGCTGATCCCAAAAACAGCTTGCTCTAAGACAGAGACAAATGATTTAGGTCAGGTCCAAGTTTTTCTTTCTCTCACAAGCTGGTGACATGCATTGCATGGGAATTATCAGAACTAGCTCAATTTTCGAGTTAGGGTGCCCAGTTTTTATACCTTTTCAATAGGAGCTGATATCACCCCACCTCCCAATAGGGGAAATATCTCTTCTATCAGTCACCTCACCACCACCACCATTCTGTCTCCAGGCAGAGGAAATCCCTATTCTATCAGACTACTCTCCCACCATACCAGACCACTCCCAGTCTTGGGCTATCTAGGCAGAAGAATCTGTCTCCATCCAAGCCTGGGCACATGAAATCAATTCTGGCCTGGGTTTGACCAAGATAAGACCCATGCCATCTCATCATCAGTAATGTCCTTGTGAAGAACTTTAGAAAGACAATATGGAAGCTTGCCCCAAAACAGGAATTTGGGGGGGCCTACATAATAGAACTACATTTATACGGAGAGTCAAGGTTTGCAAAGTGCTTTTGCAAATAGCATTTCATTTGATCCTCATCACACTCACACATTCACACACACACACACACACACACACACACACACACATTCACACACACTCACACTCACACACCCCGAGGGGAGGTTGCTGTTATCCCTGTTTTACCGAAGAGGAAACAGAGGCAGATGGAGATGAAGTGACCTGTTGGGTCTGTTAAGTGTCTGGGGCTGGATTTGAACTTGCTGGATTCCATGCCCAGGGCTCTACCCAGGGGGCCACCTAGCAGGGCAGAATACAGAGTCAGGGACCATGCCATCAATGCTCCGATCTTTTCAGATCAGTAGGTCCACTGTTTCCAGGAGGGTCTCCCCAGCATGTGCATGCACCTGCCCAGGTCTCCACAACACCTTTCCTCGAAGCCCAGTCCTGGGCACTACCAGCCAAGGTTCCTGAAGGAGCCAGCAGGTGTGGTTGCTGTGGAAACGCATTCTAGCTGGGCGCTGAGGAGGCGGGGGTTCTGCTCCCCGGGGTTCCTTCGGCCTGGCACCCTGGTGGCTCTTGGGGCTGAGTCAGCTCTGGAGCCCCTGGGAGGGGGAGGGAAAAAGAGCAGGTGGAGCTTCCTGGGGGCTTTTCCTCAGCCTCCCTTGGTCCTCCCCTCATTCCCTCATTCTCTCTGCCCTTCTCCCTTTACTCTTTCCCCTGCCATGTCTGCTTTCCAAAGTGGAACTTTCCCAGGTCCAGTATTCTTTCCCTCCCTGCTCCTTATCCTCCCCCTTATACATATGGAGCTCCAAATGTGTGGCAGGCCCCTGGGCCTGCCGAGGAATGCTAGGGCCCCATCTGCATCATGGCCCCTCTCTTCCGCCCACACCTGGCCTTCCCTCTACCTGTAGGAGAAAAGCTTCATATTAAAGGGCCTTCCCAATCTAACCAGTGGACCTGACAGCTGTCTTCTTCACTCAGTCCCACCTAGCCAAACTGGATGACTCTGTTTCTTGAACCCTGTAGTTGTCTCCAGCCTCCATGCATTTGTGAAGGCTGACCTCCTTGTCTAGGATGCTTTCTGCTGGGCTGCCCCAGCTTCTCTTCTCAGAATCCTTGTCCTTTTCTAGGCTCTGCTCAGGGGTTACTTCCTCTGTGGTGCCTTTGCTGATCCCATCATTACTCTTGTCACTTTTACATTTGTCTTTGCACATGCTCTGTCTCTATGGAATGTGGGCTCCTTGAGGACAGAGACTTTCATATCATGGTCTTTGTAACCTTCCTGCCTTTTACTGGGAGGCACTTAACAGGTCTTTGCTCAATCGAATTGAATCGTGAGCTCCCTCTGACCTTCCCTTCAGCTGGGAGGTTTCTAGTCAGGTCTCAGGTGAGGTGTTATTTGTGGTGATTTGACTTGCCTGGAAGGAACTTGCTGCCTCTTGTCTTTTCCTATGATGCTCTTCAGCTGCAAGAGATGTTGGATTTGCCCTATCTGTCCCTAGAAAGTGAGTGAAAGTTGCAGAGAAGTTAATTTAGGCTTTATATTAAAGATACACTTTCTGAAAAATAATGCTATCTAGAAAGAGAAAGGAATGTTTCAGGAAGTGGTGAGTTCTAACTCACTAGAAGTCTTCAAGCAAAGGCTAGATGACCATTTGTTGAATATATTCATTCATTCAACAAGTATTTACTAAACACCTAATATGTACTTAGCCCTGGGAGTACAAAGATGAAAACATAATAGCCCTCTTTAAGGAGTTTATATTTTCTGTCCAATAGAGACCATTCCATAGGAGAGATATTTGTTGGGTTTTTTGTTTGTTTGTTTGTTTGTTTTGTCTTTGTATACCCAGGGCTAGAACAGTGACTGGCATTCACCTGAGGAATACTTACTTAAGGAATGTTTGTTGATTGAATAATTGGCAATGTAGATCCTTAGTTATCTATGGGTTGGAATCTTAGTTATCTATGGGTTGGAGTCCCCTCCAGTTCTGAGATAATGTGATTCTGGTAGACCTGCCAACTTTGGTTTC
Organism: Gymnobelideus leadbeateri; assembly: GCA_011680675.1. Taxonomy (NCBI): domain Eukaryota; kingdom Metazoa; phylum Chordata; class Mammalia; order Diprotodontia; family Petauridae; genus Gymnobelideus; species Gymnobelideus leadbeateri. Next base: position 654,189 of record WOXC01002239.1, read on the forward strand.
TACTTTCTCCCTCTCTAATTCAAGATAACTTCATATTGTTTAATCTTGCACTTTCTTATTAAAAGCTCTCAGATTACTCAGAATAGGCAATCTTATTCTAGTTGCATTCAGAAAGGGAAGATCAATGAATGAAAAAGCATTTATTATATGCCTATAGTATACCAAGTATCATATTAGACTCTGGAAATACAAAGACAAAAGCAAGACAGATCATTCCCTTAAAAAAACCTACATTCTAATAGGAGGGAGTAGTGGACAGGAAAGGGAAATTTTGTCTGGGGAGTCACAGGGATTGTAAGTGGAGCCATAGAGCAGTTAATTGTTGTGCCCTTATCTGAGACAGTATTAGTATTTTCAGTGCAAGGATTCCCAATAGCCCTTATCCCATAACAAAATATGGAAGAGAGGTCAGAAGGGTACAAGGTAGCAAAACATATGGCAAAATTTCTGTGGTGGTTAGCATGATGCAGGGCAGCCTAGAAATAGTGAATTAGGTTACTGCATACTATTCAACATCCAGGCAGCTCAGCCCCAAGATGGAGTTCCAAAGCTGAGTGGATAACTCACTCTGAGATGCAGACATGGTCTCTGGAGTTTCAGCCCAAAGGGGACAGAAAGATGGTAGAAGAAAAGCAGGTACCAAGATATTCTGGGTGCATAGATGGATAGAAACTTGTGGGGGACTCATTTTTATCTTCGTCTAAATCTTTTCTCCTTGAGCTAGATTAGGAGTTAAGCTAACAGGTGGAAGGAAAGCCAAGGTAAAACCTAGCTGGACCATATCCAAGATTAACAGGGACTGGGACAACATTGAGACACCAAGACTAATTACTGTGAAACAAGTGTAACAAGGGAGATGGATGAGTCCTTTCTGGAAAGGATGGGAGATTTGGAGGTAGAAGTCTGGGTTCCAGTCCAGACACTTATCATTCATTCGCCAGCTATGTGACCAAGTCATGTAAAATATTTGAGGCTGTTTCTTCTTCTTTAATAGCTGTAGTACTAACTGTGGGGTGCAGTGAGAACCACATGAGAGAAGGCATATAATGCAGTGAAAAAGTACAAGATTTGAAGTTAGAAACTTTGCAACTTATTACCTGTGGGACCTTGGACAAGTAACCTCAGTTGCTCATCTGTGAATTGAAGGGAGTTGGATCTGTAAGTTACCTTCTAGTTCTAGATCTAAGATCCATAGGTTAGTGTATTTTAAAGTAATTTGAAATTCAGTAATAAATGGGAGTGATTATTATTATGTCAAATAAAAATGCTTGGCTAAAATACATAAGTAAAAGAAATTTTGGGGAAGTGCTAGTTATGAACTTCTGATGTCTGGCTAAAATATGTGCTCAAATTAGTTTGGGACTGTAAAGAGGAAAAGTGTCACTTGGGGTTACTTAGAGTAAGCATTTTTCAATTAGTCTGAAATTGTATAATTAAGGAAATATTTGTTAAATGATAGAAATATTTCATAATTAAGAATCATTGAATATTGTCTTTAATTAGAAATTAATATTTAGAATGTGGTGGCTAATGTTAGGATTGTAATCTAATTATAATATGCATGCTGAATATATCGATTGTGTGATTGAGAAATTGGAGAGTAAATAACATGACTAAACTGTTTTCCATTAGGTTATTTCAGCTACAGAGCAAGAGGAAGTGGAAATAGATCTAGATTGGAAATTTAAAAATGACTTTGAATCTCCTACCACTTAGCCTTTCTTAGACTCTGCTTCTTACCTGGTGAAAATAGAGATAATACATATTTGCAATTCCTGCTTCATGATATTGTTGTGAGGTTTATTTTGTAAACCAAAAAATGAAATAAGCAAACATGTGTGTGTGTATATATATGTGTGTGTGTGTGTGTATGTATGTATGTATGTATGTATACATATACACATATTTGCCCTGATAGTATTGATTTGTTACTTGATTGATAATCTAGCACATACTGAAAACATATACTAGGTATTCAATAAGTGTCCAACTTGGAAAATCTGAAGCCTGCTTACTGCGAGAACTTCTCCTTGCCAAATCACTTCCTTTTGAGGGTCCATGGAGCGAATGGTCCCAGGTTAAAGTACAAATGTGTCTAGTATTTCAGGAATTGATGTCATTTGAAGATGTGTTTGTGGACTTCACTTCAGGGAGTGGGATCACCTGGGTCCTTTTCAGAAGGAGTTGTACAGAGATGTGATGCTGGGGAACTTCAGGAAATTGTGCAAGAACAGCTTCCTCCTATTGCTTAGGGTTACCTTATTGGAGGGGCTTGGCTTCCTTCCTCCCATCGATTCCATGATGTGTTTTCAAGTTTGTAGCAGCTGCTGTTGATCTTTTGGAACCAGATTGTCTCAATCCTGTTGTGGCCAAAGAGACACAACATAACTTGCTACCTGTTCCCAGGTGAAGGTCTTTGCTTTGTACAACTAGAAACTGGCAGCTTGATAATGCTGCTTCTGAGATTCATAAGATCATAGACCAAACCCTGGCAAGGATTTTTGAGATCAAGTCTTTACAAAATAGGAAGCTGAAACACAATGACTACACATCCAGGACTCTTCTCACAACACCACACTGTCTGACTACCTCAACCCCTGAGATTTCTTTTCCTTTAAGTTCATGATTTCCCCACTAAATACTCAGTGCATGCAGTCAAATACATAAATAGCAGGGAGTTGGTCAAAGAAACTTTTTGTTTTCCTGAGCCCCAAACCACTTTGTGACCTATCCTCCTGTATTTTGTAGGAACATAATACGAAAGGCCTTCAAAGGGCCTCTTAATTTTCTCTGGTCCTCCCTAGTGTGGGCACTTCTCCCTGAAGAAGGAGGGGTCAGGTTGGAATGCTAAGGTGGTATTCTGCTACCAGCCCTTTCCCATTTCCAATAAATAAGGCATTGAACTTTCCAAGCCAGATGTGACATCCCATTTGGAGCAAAGGGAAACACATTGAATTCCAGAGGAATTACTCAGGTGAGTAAGTGAAAACTAGGCAGATGAGGTTGGGTTTTAAAAGTTTTTTTAGAATATCCATTTGGAAGTTCTTGTGGTACATGATGTAATGTGCTGGGGCAAACCTAATTTCCTCCGTGTTACTTTACAATTTTCCCGGCAGTTGTTGTTATATAGGAATTCTTTCTACCAGTAATTTATATTTTTAACTGTATCACAATTATTTTCATTTGTTATTGATTCTTATCTACCTAGTCCGTAATACTTTATTATTTTTCAACCAGTACCAAGTAGCTTTAATGTATAATGCTTTACAATATTGTCTGGGGTCTGATAATGCTATACCCTTCATTTCCTATTTTTTCCCCATTTTCCCTTGAGTTTCTAGATTTTTTGTCCCTCCAAATCATTTTAGTTATCATTTTGCCTAGAGCTACAAAGTATCCCCTTTGTAATTTGATTGGTATGGCAATAAATATATAAATTAAATTAAGTAGTGTCATTACTTTTATTCAATTGGCATGGTCCAATGATGAATTATTCCTCTCACATGCTTTGACAATCCATGTTCCATATGTGCATGTCTTTCTTCATATTCTCTGTATCCTTAGGTGTACTGTTTCTTTACTTAAAAACTTTGTGTCCACTCTCTCCACTGATGTTAGATGTCTTTGTGAAAACATGCCTCAGGTTTGTGGGGAGATGTTTTGTTGCTTCTTCAAAAAAAGGGAAGAAAAACAATCTTCAAACTATAGGCAAGTGAATTTGACTACAATTTTTAGGAAAATCCTAGAAAGGATCCTTAAAGATATGACCTGGTGAAAATTTAGAAAGGATGATTACAAAGAGCCATCAAGAACAAGTCATACCGGTCTACCCTAATTTTTTTTTCTAGGATTACTCAAATGGTGGATAAGAATGCTGTGGAGATAGTTTACTGAAATTTTAGCAAAGATTTTGATAAAGCATCTAATACTACTCTGTGGAGAAAATGGAGAGATATGGATTAAACAACAATATAACTAGATGGATTCAGAATTGGTTGGATGGTCAGATCCAAAGATTAGTTGTGTATGCTTCAGTGTCAGCATGGCAAGAGGTCTCCCAGTGGAGTGTCCCATGGATCTGTGCTTGGCCCTATGCTTTCTAACATGTTTATCAGTGATTTGGATAAAGGCATAGGTGGCATTTTTATCACATTTATAGATAACAGGTAGCAGGCTAGATTTGGCCTATAAGCTGTGGTTTGCCAGCCTCTAGGCTAGTATAGAATCTAATAAGATGAAATTCAGAAGGGATAAATTCAAGTCCTGCACCTGGGTACATAAAAAAAATCAGTTTCACAAGTACAAGGCTGGGGAGGCATAGATAGATAGTAGTTCTGTAAAGGATCTTGGGGCTTTAATGGACTACAAGCCCAGAATGAGTCAGTAGTGGGTTGAGGCAGCCAAAAAAAAGCTCATCTTGGGCTGCATTAAGAGAAATATAGCTTCCAGGAATAGGGAGGTGATGGACCCAACAAGCTCTGCCCTAATCAGACTTCATTAGGAGGGCTATGTTCAATTCTGGACACCAGGGTTAAGAAGGACGCTGATAAGCTAGAGTGTCCAGAGGAGCATCTAGTATGGTAAAGGGCTTTGAGACCATGATATATGAGGATTATTAGTGGGAATTTGGCATGATTAGCCTAGATAAAAGAAGACTGGGGGTAGGGGGAGGAAGGAGGAGGATGAAGAAGGGTTGGCATGTCAGCCATAATTTCTTTTCTTTTTTTTTTTTGCTTTTTGGAGGGCAATTGGGGTTAAGTAACTTTCCCAAGGTCACATGGCTAGGTTTTTTATTTGTGTGTGCGTTAAGTGTCTGAGGCCGGATCCAAACTCAGGTCCTTCTGACTCCAGGGCCGATGCTCTACTCACTGTGCCACCTAGCCGCCCCCAGCCATGATTTCTAAAGGGTTCTCCTGTGTAGAAGGGACTACATTTGTTTGGTTTGGCCCCAAAGGGCAGAACCAGTAGCAATGAGTGGAAGTAGCAGGGAACAATATAAGTTTAATAACAAGAAAAACTTCTTAACAATTAGAACTCTCCAAAAGTAGGATAGGCTGCCTCAAGAGCTGGATGGGGGGGCGGGGGTCCTCTCTCTTTGGAGTTTTTCAAGTAGAGGCTGGCCAACCACTTACTAGATATGTTATTCCTTTCATGTATGGGCTGAACTAGGTGGCCACTAAGGTCCTTCCTAAACTCAAATTTTCTAATTTTGTGGTTCTTTTTTTCTTTATTTCTCCTTTCTACCCCAAATTCTCTTATATTACGGTGCCATGGTTTCTTTAGTTATTGTCCAATCAATGGGCAGATCTACTTTGGACTATCACATTTCTTGATGGTGAAGACAGACAAAAAGGATTAAATGTAATGCAGAAGATACAAGTAATACTTTCATTTTTGTTGGTGATTGTTGTTTTTCATATTGAGAGACTAGGCCTGAAATGAAGAAGTCAACTCCCAAAGTGGGCATTTCTGTGGAAATGTCATCCCAGGACAAACCCATAAGGTTTGGTCTCTGTGACTCTAAGTTGGCAAAACCTCAGAATGTGATACTAAGTTAGAGATGGAGAAGAGCAATGAGGAGAAAGAGCCTTGGAAAATAAAAATCACCCACAGAAAAGTTCTAAATAATGTGAGAGGCCATGAATGGAATAAACATGTTTTAAGCTTCTATGAAGGATCATTTTTTTTCATAACAGAATCGTATTTGTAGGAGACAGTCTCTATAAATATGATATGTACAGAAAGAGCTCAGACTGTATTCAGATCTAAGTAAATGCAACAGAATTTGCTCAAAGAAAATGTTTTCAAATTATAATGAAGGTGGGAAGTCTTTCAGTTATAATCCTAACCTAATGAGATATCATAAAATATATGCTGGAGAAAAATGAATATAACAAATTTGAGAAAACATTCACCCATAGGACATCTATTAGTCATCATTAGATAGATCATACAGAGGAGGAACAACATACATATAATAAACGTGGAAAGGCTTTCCCCCAGAGCATTCACCTCACTGAATGTCACAAAATTCAAAATTGTGAGAAATTTCTTGAATGTAATGAATGTGGGAAGGCCTTTAATCAAAGTTCATCTTTTATTTCATATCCTAGAATTCATACTGGAGAAAAACCTTATAAATATAATGAAGAATGGGAAGTCCTTTCTCCAGAGCACACATATTACTCAACATCAGACTATTCATAATGGAGAGAAACCCTAAGGACATAATGAATGTGGGAAGGCTTTCCCCAGGAGAGCAGAACTTACTCAATACCGTACAGTTCATATTGAAGACAAACTTTAGGAATGTAATCACTGTGGGATGGCCTTTCACTAAAATACACAGCTTATTTGACATAAAAGAATTCATTCTGGGGAGAAACTTTATGCATGTAATAAGTATGGAATGACTTGTAGTTATAATTCATTCCTTCCCATCACAGAATTCATTACAGAGAGAAAACATATGAATGTAATAAATTTGGGAAGGTCTTTAATAATAGCTCATCACCTGCTTGCCATCAGAGAATTCATACTGAAGAAAAACCTTATGAATGTCAATGTGGAAAGTCCTTTCATCAAAGCAATAACAGAGTATTCATAGTGGAGAAAACCTTATAAATGCCATGGATATGGGAAAACCTTCCCCCAGAGGGCAGAACTTATTCATTGTCAAACAATTCATACTGGAGAAGAAACTTATGGATGTGTATGTGAGAAAGCTTTCTGTCTGAGCATACAGCTCAGAGAATTCACACTAGAGAAAAGGCTTTGGAATATAATCAATGAGTATAGTTATCCTGCCACAGTAAACACATTATTCAGCATCATTAAATTTATACTGGAGAAAAAGACCTTGATATAGTCAATGTGCAGAACCCACCAATCAGAGCACACAACTTGATGAATTTCAAATAATTCATACTAGATGGAAACTGACAAAGTTTTATGAATGTGGTAAGAGATCCTCCCAAAGGAGGAACTTCTTTACTATGATAGAATGCGCATTGCAGAGAAATCTTAAGAATGTGTGAACTGTGGAAGTTTTACCTGAATATAGAATTTAATTGATATTAAACAAAACCAAAATGAGAATGTGTATATATACTATGAAGTTTTACGTCTTCCTCAATATCATAAAGTTCACATTACAGAGAAAACTTCTAATAAAAGTGGGAAGACCCAGCAGAGCATAGGACTTAACTGAACATCAGAGATGGTTGTCATCCTGGAGAAGAATTAGATGAGGCCTCATTTCATAAGGCCTTTCCTTATAGGTCATCCTCTGCTTCTGATCACAGCATTTATACTGGAGAGGGACACCATCATGCTTTGGCTAGGGGAGAGACGTTATTCTATAGAAGTTCATCCAGGGAAACTCCCTAAATTAATGAAAGTGGTAAAGTCTCTTGGTAGAGTTTACTTGGCTTTGGAGAATTTGTACTTGAGAGAAATGTGAGAAGGGTTTTAAGCATACATTGCTATTAACAGAAGGGCAGGTAGGGATCCTGGAGACTTGGGCACTATTTGAAAGATCAGTGCTCACAACTTTTTGCATTCCAGGAAATTTCAAAGGATCTCACTTTCCAAATAATCAGTGTGGAAATCTGAGCAAGCTTTCCTCTAGCTTGCCATCTGTAACAACGACATTTTCCATTTCCTAGTCCTCTTCTTTTTCTCTCCTTTTTGCCCAGCTTCACTGGGAGTGGGAAGCTTTCCTCCATTCTGGCACACTTCAGCTACTCCACCACAAAGTCTAATACTACCTAACACCTGCTCTTGCCTTACAGCATTAATCACAGCCAAGGGCCCAGAGTATTCCTGCAGCATGAAGGATTAAAGCATATGGATCCCCAGAGAAGAAGAGGGATAAGAAAGAAATGTCATCATGAGAGCAGGTGGAGCTGTAATGGAGGTGAAGCAGGCAAAGGAGCAGCCATGCCTGGAATCTGTAGGATCATGGGGTAAAAGGGTGACCCAGACAGAGGCATCATTTACTATTTTAGAGAACTGAAGAATAGAGAATTTATGTGAACCTTTTATTTTTTATTCTTTGAAGGGACAGAAAAAGATGTTTTTCCTTATTTATGTAATTCCACCTTTAGTTCTGTATCACTGTTTTGTGTGTGTGTGTATGTATGTATGTTTCTGTAGAACTGTCTGTCTCTCTCTCCCCCCTTGGCCTTTTACTCTGTCTCTCCCTCTCTCCCTTCCCCCTTCCATTCACACTATGTATAATACATGCATGTATAATTCATTCTATCTCTGTCTCTCCCTTTCTCTATGTATCTGTTCTCATGTGTATCCATATGGGGTTTAATTTTAATATATTTACTAGTATATTTGTTCCATTTAAGGAACTTACAATGTTTCAATACCTTTATCTTTTCTTTCCAATAACCACAAGCCCACATTGAGCACCAGTCACGCCAGAATTGCAGGATTCTCTCCAAAGTCCTGGAAACCGTAGAAAAGAATTGGCAAGGATTGAACTGCTACTGAAGACCAATGTTCCGGGGCCACAGGCTTTACTTCAGCCTTGGTCTCATTTGTTTCTTCCATTCTTTATTACCCTTTTCTCTTTCCTTGTCCCTTTGATGTCATAGTAACGATGAATTCTTTGAACTATATTGGTCCATAGGATCATGGCTATTTGAGGTGGAAGGGCCTTAGGGATCATCTCATCGAATGACTCCTTTTACATATAAGGGAACTGAGGCCGAGACTGAAGAAGTGACTTGCATATGATAGTAGAGTTAGTGAGGAATAGAATAGAGGCTTTCCTAGTCAGAGGGGATAAGAACCTGTCCATTCATTTGTCCTGTACTTACTTTCTTTGCCTTTCTAACCTCAAACCATGGGAACCTCCAGCTTCTTGTAGGTATCTGATACCTGTAAAATGTGACTGTGGATTTTCCCCATCCCTCCAAGAAAATGTCATCTTGGTTTAGCTTTTTTCAGAGTATGAAACTTTGTTCAGGACCTCTGGGTAATGATAAAAAGAGACCCACCTTAGAGTGTACAGCCCAAGGTAGATTGTTCCTATACTAGCACATATGGTTGCTATATCATAATCCTGGAATGACATAGTAGTGATGGAGGCAGGCATCGATTATATGGACATCTGCTGGTGCTCTTTCTCTGTCAAAAGAAGAGCAGCTAGTAATTTTTTTTGACATTCTTTAATAACATTTTCATCCTTTAAAAGGTAGAATAACCAATATATGGGAGTTTTGTTTTGGATTTGATTCTCACCAAAAAGGAAGAACTGGTTAAGAGCATGGAACTGATTCATGGAAGCTTTGGGTGGTAGAGACCACTCCATCTTGAAATTTGCGATAGAGAAGAAAGGCTGAGGCTCATGGGCATCCTAGATTTGGAGAGAACAAATTTCAAGGGGTTCAGACAAAGAATAGAGAAGATCCAACACACAAAAATGTATAGGGTTAGTCAGCCCAAGAGGGATGAGAGGGGAAAGGAAAGCAATTGGGGTTAAGTGACTTATCCAAAGTCACACAGCTAGTAGGTGTCAAGTGTCTGTCTGAGGTCGGATTTTAACTTGGGGACATCTGATTCCAGGGCCAGTTGTCTATTTACTGCACCACCTAACTGCCCCTAGAATAAAATTCTTAAGGCACAGAGAAAACCACTTCAGCTGAAGGGAGAGTTGTCTATAGACAGATGTGCTCTTTTACACATTTCATAGTTATTTAATTGAACTCTGGTCAGGTTACTCCTGCTTAATTCATGTATGGTATCTCCTCTCTAGTCTTTTTCCTTGGTGGCCCTTGTGCTAATCAGGTGTTCAGCCAGGTCTCCTGGGGAGCTTATTTTCCTAAGCTTGAAAGGGCTTATGTGAGCCCTTTCTGACAGCACTGTTCCAATCCAATGGAGTATTCTTTACTCTGGGATCCTATAACACATTGAGAGAGAAGAAAAAGGATAAAGAGGGACATTCTTCCCCTACTTTTTCTGCAAGACCCTTCTAACTTCATTCTAACTCAGGCTTCCTTTAGCTGCTGTCCTATGCCTGTGGTCCCCTTGCTTACCTAGTCTTTCAACAGGAAAGTTACAGGGGGAAAAATCTGTGATGGTTTGGAATTCTGAGGCAAGCAGGTATTTTTCCTCATTATTTGGCCTCTGCCTTAGGACTGACTTTATCAAAAAGCAGCAGAAATGGCTACAATCCATTTGTAGTCTCCTGCTGTGGAACCTTAACCTTGAGAGGGGAAGGACTCACTTTTCTGAAAAGAGGAATCCTCCAAGTTACCATCTCTGTGTAGTCATGATTCATGCCACTGACTGTTGACAGAAAGGTTGGTGGTACAAACCAAGCCAGGGCTTGGCTTAGGAAGACCTGACTTCCTGCTGTCTGACTCCATCTCATCTATTTCCCCTGATTTCTGAGAGCAGAGATTGGATGACTACTTCCTGGGTATGGAGAGAACAGACTCATTTTTCAGGAATGGGTTAGACTAGAAGGCTGCGAGGTCTCTTTCATCTCTAACATTTTGACTCTTCATTTTTGTAATTCCTTTTAAATAAATCCAAAATTCATTTTGCATCTTAAATTATCTCTATGATATGTGAATCTTTTCTATTTTTCCAGGTGAGTAAAGAAACAGTCAGCACAAGATTAGTGGGTTTTGCTCACTATTTTGTTGCAGCATCATACATACTTTCAATCCTGCCCTCTTGCCCTGAGAATTGGTGAATAGTAGACACAAAGTGACTTAACAGTCACCATGAATGAGGTTTGGGGAGGATCACATCATTTTTCAATCTGATCTCTTTAATGGACACTAAAGGAATCTTGTTCTTCCCACAGAGTCATAAAAGGAGGAAAGTTTTCCTGGCCTAGAATCAAAACAGGGCTGTAACAGTGAATATTGATCATGGATGATCTGGAAAAAGGTCTGCCACCCCATAGCAGGATTCATTCATCTAGATGTCTTAATATCCCTTTCCATTTCCTTTTGATGAAGTATGGGTTCTGGGAGCCCCCTCGAGCTCTCCTTGAGTCCTTGAGGTACAGGCTCTGGGAACCTCCCTTGGACTCTTGATTTGGACATCCTATTTGATGAAGCATTTGCATGAGTCAATAAGCCTTCCATTGTTACTGGGCCCAGACCTCTAGCCTAGTTACTAACTTGTAACTACTAGCCTAGTCCTCCATTATTCATCTACTTCCCACCCTCAATCACTCATTGACCTCATTAACTCTTCCTGAAGACCCTCCCCAAACTCCTCACCTAGACTACCCCTAGATTCCTCCCACAACCTTCTGTATATAAGACCCCATCCTGTCTTCATGTTTGTGAGAGTGCCATAGAATAGTGAGAGCGCCATAGAATGACCTAGCACAGACTTACTCTGTGTCTAATACAAGCCAACTTTTAATTAACTTTACTTTTCTTTGACTGAGAGAAGACTTGAGTCAAATTCACTTGGCAGGACCCGTTGTGTTGGTATTTTGGGGTCTCCAGAGCAATCCTAACCTCTTCACTTTCCCCTCTAAGCCAGAATGTGTCAGTTTTTTCTTTATTGTTTATCTGAATTCTCAAGATTACTGTTAGGTAGGGAAATTGGGCATTTGGGCTCTACTGACCCAGAAGCTTGTTTTTAGGAGTTAGAGAAATCTGGTGACCTGGGGCCAAGCCTTATTATTGTGAGGGCTAAGGAAGGCCATGGAACTAGAGAGTTTCCTTTTGCTTATATCAGTTTGGAATAAAAAAGGTTTTAATTTAACCTCAGTGCAGAGGTTAAGTGGGGGAATCAGGGACCTCAGCAACCAGTAGTTATACCTCATGACTATGGATAGGAATGGAGAAGTGGGATCTGAAACTGGGGCACAGGATTATCTAGGGACAGTGATCCAAGTGATATGAAAAGTAGGCTGTTCCTGTCTTTATGGTCTAAGAAGAACTGGAAAAAAAAGATGATTCAGAATGATCCAAGAATTCTTTTCTTTGCTTGGCAACTTCACTAACTCAAAGTGTGGCATTCAGTCCTCCCTAGCCTTTAGGCTTCCTGAGGAAACAGGCTGGTTTCCTCTTCAAGTGATATATGTATACAGGACAAAATGGTATTGGGAAGACTCAGAATGACCTCATGGGAGTGGTCTGGTTGGCAGAGAAGTCAGGTCAAGGATCTAGTTGGGGTAAGAGACATTGCTGAAGTCTAGGTGTGCTGGGACCTCAAAATAGTTGTTGGGGTTTGGAGTTGGGAGAGCTGGTTCAGATTTTTGAAAGAATTCAATCAGACCTTCTCTTTTGCCAAAGGGAGCTTTATTGACACAAAAGCATACAGGCCTGAGACTTAGCAAAAAGCTAAACAAAGGCATTGATGTAGAACAAAGACCAGACTTATATAGACAGAAAAACCATACAGCCGATTGTGAGTTTTAGGGTTGCTAAAGGGGGCTGGAGATTTAGGGACAAGATAAGTCTTGTATAATAAGCACACAGGATGATGACAATGAATGACACAAGATAAAGGAGACAAGGGAATTTTTATGACACAGGATGGGGGGAGGCAAGGAATTTTAGGATTAGGGGAAGTTTTGTGGTATTTCAGGATACTAGGACACCAGGGAATGAGCAATTCAACCTTTAGGGCACCTTTGTATCCACATCATAGTGACAAGTGGGTCCTGTCCAAATGAATTCCAACCAAGCCTTCTTTCAGCCAAAGAAAGACAAGGTTTATTAAAGATCCGCCATATTGGCCAGATTCTTAGGAAATCTGAACAGTTGTATCACTACTGCAAGCAGACCAGATTGAATCTAAGCACCGTAATGCACCCCGAGATGGATCTTAAACACAGAAAGACTGTGGGAGGGATCTAGGTTTGATCCAGGAGTCTAGGGTGATTAGAGGAGGCATCTAGGAAGGAAAGAGCCTTTTGCTAGTGCAAAAGGGGAGTGGCCAGTAGGCTGGGGTAACTGGAGGTCGGAAGCTGGGAACCAAGAGAATAGGGTTAGATATGATCTATGTATTAGATCTGTTAGATAGGTGGGAAATTGCTGTTAGTGGATTTGGAGATAACAGACTATGGAAGGCTGGGCTAGGGTAACAGAGAATTGGGCAGAGATAATGAAAGGGCAGTTGAGAAGATTATAGTCTCAGGCAAAGGCTAGACCCAATGGGGAAATTCAAGGAGAGTTCAAGGTGGGGTTTTCCAGGACCCATAGACAAATGGGATCCAAATTCTTTTGGAGTGAGGGGCAAAAGTCTCACCTTGGGACTGTACCCTGTCACCATGAAATTATGTCTGAACAGATCTCTAACCCTAAAGCCTTTATATGAGCTTAAAACAAAAGAGTTAAGATGGAAAGGGAATCCTGATCTTATTAACCTCTGCCACTTACCATACTAATCAACAAGCATTTATTAAGCACCTACTATATGCTAGGCCTTGGAAATACAAATACAAGGAATGAAACAGTTCTGACTTGCAAGAAGCTTACATTCTAAGGAGGGGAGACAACACATACATGTGTTAAGCATATTCTACATATGCTTAAATATAAAGAAAAATACAAAGTCATTAAACGTTACCATAAAACAAAGAGATATAGGGTAGTGGTGCACGAGACCCCAAAAATATCAACACGACTGGTCCTGCCAAATTAATTTGACTCAGATCTTCTCTCAGCCAAAGAAAATCAAAGTTTAGTAAAAGTTTACCATATCGGGTAGACTCTTTTAAGAGCCTCGGCATCTGCTCACACACACACACACACACACACACACACACACACACACACACACACACACACACAAGATTCTGTCTTATATACAGAAAGGTTGTGGGAGGAATCTAGGAGTGGTCTAGAGGAGGAGTTTGGGGAGGGTATCAGGAGGAGTCAATGAGATCTGACTCCAGTAAATGAGTAATTAAGGGTGGGAAGTGGCTGGAGGCTACCTTGAGCCAACAGACTATGGTGGGCTAGACCAGTTCAAGGGTGTAACAGTTTTAGGCATAGACATTTTGGGAGGATCAAGGGTGGGAAGTTGTGGGACAAAGGAGGGATAGAGATTTAGGTAGAGCCACAAATGCTTCATCAAATGGATTCCCAGAGCCTGCTCCTCATCAATTAAGTATAAGATAGTTTGGAAGGGATGGATGGGTACTAGCTGTTGGGGGAGGGGTCAAGAAAGGTTTTATGTATAATGTAATTTGTGAGCTTCATCCTGAGAGTTTGAGATGGAGCTGAGAAAGGAGTCTGCTTGGGGAACTTTTGCTAGTGCAAAAGCACATGGACAGGAGATGTAATGTTATGTGTGAAGAACAGAGAGAAGGCCAGTTTGGTGATTGGCAAAATGGAGGACAGGCAGCAATGAACAAAGAGGCTTACAAATCCCAGAATTCCCTTCTCCCTCCTCCCTGAAACCTTTCACACATGTAACAGGTACTCTGTGTCTTTGGCCTCCTAGCTGTTTCTTTATGAGACATTTCACTTCCAGGACATTTTCACTGGTTGTGTCCCACACCTGGAATTCTCCCTCCTCATCTCTGCCTTTGGACTTTGTTCCTTCAGGTAATAGCTAAAATCCCACCTTTGGAGATCCCTCCTTAATTTTAGTACCTTCCCTATGTTGATTATTTTCAATTTATCCTGTCTATAATTTGTTTGTATGTTGTTCCCTGATACCCCTCTCTCCCTATTAGACTATGAGCTTCAGTGCAGTCTGCCTTTTACCTTTCTTTGTATTCCCAGAACAGTGATGAGGTACAAGCTCTGGGAACCCCTCCCAGCTCTCCTTGAATCTTCCCACATAAGGCATTTGCCTGAGGACATAAGCCTTTCATTATAGCTCAGCCCAAATCTTGGTTACTAGCTTAGCCCTCCAATTGTCCAGCTACCTTCCAAAATATCTATAAACCCTTAAACTAGCCTAGCCCACCACTGTCTGTCATCTCCAAGTAGCCTCCAACTACTTCCCAGCCTTAATCTCTCATCACTGGGGTCTGATCTCATTTGACTCCTCCTGAAGACCTTCCCCAAACTCCTCCTCTAGACCATCCCTAAATCCAACCTTTCTGTATGTAAGACCCATCTTGCTTCCATGAAGGAGCTGAGATTTATCTAGCACAGACTCATTCTGTGTCAGATGATTCTGGCCTGATTGTCCAACGCAAGTGCCACAGATACCAAGACCCCTTCTACCCATTGGGGCGGCTAGGTGGCGCAATGAGTAAGAGCGCCGGTCTCAGAGTTGGGATGACCCGAGATCGGATCCGGCCTCAGAAAATGAGCACCCACACATAAATAATGATTGGCTGTGTAACCTTGAGCAAGTTACTTAATCCCAATTACTTAAAAAAAAAAAAGTCTACCCATTATGGTAAATCTTTAATAAACTTTGCTTTACTTTGGCTGAGAGAAGACTTGAGTCAAATTCTTTCAGCAGGACTCAGCGTTTTGGTATTTTGGGGTCTTGAGTACCCCTTAACCTTAAACCTCAAAATTTTATGGTTCCCTGACCTCATCAATAGTAGGTGCTTTTAAATGTTTATCTAACTAATAAATGAGTGATTCTATCAAGAACACAGAGGTTAAAGAAGGAATAAAGGTAAGGATCGTGAATCAAAGAATAAAAGTTTAGAACAGAAAAGGGAAAGAATTAATGAAGAGAATGAGGGAAGGAAATGAAATGCTTTTTTGGAAAAAGGCTAAGAAAATGAAAAAAAAAACTATCAAAAGTTGAAGGAGAAGAGAGGGAGAGGGATTTTGCTTAACTATTTAACTGAAAGAAAAAAGGAAGAATTAGTTAACTAGACAAAAAGAAGAAAGAAAAATAAATAAGTACAAACCTAGGAAAGGGGTGACCAACAGGAGGGGAATGGTTGGAGGAGGCTAGAAGAGTCTGTGGGAGTAGGGTGACCTTAAAGAAAACTAAACAAGAGTAACTAAAGAGATTAAAAGTACTGCTGTTGAAGAGGAAGAGGAACAAAAAAAAAAATCCTAATTCATGGAGAAAAAAATGGAAACAAATGAAGGAAAATACAAACCTAACACCTAGACTAGATTAAAAAAAAATCCAATAAGACAAAAGAGTGTGACAGATTGGAGAAGAAAACAAAACCTTATGATCTGTTGCTTGCAAAGATTAAACTGAATAAAACAGAATAAAATAAGCAGAATAAAAATGAAGGGTTGAAAATCAGACACAGGAACTATATGAACACAAACATAAAATACTTTTCATATAAACTCAGATCTAAATAAAGCAATTTATTGTTTATGGGTAAGTAAAGTCAATATAATTTTTAAAATGACAATTTTACCTAATCTATTCAATGTCATCCCAATTAAATTACTATAAACTATTTTACTGAGTTAGACAAAACAACAAAGTTCATTTGGAAGAGCTGAAAGTCAGGAACTTCAAAAGATGTAAAGGAAGCAGATCCAGCAGTTTCAGACCTTAAACCATATTGTAAGGGAGAGCATTGCTGAAATGTAAAGAGAATAAATTTGATTATTTTAAATTAAATTTTTTTTGTATAAATGAAACCTATGTAGCCAAGAATAGAAGGAATGCAGAAAATTGGGGAAAAGCTTTCACAGAAAATCTTTCAACTAGGATGTGATTGGGTTGGAATAGGAAATGATCTGGTTGATTTAGGAAAACATGGAAAGACTTGGATTTATGAAGGATTGGCCTTCAGAGAACAGATGACAGGTGGAAATAAAGATAATACATGTTTACATATGTATATAGTGTGTATATGTATATATGTATATAGATATGTGTGTGGGGGGGTGTTTATAGATATATATCCACACTTAATTGTAGCCTTCTTTAGGGGAAGGTGGGGGAGGGAGGGGGAAAAATAAATAGTACACTGCAGAAGAAAACCAAGGAAACAAAGAAAAGCTGGAGAGCTTTGAAAACAATGTGTAGTATTTATTATATAGGGTTTTTTTTAAAATGGAAATTGTTTTATACCGAATCCTCTCTTAGTGTCCGTGTACAAGGCAATGTGTTTGTTTTTTTTTCTTCTCATTTTGTATAAGTTTAAAATATATATATATATTTTTAAAATGGGGGGCTGGAACAAAATTTACCACCCAACCAAGTAATCAAAAAAAAGTAAGAGTTGCAATCATGCTATCAGTCAAAGCAAAAAAAAAAAAAACAGAACTTCATAATATAGAGATAAAAAAGGAATATTATATCAAAAGGGACCAGAGACAACAAACCAATATCAAGAGATGGAGAAAAGGGGCAGGAGAGGCAGCTGAGGAAGGAGATAGAGAGGGCTTATCTGGAGTGCAGATGATCTGAGTTCAAATCCTGCCTGCGATGCTTCCTTACCCTGTGACCCTTCCTAGGTCACATAAACTCAGCCTCAGTTTCCTCATTTATAAAATGGGGATTATAACAGTATATAACTCAAGAAAATCGCACCAGGGTCAAATGAAATAATACGAAATGCTTTTCAAATCCTGAAGTGCAACATTAATTCTATTATTAGGCTCATGATTTTAGAGCGAAATGGGACCTGGGGTCACCAAGTGCCTCAATCTGCAAAAGGGGAAAGCAGCGCACTTATTTATATGGTGCTTAGCAAACGTCACGTCTTGGGGGGGGGGGAGGGGTCTTCACAACCGGAAGAGGTGGGTGCCACTGTTAAATCCATTTTACAGTTGACGAAGTGTTGGGAGTGACTTGCCCAGAGTCACCCAGCTAGTGAGTGCCACCGAATTTGAATTCAGGCCTCCCCGACTCTAGGGACCACAGGAAGGTCACAACTACCCAACGCTCAGTACGCCAGTAAGAATCCTAAACCCTAAAGCAGGAAAGATGCTGAAAGAGGAGGAAACGGAAATGATGTCACGGACCCAAATTTATATGCTCGCCGCCGCTTGCCCATGTTTCCACGGTAACAAATGAGGCACTCCAATCGGACACAGGGTCCTGCGCCGCAGGGCTTTCTGGGAGATGTAGTGTGTAGGCCCCGCGGTTAGCCGAACTTCTGGGAGTCTCCCCGCCTCGCCTTACCTCACATCCTGTTCTTGACAGTCCTCCAAGCCATTTATGTTACTGGATTTCCAGGCTTGTAGGTTACCGAGTATGATTGTTCTAGCACATTAATTACACCGGTCTGCTTTTCAGTATTTTCAACAGGACCAAACTGAATTCTGGAAGTGTTATTTACATTCCTATTTTTCAGTATTTTCCCTGAGATTTTAGACTCTTTTTCAAATGAACTGCCTAGCTCTTACAATACAACCCCCTTGACAACTTGATTGGTATAAAAGAAAACCTGTAAGTTAATTTGGGGAGTATCGTTTTTATTATGCTTTTGTTGTTCAATCGTGAAAAATTAATATCCCTTTGACTTTTATTTCCGTAAAGAATGTTCTGCAAACTAAATTTCCATGCCTTATGTGTCTTGGTAGGTTTGATTCCTAGGTATTTTATGGATTTTGTGGCTATTTTAAATAAATAATGTCATTTCCTCTTTAATTCTGTTATAGCTATAAAGAAATATTTGAATTTTATTGATTTATTTTGTATCCTGCTACTTTCATAAAGCTGTCTTATTTATTAATTTGCTGATTCTCTGCGATTTCCTAAGTAAAGCACTATACATGTCATCTGCCAAAAAAAAAAAAAAAGCATATAATCTTTTTTATGGTGGAGGAAAGGACCCTCTTTCTTTCTTCCAGTACTGGGAAAATTTCTAGCATGTCATTCATTCAACAAATACTTACCAAGTACCTAATATATGCCAAGCACTAAGGATATATAATAACCAAATATAACTGACCTTCAAAGTCTAGCCCAGAGTCAGGGGGTGGAAGCTGGGGCAGACCAAAACTCTTCATAATTTTGATTAACTAAGTAACACTGAAGCAGAAATCAAAACATTTGCCATAACTATTTAACCTGGCAACAAAATCTTAAGTCTATACAGTAGAGGTAAATTAAACTTTTTTAAAATACAATTTTGCTAAAGACAGTATACATTTATTGTTCAGTTGTTTAGTCTTGTCCATCATTTTGTGAGCCCCCACCCCCCATACCCCCACCTCCCCACCCCACCATGGATCATAACATGCCAGGCCTTTTCATCCTCCACTATCTCTCAAAGTCTGTCCATGTTCATGCTCATTGTTTCTATGATATTATCTATCCATCTCATCATTTGGTATTCCCTTTTCCTTTTGCCTTCAATCTTTCCCAATATCAGAGTACATTCCAGGTTCCTATGCAATACTGATCTTTGCAGCATCATACTTTCCTTTCATCACCAGACATCTGCAGCTGACTTTCCTTTTGGCTTTGGCCCAGCCATTTCATTAGGACTGGAGCTACTTGTAGTTGTCCACTCTTCCCAAGTAGCATACTGGACACTTTTCAACGTAAGAGGCTCATCATCTCTTTTATCTTTTACTACTACCCCTGGGGTTTTCTTGGCAAAAATACCAGAGTGGTTTGCCATTTCCTCCTCCAGTGGATCACCTTTTGTCAAAACTCTCCACTATGGGGGCGGAGTCAAGATGGAGGAGTAAAAACTCCCACTTCCACCTCCTCCAATTCATGTAAAAGGTGACTCTGAAGAAACTTTGGAGCTACAGAACCCACAAAATGACACAGAGAAGCTAACCTCCTGCTGAGGACAGCCTGGCAGGAAGTGGCCAGCTCAGCATGTTGGGAGCAGAGCCAAGCTATGCCCCAGCCCCCTTCCCCGTGGCTTTAGCCTCAGGGCTACAACCAGCACCAGCTGGAGGGACTTCAGATCACCAGCAGCTGTGGTGGTTTCCAGAATTATCAACCCATAGATGCTAAGGACAAAGTGAGAGGTCAGTGCAGTGTGGACTTTGTGAACTGACAGTTCATGAGTGTAGTCAGGCCTTTACCTCCTGGAGGAAGAAGGTGCTGCCTCTGACACATGGCTGCTTTGGAGCTCCTGGCCTGCAGACTGCAGAAGGACCAAGCCACCAGTGTGAGGGGTAGTTGTTCTTGCTTTAACCTGCTTGGATCTGGATTGCTGTCTAGGGTTGAGGTCCTGGGGTGTGTGACCGGTTTGCCAGAGCCTGTGGAGGCTTCCGAGAAGGCACCCAACTAATAGCTCCAGTAGCTGTGAAAACCCCAATGATTGGGACAAAGCTCCCCCCTCTGGTAGCAGAGTTCTACTGTGGCAAAAAGCTCAAAAGTCAAGTAATTGAGTGGCAACATGAGCAAACGAGGGAAGCAAGGAAAGCACAGTGGTCTAACTCTGGATTCCTTTTTTGGGGACAAAAAGGATCAAAGCATGGAACAGGAGGAAGACATCAAAATCAGAACTCCTGTACCAGAAGCTTCCAAGAAAAGAATAAGCTACCTACAGGCCATAGAGGAGCTTAAGAAGGATTTTGAAAACCAAATAAGAGAAGTGGAGGAAAAATTGGGAAGAGAAATGAGAATGATGTAAGAAAATTATGAAATGAGAGTCAACAACCTGACTGAAGAAAATAACACCTTTAAAATGGCAAAAGAGGCTCAAAAAAGCAATGAAGAGAAGAATGCCTTAAAAAGCTGAATTTACCAGATGGAAAAACAATCCCAAATGCTCACTGAAGAGAATCATTCCTTCAGAATTAGATTAGAGCAAATGGAAGCTAGTGACTTTCTGAGAAATCAAGATACTATTAAACAGATCCAAACAAATGAAAAAAATAGAAGACAATGTGAAATATCTCATCGAAAAAACCACTGACCTGGAAAATAGATTCAGGAGAGATAATTTAAAGATTATTGGACTACCTGAAAGCCATGATAAAAAAACAAAAAACAAAACCTTGACATCATCCTTCAAGAAATTCTCAAGGAAAATTGCCCTGATGTTTTAGAACCAGAGAGCAAAAGAGAGGTTGAAAGAATCTATCAATTACCTCCTGAAAAAGATCCCAAAAAGAAAACTCCTAGGAATATTATAGCCAGGTTCTGGAATTCCAGATCAAGGAAAAAATATTACAAGCCAGGAAGAAACAATTTGAATATTGTGGAAACACAATCAGGATAACACAGGATCTGGCAGCTTCTACACTGAGGGACTGAAGTGCTTGGAATATGAGATTCCAGAGGTCAAAGGAGCTGGGATTAAAACCAAGAATCACCTACCCAGCAAAACTGAGTATCATGTTTCAGGGGAAAACATGGTCATTCAATGAAACAGAGGACTTTCAAGCATTCTTGATGAAAAAATCAGAGTTGAATAGAAAATCTGACATTCAGATACAAGAAGCAAGAGAAACAAGAGAAGGTAAATAGGGAAAAGAAACCATTAGGAACTTATTAAAGTCAAACTATTTACATTCTTACATGGAAAAAAATTGTAATTTATGAAACTTTTCTCAGTATGAGAATAGTTGAAGGGAATAGAAATGTGTGTGTGTGTGTGTGTGTGTATATATATATATATATATATACACATATATATATATATATATATATGTATACATACGTACATATATCTATATAGGAGGGTATATGGGTATATTAATACATATGTGAGTATGTATATATATGTGTACAGGTATACATAGACAGAGAGTACAGGACCAGTTGAATAGGAAGAGATGATACTTAAAAGGTGAAATTAAGAGGTGAGAGAGGAATATAATGAGAGAAAATGGGGAGAGATAGAATGGGGTAAATTATCTCATATAGAAGAGGCAAGGGAAAACTATTACAATGGAGGGGAAGAACAGGAAGGCAAAAGGGAATAAGTCAACCTCATTCTCAACGAATTTGGCTTAGGGAGGGAATGACATACACACTAAATAGGGTGTCTCACCCTACAGGAGAGTAGGGAGGAAGGGGATGAGAGAAGGGGGGGCAGGCTGAGGGGGGAGGGAAGTTAGAAGCACCCACTTTTGAAAAGGGACAGGATCAAAGTAGAGAACAGAACAAGTGGGGGGTGGGGTGGGATGGAGGGAAATATAGTAAGTCTTTCACAATATATCCACTATGGAAATGTTTTGCATAGCTACACATATTCAACCTATATTGAATTGCTTATCTTCCTAGTAAGGGTGGGTGATGAGGGAGGTAGGGAAACAATCCGGAATTCAAAGATTTAAAATCAAATGTTTAAAAATGTTTAAAAAAATGTTTAAATGTTTAAAATATATATATATATATATATTATTATTATTATTATTATTATTATTTTACATGTAACTGGGAAGTGAGATGTGCAGGCACTGGGGCATAGGGATCCACCATGCCCTGCTGGAGGGTTGGGGGGTATGGGGGAGGATGTGGGAGGGAGCCAATTGGGGGAGGGGATGTTCAGTGAGATCGCTGTTTTGGGGTGGTAGGTAGGAGAAAAAATGGGGAGAGAATTTGTAACTCAAAATCTTGTGAAATGAATGATGTAAATTAAAAACAACAACAACAACAACAACTCTCCACGATAACCTGCCCATCTCAGGTACAGCACATAGTTTCACTGAGCTACACAAGCCCCTCTGCCACAATAAGGCAGTGATCTGGGGGGTAGGGGGGGTGTTACATATTTTTTAAAAAAGAGAGAGAATGAATGGTTAAGGAAGGTGGGACAGAAGAATAGTTATTGAGAGTAAGATAACTCCAAAAAAAGGTGAAGGAAAAAAAGATCTATTGCTGACTGAAGGCATCTCTTTCTAGGACACTGGAGTAATATATATATATAATAGAGATAGATAATAGATATGAGAATATACTACTAGGAAGGAAAGTGAATTGTTGGGGTAAAGATGAAGTTCTCTGAAGTCGTTCATGACAGGCAGACTTGTTTCTTCTTCCCAGGCCTGGAAACCATTGTGGAAAGTGGTAATAGTAACCCTATACCTGAGATGCATTCTCCTACTACCCAAAGCATCAGTGGTAAGAGCAGGCAAACATGTAGAATATTTTACAGGATGCACACACTTAGGGGACATGTATGGCCAAGGGCATTCACACTGCTGGGACTGCAGAGTGCTTGTGTCCTTTTTCTTCTTTTGAGGTGCTGTTTGCTCCTCCCAGATGCAGTTTCTTAGTTATGGTGCCGGAGTCTGTTCCTTTCCACACTATCCAGGGATAACTCATTTAACTCACAAAGCTCCTTTGGACTAATGCCTTAAATGGCTGGGCCTCCTCCCCACTTTTATATTCTCTTTCTTTTAGAAAGTTCAGTAGCCCCCACTGGTTTGATTATAATCTCTATGCAGATGATTGCCAGATCTAACTGTCAAGCCCTAATTCACCTCATGAACTGTAGTCCCATATTACCAAATGCCTGGAGTGCTATCACCCCTTCCAGTCATCCAGGCTTGAAACTTTCAAGTCCTAACTGACTTTTCCTTCTCTCTCCACTCTTACCCCATTCTACCAACTGCCAAGACTCACTGATGCTATCACTACATCTCTTTTTGCCACTCATAAGGTAACTAGTTTAGGTCCTCATCACCTATATTTTGGGTTACTTCAATAGTTTGCTAATTGGCGACCCAAGCTAACATCTAACTAGTCTCATCCCCTTGCAGTTCAGTAGCTACTAAATTGAAATTCCTCACATACAGCTATGAGAGTGTCACTTCCCTAATCAAAAAGTTTCAGTGGTGCACTGTGGCCTCCTCCACTTTATGGCTTTACTTACATTTCTAGTCATTTCATCTAACTCTCTTCAAACATTCTTTAGTCCAACCAATCTGAAACTACTTTTTATTTGCTTTAAAGCCTTCACTTTGTGTTTACTTATTTTTGTGTAAGCTGAATCTCCTTTAGATCAAGAGCCACTTCACATTGATTTTATATCCCTAGCACCTAGTAAAGCTCCTTGCATATAACAGGTGATTAAAAATGTCTACTGAACTAAGCTGAACTGTGGCTTGGTACCAGCTGTGAATATCATCCCTATCAGATTCCCTAAGTCCTGATAAGCGCCATCTGGGCCATGTGTTCATACTGTCTCCCACTCTCCAAGATGGGTCAGTCTCTGAGGGAGGTTGGAACAATGTCTAGAAATTACAGACTCTGCCTCTCTATCCCTGTTTTAGGAGCTGGGTCCAACTAGGCCATGATGACTCCTGGAAGGTCACTGTCTCAGACTTTGTTTATGGTGTACTTGGATGGTTCAGGATAGACAGGATGTGGATACTTTTCTTATAAAAATTATAATAGGTTACATGCATAATAATGCATTTTAAGTTAGTAACAATCTTTGAATATAGTATCTCATTTGCTCCTCAAAACTGTGAGGTAGATACTATTATTATCCCCATTCTACAGAAGAAGAAACTGAGTCTAATCCATCAATATTTATTAAGCAACTCCTATGTAACAAGCATTGTGCTAGGTGCTAGATACACAAGTACAAAGAATAAAACAATCCTTAGTCCTGGTGACTTTACATTAAAATGGAGACAACAAACATAAAAAATATATACAGCATAAATATAAAGTTAAGAAATAATATACAAATGGGAATTAGTGAAATATAGCTAGTTTGAAAGAGAAGACATTAACAACTGGGAGAATCAGGAAAGGCTCTGGGCAGCAGATGGTGCTTGAGCTGTACCTTATAGGAAGAAAGGGATTCTGAGGCATAGGCAAGGAGAGAGTGAATTCCATGTATGGGGGATGACTGATGAAAATGGCATGGAGAGGGGGCGGCTACATGACGCAGTGAATAAGAGTGCTGGCCCCGGAGTCGGGAGGACCTGGAATCAGTTCCAGCCTCAGATACACACCTACACAAAATAACTGGCCATGTAACCTTGGGCAAGTTACTTAACCCCAATTACTTTAAAAAAAAAAAAAAAAAGAAAGAAAATGGCATGGAGAATGGAGATGGAGTGCTGTCAGTGAGGAAGAGAGAAAGTCATGCTGGCTAGATCATACAGTACAGAAGAAAAGTAATATTCAGTGAGGTTGGAAACAGGATGTGAAGGGCTTTAAAAGCTAAATAGCAGGGTCTTTTTTTTTTTAATACTAGATGCAATAGGATTTGGTAGGCCAGCTTTGCCTTTTAGAAAAATTCTTTGGCAGCAATGTGTAATATGGACTGGGATGGGTAAAGTCTTAAAGCTGTGAGACCAATTTGAGGGCTGTTATAATAATACAGGTAGGAAGTGAAGAGGGATAACCTTGAACTAAGGTGGTACCTGTGTGAATGGAGAAAAGGGGTCTGATAGGACATATTTTGTAAAGACAGAAAAGTAGGACTTGGCAATTCACTGGATTTATGGGGTCAGGAAGAGTGAGGTATCCAGAATAACTGCAAGATTATGAACCTGAGACAATGGAGAGATGGTGATACTTTTTGTAAGAGCTAAGTTTGAAAGAGGGATTTAGGGAGGAAAAAACTGAAGTTCAACATGTTTTAAATTAGAGAAGGGGAAATGAAATGGAAAAAACTACTGAAGGGCAGAGGGAGTGGAGATCTCTATGAAGATGAAGAACAGGTATCAGGGGGAAGAAGCATATGAAGTATTGTGAAGTGAGGTTATGTGACTTGCCCTAGATAATGAATGACTGAGACAGGAATTGAACCCAAGTTTTCCCGACTTCAAGACCAGCAATCTATTCACCAAGTCAAGGGGAGACAGTCAAAGTGAGAGTTAAACTCTACTCTCTTCTGACCAAGGTATGATAATCCTTGAACAATGTGAACTCTTAGACAAAGTGTGAGCTCATTCTGCCTGTGAGTAGCTGTTCCCCTCAATGATTTGGCTTTTGCTCTGGTACTAAAGATCAAACTATATTACTGTTCCTGGTGGCCAACTTCTGATTCTTAAATAAAAGGCAGGACCACCTGACCTCTTTTCCAAGGAGTGGTGACTCAACTCTTTTGGTTCACAGCCATAGGAATTATTTTATGGCTTTTGTGAATCAAATTCACAGATACCTAAGCCAGTCCCAGAAATCTAAGGCTTAAATTAAGTCTCTTTCCACTCCTTTTTTTCTTCTCAGCAGACACTCTTTGAACTCAGATATGTAAGGTGGTGGTGTGAGTATATTGCTTTCATCTCCCACTATGACCCTGGTGGCTAGATTAAGTCTATGAAATCCTGTCAAGGAATGCCATTGGGTAAGAAGGTGGAGCCAATGATGTTTAGTTCAATCTATCTTCATGAATCTACTAATCTCTGGTAGGCATATACTACATAACATTTATAAAAACATAAGGCAATGGATTATTTTCCGTGCAACGGGGCTGCAATACAGTCTTGAATACTTATCAAAGTCATCTCATAGGTACGAATTCCAAGTTATATATGAGTATATCTCATAGTAAGTCCTCAATTGATACATACAATTGGCTCTGGTTACTACTGTTCTTCTGGACTAAAATGATTCTTCTGGTTGGAATCATTATGTAACCTAAAGGACTTCCTTGGGTTTGCAAAAGTCAACATCAGTACATGTGATGTTGCATGAGGCATGACTAAATAGTTTAAAAGTCTGCTCCTGTTTCTCAGCCCAACAATATCCAAATGTTGTACCATTGTGCCTTTTTGCCCTGCTTTCTATTCATTTTAACCATATACCTAACAAGATCACTGAGATTTAGTGATGATGGCATAGTCCTTCACAAATTTCTGATATTTAACTGCCACGTTGAGAGCATCTTGAAATTGTGGTATTGTATACTGATCCATCTTCTCTTTGTTGGTTTTTTTCCCTTCAAAGTCTAATAATCCATGCATACTCATATCTTTGATCTTCTTTTGGAGGACTACTTTTTGTAGGATTCAGTGAGTCTACTGACTCAATAATTCTTTCAATTTGTTCCTGATGTCTTCTATCTCATAAAAGGCAAATTTCCAAGACCACTCTTGAAAGTCAGGAGACATTGAGGGGGTCAGGGTTTCTTGCTCTTTAATTATATTCTCCCCCATCTCACTTCTACAATGGGAACCTTCAGCTCATGCTGAATTTCTTCCTCAGAGGATCCTTCTATTACTCAGGCATTAAAAGGTCACTAAAATTTTAATTCTTCCTATCTGCTTTTGAGGTGGAAGTTTCTGTACTTCTTTGAAGCTCTCTGCCACCTCTAGCCTCCATCTTCCTGAAAATTTCTACATAAGAGGCATGCTTCATCAGGATAATCAGGTGTTCACTATGGTTTGGTGACTTCAATACTGTCAGTATATTGAGCAAGATAGAGCTGATCCCAGCCACTCCACCATTATTTGGTAGATATATACATACATACATATCAGATCCATAGTGTCTACCTTCTTGCTGACACTCAAGAATTTTCTAAGGATATTCAAAATCACACTGATATAACCCAATATAAGTAGCATCTCTTCCCCAATAAAACAGTGATCTCCCTGTCCATCTGAAGGGTAGGGCCGGAGATGGATTCCTATACAGTAGAGACAAATTTGTCTCATTCATTTCAGAAGCCTACCCCTTGAAGAGATTAGAGAGGCTACAGAGGTATGTGTTCGAACAGAAGATATTGCTGCATTTATATGGTTTACCTTTAGCATAATTCTATTATGTTGAAGAAGACATATACTCACATGGAAGTCTTTCTCACTTGTTACAATCATAAGGTTTATCTTCAGTATGAATCATATTATAGGAGGAGGTGATTTACTGGTGAAGGGCTTCCTAGTCATTACATTCACAAATTTCCTCCTGGGCACTGATGTTTACTAAGTTGCATGCTCTTGGGAAATGCTTTTCCACATTCATTACATTTATAAGGTTTCTCTCCAGTATGAACATGCTGATGTTGAATAAGCAATGCACTCAGGCGAAAGGTCTTCCCACATTCATTGCATTCATAAGGTTTCTCCCCAGTATGAATTGTCTGATGTTGTGTGAGATGCGCACTCTGGCTAAAGGTCTTCCCACATTCATTGCATTTATAAGGTTTCTCCCCAGTATGAATTCTCTGATGTCGAGTAAGTAGTGTCCTCTGTCGGAAGGCCTTCCCACATTCATTACATTCATAAGGTTTTTTGCCAGTATGAATATTCTGATGTTGAATAAGCAGTACCCTTAAGCGGAAGGCCTTTCCACATTCATTACATTCATAGGGTTTCTCTCCAGTATGAATTCTTTTATGCCTAATAAGCTGTGTACTCAGGCGGAAGGCCTTCCCACACTCATTGCATTCATAAGGTTTCTCCCCAGTGTGAATACGCTGATGTCGAGTCAGCAATGTGCTCAAGCGGAAGGCCTTTCCACAGTCATTACACTCATAAGGTTTCTCTCCAGTATGAATACGTTTATGTATGGCAAGTTCTGCCTTCTGAGAGAAGGCCTTCTCACATTCACCACATTCATATGATCTCTCTCCAGTATGAATTTTCTGATGTCTAGCAAGTTGTGTGCTCTGTCGGAAGGCTTTCCCACATGTAATGCATTCATAAGGTTTCTCTCCAGTATGAATTCTCTGATGTTGAGTAAGCATTGTGCTCAGGCGGAAGGCCTTCCCACATATATTGCATTCATAAGGTTTCTCTCCAGTATGAATACGTTGATGTTGAGTAAGTTGTGTGCATTGGCGGAAGGCCTTTCCACATTCATTACACTCATAAGGCTTTTCTCCAGTATGAACTGTATGATGTCGAGTAAGCTGTGTGCTCAGGTAGAAAGACTTCCCACATTCATTGCATTCATAAGGTTTTTCTCCAGTATGAATACGCTGATGCTGAGTAAGTTGAGTACTCTGTCTGAAGGTCTTCCCACATTCATTACATTTATAAGGTTTCTCTCCAGTATGAATACGCTGATGCTGAGTAAGCTCTCCACTCCAAGTGAATGCCTTTCCACATTCAATACATTCAAAAAGTTTCTCTCCTGTATGAATACGTTGATGCTGAATAAGCAGTGTCCTACGGTGAAAGGCTTTCCTACATTTATTACATTCATAAGGTTTCTCACCACTATGAACATAGAGATGTTGAATAAGCAGTGTGCTCAGGTGAAAGGCCTTTCCACATTCATTACATTCATATGATTTCTTTCCTGTATGAATAATACGCTTATGTAGAGTAAGTTCTGCCTTCTGGGAGAACACCTTCCCACATTCTCTACATTGATAAGATCTTTCTCTAGTATGACTTTTCTGGTGTCTAGTAAGCTGCATGCTCTGAAGGAAGGCCTTTCCACAGTCACTGCACTTATAAGGTTTCTCTCCAGTATGAATTTTCTGATGTTGAATAAGCAATGTGCTTAGGTGGAAGGCCTTCCCACATTCATTACATTCATAAGGTTTTTCTCCAGTATGAATACGAAGATGTTGAGTCAGCTGTGTGCCCTGGCGGAAGGCCTTTCCACATTCACTGCATTCATAAGGTTTCTCTCCAGTATGAACTGTATGATGTCTAGTAAGTTGTGTGCTCAGACGGAAGGCCTTACCACATTCATTACATTGATAAGGTTTCTCTCCAGTATGGACACGCTGATGTTGAGTAAGCTGTGTGCTCTGTCGGAAGGACTTCCCACATTCCTTACATTCATAAGGCTTTTCCCCAGTATGAATACGCTGATGCTGAGTAAGTTCTCCATTCCAAGAGAAGGCCTTCCCACATTCAAGACAATGATAAGGTTTCTCTCCAGTATGAAGACGATGATGTTGAGCAAGTCCTGCCTTTCGGGAGAAGGCCTTCCCACATTCAGTGCATTCATAAGGTTTTTCTCCAGTATGACTAAGGTGATGTCGGGCAAGCGCTGACTTGTTACAGAAGGCCTTTCCACATTCATTACATTTATGAGGTTTCTTTCCAGTATGAGTTGTCTGATGGTAATAATTAATGAACAGTGGTTGAAGGTTTTCCTATATTCATATGATTTCTCTCAAATATATATTCTTGGATTTTCAATGAGATTTAAATTATCTCTAAAATATTTATCACATTCATTAGTCTTGGAAAATATTCTTTTTGGGTACATTCTATTACATTTACTTGGGTCAGAATACAATCTGACATAATTTCTATGTGTATCACATTTATGGGGCTTGTCTTGTATAGAAACTTGCTATTGAGGAAAATAAATTGCTTCCTGACTACAGCTTCTGACATTTATTATACTCATGGCCTTTCACTTTATTGGGTATTTTCCTTTGGTTTATTTTTACTTGGGTCAAATTTTTCTCCTCATTACCCTGGTATCATATTCCTGGGGCTCTACTTACCTTGGAGGCACAGAGATCACGCCTTGTGAGCCTTTCTTGGGTTGACTGTTCGATGGAAATGGCCAGGTTTGGAAATAATCCCTTGGCTTCAGGATTGGTGTCTAAAACTAAAAGAAAAAATATTAAATATTCCTCCTCCCTCGACCCCTCCTACCCCTGTACCTTCTACTATATACTCAGTCCTGTCTTCATCAAGAAAAAATGATTGGCAAACTTTAAACACTAGAAGGAATCATAAATAACAATATTCATATTTGAAGAATAATTTATAATTTATAAAAACTATCACATTGTGGTTGCCTAAAGCACAGGTTTGAGTATGTCAATGCCTTCCACTACCCAACAAGTTCTAATGTTATCTTTAGCTTTCTACTACCTAATGAGTTCTAGTTTTATCCTACTACCTCTAGGATTAAATATAAAGTCCTCTGTTTGGCATTTAAAGCACTATATGACCTGGGCATTCTCTACAGTCTTCCTATACTCTTCCTTCCCTTCATTCACTCTATAATCCAGCTATACTGGCCTACTTGCCATTTCTCAACAATGACACCCCCATCTCCTTTGAATCAGCTATCTCCCATTGCTGGAATGCTCTCTCTCTTCACCTCTGTTTCTCACTTCCTCTGGCTTCCTTCAACTCTCAGCTCCAATCCCACATTCTACAGGAAGCCTTTCCTAGTCTCCTAGGAGGTAATGCCTTCTCTTTATGATAACCTTCCATATCCAGGTAAACATAATGTTTACCTGGTTATTTTCACTTTTTTTCTCCCTTATTAGAATGTACTCCTTTTGGGCAGGTACAGTCTCTGCCTTTCTCTGTATCCCCAGCACTTAGTACAGTATTTGGCACATAGTAGTGCTCAAAAAATGCCTCTGGACTGACATTTCTAACTCTATGGTCTTGTTAATATTTCAAAAACACCAAGTCCAAAACCAAAGTTGGTAGCTTCCCTCATAAACTCATCCCTAAATGTCCCTATTTTTTGTGGATATCAACTCTATCACCCTAATCACCTGTGTTTACAACCTTTCTGTTTTACTCTTATTTGCCTCATATATCCAGTACCTGGCCATTTCTTTATCTACAACATCTCTGTGCCCTTTTCTCTCCTCACAGTCACCACTTATCAGACCCTTATTACCTCTTGCCTAGACTACTGCAACAGCCTCCTTCCTAATTGTTCTCCCTACTTCAAGTTTCTCCACACTTCAATCCAATCTCCCACTCAACTGTCAAAGTGATTTTCCTAAAGGGCAGGTCTGACCACATCACTCACTCAGTAAACATCAGTGGTTTCCTATCATCTGTAGGATCAAATATAAACTCCCTTGTTTGACATTCAAAGTCTTTCACCACCTGGCCCCAACCTACTTCACCTGACTTTATATTACCCCACAATGGGGTCCAGCTAAGCTAGCCTTTTCACTGTTCCCCACTATCAGGCGTGCTGTCTCTTTGCCTTTGCACAGGTCATCCCCTCATGTCTGGGAGTTAGTCTGTACCTGTTTCTCAAAATCATAGTTTTCTTCAAGGTTCAGTTCAAGTACCACCTTAGATGTAAATCCCTTCCCCTAAAAATCACCTTATATCCATTCTGTATATTCTTCAATATGCATAAGTTGTCTCCTCTGGCTAGACTGTAAGCACCTCGTGGCCAGCAACTGTTTCCATGTTTGTCTTTGTATCCCCAATGCCAAGTACAGTGTCTGACACATTACAAGAGCTCAATAAATGTTTGACCATTTATTGTTTAGTGAGTAAAAAAATAGTAAAATGACAGCAAATAAAATAAAGCAATACATTAAGAAACACATATGTTGATGAAGTATTTATATCAAGGAAGATATATCTAAAAAAAAATTCTACCAATAGTTACAGAATAGATGTCTGATAAAATACAGCTCTAATTTATATTATAAACAGTAAAAAGTACAGGAGTGAATTGATTTAAAAACAAAAGTTAGAATGATCAGTAATGGAAACCTAGTAGAACATTTCTACTAAGAATACACATTCTACTTCCAGGACAATATAAGCTCCTAGAAGGCAGGGTTTGCTGCATTTCTATATTCAAAATCTCAATGTCTTACCCATAAGAGGAGCCTGAAAAAATATTTATTAACTTGAGGAAGGATAAAAGCAGAGCTGTTGAAGCTCATCATTAATATTCTACATGGCTTTAGAAAAGCTTGCTATAGCATTAAGAAGATTGAGAAGAAAAGCTTAGGTAAAGAAAAGGTTTAAAACATTGTATTTGCTGATATAATTATATACTGATTATAAATAATTATATAAGAGATTCAACAAAAAATAAGAAAATAAATGTTTCAGCGAGATAGTAGGATATAAGGTCTCCATATAACATCCTTTGTATTTCTACAGTCTCTATTCTCTAAAATTTAAAAATGAATTTGTAGAAAAAGAAATGACAATAATGACAAAAATAAATCAATTTTTACACTCATGCATTCCTCTAATTAAAACTACAGAAAGCAACTATAAAAAGGTAGCTACAAAAGAACAGAAACAGAAACAGCAGGGAATAACTATAGAAATACTCAATGTCCATAACCATGTATACCTATATAAAGATTACAATATAACCCATTAATAGATACAGTGTAATACTATACAAGTAACAATGGGATTCTTCACAGAACTAGATAAAGTGAAAACAATTTATATAGAAAGAGCAAACAGATAAGAACTGCAAGAGGTGTTGGGGAGAAAAATGTGAGAAAGGATGAAATTTTAGGTCTCAGATGATATAGCAGAAAAACAACAAAGCAGCAACTATCAAAACTATCCAATCCTGGCTGAAAACTAGAAAAAAAGAGATCAATGCCATAAAATAGATAATCTGGAATTTGGCTGCAAAAAAACAGATTGCTATTTGGAAAAGATAAAGAATACAAAATATTGAGCAAGGCGATAGTTATTCAATAAAAAATGGTTGTGAAAAATGAATAGCAAGCAGTT
This sequence comes from Gymnobelideus leadbeateri, assembly GCA_011680675.1. Taxonomy (NCBI): domain Eukaryota; kingdom Metazoa; phylum Chordata; class Mammalia; order Diprotodontia; family Petauridae; genus Gymnobelideus; species Gymnobelideus leadbeateri. The sequence continues at coordinate 687,305 of WOXC01002239.1, forward strand.
TGAATACAAAAGGAATTAAAGCTACCTCTCACACTAGAGTAACAGTCTAAATTACAAGTAGATTAATGTTCTAAATGGAAAAAACAAACATAATGAAAAAAACTTAGAGAAAAAAACCTAATTTGAGATCAAGGAATACTGTTTCTCCTTCATGCCTACTATTTCTATATTCCTATTATTTCCCTTCAGATTCTTGGTCTTTTGACTATCCAAAAGTTTTATTATTGTCTAGTTCTATAAAGACAGCCTTTGGTAGTCTAATTGGTAGGTACTAAATCTGTAAATTCATGAAAGTAGTTATTAACATTTTTATGATACTGACATAATCCAACCATAATAGCACTTTTTGTGGTAGCAGGAACTGGAAAGAAAGTGAGTATCCACTTATTGGGGAATGGCTAAGCAAACTGTAGTCCATGCACATCATGGAAGGACCATGTTTTAAAAAACAACATTTAGGAATGCAGAGAAACATGAAAAGACCTGCATTAACTGATGCAGAATGAAGTATAGAGTCGGGAAATCAATTGACACAAAGATTACATCAATGTATACAAGAAGAACAAAGTGAAACTGGACACTGTATAATTACAACATAGTCCAGAAGAAGTGTTGACATGGATCTCTCTCTCTCTCTTTACTGGAGAAGAAGGAGAATAAGGGTGTGGAATGATGAACATGTGGCTGATATCTAAATTCATTATTCTTAATGTTTTTCTTTTTCTTTGTTAAAAGTCTCCTGGTGACTGTGATGTAACAACAAAAAACAACAATAAAACTTTTTTAACAGTAAGCTTCTTGAGGACAGAGACAATATCATTTTTGTCTGTCACCAGTACCCAGCACAATGTTCAGCATATAAATATTCATTCAAATGATGGCTCTCTGGACTACAAAGTGTGATGGACAGGGACATATTCAGAAATGAAAAAAAAAAAACCCCAACCCACCCATAAAAATGTAAAAAACACCACAAAACCTGTAAAAAAAAAATCCAAGTTGACTTGAATCAGTCCTAAATAACCAGCTAAGCTAGGCTGCTGCTTACCATAACACCTCTACCTGACTTTTACTCACTTACCTGGGCAATTCCATCTTAGAACTTCTCCCTCTTCCCTCCATGGTACTCTCCCTTGCTCTAGATGGTAAATCACATCTGGCTTGGAAACTGCAAGTCCTGCTCATTGGAAATGGGAAATTGGTGAGAAAGAAAAATCTCAAAATTCAATCCTAACACCTCTCTCTTCGAGGAAAAGGAAGCATAATAGGGAGATCCAGATCATTGTAAAAAGAACCTATATTTCATATTTATATTGTTTTCCTGGTTAATATATGGGAATGGGTCACATATTGGGTCTGGGCTCAGAAGGAACAGTTAAAATTGGACTCTTTTCAAGTTTTCAGGTATGTATGGTGGGTCTTTAAAGAAAAATCTTGGACCTGGGACAACAGGATCTTCTAAGATGAGCACTGGGTTTGTAGTCTGGATGAACTGGGTTCAGATCCCAGATTTATTAATGACTATTGTGTAACCTTGGGCAAATAACTTAACCCCTTTGAGTCTCAGTTGCCTCATGTGTATCATGATCACTAAGGTTTTGTCTTGCTCTAAATCTATGATTTTACGAACTTCGGGGGGAACACAAACAAGGAGATAGCAATAAAAAGCAAAGTATTTTCATCTGGGAATAGGTAGCAGAAATGCTGTCTCTTATGCCACAAAACCAGCAGTAATCTCTGGTCTGTGTATGCCTGGTAATAAGTGCTAAATAAATACTCTAGACACCCCATATAGAGTTTGATATATATCTTATCTATATATATATATATATATAGATATATATAGATATAGATATAGATATAGATATAGATATATAAGAGTTTCCAGTGGACTGATTTTGATTTACAGGAGAAATCTGTCCTTACCTAAGCAGACCAGGTTAGTATAATTCTCCTGCATCACATCTCTGTACAACTCCTTCTGAGAAGGGTCCAGGTGATCCCATTCCTCCTGGGTGAAGTCGACAGCCACATCCTTGAATGTCACTGACTCCTGAAATACCAAATATATTTGTGCCAAACCAGGCACCATCCCTCCCATGACCTGGGAGAAGTAAAAGGATCAGGAACCATGGAGCAGTTAGTTCTCAGTGTTTAATCTTCAGAATGTTTTAAGTCAAATGTCTATAGAATGTTTTAAGTCAAATGTCTATAGAATATATTATGCACTGTGTCTCAGCTTGTAATGGATTCTGAATCATGTGACAACACAATACTAACAGTTTGCATTTTTCATTATTTCTTTTTGGCTTACAAAGTAATTTTGGGGCAGGTCATCAATAAACATTTCTGGATCTTAGAGCGTGTGAGGGGGAGTGAGATATAACACCACAGACAGGAAGGGGCCAGGTTGTGAAGGACTTTAAAGTGAAAATAACTAGGAACATACAAGCTATATGCAGTATAGACTAGAGATAGTAACCTTAGAGGGAATTCTAAACAGAAGATATTATATTTGATTCTGTAGGTAGTAGGAAGCTGCTGAAGCTCACTGAATGAGCTCTAATGGTGACATGGTCAAACCTGGGATTTAAGAAAATCATCTTGGCAGGTGAATGAAGGATGGATTATAGCAGAAAGAGACATGAGGCAAGGAAACAACTTATACTACTGCAATAGTCTCGGTAAAGGGTAATATCCTGAAGTGGATTGTGGATTTGTGAGTGGAGGGAAGGGGGCATGCATATGGAGGAGACACTGTGAAGGCAGAAACAAGATTTTATAATAGATTAGCTACGTGGGATAACTGAGAAGTTTCAAACCTTATAGGCTGAGAGGATGCAGGTGCCCTCAACAGTAACAGGGAGGGAGAGAAGAGAGGAAGGCTGGGGTAGGGATGATGAGTTCTTTTTTTGAACGTGTTGAGTTTGAGATGCCTATGGGACACCTAGTAGGAGCTAAGAGACAGCTTGTGATATGAGACTGAAGCTCAGAAGAAAGACTAACACTGGATATATAGACCTGGGAATCATCAGCAGAGAGATAATAATTGTGATTACTAAACCCATGAGAGAAGATGAGCTCACCAAGTGAGATAATATCAAGGACAAATAGAAGAGGGCCCAGGACAGAGCCTCAGAGGACAATCATGGTTAGTGGGTATGACCTGGATGAAGATCCAGCAAAAGAGACTGAGCAGTGATCACATAGGAAGGAGAACCAAGAGACAGCAGTATCATAGAAACCTACAAAGTTGAGAGTATCCAGGAAAAAGTTGGCAAAGGTTAGCATCCAAGGCTATAGAGGTCAATAAGGATAAGAACTGGGAAAAGGCCATCAGAATCAGCAATTAAGAAACCATTAAAAAGTTGATAGGATGACTGAGGACACAATTTACTGAAGATATGAAGTGCACATGTTGAGGGCTTGCCAGTCTGGGAGAAAGAATAGAAAGTAGCAGATGATGTCAGGGAATTCTGAAGAGAAAAGAAGAATTCATTTCCTGTTTTCTCAGTAATATTAAGTTCCTCAACAGGAATTTTGGGAGTAAAGTGTGGGAAACTTGAAGAGGGAACACAAGGTGTTGAACAGCTTCTGTGAGGAATGAAATAAGACAATCAGGGAGGAATAAAAAGACTGCTTTGCTGTAGTGAGGCCCAGCTGAGGTTCAGATAATTTGAAATCACAATGTACCCAGTCAGAACTATGCTAAGAATATCTAGCTTTGTTCAGTGACTAGTGAACAGAAGAGAAAAAGGCTGATGGTAGGAATAATCAAGGACTGAGGTTTGATAGGATAAGGGGGAAATTTCCTTTCCTCTCACTTTCTTCTTAAGTCTCTGTAATCTGGCTTTCAAACTCATCATTCAGCTTAAATGGCTTTCTCCAAAGTTACCAGTAGTTTTTTAATTGCCAAATCCAATAGCCCTTTCCCAAATGTCATTCTTGACCTCTTGGCAGCCTGTCAATCACTCTCTTCTCTTTGGTACTCTCCTCCCTAGGTTTTCAAGACAGTGTTCTACCCTGGTTCTCTTCCTACCTATTTCTTTTTTTTTTTTTTTTAAAGCAATTGGGGTTAAGTAACTTGCTCAAGGTTACACGGCTAGTCATTATTTGTGTGTGGGTGCTCATTTTCTGAGGCCGCATTCGATCTCGGGTCATCCCAACTCCAAGGCCGGCGCTCTTACTCACTGCGCCATCTAGCCGCCCCTGCCTACCTATTTCTTTTGTCTCCTTTTCAGCATTTTCATCCTGGTCATATCTGCAGCCCATAGGTATCCCCAAGACTCGGCCCTTTGCTCTTTTCCATCTATACCAGAGATCAGAAAACTATGGCTGAGGGTGAAATCCTATTTCTATGGAGTAGGTGAGCTAAGAATTATTTTTATATTTTTAAATATCATAAAACGTTTAAAAATGTAAAAACTATCTCTAAGTTGCAGATCATACAAAAACAGGTGTATGACCCCCTCCTCCTCCTCACCTGTTTTGTATTACTTTGCTTGGTGATCTCATCAGCTTCCATAGATTTGAGGATCTTCTCTATACAGAAGATCTAAGATCTATTTATATAGCCCTAACCTCCTTCCAGATCCCTAGTCTTGCATCTCCAATTGTCCTCTGAAGACCTCAAAGTGAATATCCTGTAAACATGTTAAACTCAACATAAGCAAAACAAGTTGAACTTTTTTCCCCAATCCCCTTTCCTTTCTTATTGCTGTCCAGTCTCCCACCACCCTCCCAATCATCCAGTACTGAAACCTGGACATTACTCTCAACTCTTCACTCTCATCCCCACCCCTACCCACTTGCACTCAGTTGCCAAGTTCTGTCATTTCCACCTCAGCAGCATCTCTTGTGTACATTCTTGTCTATCCTTGGATACTGCCACCACCTTGTTGCTGGCCCTCATGATCTCATGCCTGGACCATTTCTGCTGATCAGTCTACCCGCCTCATGTTCCTCCCCACCCCAATCCACTCTCTACTCAGCAATCAAACGATCTTCCTGAAGTACAGGCTGACCATGACACATACACACCCCCACATTCAATCCAGGAGCAAATATCAAGTCCTGTTTGACTTTCAGAGCCCTCCATCACCTGGCTCCTTCCTCACTTTCGAGCCTTTCGACCCATCACTCAGCGTCACACACTTGTAGATCAACCAGCACTGAACTTCTTTCTGTTCCTCAAATACAACAACACCTCACAACCAGGCATTTTCTCTGGCTCTTCCCTATGTTCTCCTTCCCTTCACATCTCAGTTAAAGTCCCAATTTCAGCAAGAAGTCTTTTCCAGTCCTCCTTAATCTTAGTGCCTTCCCTTTGAGACTGTCTCCAACCTATCCTCCTACACTGTGGTTTGCATGTTGTCTCCCCCATTTTGTGAGCTCCCTGAAAATGAGGGCTCCTTTTCTCTTTTTTTTTTTTTGGTATCCGAAGCACTTAGCACAGTGGCCGGTAAGCTGCAGGTGCTTAATAAATGCTTGCTGCCTCAGTGAGTGCAGAGTTGGCATGGCTAACTACTGGGCTGAGGCTGAACAGGGACAAAGTAAGGGATGAGAGAAAAGTGCTGAGAAGGGGGAGAGATGGAGGTCTGCCTGAACTGAGAACAGGCACAGGAAAGGACAGCACAGGGCAAGGGACAGTGATGGGAGGTCACCATCTGACAAAGTTACAGGAGGATGCCTGATTAGGGAAGCAGAATATGTGGGTTAAGAGTGGGCACCCACCCCTATGCCTGTGAACTGAGCAAGACACGCTTCATGAATGATGTTGAGGAAAGGAGTTTGAGGGGGCACTGACCAGGTCAATCTGGGCTCACCACTAGCTGTGTGACCTTGGCCAAGTCACTGAACCTCTCTGTGCCTCAGTTTCCTCAACTGTGAAATGATGGGATTGGCCTAGAGGGGACTCTGATGGTCCCTTCCAGCTCTGAGGAGGAGAGAAGAGCAGAGAGAAGGGAGGGGAAAGACCAGGAGAGTGAGGAGTGACAAGGAGGTCTGGTGGAGTAAGAGGATGAGATGGAAGGGGAGATCAAAAAAGGAGGGAGGGGAAGGGGGAGAAAAAGGGGGGAGGCGGATGGGGGAGGGAAGAAGGAGAAAGAAGACGGGCGGGTGGGGGAGGGGGGAGGGGAGAAAGTAACGGAGAGAGGGGAGGGGGAGAAGAGAGAGGGGTGAAGTGGGAACAGGAAATAATGGGACTGAAGGAAGGGAGAAGGAAAAAAACATGGTGATGCGAGAGGGGAAACTCCCACTTTCAAAAATGGAGGTGAGCGAAGGGGAAGGGCAGGGAGGACACGAGGAGATTCAGGCCGGAACCGGACGCACGCGGGCCGCTAACCTCCGAGCTCAGGCGCGGCTTCGTCCCCATCCTCCTCTGCGTCTCCCCGAGCTCAGAGGCGACCCGGAGAACCCAAAAAACAGCACGAGGAACGGTAGGAGGAAGCGGAAATCACGTGAGAGGGCGCCTTCCTCCCTCCATCCTTACAGGTCCCTCCCGCCTGCCGTTTATTGCCATGGCAACCACTCCAGCGCCGGGGTAATAACTCCTCTACTTCCGCCCCGCTGGCAAGGCCTCCTGGGAAATGTAGTTCCGAAGCTCGGGCAGGATTTTGGATTTTGTGTAGAGACACCCCCCTCCCCCCACCCCCCCCACCCCCCCGGAGGCCTCTGAGGCTTTTTGAGAGGAGGGTCCCTGTACTTTCAGGCTGCACTCAGGCCCTAACAGACGCCCTCCCTCCCTAAAGTCCTGTCTCATCCAAGTACCCACTTGGACTCCCAGCGCCTGCTTGGAGGGGGCGTGGGGTAAAGGGGGATCCCTTCTGTTGGGGACCTGCTCCTAAACCATGACGTTGCTCCAGGCTCTGACCATTTTCTTCCCCACAGAAGAAACCCCAGTTCCCTAAAAGCCCTTCAGCCATGCATCTGCACCATCTAAAAGGCTGATGGATTCCTCATCTAGGAAATACTGGACCTATGCAGTTGGTTTACAGCCTCCACCAACCCCAGCCCCAAACATTGATAAACGGCCTGTGCCGGGCACTATTCTAAGTGCTGGGGGCTACAGAGGAAAACCAAAAGCAGAGCTTGCATTCTAAAGAGAGAAATGAGGTCTGTAGATGCACACACACAGCATGGGGCCCGAACCCCAGGGGACGGCAGGTGCAAATGAGGAAGGAAACCAGCTGAGTCTTCAAAGGAAGCCACAGATTCCCGGCACTGAGAAACTATGCATGGAGAAGATGGTGGAGTGAGCCAGTGGGGCTGAGCCAGGGGTGCGTGGGGACTTGGGGAGGGCTGGTCCTTCTGGTGTGAGCCCTTTGGACTCTACCTGTCGCCCCGCTCTCACCTGTGGCCCCCAGGAGCTGTAGCAGAGCCAGCAGCCAGAAAAACCATTTTAGTTAGGGAGATTAGGGTTAGGAGGGTGTCTACGCTAAGCACCTTCCCGGTGGAATGGGCAGATGAGCACGGTTTGCTTCAAAGGCCATGAAAGCGGCTGAAGCTGATGTCATGGAGCGTTTAGGGCTTGGTCTGACCTCAGAGAAGACAAGGTCAGCTACAGCATCCTGGCAATTGCCCCTGGTCTTGACTTTTATCTTTCCATTGGACTGTGCTGACTACAAGAGGGAGTGAGATTGATGACTTTGCAGCTCTGCCTCACTTAAATCTGAAACACTCAAAGGTCAAGACATCACTGGAGATGCCAGCGGTCCTCTTTGAAAAGGAAAGACGGACAGCCAACAACAGCAACGGCTGGATCAAAGCAGACTTGGGGGATGGAGGTGGAGAGAAAGTTAGAAGGTAAGAAGAATGGAAAATAAGAAGGAATCCGGTTGTAAAGGGCTTTAATGCTGAGCAGAGAAATTTATACTTAATTCCAGAGCTAATTGGGGCGGCTAGGTGGCACAGTAGACAGAGTGCCAGGTCTAGAGTCAGGAAGACTCATCTTTGTGAGTTCAAATCCAGCCTCCCACACTTTCTAGCTACGTGACCTTGGGCAAGTCACTTAACCCTGTTTGTCTCAGTTACCTCATATGTAAAATGAACTGCAGAAAATATTGGCGGGGCGGCTAGGTGGCGCAGTGAGTAAGAGCGCGGGCCCCGGAGTTGGGATGACCCGAGATCAAATCCGGCCTCAGAAAATGAGCACCCACACATAAATAATGACTAGCTGTGTAACCTTGAGCAAGTTACTTAACCCCAATTGCTTTAAAAAAAAGAAAGAAAGAAAGAAAGAAAGAAAATATTGGCAAATTCATGATCTTTGCCAAGAAAACCCCAATGAGATCATAAAGAGTGGGGCATGACTGAAAAATGAATGAAATAGCTAAGAGAATAATAATAGGGAACCCTTGGAGTTTACTGAGCCTGGAGGTGACATTGTCAAAGCAGTGCTTTAGGAAAATCATTTTGCCAGCCATATATAAGATAAATTGGATTGGGAAGAGAGTTGAGGCAGGGAGACCAATTAGGAACCAATTGTGAGAGTCCAGAGAAAAGAGGTTTTTAAGGGCCTAAACTAGGGAGCTGGCTGTGTGAGTAGAAATAAGGGGACCTGTAGGAGAGAATTTTGAAGAGAGAAATGACAAGGTTTGGCAAATACTTGGATATGTGGGTCAAGTGAGAGAAAGGAATAAAAGATATTGAGATTGTGAACATGGGTGACTGGAAGGGTGGTGGTTTCTAGGACAGTAACTGGGAAGTTCAGAAGAAGAGGACTTTATTTGGAAGGCAAAGTTGGATTCTTACATACCCTTTGATCCAGTAATACCACTGCTAGGTTTGTTTCCCAAGATGATTAGGGGATAAAGAAAAGAACCTATGTGTTCTAAGATGTTTGTAGCAGCTCTCAGTGGTGGCAAAGAACTAGAAATTGAGGGGATGCCTGTTAATTGGGGAATGGCTGAACAAATTGTGGTATATGGTTGTACTTGAAGATACTGTCCTATAAGAAATGATGAGCTTAATAATCTTAGAAAAACATGGATAGACTTGTACAAAATAGTGAAGAGTGAAATGAAAGGAACCAGGAGAATGCTGCATATAGAAACAGTGATACTGTTTTAATAACAACTTTGAGTGACTAAGTCATTTTGATTATTATAAATATCCAAATTAACTACGAATGAAGGAAGGAAGACATTATCTGTATCCAGAGAAAGAACTGATAAAAAGAAGTATGTATAGAGTAATTTTATAGACGTAGATGTAGATGTATACATGTGATTTTATATACATATACACATACATGTACATATACATACACACATATATTTGTGTCTTTTGGTAGCCATATCTCGGGCAGGGAGGAGAAAGAGGAAAAAAAAAGAAAGTTACATCACAACTTTATTATATATTTAAAAAGAGTAGTAAGTTGTGTACATAAAAATTTACAGTTTCATGTACAATCATCTTTTTTTCTATTCTGCTATGTTATGGAAATGCTTATTTTATTTCTTAAGTTCAGAACAAAATAAATTAAACTAAAAAAATAAATTTTTCTTGATATCTTTGTTTTTATATTCACTAAGTTTCCCTCTGTCTCCTTCCCATTTCCTTCTACTTAGGGCACTTCCCAGAAACACTGTGCAAGGGTCAGGAACCAAAAAGTCTTCCTCTGAACATGAACTTTTCTGGTCAGTAACTAGATTCAAGTCTAGGGACAAGAGGAGTCTGAGGCTTGCACTCTGGAGTAAAAGTGAGATTGACCTTTTTAGGATTGCCAGCTATTCCATGTCTTTGTAATGGGCATACCCAGGATCGCCACACAGGAGACAGTAGAGGGGAAAGGTAAGCCTCTTTTTCCTTTTTACTTTTCCCTGAACAAAGTATAAAATTCCCTGGACAAGGTGAATTCTCTGAGAAGTTGTGAGATCACTTAGATCTGTGTACATGTTGTCCCTTTGACTTACACCTTTGTTCTGGGTCTCTGAGACCTGTTATTTTGGAAATCACCAGACAATGGATCTGTCACATTGGCATTGATAATGAAGTCTATGGCTACAGAGTTACAAAGCAATGAGGACCACTGATGTGAACACTAACTTGATGAGGCTTACACATTTAAGCTGGCCCTTGACTTAGCATTTAAAAGGACACAGAGACCTTGGGCAAGTCACTTAACCCCAATTGCCTTGCCTTCCCCCGCTCCAAAAAAGCAAAAAAAAAATTAAAATAAAAAAAATAAATAAAAGGACACAGAGAATTTGGAGAAGGCAGAATTACACAAGGAGAAAAGACAGAGAGACACAGAGCTACTAGGGAGGGTGGCCTAGAGGGCTGAGAAGCCGTTGCAGAAGCACACCAGGAAAGGAGATAAATGCCCACTTATCAGAGGTGGAGGCACAGGGCCAGGCTAGGGCACAGCAGAAGCCTGTAAGAGTTCCCTTGGACGAAACCTGTGTATCCTCGAAGCTTTCCAGGAAACGAGGAACCTGAAGCATTAACAATCTGGACTTATCTCTTCAATGAACAAAAATTGATAATAGGGAGTTTATACCTATCAGTCAATCAATTAACATTTATTAAATATCTACTACAGCCAGGCACTGTGCTAAGTGATACTCCCAACATGTATGGAGATTATAAGAGAGTATTTATTTGCCTCTTCTGACTTCAAGACATCTGGCCCTGATAGAGGGCAACTATGTGGCAGTATGGTATGCTAGGTCTGGAGTCAGGAAGACCTGAGTTCAAATGTAGCCTCAGACACTTACTAGCTCTGTGCCCCTGGGAAAGTCACTTAACCCTGTTTGCCTCAGTTTCCTCATCTGTAAAATGAACTGGAGAAGAAAATGGCAAATCACTGCAGTATCTTTGCCAAGAAAACCCCAAATGGGGTCACAGAGAGTCAGACACAACTGAAAAAAAGACTGAACAACAACAATGTGGATATGTTTACTTACATTTTAGCAAAACATTTTGTAAAGTATCTCATGCTATTTTTGTGGAAAAGAGAAAGAGATATGGATTAGATCAATATTGAATTGGGGCTTGCTCCTCAGCATTCAGAGCTATGTAAGCTCTGGATTGGGGGGTGTTGAGGTAGAGGGTAGGTATGTTTGTAAGGTAGGTAGCCTGTTTGTATGGAGAATGCCCTCTGGTGGCCAAAGGCTTATTGCACTCTGTAGATGGTTATTTAATTAATTAATATGACAGCAATTAATATGACAGCTTCTTTCCTGTGGGAAGAAGCAGGGTAGATGGTTATTTAATTAATTAATATGACAGCAATTAATATGACAGCTTCTTTCCTGTGGGAAGAAGCAGGGAAATCAGCTGGATATAAATTGTTAATTGTTTCTGCAGCGTCACCAAAGTATACACCTGTCCTCATGACCCATCCACACAGAACATGGGTCTTAAATCCATTGTCTTGAGAGCCAACAAAGAGCCGACAAAGAGCCGGCAAAGAAAGGAAACAAGCTTTACGCTTATCTCATTGGATCCTGCAACAAACCTAGGAGGCAAGTGCTACGATGATCCTCATTTTACAATTAAGGAAATTGAGACAAACAGAGGCTAAGTGACTTGCCCAGGGTCACACAGCTGGTAAATATCTGAGGTCAGATTTGAATCTAAGTCTTTCTGACTCTAAGCCCAGTGCTTGGTCCACTGTGCCACCTTGCTGTCAACATAGGTGACAAACTTAGCCAGGGACTAAGTGAAGAGACTTCTGAATTTGTTGCAGTAATCGGCAAGAAATAAGGAGAAATTTTCCTTCTATTACCACCTATATCTTAGCAGCTGTTAATGTGGGATTTCAAGCAGAAAGTCTGGTTTTGGCTGGACTTTGTATTGACAATTGACCACTGAATGAGAGCCTGTTATGCTGTTCCCAAATCATACAATAGAAGGATAAATACATTGGTTGTACTGCCAAGGAAGGAAAAAAATAGATGGAAGGTTTATTGTGTGCATAATGGCAAAATGACTATTTAGTGGCCTGCTGGGGTGTGAGCATAGTTGTGTATGATTTAACAAGGGTTTGATATTTCCTCCCTCACCACATGCCTTGTGATAACATGGTACAATGAAGAGTGGTGAGAACTTGCTTCCAAATTCCAGCTCAGCCACTCACTACCCATATATATAACTAACCATAGTATATCCAACAGCTAGGTGGTATACCTTACTCCCCTCCACCCACTCTACTTTCCATCAACTCTGGCCCACTGGCATTTCCTCAAACATGACTCTGCCATCTCCTGTCTTTGTACTAGATGACCACAGGTCTGGGATGCTCTGATCCCACACCTCTGCCTCTTGGTATAAATGGTGGTCTAGCATATATATGCCCTCTGGTCCCAACTCTCTCAAGGGTGAGGCTATATCTCAAGATTAGGGTGCTTCATTATCTTAAGAGGATCTTTTTTCTCTTGCAATTATCTTGAGTTAATAGTCTCTGTCGCCCCATTTGTTAGGGGTCCAGTTGTGTACTCCCCATTTGTTAGAAGTAGAAATGACAAGATTTGGCAACTGATTGGATATGTGGGTCAAGTAAGAGAAAGTAATCAAGAATGTTATTGAAATTGTGAACATGGGGACTGGAAGGGTTGTGGTGCCCATGACATTAATTGGGAAGTCCAGAAGAGGAGGATTTTAACTGGAACCAGTGACTAGCCCCCACTTCTATTAAACAACCTAACATTAAATTTTACAACAGGCTATTTTTAATTCAAAGGTATAGCAAGAACAAACATTTCTCCTCCCAAACTTTGGGGGCATGCTCCTCCCTATATCACCTGTATAGGGGAGTAGGCTCAAATTAGCGAAGTTCCTAGCATTGGTTTCACTGATTTTACATCCAAAGGCAGCATCACTCTCTGGATGAATCCTCATCTTTCCTGCTTCCAGTAGGTGAGGAATTCAAGGGTTCTTAGAAAGGTCACTCCTTGTTCATTGAAGCGTTAATACTGAGATGGCTGTAAGACCAAGCCTAGACTAGAGCTCTTGGATTCCTATGCTTTGTTCACCCAGTCTTACTTCTAAAATTTGGAGACTCGACTCCCTTCACTTAATGCCATGAGGGAAGATGTCATGCTTCTTTAGAAGGGAATGAGGTAAAGAGGAGTCTAGCACTGACTTAGGTTTTTTTTGAAGACACCGAACTGTACCAGCTACATAGTGAAACGTGATTAGCCAATCTGAACCATTACAGAATGCCTATTCACACTTCATAGTGTCTCCAAGGCACTTCTCTTAAGAACCAGGCTCTACCCTGTGGAGGACTGGAGCCAAACAGAGCAGGCTGGAGACAGGAGAGTCAGGAATCAAGCAGAAGTTTAATTTCAAAGTGAGGAAAATGACTTGCAAACAGGGAGGGAAATTAGACACACTTGCTGGGGCCCTGCTCCTACTGGGGGGACCTGAGGCAGTGTGGAGAGATCTCAATACTTATACCAATGGCTACACAGTGAGCTGTAGCCCTGACAAGGAGGGGGTAACAGCAACAGTGAGACAAGTTTAATTCATAGCAGGGCTTCATGACTGGAACATGAGTACTTGTCCGAGTTTGTCCAGTGCTTGTCAGAGCCCAGAGAACACCTGGTGCTGGTCAAAGCAATACAATATGTGATTTTGCCAGAGGGTGAGGTCATCCAGAGTGTGAGCACAAAGGATTATTGTTATGCCAGGCTCAGGGCACAGCTTGCTCTGAAAAACAGTGTCTCCTAATGTCTTGACATATGACTATCCTAGAATACATTTTTCCAGGATACCCATGCAGGGGAGTTGTGTCAGCTGAGCAAACTGATGGGGTCAGCTCATATGCCAGACCCCCATTACATTCCTTCATTTCCCTGACCTCCTTTATGACTCAGCTCAAATCCCACTTTAGGAGGTCTTTCCCGGTCCCCCTCAGAGTACCTTCCATCTACTCTGTATGTAATTGGTGTTTATGCAGTTGTATATATGCTATCTCCCCCTTTGGAATATAAGTGCCTTAAGGGCAAGGACTATGTTTTTTGTCTTTATTTGTATCTACAGTGCTTGGTATAGTGCTGGTACATAGTAAGTGTGTGACCTTAAGGAAATTATGGAGGAATTCTTGTCCCTAAAAGGATTAAAGTTCCTTCTGGCTTTAAACCAATGATTCAGTGATGCAGATGAGTTAGTACCCTTTGCTTTAGGCAGCAGCTCGAATCTAAAGAAGTTCCTTTTTCTCAAAGTTTATTGTACCTTAGGGAAGCTCAGCTAACCTCTTGTGTAAAACATTGCACCAATTCCCAGGGGGACAGCCTCTTTGGAGGAAGAGCCTCATTTTAAGAGACAAATTTAATTATGCACGAAATCAGAATTAAGCATTTGTTAGGCAACTGCTATCGATTCCAATGGACTTAGTTACCCAGGAGACTTGGTTCCTGGGTCCCATCTCTGTCACTCTGTTTCTGTGTGATCTTGGGCAAATTTCTTGCCACTCTGAGCCTTGGTTTCTTCCTCTAGAAAATGAAGGGATTGGACTAGATGAACTCTAAGATACTTTTCAGTTATGACATTCAATGCATCTATAAACTTTTCATCTCTGAGAGCCATTGCATCTGGGGCAAAGCAACCCCCCTAAGCAACCTGCAGATTGGCGAGGGCAGCAGGAATTGAGAAAGCTGGCACAGAAGGAGGATCTGGGCTGGAGTCCCTTGGGAGATATTTTTACAAAGCTGCAGTTCCAGAAATGGCCGCGCCCTAGGGAGGGCAGCAGCCACCCATCAACTGGCAGAGAAGCAAGTGAAGGGCTTCTTTCTGGCTGTGTGTAATGGGAGCATCTTCGTGGGGGGTCTCTAACTGCAGGAGGCCCCTGCTCTGTTCCCCCCCCCCCGTGCAGAAACTGTCAAATTATTCATTTCCCAGAATACAGTGTGAGATTAATTTTAGACAAGGGCCAAGGCAGTTTTCTTTATGCTTGCTCCCTCTGCCTGCCTGAGCCCAGGAGCTAGGCCTCCGTTCTTGGCTAGGATAGAACAGTTTGTCTGCTGTGCTATGCTGTGCTGTGCCCCTTCCCTGTGCAGTGGATTGCTGAAAGCCTAGTAGTCCTGAAGCCCTGGCCACTCACCTTTCACACACATTCCTATTCCTACTTTGGAAATAGTCTTTCCAAACTTCCCTCTAATGCAGAAGGAAATAAAATAAGAGAACGTCAGGGTCGAAAGTCACTCTGAGAAGGAGGAAGGGGAAGAAATCACTGCATATTTATTTTGTACATATATAATATACACTGTGTAGTCAGATATGTTTATATGTGATATATGTGGTTTATAATGCCACAGTGTGTGTATGTATGCATGTATGTATATTGCCTCTAGGTGGCACAGTAATAAGGGTACTGAGGTTGGAGTCAGGAAGTCCTGAGTTCAAATCCAATCTCAGACACTTACTAGCTGTGTGACCCTGGATAAATAATTTCACCTCTATTTGCCTCAGCTTCCTCACCTTTAAAATAAGGATAATAATAGTACCTCTCTCCCAGGGCTGTTGAAAGGGTCAAATGAAATAAGGTGCTTAGCATAGAGTCTGGCACATAGTAGGCACTATGTTAAAGGTTAGCTATTATGTACTGTGTGTGTGTGTGTGTGTGTGTGTGTGTTTTATGATTATATGCAAACTTACACTTGCTTGTCTGTGATCATATTGTACGTAATTTTCTGAGGACAGAGACTGTACCCCTTTGGTATTTGTATCTGGAGCACAGAGCCTGGCACATAGTAGGTGCTTCTTGATTTGTGGCCTCTGTGTCTTTGTTTTTGCAGTGCCCTACACCTAGGATGCCTTTTACCTTAGCTCTGCCACCTGAGATTCTTTCCAATTTCAAGGCCCAGCCCAAATGCCATATCCTACCTAAAGTCTTCCCTGATTTCTCCAAACAGTTGGAGAATACTCTAAATTCTCCTAGAACTTATTTTGTATGTCTCTAGTGTACTTATATATTTGTCCTATGGTAATCTGTGGATATGCAGTTTTTCTTCTACTAGCCCGTAAGCTCCACAAGGTCAGAAACCACATAGCTTATGTATTGATGTAGCCAGGGATTCTGATTCACTCAGGCTGATTTTCCTGAGGGCAGGGGAAGGGATTTGAAATCCTAACTGGGAATCCTGGTAGTTGCATTCCTGTGGGCACAGTGTCCCCTCCTGGCATAGATCAGGTCTTTCTTGAGGACTGGGAATGGAGGCAGAATTCCACTGAATTAGGAGCTTTTGAGTAACTCCAGAAAAAAGCAGGGAATATGGACATGGTGAGAAGTGAGTGTTCTTGTACCCTTCCCCCTCTTCCATACTCCCCTAATACCTTGTGGGATACCACCATCCTCTTAGTCACTCATGTCCAGAACCTTGACTCCTCATTCTCTCAACCCCCCATATCTAATTTATTGCCCAGTCTTGCCTATTCTACCTTCATTGATTTTTCTGCATGTGCCCTCTTTTGTCCTGTGACACTGCCACTACCCTATGAGGTACAGACCCCTATCATCTCATTAATAGACCATTGCAATAGCCTTCTTTTATCTTCAGTTGGTCCCTGCACCTAAAGTCTCTCCTCACTTTAGTTTGCCCTCCCCTTGGCTATCAGAAGGATCTTCCTAAGGCAAGGTCAAACCATCTCCAGTGGCTTTCCATCACTTCTGTGATCAAATCTATAGAATTATCTATCTGGCTTTTAAAATGCTTCAAAACCTGCCTCCTTCCTACCTTTCCAGTCCTTTTACACCTTACTTACTTCCATGTATTCTATGATCCAGCTCCTGGCTGTTTCACATACAAGACTCTCCACTTCCTGACTCCCTGTATTTTCACTGACTGTCCTTTATACATAGAATTCTCTTCCTCTTCATCCCTCCTTCCTGGCTTCCTTTGGATCCTAAAATCCCATTTTCTGCAAGAAGACTTGTTTGTACATAGTTGTTTGTATGTTGTTTCCTCAATTAGAATGTAGAAGCTCCTCAAGGGAAGGGGCTGTTTTTGTGTTTCTTTATATCCTTAGGGCTTGCCACAGTGTCTGGCATATAGTAGGCACTTAATAAATGATTGTTGACTTAATTTGAGTAGGCACAGCAGAGGCAACTCCATCAAGTGTTTTGCAGTGTGGACCCCAGTACCAGGAACTTTTCAGTAAGCAATGCCTCCACTCAGTGGAACAAAGAATTTGGACTGAAGGTGCCCACTGCAATGACCCCTTTAAAACTGAGGAACAGCTATGAAAAGTTTTAGTCCTCTCTCCCAATTGTCTCTATTTATTTCCTGATGCTAGAAGGCACTTTAGATGAGTTTTCTCAGTAGTCACATTAAAAAACCCTGTGATTAAGCCTAATAGTTTTTGCACTAAATACCTGTATATTTATTCTATACCAGGGAAGGGCAATGGAGGACAACAGTGTATAGCTGGAAATTAATGGAATTTCATCAAGCCAGAGGTCTAGATCTCTGTTCAAAATATTTCCACCACCCATCTTAACTAAATGTTCTATGAGAAGTATGGTGAGAGGATCTTATAGTGATGATTTTTATTAAAAACTTTTGTTAATAAGCTCCTAAAACAGGAGAAAGAGAGAATAGGAGGAAGGGAGAAAGAGACACAGAGACAGACAGACAGAAGCAGAGACAGAGAGAGATAGACACAGAGATGGTCAGAGACAGAGAGAAAGGAACTAGGACAATTCATCCTTCATCCCTAAGGTATGTTGCAACTAAAGCCAGGTGTCTTAGTACCTTTTCCTTTTTCAGGAGAGGGATGAGCTAAAAGTGAAGACAAAAGGGAAGGTCACTCTTTTTGGTTTCCAAGGGAAGACTATGGGAAGAGAAATGTACAGTTTATTAAGAATTAGATCTTTTTCTTTACATGTAAAAAAGAATGAATGCCCAGATAAACTTGTTTTACAGCACACTTGGTGGTTACAACAGGATACCTGCTGGATACGTTTGTAGCCCTTCCTACCCTCCCAGTGCCTTACACAGGGCTTTACACACAGTAGGTACTTAACTATTTGTTGAACAGATGAATAGTTTGATAAGTTAATTAGTAAATAGAACAGTGACTGAATATAGTTCTTTTTTATGCTCCCAAGATCCTGGGAATCAATACTCTACAGGGAGACTTTTTAGGGAGACCAGTAGTACCCTGGAAAATGGCGTACTATAGGTTCCACATAAAGGTGTTGGGGCTCTTAGACTTCTGCAGTTTGAGGGGTGGACATCTGGGGATGGACACAAAGTAAATAGAGTAGGAATGAGAAGTTTTTGTTGTTTTTTTTTTAATAAAAAATAATTCCTTTTCTAAATGAACTTTACAAATGAAACCAGACATAAACCCTATAGCATTTGGCAGTGCATTCTGAGGTCCCTCAGAAGTACAAGGTAGACTCCACTAAATATTAATAAATAAATAGGCATTTGTAACAGGACAGCTCAAACTTCATATTTAAACTATATTAAGCACAGCATCATAAGCACTTAAGCACGAGCACAAGAGACAAAACACCAGATTTTGCAGATGATTCCTGTTTTCAGTGTGTATTATTACCTCCTAATGGGAGCTTTCGGTTGATAGATCACATCTAGATGGCAGCTTTTTTTTGGTGGGGGAAGGAGGGGTGTTTTGGCCCTGTGAGATCTTCAATATAGGCAACTCCCAGTGTGGAAACCTCATTGCATTGATGCAGATCAGCAAATTGTTTTCTGGGACACTGAAAAGTTAAGTGATTTGCGCAGTTTCACACACCCAATATTTACCAGAGCCTAGACCTGAACCTAGGTTTTCCTGACTGCCAGGCTATTCTGCACCTTGATAAAAAAAAAAAAAAACTCTAGGAAAAATCATAGATTTAGAGCCATAAAGAATTTTGGAGACCATCTAGTTTAATCTTACAGATGAGGAAACTGACGCTAAGAGAAGTTAGATGGTGTAATGAATGGAGGGCCAGACTTTAAGACAAGAAGACCTGAATTCAGATCCCACTTCAGCCAGTTACTGCCAGTGTGATCTTGGTTCAGTCCCCTCTCTAAGCCCTAGCATCTACCTTGCAGGATTGTTTTTTAAGGATCTCATGAGATAACATATAAATTGCTTTGTAGACCTTAAAGTACTATATAAACAGTAGCTAACTATTAAGAAAAAGAATCTGGATTTGAATCAAGGTCCTCTGACTCGAAATTCAGCCACTCTCTGTATCACTGTTACATGCAGTCATTGCTTTACTGGAATGATGGACTTAGATTTGAATCTGGGTTCTACTGATTATTATCTGTGTGACTTTGGACAAGTCATTTTACCAGTCCAGGCCTCAGTTTCCTCATCTGTCAAATGATGGGATTGGATTAGATGACCAAGGTCCCTTTCAGCTCTAAATCTACAAACCTGTTTCTTTGCGTGAGGCTATTTCTCAGCTCCAGGCTCTGGCTGTCCCCCAGGCCTGGAATGCTCTCCCTTCTCACCTCTGCCTCCTGGCTTCCCTGGCTTGCTTGTAAAGCTCCAGCTAAAATCCCACTTTCCACAGGAAGCCTTTTCCAGTCCCTGTCCATTTCAGTGCCTTCTCTCTGTGGATTATCTCCTATGTATCCTGTATATAGCTTTTTTTATACAGTTATTTGCGTGTTATACTCCCTATGTGAACAGGGAACTGTCATATGCTTTTCTTTGAATCCCCATCACTTATCACAATGCAGGCATTTAGTAATGCTCACTGACTGACTCACTGATTGACAGAAAGGAATACAGTATGATATGATAGGGTGTTTGTTTGTTGTTGTTGTTGTTTTTAAACTGACTAGCACTAATACACTCAAGGGGATTGTTGTCTCCATTGAAGCAGTCTCCTTGGGAGGTCACACACCTATTGCAGTGAGACTACCATTGTGCAGTATATCATGGGGACTCATCTGGAATGCCCTTCTGAACCGATGGTACCTTGGGATCCCTTCAAAGGTGACAAATCTTCATTCCTTGAGAGTCAGGGTGAGGTCAGCAAGACTGGAGTTCACATTCTGCCTCTGACATTTATAGCTGCAAGACCCTGGGCAAGTCACTTAACCATGTCATGTATAAAAGGGAACAATAATACCTTTAGTACCTTTCTCAAAGAATTGTAGTGAGATAGTATGAGTAAAGTGCTTTGTGATCTCTAAAAGGCTAAAAAGCCACCAGTTATTATTATCCTTAGAAAGTAGATTTTGTTTTTGGAAACAGCCAAAAGCCATTTGGAGTCAATTCTGGAACCAAGCTGGGGAATCCTGGCATTTTATGTGGGGAGGGGACAATTGTGGGATTGAAAGGTGCATATGATGTTAAAATAACACCACTAATTAAAATTGGTTTTTTTTTTTTTTTGCGTGGCTTGTAAACTAGTTAAAGAGGATTACAGATTCCAA
Organism: Gymnobelideus leadbeateri; assembly: GCA_011680675.1. NCBI lineage: Eukaryota > Metazoa > Chordata > Mammalia > Diprotodontia > Petauridae > Gymnobelideus > Gymnobelideus leadbeateri. The sequence continues at coordinate 707,659 of WOXC01002239.1, forward strand.
GCTGGAAGGGATCTTAGAGGTCATCCAGCAACTCCCCAAGGGAAGTCCCTAAATTGTCTGAGCAGTCGCAGCCTCTGGAGGATACGTGTCACCTCCCCAGGGAAAGCAACAGTTCTCATGCAGCTATACAAGTTCCAGCACATTGGTTTTAACTAACACTGTGTGGTTATGTCCCAGTCATGCTCTGAACCTGTCTTTATACATCCCAGGGCTCCTCTAGGGTTCTGGCCATTTCTCCACTTGGGTTTGAACCCATAGAAACCAAGGCGTTTAATCTCCCTCCCAAATATCAGAGCCATAGTCAAAATCCTGGAACTCCTTGGAAGCCCTGAAGGGGTCTGGAGCACAGTCCTGGGTTTGCTTGAAACACTGTGAACTTTTACATCTCTGTTTTCAATTCCACTTCAATTCAATTTCAACCATTCATCTTTGCTACCTCCAATGAGGAATAGGGGATTTCCAAGACTTCTAGGCATGTGCCTTTTCTTGAAACCTAGGAAAGTTTGGGTACTCTGGAAATCCAAGCAGTTCTGTCCTCACTTATTTCTTCCTTCATCTCTACACCCCACCCCTGAAGTTTCCCTTTAGGAGCGAATGTGGAAAATCTTTTTGAAAGCCTTCTTAAAGTTCTCATTGCAGAGGGGGTAAATGAGGGGGTTCAGGGTGGAGTTGATGTAGCCCAGCCACATGGTGAACATCTGGACATGTTCATTACAGCATTTTGTACAATAAGCAATGACCATGAAAAAGATGAAATAAGGGATCCAGCAGAGAATGAAGGCTGCCATGATACAGCCCAGCTGTTTGGCAGCTTTCCGCTCCCGGTTCATGTGCAAACCCTTTATGTATTGCCTGGAATGGGAGCGAAGCCTCTTCCAGGTGAATGTCAGGTAATCCAGGCCAAAGGTTGCTTTGGTTTTGGCTTCGTCTTCAGCTGACATGGTTGATCCAGTGACAGTACTGGAGTCCATTGGGTGGGAGGGTGCCTCAGCAAATATGGTCTCCTCAGATGTCTCACTAGCATATTGAATGGCTGGGGTCAGCTCCTTGGGGTCTGGTTGTCTCTGGTGGATGGACATGTATCTTCCAGTCTCCTCTATCCTAGGCTGAGGCTGTACAACATCAGTAGGGAAGTAGTGGTCTTTGACCACCACTTCCTCATCCTCTTGTTCAAAATCTTGAGGGGTTTTCTTCTCTGGAGGTGACTCCTTTGCTGGGTTCTGGGCTTTCTTGGGGATGCTGTTACTAATGCGATTGTAGGTGCCTTCTGGCTTCCTTTTCAAAGTCTCCAGGGTGGCATCTTTCTCCTGCTTTGGGGGGCAGATCTTGTGTTTTTTGTGACCCATGTTGCCATCTGAGAAAGATGGGAAGGATGCATTGATGAATTCTCGGTGCTGGCAATGCTGCCGGACGGCCCTGTAAATCTTGGAATAGAACCAGAGCATCAGCAAGGTGGGCAGGTAGAAGTTGATGATGGCTGTCATAACCTTGAACCAAGTGACCTTGTAGAAGTCTGTCTCACACTTGTCCCCAGAGGTCTTGTTCTCATATGACTCATTTTCAGCAGATTCTGGCCAAAACCTTTTCCATCCCAGAATAGGGATAATCCACAGGGAGGCCAGGAACCAGGTGACCAAGATGGTGACTATCGCTCTGGTCTTTGTGCGATACCGTAGGTACTTGAGGGGTTGCTGGACAGATCGGTAGCGGTCAATGCAAAGAATAAAGACGCTAAAGATGGAGGCGGTGCTGGCTACATAGTCCATGGAGAGCCAGAAAAGGCAGAGGGGTCGGTCTAGAGACTTAAAGAGGTACACAATGTTTAAGGGCATGACAGCGGCACCCACAATCAGGTCAGCTACAGAGAGGCTGATGATGTACAGGTTGCCCACAGTGTGCAGTTTCTTCTCTGTCCTCACCGCATAGAGTACCAGGAGGTTTAGCCCCACTGTGACGAGGGAGATGCTGCTCAGCACCACCACCAAGGGCACCAAATGGGGCTTGTTAGCAGCATCGGCTGTCTTGTTGACCTCACACATGGTTCCTTCTTGGAGACAGGAGGAGGTGGGAGAGATCATCCGGGACCAGAGGAAGCTCTTGCTTCTTCTGGTGAGTGACTTTCTGGAAGGAGACAGAGAGCAATGTCAGTCAGTGCTTTGGTGAGTATTTACAGTTCGGAAAAGCTGAAGTGCTAGGATTTATACCTGTCCTCAGGTCATCAGCATCTGTTGTGAAAGCCAGAAGTGCCTGTCTAGAACAGAGAGCATCTACAGCTGAGTTACAGAAGCTGGTTCTGGCTCTGCCTTGGTGAGATCTTAGACAAATCGGATCACCTTTGGTTTCCTCAGCTATAAAGGAAAATGCCTACTATGTGCCAGGCACTGGGCTAAGCACTCCATAAATGTTATCTTATTTGATTATCTCATTTGAAGAGACTGAATTAGATCAGGGGTTCTAATGACAATGACATTATTTCAGGGAGTCCAGGAACTCAGATGGGAAAAAAATTACATCTTCATTTATTTATTTTTACTAATCTTTCATTGAAATTTAGCATTTTGCTCAATTACTTAAAGACATGATTCTGAAAAGGGGTCCATGGTTTTGATCAGATTGCCAAAGTGAATTATGGCAAAAAAAATATGGTTTAGAGCCCTGGTCTGGATGAAGTCTTAGTCTCTTCTAGTTTTAACATGCTGATTTTACGATGATCCTGGTCTTCCTCTTACCTTTCTGATTATTCTTTAGCTGGTTTCTCTTTTGAAACTTAAACTTTTAAAGTTTTTGAAAAACTTAACTTTTTACCCCTTATATGTGGGTATGTCATAAGGTGTAATTACTGCTTATGTTCACTGTGCTATGGAATAAATCTAATCTCATGACTTAAACTTTTATGCAGAAGTCTCCTAAACATACTCTCTCTACTTTGATTTTTCTCCTAAGCAGTCTTCTCTGACCAGCTCATCCAGCCATGATCTCTTTCTCCTTTAAATTTACAATGTCTGCCTATCAATTTGGATTTTCAATACACTTCATGTATTATAGGGTCATCTTTTTAGGTTAACATCTTGTGATCTAACTATACTGCAGGCTACTCAAGGATAAATTCTGGGGCCCATTCCGCAGAAAACGTGGCATCAAACTTTACTAAAAAAATCAAGGCCATCATTTATTAGCACTCTCTCTCTTCTCCCTTTCTTCCCTCTTTTTTGTCTGCTCTTTTCTTCCATCCTTTTCTTCTTCCTTCCCTCCCTCCCTCTCCCTCTTTCTTCTTCCCTCCAAATTCCTCTTCCTCTCCCCTCTTCTTCTTTATCCCTTCCCACTTCTCTCTCCATTGAAAACATCTTCCAATTCACAAATATTCATTTTTTCTTCTACCCTCTGCACCTCCAGACTGGGAAAAAAAAGAAAAACAAAACTCTTATAAAAATATGCATAGTCAAGAAAAACAAATTCCCACATTGGTCATGTCCAATATATGTGTGTATATATATCTCATTCTGCATTTTGAGTCCATCACCTCTCTATCAGGAGGTGGGAAGCATGAGTTATTTTTTCTTCTCAATTTTAGTCTCAAATCTCAATGTAACCCCCCCATCCCTCTTATTCATACACCATATTTGTACTGATCCTCTTACCATTCCTTAGTCCTGAGGAACCCCCAAAGAGCAAAAAACCCCCTCTGTATTTAAGGCCCTGAGTGCCGCCTCACTCCCTGGTTCAGACAGAGGATGGGGAATTTTTTTTTTTAGTAAAAAAAAATAAAACTATTTATTTTTTCATCAAACCACTAGGAAAATATGACATAGCCTTGAAACATTGAACAGGAAGACTATGTTAATTGCATTCAGTAAGAAGCTGGTATAAAGAGAACAAGATCTTTACCAATGCTATACCTGGTACTAACATGTTGCTCAAAGTTTTAACCAACAGCCATAAGTGGATAAGTGGTGCTGGTTGACCAGAAAAAAACTCTCCCTTGCAACCTGCTTAGAAGTTGAAGTTGTCTTCCTACCCTTTCCTGCCCTGAGAGGGTCCTCTCAACAAGTTGTTTCTGTTGAAGAGGGTAAATGAGCAGGACCAGGGTCAGGTATCACATCTTTTTCTGCTTTGGGGAAAACTAACTTTCCCCAGACCAGCCATATATCATTTCATTAAGCAAGAGGTTTAAGATTGTTCTGCAAGCAAGGAGAGGCTTTTTTGGCCTTAACTCAAAACCATTTCATGTTAATCTCAAAAAACATTTTAACTGAAGTGTTGCCCCTATATAACCTTCCAGAAGGGCAAGAAAAAGTAATTTCTCAACAGTCCTAGAAAAGACAGTGTGAAGGAACCTGAGCTTTCACAGGCCTGGTGGGAGATTTTTCATTTATGATCTTGCTTGATGCACTGTCTTTATCAAAGGAAAGATCACCTGGGACCTGCTTAGTGCTCTAATCCAAGTAACCCTCTTTGTCCAGATTCCCCTCTGAATGCCAATTCTTGTACTAGCGAGAAAAGCACAACCGTTTCTCTTTCCTAATTAGCAGTGAACTCGTGGCTGCTGTTTTCTGGTCTATGGGAAATGGTTCAAACAGGTGGATGTGAAGTTGGCACCAAACAAAAGGCTTCCTCAGGGATTCATATCAGATGGGAGGAAGGTTGGGAAGAGAACTGCTAATACCTATAAACCCAAAGGACTATTCCAGTTCTGGAATGGACTATCTTTGCACCAGCTGAAAGCCGTTAGGGGCTCCACCAGATAGAACAGGAGTCATCTTCATTGGAGGGATGGGCCTGCATGCTATTAGCTCTTCAGCCCAGATCTGAACACCAGCTTCTTCCATTTCTTCACGTATGGAGGGGCACGTAAAACTAGCAGGAGCTACAGTTTCAAATTGCAGCCAGGCTTCACCTGGCACATACTATTGCAAATGTCTGATTGTTGACTGACTGACATTATCCTCTGCCCAACCTCCTCCTGGCAACTCATGCATCCCCAGATCTTCCAAAAGGGATCCAAGCATGTTGGCACCTGCTTTCCAGGAATCCCCAAGGCTACCCTCTCCCACAAAGTCTCCTTCGATATGGTCTAAGCCACGGGTGGGGAACTTGAGGTTTCAAGGCCACATGTGGCCCTCTAGGTCCTTGGGTGCAGGCCTTTGACTGAGTCCAAGTTTTACAGAACAAATTCTTTTATTAAGGGGGTTTGTTCTGTGAAGTTTGGATTCAGTCAAAGGGCTGCATTTGAGGACCTAGAAGGTCACATGTGGCCTCAAGGCTGAAGATTCCCCACCCCTGGCCTGGGCTTTTCAGTACTGGGGCTGACTACAGTAGGGAGAATTCTGTTCCTCCTTTTAGGGGGAGTTGTATTTTTCATAGAAAACTCCAGGAATCTGAAAAACTTTGAAAATCCAAAGGACTGAAGTCCAGATGGTGAGATCTGAGAACATCCCAGGAACAAGGAGACAACTCTAGACACAGACATATATCCAGACTCCCTCCTGGTATTTCTGGCCATATATGAGGGCAGGTATATGCTACTTCCATAAATCTAATGACCAAAAGGCTCTTTTCCTTCCTAGCTATGTGAGCTTGGGTACATCATGTAACAATACCCACAATAACTGGCATTCAGTGCTTTGAGATTTGCAAAATGCTTTGCAAATACCTTATTTTATCCTTACAACAACCCTGGCGGGGGGCAGAAACTATTATTATCATCTCATTTTATAGATAAGGGAACTGAGGGAGACAGAGTCTAGCCAAGGCATCTGAGGCTAGATTTGAACTCAAGTCTTCTTGACTCCAAGTTTAGCTTCTCTGTGCCTACAAGGAATGAGTGAAGGACAGCCTTCCAGGTAGCTGTTTGACTGTTGGCAAATTACTTTAGCCCTCTCAGCCCCAGTTTTCTCAGCTGTCAAGTGGGGAGATTAATCACTGGACTGCTGATGTCATGGGCTGTGGCAGAAACCAAAGTCCTTTGTAAACTTAAAGGGAGTTTATTATTCTTGCTCTCTTTTTTCCCCCTTGGTGAAACCTTGTCAAGGTCCTGCTACCACAGGGAGACAAGGCTTCTGAAGCTACTGGCCTTGTGATATAGAGCCATCAATGCCTAGTCCTGAGACCTCAGGCAGCAGGACACACAGCCTAACACACATGCCTTTCCCAGGCACATAGAGGGAATACAGACAGACAACCTCTCCTCAAATGCCTATGGTGACAGTTAATGATTTCTCACTGGGCTGCTAATTCTGTTTTTGACAGCTTTAATTGCAAGTATGAGTTCTTTATATTTAGCTGAAATCTGTCTTCACTGTGACTTCTAGACACAGTCTACACCCTCTTTCATATGATAGCTCTTCAAATATTTGAAAACGGTTGTCATTATACCCCTAATTCTTTACTAGGTGAAATATCCCCAGTTCCTTATAGGACACGATAAATTAGGTTCAAATGAAGTTCACATTCTCAACTATAGCCTGGTTTGCCCTTCTCCTTCATTTATTATTTTTTATTATACCAATCTTTCGTTACATCAGCATGAATGTTGACTTTCTAGGGTAATAAAGTGACCCCTCCTTCTTTTTCATTGCCTTTATCTAAAGAACCAGCTAACATCCCACTCCTTTTCCTGAAACTGAAATGCTAGGGCCTTTCCTCTGTTTAATTATCTCCAATTTATTCTGACTATATCTTGTTTGTATATAGTTCTTTGCATGTTGTCTCCTCCATTAGACTGTGAACCCTTGAGGTCAGGGACTGTCTTTTGCCTTTCTTTCTATCACCAGAGCTCAACATAGGACTTGGCACATAGTAGGAATTTAATAAATGCCTGTCATTTTGACATGGCTTGAACCCAGTCCTGCAAATGCTTGTTTTGCAAAATCACTCCTGCATCCAGGAATGTAAATAGTTAATAACGGGCTCTCTGGGGAGAAAAATGCACACAGGACACACTTTTAAGCATAATCCACATTATTAACATTTTTAGTCATCAATTTCTTAAGTCCAGACAATCAACGAAACAATAAATCAAGTCCTGATTTTTAACATTTGTTAATTTCTGAGGTTATATGGACACTTTTAACAAACACCTCTCTAACAGGTAAGAGCTGGCTCCAGTACCTGCCTGCATCCCTCTCCTTTTTCTCTTTTCCCATGATCAAACCACTCCAGACTCTTCGTGTAACTGGTCTACACTATGATTGTTTGCTCCCTAGGCCTCCACTCCTCTTCCCATTCCTCTCCCCAATCATTTTAAAGGACTCCTCTCCCCCAAATCCAAGCAGAATCCAGAAAGGGGGGGGTGCCTAGGTGGTGCAGTGAAGAGAGTACTGGTCCTGGAGTCAGGAGGACCTGAATTCAAATCCAGCCTCAGACACTTAACACACACACACACACACACACACATACACACACACGCAAAAACTAGCTGTGTGACCTTGGGCAAGTCACAATTGCCCTCCAAAAAGCAAAAAAAAAAAATTAAAAATCCCTAGAAAGGGAGACCTGAGGCCGGGGGTAGAGCCAGCTTGTAGAATTCCCTAGAGCCAACTGTTAAATTTTCAAAGTGAGTATTCACACCTGAGAAATTGGCTAACACTACACATCAAGTCTTGATGTATTGTTTTGTTGATTGTTTAGAATTAAGAAAATATGGAGAAAATGTTAATAACATAGAATAAACTTGAAAGGATGCCATGCATACAATTTTTTTTACCTTGAGAGCATGTTGGTAAACATTTGCTAGTACACCCTAACCTGAGTGCCCCATGAAATCAAACTGATATTGGAATCAGAGAATCAGGGTTCAGATATTCTCTCTAGATTTTCTACTGGGCTGTTAGACTGTGAGCTCATTGAGAGTGGGGACTGTTAGGTTTTACTGACTTTCTTTGTATTCCTAGTGCTTATCACAGTGCCTGGCACAGAGCTTAATAAAAGCTAGCTGCCTGACTGACCAAGCTCACTCATGGATCTGTAGCTTTTGTCCACTGGACATTTAAGGTGCATTTGCTTGGGCTTTGAGCATGCCGTGGACTGAGACTTAGGAAAACTGGCTTTTCTGGTTTTATTGCTTATTATTTGCATTACCATGGGCATTTCTCTGAGCCTCAGTTTCCTCATCTGTTAGGTATAATTATATCTATCCTGTTTACCTCCACCAGGTTGTTGTGAAGTTCAACTTTGTTAATGGAGATGAAAGTGCTTTGAAACTGGTAAAAGTCTTATGGGGACATAAAGGACAGTGATTAAGACAGAATGAAAACGATAAAGATTGCCAGAGAACAGGGAATGTAGCCTTTGCAGGAAGAATTCCTGCCTTTATGATTCTTCCAGGGGAAAGATACCCAAGACTTGTGGAGGTGGGAATCAGGTGACTTCTGCATGGGTGACTTGTTTCAGCTTCACGAGGGCAAAGATGATGAGCTTTAGATCCTCAGTATCATTATTGACTCTCTTGGGCCTCCCTTGGACAAAGAGAACAAAGGCTTCCTTTGGTCATGCTTCTCCTCCAAAAGTCTGTACATTCTGGAGAGCATAACTACTTGTGTGATTTGTTAGCTACTCTTTGGGCAGCCAACTCAAGGGCCTGGTGCCCCTGGAGGAAAAGTCAGACCTCACACAAAGAAAAACGCTATTGCTTTAGCCAGGCTGCTTCTGGGATATGGCCATGTGACTCACCCTCAATACACCCATCTCAGCCCCTGAGCTCCCAGGCCAAAGACTGAGTGGCTAGCTAACCACCTGGAGAGGTGAAGGCCTTGATCTCCAATACGGGGGTGTGGAGAGTGTGTGTGTCAGGGATTTTGGTGTTAGGAATTCAGACAAGCAAAACAGAAAATAAGAAAGCTTCTCTCATTGCAAAGAGGAAAGGAGTGGCCAAAGAAAATAGGGAAGGAAGAAGATAGGACAGGAGATTTACTTGAGTTTTTACTCCAGTTACTGGAATTCTGAACCTTCAAGAAAGGTAACAGAGAAGGTAACATACCATCATCGTGCCAAGATGTCATCTCTGATTGAGGGACCTTCTAAGGCACCTAGTCCAACACTCCAATTTTACAAGTAAGGGAACAGAAACGTGAGGTAAACTGCCCAAGATTACATGGAGGAAGAGGCAAAGCCAAAATCTGAACCCAGGTCCTTTGACTAAAAATCTGGCACTTATATTCCACTGTCTGTAGAAGAGTGACTTAAATGACAAAAGGAGCGAGACGGTGCAGGGTGAGGACATGTGGCAAACCTGCCTTTTTCAAGGTTTCCGTGATCTTCTTCCACTCCTGACCAGACATGGTTTTTTTCCCTCCCTTGAACCTTCATAGTATGATGTTCCTCGTCTATCACATTCTGCCTTTTATTATAATTATTTGTGTAATCGTCTCATCTTCCCAATGAAACTACTACTCCCTTGAAGGTAAGTATAATTCATATCTGTACCTTGAGCATGACTTCCCATGAAGGAGCCAATCAATAAATGCAAAAGAGAAATCAATCACTCAGTAAACAGTTGTTAAATGCCTACTATGTTCCAGGCCCTGTGGTAAGACTGGGGATAGGAAAAGAGGCAAAAGACAGCTTCTCAAGGGGCATAAAGGTTAGATAAATTACCCCCAGTACAGAGAAATGAAGGCTGAGAGGGGACAGCATTTAAAGACTTTCTTATGAGATATAAGCCTAACTTCCCATGTTAATTACCCAAGCTTCCCCCTCATAATAATCTGTGTCCCAGAAAGACCAACTTTCTTGCTGTTTCCTACATGTGACAAACAACGCATCGGCCGGGTCCCGTGTTTCCTTCCTTATTCTGTCTCTTGGAGTTATGAACTTCCCTCAAGTCTCAGTAAAAGTGTCACCCCCCTATCTGAGGCCTTTCTTCATCCCTCTGATTTATTACTGCTCTTTCCCTAGAAATGATTCAGTAAGTATTTGCATTACCTGATGTGAGGGCACATTGTATTACTCTCAGTAGCCCAGTGGATGGAATGCTAGACTTGATGTCAAGTTAGATCCAGCCTCAGATACTCACTAGTGGTGTGATCTGGAGCAAGTCACTTAGCCTAAGTCTCATCTATAAAATAGGGGTAATAATAGCACCTACCTCTCAGGGTCATTGTGAGAGATAATATTAACGATATAATATACATTATATCATATAATATGTGATTATATCACATGATATGATAGATAATTATATATTATATTATGTATAATGATATATAATGTAATCAGATAGTATTAATATTAACAATAAACAAGATAATATTTGTAAATAGCTTGGCAAACCTTGTGGTACTATATAAATACTAGCTATTATTATCATTATTTTTTTGTTGTTGTTTTTGCTTTTTGGAGGGCAGTTGAGGTTAAGTGACTTGCCCAAGGTCACATGGCTAGTTTTTTTTTGCGTGTGTGTTAAGTGTCTGAGGCCTAATTTGAACTCAGGTCCTCCTGACTCCACGGCTGGTGCTCTACTCACTGCACCACCCAGCCTCCCCCAGATATTATTATCATTATTCTAGAAGAACGTAAGTCTGTTGAGGAAAGACACAGTTTAATTTTTGTCTTTGTATATCTGCCACCTAGCATAATGCTTTACATCCAAGCGAGGACTTAAAAATTGCTTGTTGAGTGAGGAAAATTGATGGAATTGAAGTATGTAAAATATGAAGGCCATAGCTACAGTGAACATGGAATTGTATGTCCAAGCCTAGAGTCCAAACACTAAGAGCTTGTTGAAAATTAAAAGATAAAAATGTAGCTCAAATAAAAGGAATTCCTGTTTCACAGAGCAGGTAGTTTATTTGTGAAAACTGTCATTCCAGGTGGCTTCAAGATGAAAAGATAAAGCACTTTAGTAAAACTGGATGAGTTCATAGGAAATAGATAACAGGATCATAGGTTTATAGCTAGAAGATATCTGAAAGGCCATCAATTCCATCTCCCTCATTTTATAGATGGAGAAACTGAGGCAAACAGCAATTAAATGATTTTTCCCAGGATCACACAGCTAGTCGGGATCTGTCCAGTGCCCTGTCTATTACACCATACTGGTTTTTAATCTATAATGTATTCCTGAATTAAGGGAAATTAGAATGTTTTGGGAAGGCCTGTAACCTTTGAAGCTGACATCATGGATTGTAAATTATGCTTACCCTCAAGGAAGCCCTTGATGAGTCTGTCAATATTCATTTCATAAACATTTATTAAGCACCTACTATATGTCAAGCACTGTGCTAAACATTGAGGCAAAAGACAGTCCCTGCCTTCAAGGAGCTTACCATCTAATGAGAGAGACACTATGCAAACAAATATATATAAGCCAGCTATTTACAGGATAAATAGGAAATAATTAAAGGAGAGAAGGCACTATATTTGAGAGGGATTGGGGAAGACTTCCTGTAAAAGGTGGGATTTTAGTTGAGATTAAAGGAAGCCAGGGAGGTCAGTAGTTGGAGCAGAGGAGAAAGAGCATTCCAGGCACAGGGCCCAGCCAGAGAAAAATACCCAAAGCTGAGAGATGGAGGGTCTTGTTTGTGGAACAGCCAGGAGGCCAGTGCCACTGGGAGTAAGACGAAAAGACTAGCAGATAGGAAGGGCTTTGAATGCCAAATTACATTAGAACCTGGAGCTGGTAGGGAGCCACAGAAGAATATTGAGTAGGGGATGTGTGTGATAAGATGGGACCTGCATTGGGTTAGATGGTCTTTACAATCTGACAGTAGTTGGTTATCTTAATTTATTAATCTTGTATTGTTACTAACAACAATAACCACAACAATTCCCATTTACACTTATCTATTTGCTTGCATCTTCTCTGGCACTCTATGCATATTTGTAAAAATTAAGGGGCTGAATTAGGGGGTCTCTAAGGTTCATTCCAGCTCTAAATCCTATAATCCTAGACTTGGAGGGGCTAAGGACCACATAGGGAAATAATGGTTGTGGGAGGGGAAATGTAATCAGGTCTTGTGACTGTGAACACCAACAGTCATTTTACCATTCCATACCATACTTTAGCTACACATAGGTTTCTGTACTAGACACTGGGGAGAGGAACAGGGAAGGGCACAAGGAATCATGGGAAAATGGATGGACTTAGAGCCAGAGGACCTGGGTTCAAATTCTTGCTGGGTCATGACAACCTCTGTGATAAGTCAGAGCAAGAATGGGCAAGTCATTTAATTTCTTTTGGCCTCAGTTTCCTCATCTGTGAAATGGGGGTGGGTGGGTTCGATTAAATGACCTTCAAGGCCTTTTGAGTTCTAGATCTATGGAGACCCTGTGTTTTTAATGGGACTATTGAAAACTGCCTATTTCTCTATTAACCTTAAAGACTTCTTGTCTCTTTTGCTGAAGAGTCCTTCCCAACAGAGATCTGCTGATCTCACCTCTGTTATCTTTTAAAATGCTGTATGAAAGGCAAAATGGCAAAAGATAAAAGTAGTTAATTTGGAATTATGCTAAAAAGATGACTAAAATGTTCATACCATTTGGAACCAAGCTCATGTTCATTGTTTCCATGACACTGTCCATCTCATCATCTGCCCCCTTTTCCTTTTGCCTTAAATCTTTCTCAACATCATGGTCCTTTCCAATAAGTCCCATCTTCTCATTATGTGGCCAAAGTATTTAAGCTTCAGCTTCAGTATTTGCCCTTCCAGTGAATGGCCTTAGACTTGCAGAAAGAGAAAAATTGACCCCTGCTTGCCACATTTTCACTTGCTGATCCCAATTCTGCCCTCTGGGGCCAAGCAGAACAAATCTAATTACTCTTTCACAACAGAGGTCACAATGTTCAAACACTTGAATTAGAGGTGCTTATCACCTGTCTCTAAAGCCTTCTTTAGAAGTCTAAACCTTAGTTCCATCAACTATCTTCATAAGGCTTGGTTTCCAATCCTCTCTCCAGCCTAGTTATCCTCCATTGAACGAGTTTCAGTTTTTTAGTCTTCTTACTAAAAAGTAGTTCCCAGAACTGGACACAATCCTTTAGATGGGGCCTGGTCAAATCTGCTGACTGCAGGATTATCAACCAACTGAATATCAAACTTTTATCAATCATAAGAGCTCACCTTTTTATAGTACTTTGTGTCTTACAATATATTTGACTCATAACAACTCTCTAAAGTGTGTGGTGCAAATATCTCCATGTTGTAAATGGGGAAACTGAGGCTCTGAGACCTATGGTCTTTGACTTGATGCCAGAGTCACTCATTCCAATAGCCAATCAGTTGTCAAATCCTATTGATTCTGCTTCCACTTTATATTTTTTCTTTCCTTTTAAAAATTCCGAACCTGGCAAACACTATCAAGCATGATTATTTCCATGTACAAAGAAATAGCAGACAGTATATATGAAACTGGGAATCTCTATCTACCATTTTTAATGGTATGTGTGAAATTCAACATGGTGGTAACAACACTATCTTGCTTATCTCTGTCCTATTCTGAACTGCATCCTAATCTCTTCTGTGTATTTTTAAAAAGTTTATTAAAGAACCACATCTCTTGAACCTGAGCCTCTCTCTCTTTCTACTCACACTAGCTAGTCCAAGCCCTCAATACCTCTTGCCTGGAGTATGGCAATGGCCTTTATCTTGTCTTCCAGTCTGCAGCTTATCTCTGGAATCTATCCTTTACATAGCTACGAAAATAATGTTTTCTCATGAACAAGCCTGACCATACTACTCCCCTGCTCTAAAGCCTTGAGTGTATTCCCCATTGCACTTAAGATACCATATCAATCCCTTAATTTTTTCATTTAAAGAAGACCACGACCTATCTCTCTGACATATCACACCCTTTAATGCACCTTAGTTTTTAGCCAAACAGGAGCTAGTTCCTCCCTGATCTCAGCCTGACCTCCCCTGACCTTCCTGCATCTGCACATGTTGTCTCTCAAGTTTGGAATGCATTATTTCTACATAGCCATTTCTTGAGAAATCTTTCTTTTCCTTCAAGGCTCAGCTCCTTAGTGAAATCTTCCTGGATTCCAACACCACCTTGCAACAAAAAGTCTTCTCTCCCTCCTCACATCCCTGGAGTATTTTGTATTTATTATATTCTTTGCCCTTATCACATCCTACCTCATTCCTAACTGAATAGGTAGGAGATATATGAAGTATGACTATCTCCATTATTAGATGATAAACCCTCTGGTGGGATGCAGACTGGGTTATTTTTTAATTTTGTAATCCCAGTGCCTAGAACAAGACCTTCTGGGATATAGCAAATGCTTTATGAGTATTTGTTGAATTGAATTCTGGCTCTGATACTCAGTGTCCCAGGCTATGAATTCTAATGGGGCAATTTCAGGCAGCAAGATCCAAAAAAGGATATTTACTTATCTGTGTATAGGATATATCATGCAAATAGAATGTAAGCTGCTTGAGGGTAGGGGCTGTTTGTTTGCTTCATCTTTATATGCACCATGCTTTGCCCACAAGGGGCACTTATAAATCTTTGGACAAAGGGATCCTTCCTAATAGTCTGTAATCTTGCTATGCGAGTTACCACATTCATAGAGGTGCTTCTGAATAAGGTTGGGTCTAGTTTCTTTGTGTATCAAGAGCTCACAACTTTGGTTATGAGGGAGAGGAGGAAAGGAGGGAACAAACTTTTCCTTAGTACCTATTACGTGCCAGACACATAAGTGCTTTATAGATATTATCTTATTTGATCCTCACATGGCATTCTTTTCCCCCTTTATTGGAAATTACTAAGGATTCTTCCTCTTGACAGATGTTTCTCAAGACATTTTTTTAAAATCCCTGTTTTTCTCTATGTATATTCTTTTCTGTATTTTAAGTCTGGCTGTTTTTTACTATGAGAACTTACTAAAATGCTCATTCATTAGAAATGATTTAAACAGAACTGTGAAATCCTAGGAGGAAACACATTATGAAAGATGAATAAATGAATGAATAATAAATGCCATTAGGTTCTACTAATTTTAGTTAAAAATTCTAAGTAGCTACTGGGATTTTGCCATTACACGTGGGAAGCCACTTTTCTGCTTGCAAAAACAATCAATTTAATGTTGAGAATATAAATTGGAAAATGACTGTACTTTGCATATATCTTTTCAAAGGTCTTTTGTTTTTGACTCTTCCCTCTCTTCAGATCCCTGATGCCACTGGAGACCTGTCCCCAGCCTTTTGCAGCTGGCTACTGTAGTGGCTGGATCTAGATTGCCTGAAGTCCTGGGTCTAGTGTCCTTATTGGATTATAAAATTTAGAGTCAGGAGAGTACCTTTGAAGTCAATGGGGTAGAAGAATATAGGACTCAAGAATCAGGAGGTTTGGGTTATATTCCCATATATTCTATTCTAATCTGTCATTTCCATATTATTATATTCCATATATTTCCATTATTTTTGCATATATATGCTGTCACTAACTCATAGTGAGGCTCTGGGTAAGTCATGTCTTCTCTGGATCTGAGTGTGGTAGGAAATCGAATCAGAAAAGTAGGTTGCGGTGGGCCTGACATGCCAAGTGAAGGATGGAGTGTGTATTTATCCTTATCTTTATCAGGGATGGTGCAGATGAAATCTGTGGTTACTTTCTACTTTGACATGATGGTTCTGAAGTGTTAAAGCTTCCTCCCTGGCCCTGAAATATTCAGAGCTTTGGAAAAGTGAGTTCTTTGTAGAGAGAAGGGGCCACTGCCTTGAAGTATTTGGGCTCAGAAACAGATTGTTGTGAATTTCTGTATTTTGGAGCATTTCTAGGACTCATCAGCACCTCTCCTCAGATGGTAGTGGTGGTGGGGGTTATCCTGAATAGATATACTCAGTTGACATAGCTGACATATGTGTGAGATAAGCATGAATTGAATTTTTATAATTCAAACCATTTCCCAGTTGACATATATGACCATTGTAGAGATACTTTCTCCTCCCTCCCTCCACTCCTGACCCATCCAAAGAGCAGTAGCCCTACTATTTTAACTTTAAGACTTTCTGTTAAATTGTAAACCCAACACTTAGATGTCTTTGAAAAGCTAGATATTCAAAGTATTGAAAAAAAGGATCTTAAGTTATCAATTAATCAATCAACCAACAGTATTTTGCAAGGTGCCTACATGTTGGGTAGGTATGCAGTGGACAGAATCAAGAAGACCTGAATTCAAATCCTGGCACTTATTAGCTGTGTGATTCTAGGCAAGTCACTTAACCTCTCTGCCTCATAGAGATGCCATTTTGTTCCTCTTTGAGAATGAAGGACCAACTAATAGGCCTCAGTTTCCTCATCTGTAAAATGAGGATAATATAGCTTCTACTTCCCAGAGGTTTTGTGAGGCCAACATAATATTTGTAAAGTGGTCTTTTAAACCTTAAAATGCTATTAGCTATTATTATTGTTGTTATTATTATTTTGATGATGCCAGAAACTGTGTTAACCTTCGGATACTACCAAAATTAAATATTTTTATAAGCATAGACCAATGCAATAAAGATAAGAGCAGATAAGCACAATATATACTCAGCCATATGAGAGGAGAAGAGTTAAAGTGTTGCTGTTTCCACCTTCCTGGGCCCCCTCTGCAAAAATCAATTTGCTGTCTCTATTGTGTGGCTTGGACAGATTTTCATCTCCTAGTGGGTGTGTGCTGGGATGTGTAATTCTGTACCTCTCCTTCCTGCTGCTTCCTGAAATGACCCTCCAGGCTCACATATGGTTGGGGGACTTGAGCACTCTCTGGGGACTTTTGGCAAGAACACATATCCAGTACATGGTCCAAGAAAATCAGTCATCAAGGGCTAATGCTGCCAAAATGCTCTGCAGTCTCCAGTAAAGGGGTCAGGGCTCCCTGGCTGTTCCTCATTTTTTTTCTCTAGTCCAGTCTATCACCACCAGCCAAGGCTTAATCAGAACAGATGTGAGGGGAGGGAAGTGGGGAAAGGTGTTGGGAACTCTGCCCTAGGGAAACTCAGTTTTTATCCCCTTATTCACAATTTCCCCTTCTCAGGCTCATTTCACTTAGCCAGGTGCTTCAGGAAGGGGAATTTACTTTCCTGCTAAGTGAACATCCTTATAGATAAATTCTGGACTGTTAAAGAATCCAGCCCCATCCCCTGACACCCCACTCTACTCACTCTGGGAAATGAAACAAGGCTCTTTCAGCACTGATTCTTCTTGGATGCCTGAGCCCTCAACTGCCAAGCCAGTCTTTTTTTATTTCTTCTTAACAAAATCCTCACTTAGTTTCTCTTTTTTTCCTTTCTGATGCATCTCTTGTTTTCTGCCTGCTCTTTTCCCATCTTCTCCTTGCCTTGCCAAATGATGGCTTAGTTGTTTATCCAGTATGTACCTACAGCCACAAATGCCTTCATTTACCATGAAGATATAGAATAAGATGGTTGTAGTCCAAAGGAGCCATGTACAATGTGGCCTCACTCCCACCTTAGCACATGCTACTGCGTGTGTACAGATGTGGATGTGTGTGTTTTAGACAGGATCTGTGGTTTTACTGGCTCTATAGAAGCTCCCTCCATCAATGCCGACAGCTACTTCTCTGCCATCCTTTTAGAGAGCTGCCTGAGTGTGTTGAGGGGTATGAGAAATGACTATTAATAACCAATATCTTGGGGAGATTCAGTTTTCTTTCCCTCTTCCAAAGTCCTGAAAGTTCAGTCATTCAGACATTACTGATAATGAGATTGCATAGACTCTCCTCATGGTCAAACCCCACTCAACCTTATAAGGAACTTAATCTAGGGTGGGGAGCCCATTGTGCTCTATTCAAGCTTGCTCATAGACAGATTCTTTTGTCTAGATAGCCCAAAGCTGTGGGTGGTCTGAGTAGAGATAATTTCTTAGTCCAAGGGATTCTCTCAGCCCCTCATTGATCACCTACTCTACTCTTTGGAAGGGTATATAAACTATGAGTCCTTGCCATGACTCTACCAGGTTGCAGAGTGAGGAAGCAACCTTCTGAAACCTTCCAAAAGTCACCTCCAAATAATTAGCAAACCACCTCAGAATCGATCTAGGAGCAGGGAATCAGTTTACCAGCAAGGCAGGAAAGGTCTGTCTCACTGGAGTGGGAGGGAAGTAAGAGCCCAGCATAATAGCAGCAGCAGCCAGCCTCACAGCAGGGGGCCTGTGCAAAGCTCCAAACCTGGGGCAATCCACCAGCAAGGCCCCACCCTCCAGTACACTAGCAGCTCCCTAAGCAAATGAGCAGTCTGTGCATTCCAACAAGGCTGCCCCATTGCTGATCAGTAGTGAAGCTCATCCCCAGGACTGGCACCAAGGCTCATACTGATCTGCAGCAAAATTACTCCTCCAACACCTGCTAGCAGAAAGATCTGTTACCATAGCAACCCAGCAGCAAGGCACCACCCCTGAAGCAGGCCCGTAGTTAAATCCCACACGCAGAGGAGGCCAAAGGGAGCCCCTTCTCCCCTCACACCTATTACAAGCCCAAAGGGAAGCTTATCTTTCTGAGAAAGCCAGCAGTTAAGCCCTGAAGTTCAGTGAATGCCAGCAGTAAGATACAGAGCCCCAGCATAAAAAGCTTGGGACAGTGCAGGGCCAGAGCCCACTCTTACATAAAAATACCAAGTCACAAAAAAGGCAGGAAAAATGGTCAAAAAACAACAACGTGCTTAACTCTAGAAAGTTACTATTGTGATAATGAGGATCAAGGCATAAGCTTAGAAGGGGGCAAAAGTGTCAAAATGGCTTATATTTGGTTTCAGGGCCCAAAAGAATTCCTGGAAGAGCTTAAAAAGGATTTTAAAAAGCAAGTTAGAGAAGTAGAAGAAAACTTGGGAAAAGAAGTGTGAGTAATGCAAGAGAATCATGAAAAAAGAGTCAATAGCATGGAAAAAGATATAAGAAAATTTACTGAGGAAAATAACTCCCTAAAAAATAGTACTGGCCAAATGGAAAAAGAAGTACAAAAGTTCACTGAAGAAAATAATTTCTTCAGAATTAGAATTGAACAAGTGGAAACTGATGACTTTATCAGAGATCAAGATATGATAAAACAAAATCAAAAAAGTAAAAAAAAAAGAAGGAAATGTGAAATTTCTCATTGGAAAAAGCAACTGACCTAGAAAATAGATCCAGGAGAGAGAATATAAGAATTATGGGACTACCAGGAAGCCACGATTAAAAAAAAAAGCCTGAACAACATCTTTCAAAAAATTATCGAAGAAACATTGCCCTGATATATTAAAACCAAAGGAGAAATTAGAAATCGAAAGAATTCACCAATTATTGCCTGAAAGAGATCCCCAAAAGAAAACTCCTAGGAACATCATAGTCAAATTCCAAAGCCCACAAATCAAGTTGAAAATATTGCAAGTGGCCCAAAATGAACAATTCACATATTGTGGAGCTATAGTCAGGATTACACAGGATTTGACAGCTTCTACATTAAAGCACTAGAGGGCTTAGAATATGATATACTGGAAGGTAAAGGAGTTAGGATTAAAACCAAGAATCACCTACGCAGCAAAACTGAATATAATCTTTCAGGGAAAAAAAAATTGAATGTTTACTGAAATAAAGGACTTTCAAGCATATCTAATTAAAAGACCAGAGCTGAATAAAAATTTTGATCTCCAGATACAAGAAAGAAGAAACAAGAAAGAGAAAACATAAGAAATTCATAAGGTTAAATTGTTTATATTTCTATATGGCAAGATGGTATTTGTAACTCTTAAGGACTTTATTACTATAAGAGCAACTAAAAGGAATAAATGTAGACAGAGGGTGTGGATATAAGGTGACTCTGATGGGATGATATCCCCAAAAACAAAATAAAGGGGTAAGAAAGAAAATTTCATTGGAAGAAGAAGGAGGGAGGAGATTAAATGGAGTAAATTATCCCATATAAAAAAGGCATGAAAAAGCTATTATAATGGAGGGGAAGATGGAAGTGGGGGTGGGGTGTCAGGCAAAGCTCAAACGTTATTCTCACCAAATTTGACTCAAAGAGGAAACAACATACATACTCAGTTGGATATAGAAATCTATCTTATCCTAAAAAGGAAGTAAAAAGAGATGGGGATAATGGTGATCAGAAGTAAAACACTTGTAAGGAAGGAAAGTGTGAAGGGTAAGAGAGAGGGGGAGACAAATAAGCAAAAAATAGCATGGAGGGAAATACAATTAGTTATCATAACCACTACAAATGAGAATGGAATGAACTCACCCATAAAATAGAAGTGGATAGCAGAATGGATTAAAAACCAGAATCCTACAATATGCTGTTTACAAGAAACACATTTGAAGCAGAGAGATACACAGAGTAAAGGTAGGGGACTGGAGAAGAATCTATTATGCTTCAGCTGAAGCAAAGAAAGCAGGGGTAACAATCATGATCTCAGACAAAGCAAAAGTAAAAATAGATCTAATTAAAAGAGATAAAGAAGGAAATTATATCTTGCTTAAAGGTACTGTAGAAAATGAAGTCATATCAATATTAAACATATATGCACCAAATGGTATAGCGTCTACATTTTGAATGAGAAGTTTGAATGAGTTACAGGAGGAAATAGATAATAAAACTGTACTAGTGGGGGACCTCAACTGTCCCCTCTCAGAACTCGATAAATCTAACCAAAAAATAAACAAGAAAGAAGTTAAGGAGGTGAATTAAATTCTGGAAAAGTTAGATATGACCGATCTCTGAAGAAAACTGAATGGGAATAGAAAAGAGTATACCTTTTTCTCAGCAGTACATGGCATCAACACAAAAACTGACCTTGTATTAGGACACAAAAACCCTATAGCCAAATGCAAAAAAGCAGAAATAGTCCTTTTCAGATCATAATGCAATAAAAATTAACATTCAATAATGGACAATGGAAAGAGAGATTAAAAATTAATTGGGGGGGGCAGCTAGGTGGTGAAGTGAATAGAGCACTGGCCCTGGAGTCAGGAGGACCTGAGTTCAAATCCGGCCTCAGACGCTTAACACAAAAACTAGCCATGTGACTTTGGGCAAGTCACTTAATCCCAATTGCCCTCCAAAAAGAAAAAAAAAAGAAAAATTAATTGGAATCTAATCTTAAAAAACAAGTGGGTCAGGGGCAGCTAGGTGGTGCAGTGAATAGAGCACTGGCCCTGGAGTCAGGAGGACCTGAGTTCAAATCTGGCCTCAGACACTTAACACTTATTAACCATGTGGGACTTATTAACACTTATTAACCTTGGGCAAGTCACTTAACCCCAATTGCTCTGCCTTCCCCCCTCCAATAAAAAAAAAAAAAACCAAAAAAAAAAAAAGGACCAAAGCCAAAAAACCCAAGTGGGTCAAAGAACAAATCATAGAAACAATTTATAGTTTTATTAAAGAAAATGACAACACAACAAAATTTATGGGATGTAGCCAAAGTGGTACTTCAGGGAAAATTTATATCTCTAATTACTTGCATTAATAAAATAGAAAAAAAGATCAATGAATTGGGCTTGCAACCAAAAAAAAAAAAAACCTAGAAAAAGAACAAATTAAAAATCTCCAATTAACACCAAATTGGAAATCCTGAAAATCAAAGGAGAGATTAATAAAATTGAAAGTAAGAAAACAATTGAAATAATAAAACTAGAAGCTCTGTATGTGTGTGTGTGGGTGTGACCCAATAAAACAAATAAACTATTGGTTAATTTGATTTAAAAAAGGAAAGAAGAAAACCAAGTAACTAGTATCAAAAATGAAAGAGGTAAATTGATTATCAATGAAGAGAAAGTTAAGACAATTGTTAGGAGCTATTTTGCCCAATTATATGCCAATAAACATGACAATTTAAACAAATGGATGAATATCTACAAAAATCAAAGAGATTAACAGAAAAATACTTAAATAACCTAATCTTAGAAAAAGAAATTGAACAAGCTATCAATGAACTTCCTAAGGAAAAATCCCCAGGACCAAATGGATTTACAAGAGAATTCTACCAAACATTTAAAGAGCAATTAATTTCCAATACTATATAAACTGTTTGGAAAAGTAAGAAGTTCTACCAAATTCCTTTTATGGTGCTAATATATAACAATAACAAATATGGTGCTAATACCCAAACCAGGAAGAACCAAGACAGAGAATGAAAATTATAGACCAATTTCCCAAATGAATATTGATGAAAAACTTTTAAATAAAACACTAGCAAAAATATTACAGCAATATATCATAAGGATCATTTACTATTACAAGGTGGGATTTATACCAAGAATTCAGGGCTGGTTCAATATATCAGCATAATTGACCATATCAATAACAAAACCAACAGAAATCTTATGAATATTGTAATAGATGCAGAAAAAGCCTTTGACAAAATATAGCACCCATTCCTATTAAAAACACTAGAGAGCATAGGAATAAAAAACCTTAAAATGAGAAGTCATATTTATCTAAAACCATAGACAAGTATTATCTGTAATGGGGATAAGCCAGAAACCTTCTTAATACCATCAGAGGTGAAGCAAGGATGCCCATTATCACCTCTATTATTTAATATTATATTAGAAATGTTAGCTATGGCAATAAAAGGAGAAAAAGAAATCAAAGAAATTAGAATAGGCAATGAGAAAACAAAACTATCACTCTTTGCAAATGAAATGATGTTATATTTAAAAATCTTAGAGAATCAACTAAAAAAACCTTAACAATTATTAATGACTTCAGCAAAATTGTAGGATGCAAAATAAGCCCACACAAATCATTAGCATTTCTATATATTACCAATAAAGTCCAGCAGCAAGAAATAGAAAGAGAAATTCCATTTAAAATAATTGTAGACAGTATAAAATACTTGGGAGTCTACCTGCCAAGACAAACTCAGGAAGTATATGAACACAACTATAAAACACTTTTCATACAAATAAAGTCAGATCTAAACAATTGAAAAAATATTAATTGTTCATGGGTAGGCTAAACCAACATAATAAAAAAAGACAATTCTACCTATTTAATCTATTTATTCAGTGACATGCCAATCAAAGTATCAAAAAATTATTTTTATATGGCTAGAAAAATGATAAAATTCATCTGGAAGAACAAAAACTCAAGAATATCAAGGGAATCAATGAAAAAAAATGTGAAAGAAGGTGGTCTCAGTGTACCAGATCTCAAACAGTATTATAAAATGTTAATTATCAAAATAATCTGGTACTGGTTAAGAAACAGAGTGGTGGATCAATGGAATAAATTAGGTATAAGTTACATTTTGGTAAATGACCATAGTAATCTAGTATATGATATACCCAAAGATCCAAGATTTTGGAACAAAAACTAATTATTTGACAAAAACTCCTGGGAAAACTGGAAACCAGTATGGCAGAAACTAGGTAGAGACCAACATCTTAAACTGTATAATAAGATAAGGTCAAAATGGATACATGATTTACACATAAAGGGTGATACCATAAGCAAATTAAGAGAGAGCTTGGGTAGTTTATCTGTCAGATTTATGGATAAGGGAAGAATTTAGGACCAAAGAAGATATAGAGAGCATTACAAGATGTAAGATAGATCATTTTGATTATATAAAATCAAAAAGTTTTTGCACAAACAAAACCAATGTAACCAAAATTATAAGGAAAGTAGAAAACTGGGGGAAAATTTGGTAGCAAGTATCTCTGACAAAGGCCTCATTTGTCAAATATATAGGGAACTGAGTCAAATTGATAAAAATACAAGTCATTCCCAAATTGACAAATGGTCAAAGGATAAAAACAGGCAGTTTTCAGAAAAGAAATCAAAAGTATCTATAGTCACATTAAGTGGTATGTGTCTAGATATTATTATTTAACTATAGCTAACATTTCTAATATAATATTAAATAATATAGTCACATTAAGTGGTATGTGTCTTTGCCATTTCATGGAAAAGTTGATTGAATGTTGGACCTGCAGTCAGGGCGCCCTGAGTTTGAATCTTGCCTCAGATTCTTAATAGCTGGGCAAGTCACTTAACCTATGTTTGCCTCAGTTTCCTCATATGTAAAGTGGGAATGATGGTATGAGCACCTGCCTCTCAGAGTTGTTGTGAGGATTAAATGAGATGATATTTATACAGTAATAATAATAATAATGATAATAATAATAATAATAGCTACAATTTATATAGTGCTTACTATGTGCCAGTGAGTTCTTTACAATTATTATCTATTAGCTATTATTATTGTTACTTTACAAATATTATCTCATTTGATCCTCACAACAACTCTGGGAGGGAGATGCCCTTATCATCATTCACATTTTACATTTGAAGAAACTGAGGCAAACAGTACTTCTCAAGACTTAAAGTGCTAACTCTTTATGTGTCAAGTCTTCTTGACTTGTTGGCTGGCCCTCTGTCAATCAGGTCAAGTTGGTTTTTGTGATGTTAATGTATTTTCTTTTCTTTTGCTTTTTTTTGGAGGGGGGAGGGCAGGGCAATTGGGTTTAAGTGACTTGCCCAAGGTCACATGGCTAGTAAGTGTTCAGTGTCTGAAGCCAGATTTGAATTCAAGTCCTCCTGACTCCAGGGCTAGTTCTCTATTCACTGTGCCACCTAGCTGCCTCTGTTAATGCATTTTTAATGTGTGCCAAATAGACCACAAGCAGGGATTTTTCTTATTCATTTCTCAGTGCCCAAGATAGTGTCCTGGCAATAGCAGCTGTACAAGATGGGGCAATATATACTTTTGATGCTAATGATGATGGTGATGTTGCTAATGAAAATGATGAACAAATAAGTTGGGGTGAAGCTATCCATTATAGAACCACCAGAGTAGCCTTGGTTATTTTAATTGAGCCATACATGGTTATAGGTGAAAGGGTCCTCAGAAATAAGTTAGACCCTTCTTAAACAGACTCAAAAGCAGTAACAGATACAAAGCTCTTTGAAGATTTTAAAGTGTCCTATAAACGAGAACTCTTTATTATTATTATTATTATTACAGCTGTTGTTGGTGGTGGTTATAGTAATATTAGCAGGAACTTGTAATTTCCTTTGTGAGAAGAACTCTCTGATGTGGAAACTTCCTTTCCCAATACAGATCTGTCACTTATCTGTATCTTGTAGCCTAAGTGAATAGTTTGGGTACACTGATCAGTTTAGTGATTTGTCTATGGCCACACATCCAGTATGTCTTAGAGGAAGGACTCGAACTCATATCTTCTTTATTCCAAAGCTTACCATCTATTGACTCTGCCATACTAACTCTCCTCCTCCTCCTCCTCCTCCTCCTCCTCCTCCTCCTCATCATCATCATGATGTTGCTCGAGTCTCTGACAACCAAAGGGTCTCTCTCTTTGTCAAGGTCAATCCCCTTACTTGTGCCTTTGACACCATCCCTGAGAGTCTCCAGAAGCTTTTCCCTTTCAGTACCCTCTATCTCTTAACACTTAAGTGAGAGTGAATTTATCAGACAGATTTCTTTGGTGGAGATTGGGCATAATAAGGGCACTGGGAAGGTAGGGCTCAGGTGAAAATGGAAAACGGGATAAAAGCTGTAGAGATGAGGATACCAAGATAAACTTTACTGAGGCCTGGTTTTGAGTTAATTAGCTCTTTGGAACTTTGGCCTCTCCCTTAAAATAGCCTTAAAGGAAGCTGAAGATTCTATGAGGTAGAAGAGCACTTTGGGTGGGTCAGCAGGAGATGGAATGCCAAAATTAAGAAATGAAAGGAGACTGATTTAGCTGGAAAATAGACCGTGAAGGGGAGTGACATGAGATAAATTAGAAAATATAGGTTGGAGTCAGATTGTGAAGTGCTTAAAATGCCAAGGAAGAGTTTAGATTTTTATCCTAGAGGCATCAGGAAGCAACTGAAATTTTTGAGCAGGGAACTGACAGAGCCACATCTGTGCATCAATGTTATTTCACAGCTGTGCAGAAGATAAATTAGAGAAGGAAGGAGGAGGGGTCAGGCTGTGGAGTCCTTGGAGACAAGCATCTCTATGTCTTTTGTTCAGCTGCCTCAGAGCCCAAGGCTTTCCCAGAATGCTGGAGTTCAGTATGTGCAGAAATGATGATAATACTACTACTGGTCATAACTGACATTTACATAGTGCTTTAAAGTTTGCCAAAGGCATTATATTCATTACCTCATTGGAACTCATAAGGAACTTGGGAGGAAGGGATTGATGACAAAACTGAAGGTCAGGGAGTTTCGGTAACTTGCCCACAGTCACCCAACTGACAAGTGTCAGAAATGAGATCTGAATGACCTGTGCCTTTTGGTGGACCCAAGTGCTTCAGTGTGTTGGCCTGAGAATTTGTACTTCTGAAGTGTTTTCTGAAACACACAGTTTACTGATCAATGAAAATGAATCTTGCACAAATGAGAACAATCCCATTCAGCCTCCCACTACAAATGACTCCGTGACTGACTTGAGGGAGAGTTTGAAATGACTGTGTGGGGCTTGTTCATGTGAAGGACAATTTAGAAGAGTCCTGCAACTAGGGGAGATGAATGCTCGCCTAGGGTTGCCATGGCAACCATTTCTCTTGTGGCTCCTGCCTCTGCTCTTTTCCTTCCTGACCCCAGAGTAGCACTTCTTCAGATGGGCTCCCCTTTGACGGGGCAGGGGTATGGGATGGGGCAATACGTTAGAGGAGACCCAAGTACAAGCTGTGGTAAGGACCTTCAGGGGTGTTAGCACCTAACCTTCTTCCCAGTATGGATGGGCAGATCATTGCAAGAGGCAGGGAAACAGCCTGAGTCAATGAGGCTTCAAGTATGGACTCATAGACTGATAATGAATGTTGAGGGGCTGAGGGTACCTTGAATACAACCCTAAGTTCAGGCTGAACTCACAATACAGGCCAGCTCAGAGGAGGTGACAGGGTCTATACCTCTGTCTCTCCTGATCTACAGACAGAGCCAGACCTAGGAATCCATGCTGGGGCAAAGATGGCAAATCATACCAGCGCATGAGTCACAGAACCATGCTAACTCAATTTGGACGTTCAGAGTGGGGTAGTTATGCCTCCTTATGGCTTTGCTTTCTTAACTACTTGGAGTTGGGTGTGATGGCAGTACCACAGTGCCCAACTGATTGTCAAGAAGAATATCCCCTTATATTCATGAACCACTTTTCCTCTAAGCCAGAGCTCAAGTCTCAAGTGTTGGGGAAGCTAGTGGTACAGTAGATAGAGTACGGGTCCTGGAATCAGTAAGACCTCAGTTCAAATCCAGTTTCAACACATTACCTGTGTAACCCTGAGTAAGTCACTTAACTTTGTTTGCCTCAGTTTCCTCATCATCAAAATGAGCTGGAGAAGGAAATGGCAAACCACTGCAAGATCTTTGCCAAGAAAACCCCAAACGGGGTCCCAAAGAATTGGACAACACTGAAACAGAACAAGTCTTATCTCCTCTAAGAAACGTTCTTTGACTACTCTGGTTCACAATTATTTGAAAGTCTATGAAATATAAACATTTATTGCCTCCTGGACCAGAGGCAACCTCTTTGCACCTTGAACACTCATAGCATTTGGATCTTCCTTTTTTTTATGCACAGAGCAGGGGTTCTTCCCTTTTTTGTGTTATGGATCCTCCCTGGCAGTTTGATGAAGCCTGTGGACCCCTTCTCAGAATAATGTTTTTAAATGCATAAAAGAAAACACATAGAATTACAAGGGAAACCAATTATATTGAAATATATATAAATGTCAATATATATAAATACTTCCTGGGTCCCAGGTTAAGGACCTCTGACTCCACCCTCACCATCTTTTTGGTACATCTTGACAGGCAGTGTAGTAGAATGGAGAGGATACAATATGGAGCTGGAATTGGCAGAGACCTGAGTTTGAATCCTGCCTCTGACATAGCTATAAGTTAAGACTGTGGGTCAGTCATTTTTCCTCTCTAGGCTCAATGTCCTAAGCTGTAACCCCTACCCCCATAGTGGTTGTTGTGAAGTTCAAATGAGACTATGCCCATAAATGTTTTGTAAACCTTGAAGCTAGACAATAATTCTAGCTGAAATTAAGATAGCTCCCATTAGATTGTAAGAGGGTAGGGATTCTTATCTTATTTCTTTTTTCTTTTCTTTTTTTTAATTAAACAAATGCTTTATTAACTTCTGGTTTACATCATTCATTTCCACCAGATTATGAGTTACATTTTCCCCCCATTTTTTCCCTACCCACCACCCCAGAATAGCAGTCCCACTAGATATCCCCTCATCCAATCTGCTCTCTCCCATATCTTATCCCATACCCCCTTCGACTTTACCATTAGGGCAAGGTGAATCTCTGAGCCCCAATGCCTGGTTCTTTCTTTTTTTTTTTATCTTCCCCATAGACTAGAACAGAGTAGACAGTTGTAGTTTCTGTAATGAATATGGCATTTCTGATGCTGTTATTTTAATTTTCATGTGTTTGGGAGCACAAACAATAAGCATTTATTAAGTACCTACTGTGTGCTAGACACTGTACTAAGTGTTGAGAGTAGAAAATGGAAATAGTCTTTGCCTTCAAGAAGCTTACATTCTATCAGGGCTGCATAGATCAAGATAGATACAAGGTACATTTTTGGGGAGGAAACATTAGAAGTTATGGTGATGAATGAATGAAAAAAAGAAAAAGCATTTATTAAGTGCTTACTGTATACAAAGTTAAGTGCTAGAGATAGAAATGGAAATTCCTCCCCTAAGGGAACTTATACTCTAATTAGGGAGACAACGGGCATTGGAGAATTTAGCTGTAGGGTGGAGACAAGGGCACAGAGGTCATAAAGATGCTGCTACAGGGTTGATATTGGATCCTGAGATTCCTTAGGATGCATGGGGCATCTACCTTGGCCCACCCCTATTGGGAAGGGGAGAATGGGTCAGGGAGGAAAGGAGATTCTGGGCTCGATCTGTTAGGGGTGGCAGTAGATGTTCAATGTCCTGCCAGTAGGAGAAAAGGTGAAAGACGCATTGTCAGAAAGCTTAGGAATAAGTTCTGGGGATGGGGAGGAAAAGTGGGGTCCTGTGGGCATCAGTTCTAGATGCCCTTGGATGGGGTCTGGTAGCAGTGTGTGTGAAAATGGAGGCCTCTACCAGGTATCAGCTATAGTTGGGGACCTCCAGGTAACCCCAGTGGGGTTCTATGGAGGTCCATTGGCAGCAAAGGGGGACACAGGGACCCTGTTGTGACTGGGAATCAGGAAAAACCTCAGGTAGAAAGCAGTGCTTTTAGCTGAGTCCTGAAAGGGGTCTATGGTATCTAAGAGGCAAGAGGTAGGTATATGACTTGACTTTTCTTCAGTTGGATTATAAAACCCAAAAAGCTAGGATGTATGCTATTGAATGCTTCGTAGCATTCGAGGTCTCCAGCATAGGGCTGGACCCATAGAGGATATTACTGAATGAAAACTGCATAGAAACCTTTTGATGATGAAATGACCCTATGACCAAGATGACAGAAGAAGAGATACATCCTGACAATAGATACTGCAAGACCTAACGTAACAATTCTGAGTAATATGCTGTATCAGTAACCATAATAGGCAGTCAAATTCTGGAGTATTTCTGTAATTGCCTCCTTGAAGCCAGCAGACCAGACCTGAAAAAGAATGACTTAACACTCTGTGTTACTTTGTGGAGTCTCAGCCACCTCCAGAAAACATGCCCTTTGCCAAGAGGCAGAGAACTAACTAAAGGCAATATCTTACATGAGTCACTAGAGAGAAATGAAAATTGTGTCCAGGCTGGAAAAGAATCCATTTGAAAATGACACATCCACTTCTAGAATACATTTCCACCCTCCTCTGATCTGAGGAAAGAACTATCGCACACCCACACCCTTTCTCCCACATGCACACACAAGTAGACAGTATGACAGGAACAAAAAACTTATTTCTTGTCTCCAAAGCTGAAATCATGCACAAAGAAATGGATAGATTTGGACCTGTAGCTAGAGGTCTCTCTCTGTCTTTGTCTCTCTCCAGATTTCTCTTTCCCTCTCTTAATCCCTTGGCCTCTTTTTTTCAGTCTTAATTTCTCTCTCTCTCTCTCTCTCTCTCTCTCTCTCTCTCTCTCTCTCTCTCTCTCTCCTCCCTCCTTCTCTCTCTCTTCTTCTCTCTTCTTTCTCTCTCTATTTTTATCAGTCTCTGTCTCTCTGTCCTTGTTTATGTCTTTCTCTCCCTCCCCTCTAACACCAGGCTTTGTGATACTCTGGACCATGAATTTTATTCTGAGGAGACATGGTATAGAGGGAGAGAGCTAACCCAGGTATCATGAAATCAGGCATCAATCGTTGTTGAATCATTTCAGTCACGTCTGACTCTTTGTGCCCCCTTTTGGGGTTTTCTTGGCAAAGAGACTGGAGTGGTTTGCCATTTCCTTCTCTAGATCCTTTTACAGAAGAGGGAACTGAAGCAAATAGGGTTAAGTGACTTGCTCAGGGGCACACCCGCTGTTAAGTGTCTGAGGCTGGATTTGAAATCAGGCTTTCCTGACTCCAGACCTGGCACTTTGTCCACTGTGTTACTTAGCATTTATTAATCACTATGTACCAGGAGCTAGAAATATGAAGACAAAAATGAAACAATCTTTATCTTCAAGGGACTTACCTTCCATAGGGAAGACAATATGCACATGAAATTATATACAAGACACATACAGAAATAAATACACTTTCTGTGTGTGTGTGTGGGTGTGTGTGTGTGTGTGTGTGTGTGTGTGGGTGTGTGTACTACCTGTTGGAGAAGAGGCAGGAATCAGGAAAGGCTCTACATCGAAGGTGTCTTTTGAGCAGAGTTTTGAAAGAACCATGGGATACTAAGAGAAGAGATGAGGTGAGAGTGTGTTCTATTCATGAGAGACAACCAGGGCAAAGGTGCAGAGATGGGAGATTTAATGTCAGACCAGTTTTCCGGGAAAAGATATAATATAAAATCAGGCTGGAATAATAGTTCAGGGCTAGGCCATGAAGGCATTCAAAAAGTTAAATCAATAGAGCTCTTCTAGAGTTTATTGAGTAGGGGAGTGACATTTTAGGAAAATCACTTGAGTAGCTGTGATTGGATTGGAGAGGGGGTCAACTTGAGATAGGGAGACCAGTTAGGAAGCTTTTGCAGTAATCCAGGTGAAACAAAATGGGAACCTGCACTAGGGGGGTGTCTGTGTGAATAGAGGAAGAGCAGAGGGACTGATTTGAAAGATGTTGCACAATTAGATGAATATGTAGGGTGAGGAACATAATGCCAATGTTGCTAACCTCAGTGACTGGAAGGATGGTTTCTCTAGGGAAATAGAGAATTGTAAAGGGAGAAGGATTTGGAGGGAAAGGTGATGTTTAGTTTAGGATAATGTTGAATTTGATTTGTCTGTGGAAAATCAAGTTTGAAACATCCAATGTATAGTAGGTGATGTGAGACTGAAGTTCAAGAGAGAGATTAGATATAGATTTAGAATTTATTTAATTAATATACTTTAATTTAATTAATTAATTTTAATTTTATTTCTATTTATTCTTTTTTTTTTTTTTTTTGCTTTGGAGACGGAATTGGGGTTAAGTAACTTGCCCAAGGTCACACGGCTAGGTTTTTGTTTGTGTGTGCGTTAAGTGTCTGAGGCCAGCTCCGAACTCAGGTCCTTCTGACTCCAGGGCCGATGCTCTACTCACTTCGCCACCTAGCCGCCCCCTCCCCCAACTCTTTAAGACTAGAAAATAAAATATGCTGGTCTACGATTTCTCAAGAATGATTCTAAATTTTTTTTTCTGAAGAATGATTCTAAATGCATAAAATAAAACAGAAGATTGCAAGGAAAACCAATTATATTGAAAGTTAGCAATATGTATGCACAATAAATATACATATACATACAATATATATCACACGTGTGTACATATACATATATGTATATGTGTATATATATGGAGAGAGGGAGGGGAGAGAGAGAGAGGGAGAGAGAGAGAGAGAGAGAGAGAGAGGAAGGAGAAAGAGAGGAGGGAGAGGGGGGGAGAGAGAAAGGGATGGAGGCAGGGGGAGAGAGAGAAAGTTATGACCTCTGGTTATGAACCCCTTCCTTAAATAGTTCCTGCCCTCAAGGAGCTTACATTCTAAGAATAAAACTAAACATGGTGCAGTGGACCTCTAGTTTTGATCCTGACTACACCAAATTAGCCACTTTTCTTGAGGTAACTCATATCCTCCCCTAATCTTCTCTCTGGATCTCCAAATTCTCTTTTGTTGTTCAGGACTGACTCAGAGTTATCTCAGAAGTGAATAGCTGATTTTGTGTGTATGTTGTGGAAGGAGTGGGGGGTGGGGTGAGAGGAAGATAATGCCACTCTCATGTTAGGTGAACAGCTGAGTAGTTGAGCTGGTTCTATGCTTCCCCTGGATTTTCTAAAAATTAGTCCACTCCCAACTATCCTTCAGACCTTTAGGACCGGCTGACTCTGAAGACAATCTCTCTCACACTGCTTTGGGGACAGAGCAGTATTCCCAGGCCCAGACCCTTTCTTGAAGGGGTTCTAGGAGGCAGAATGGTAGCTGCAGCTTTAGAAGAAGTCATTCCAAGGGCAACTACCCTGTGGCAAAAAAAACAAAACCTGGTATCCTGTACCTACTGGCCAGACACTAGGTGGCAGGCAAAAAAATAGTTTAACAGCAGATACCTATCTGAACTCTCACAATACATCAGTGGGTTAACACCCTCTAGTCTGGAGATGCTAGGCACTCATTTACTGGCAGCCTTTCATCAAAGGTTGTAAAGCTTTTTTTCTAAATAAATAAAGATATACCCTTCCTCAAAACTATAGAACCATATTTTTTTTTAAATGGAGTTAAAAATTTGAGACTAAGGAATTATAACATTTACAAAATAGAAAACAAGTTTGTTCCATTACTTTATTTACCCGAGTTAAAAAAAGCCCACTTAAAATGTATTTCAAGATCAAAATATAAAAATAATCTATTAATAGACTGTTAGGAGTAGGAGGAAGCTTAGAGATAATTTACCTCAGCCTCTTCTTTTGACAGATGAGGAAACTGAGGTCTAGGGAAGCTAAATGATGCTTAAATTCACACAGCAAAACCAGTCTCACCTATTAGCCAGGATAATGGCAGACCCTTTATTGAATGGCACAGACAGCGTGGGCAAGTGATCAATGTTGAGTGCAGGCACATGGCTCAGTAGTGCCTGGAGGCTTTGGAGGCTGCATTGTGAAGAGAGCACCTCCCTCTCATACATTCAGGAGTCCTGTCACAGCTTTCTAACTTGTCTCTCCACTTCTAATCTTTCCCCGTTACAATCCTTCTTCCACATAGATGCCAAAAAAAGTTTCCTAAAGTCTGAAAATGTCAGGATCACACTTTAGCTTGTCATTTAAAGCCCTCACAAATTGGCTTTAGGTTTTCCAAGTTTATTTCAAATTATTTCATTTACTGATCCACTTAATGCTCCCAGAACTCAGTATGTAATCTCTTGCCTCTCTGCCTTTGCAAGGACAATCTCTGGTGTTTGGAACAAACTTCTTTCTTGTTTCTTAAGAATTGTTGTGTAAGGGTGGGGTGTACCACTTAAATTGAGATAACATAAGGAGGGGAGAACTAGACTAAATCAACTGCTCAAAGATTTTAGATAAAGTGTGAAAAGACCCTCCAGGTCTGGAAGATCTGCCAGGAAGAGCATTCAAATTGACCGAGGAAACTGTGGAGTCTTCTATAAAATCATAGACCAGTGCAAAACCAGGAAATGGAGATTCAGAAACAGAAGGAAAGTGAGATTTCTGCTCTCTCCCATCTCTTACCTGGGAAATGGCAAATCTCAGAGTTCCCAGACCTCTGGATCACAGCCTAGTGACTAGGCCCTAGTCCCATATTTCTTAACCCAAGAAAAAAAGAACAAACACACAGAAGCAAAGGAACAGATGCCATGTTGCCATGGCCAGATTGGGGGCTGGGGCAGGGATCAAGGCTCAAGACCTCCCTTACCATGTAGCATCTTCCTCACTCCAATGAAGCCCCAGGAAAGATAGGCCAAATCATTCCATCAGTGCCCGTCTGTGAGCATCTCAGTTCTGGCTCCCGAGCCAATCAAAAGGCTCCTCTTCTTCATGTGGTAAGCAGACTGGAAGCAATACTTGCCCATGCTCTGAACTCCACGTGGGGAATTGCATCCAGCAGAGTACACTGCATACATTCATAAGGAAGGGCTCTCTGGCCAGTTCCTACCATGATACTGAGTTGACTCTTCAAGGCTCAACTCAGGTGCTACTTAATAGTAATAATGATAATTATCATTGATATAGCTCTTTAAGGCTTGCAAAACACTTTACATATGCTGTCTCAGTTGATGCTCACAGCTCCCCTGCTGTTAATATTCCCATTTTACAGATGAAGAAACTGAGGCCAGATGGATGATGTAATTTTCCTGGGGCCACAAGGCTAGTAAATTTCTTAGGCTGGATTTGAAGGACAGGCCTTCCTAATCCCAAATTAAGGTCTCTGCCCTCTAGGCCACCCAGCTGTTTCCTGATTTAATCCAGCTCTCAATCCTCTGGATCTTAATTTTCTGACTAAATCCACAGGATTGATGATCTGTGGTCTTTCATATACTTCTCTATTTACCTGCTATATTCCCAAGAAGCTCCTTGAAGGTACGGTCTTTTTTCCATTTTGTTTTTATGTCCCTGGTATGAGGCCCCATGTCTTTCACATAGTAGGTCCTCAACAAATGCTTGTTAGTTTGGATTGGCTCCTTAGCCCATAGGTGTTAAAAGTTGGGGCTCCAAGACTGGGGCAGAATTACAGTGGAGTAGTTTATTTCTGCTTGCCAAACCACTTCTGCAAAACCTTAAGAGTTTCCAGTCATTTGCCTTGAGTACTGATTGGGTGATCTGGAGAGGCCTAAAAGCATCTTTGCATGGAGCAGCATGTACTTTTCCAAAAGATATCGATGGCATTTTTTCTTACTTTCATGATTTTAATATCAAATTGAATAGGTGTGACTTTGGGCAAATCATTTAAACTCTCAGTGCTTATGTCATTTACTCTCTCTAAGGTTCTAAGGTTTGAAGAAGGTGCTGACTCTCATGGACATGGGAAGTTTCCTATTCAGGTGGTCCCCCTACTGAAAACAGAACAGGTTCTGCCCCGAGCCTTGTCCGTCTTCCTTTCTTATTAACTTTTTTTTAAACCAGCACATTTTGGAGTCTGTTTTTACTTATTGAATTTAATCCATTTTATGGATCCATTGAAGTTTCTATTGGTTTCTAAGTCATAATTAAACTTTTCTACTTGTTTGTGATAAATTACTGATTCTAAATTTGCAAATGGGCTAGTTTCCCAGAAATGGGTTATTGCTACATACATCAGTATATAACATCTGGCTTTTTCTGTGGGGTCTGGATAACATTCGTTTCATCATGAAAAGGAGAAGAAATAAGAGATGGCTACATTATTTTGCCTGCCCTCATTATCTTAGCAGTGCAATTAGCTCCTGTCCGAAAAGAGAGACCCTTAGACATATTCCCTGGATGCCTGTTTGGGATTTCAACTTAGTGACAGCGTCAAATCCATGATTATATTCAATTTCTGATCTCCCTAATTGGCTTTTATTTATTTTCAATCATGAACTTGAGTAAGATAAAGACCAAAGACAAGAACCCTCAAAGTTCTCTGCTTGCAGAAGTTCTGCTTTAGAGACACTCAGAATTAGAGGATCATGGGATTATTGGTTTGAGATCTGGAAGGGATCTCAGAGATCATCTAGAACAGTCCCCTCACATTATAGATGAGGAAACTGAGGCCCAGGGAAGTGAAGGGGCTTACCCAATGTCACACCTACAAAGGGTATGCTGAAAAATGTGTAACAGTCACATCTCTGAGAAAAAAAATGCACCCATGACAAACTCTTATACTTAATTTGCATTATTAATATTTTCACATCAGTTTCTTAAGTCTAGGCAATCAACAAAACAATAAATCAAGCCCTAATTTGCATAGTTTACAAAATGCAATAATCAGCTTCAGAGCTAGAGGCCTTGTTGGTTGCAGAGGCTCCCTTTGGACCCGAGAGCTCTGATTCTGGGGTTGGTGTTTTTATCATAGTAGCTCACTTGGATGATGATCTGTACAGAGGAGGTATAAAACCCAGGGAGTAAAGTGATGCTGGTGATGTGAAACCCCCAAATGCTAAAACACCAATAGAAACTTGGAGAATCACTATTACACACTGAGTACCACCAATGTCCCATTTCATTTTTTTTGCCTTTTTTTTTTTGGAAGACAATTGGGGCTGACTTGCCCAAGGTCACATGGCTAGTGTGTGTGTGTGTGTGTGTGTGTGTGTGTGTGTGTGTGTGTGTGTGTGTGTGTTAAGTGTCTGAGGTTGGATTTTAACTCAGGACCTCCTGACTCCAGGGCTGGTGTTCTATTCACTGCACCACCTAGCTGCCTCTAATGTCCCATTTCAGAGGGAATACAAGACCATGGGAAAATTGTGGTCTCTGATCCTGAAGAGGACTCTGATGGCTCAAGGAAATTTCTACTATGCCACTAATACACCCTGCCCTCTCTGCTATGGGTACTTGTGTGCCATGAACCTGTGCCTTTTATCTAGTGATATATATCATATATAATGCAATGGAATTATATAGATTAGATAATATAGCATTTCAGGGTTTGAGAAATGCTCTACAATATTATCATCTTTGATCTTAACAGCAATGTTGGAAAGTAGGTGCTATTATTATCCCTGTTTTACAGATGACAAAACTGAGGCAGACATGCCTCAGTTTAAGTGACATGTTCAGAGTCATGCAGATAGTAAGTGTCTGAAGCTGGATTTGAGCTTAGGTCTTCCTAGTTCTAAGTTCAGCATTCTATCCACTGTCCCCTGTCTCTGTCTCCCTCTTTCTCTCTGTTTTTCTTTTTCTTTCTATCTCTGTCTTTCCACCCCTCAAATATACGCATATGTACATATACATATAGACATATACATATGTATGTATATGAATATATGTGTGCACATACATATAGCTGTAATAAGTAAATAAATGAATTAAAGAGAATCACTAGAGAGAAGCTTTGGCCTTAAGGGGAATTGGGAAAAAGGCTTCTTGTCCAAGGAGGCATTAAGTTGGGATATGAAGTAACTTTGGTTAAGACTTCCTCCCTCTCCTCTCTCATGCAGTGCAAGCCCCTCATTTTACAGAGAGGGAAAAGGAATTCCGGATTAGCTGAGTGATTTTTCCCAAGGTTGCCTGGCGAGTTACTAACTAACCAGGTTGGCTTGTGCATTCAGGTCTCTTGATTTCTCTTCCACTTGGTGCCATGGCTCATGTCCTTGGTATATAGCTTCCTAATAGACTTACCATTACCATTTAATGATGATGATGATGTGACAGCAGTCTTCATCACAAGACTGAGCTCTGCCTTTGGGCTCCAGGTGGATGAGTGCGACTTTCTGGAGGTCTGTGCTTTGAGGGCTGATTCTTTCATAGAATGAATCTATGATTTCATTGATGTAGGGAACTCCTGCTAAAGAAACTCCCTCTTCCAATGCACATGGGCAACTGCAACTTATCATCTTGGAGAGATGCCTAGGGTTCTGAGAGGTTGAGTGAATTCCCCAGAGTCACAAAGTGGAACTTGAACCTTGGCCCTTCTGACTCTGAGGGCAGTTTTCTATGTACCATGTTAGGTTTTCATTCTGGGTGAGTGTTAACCACTTGCAATCTCACACACTTAAGACTGATGATGACAGTCAGTAGTCACTGGTGAAATTGCCTCCTAATTAGCTTCTTCATTAGCTGTGCTAATTTACATCTTAATTAGCCTTAATGGAGCATAATAATGAATCCCAATGTTTGGCTCCCTGTTACCATAGCATAGAAGGGATAGAAGGTCTGTAAGACTAAATGTGATTCCAGTCTAATGAAGGAACCTGGCAGGGGACCCAGTAGGGAATTTTGTTTCTGCCAATAAAAGAGGAGACACAGGTCCTGACATTTGGTTTCCTGGAATTGCAGCCCTTCCATCTCAGGAATGATCTTTTTTCCCTTCTTCTTTGATCAAGACAGCCCAAGGTACAAGGCCATAAGTCTAGTCTGTCAGCTTGAAATGCCCCTACAGAAAACTACTTTCCTCATTAAAGTTCAGATCACACCAACCGAGAATGTCAGAGCTGGACAACACTTTTAGATAGTATTTATCTTAATTTCATTATTTTAAAAATCAAGGTAAGGATAGGAAGTAAAATTCTACAGTGAGTTAGTGGCAATATCCAGGAGTTCTTCCTACCTTCAGTGCAAAGAAACAAGTAAAATAAAGATTTTAGAATCAAGAGGATGTGAGTTTGAATCCTACCTCAGACATTTACCAGTTTTGTTACCCTGGGCAAGTCACCTTTATCTGGCTTAGTCCGCTCATCTGTGAAACAGGGACAATAAAAGCACTTATCTCACATATTTGTTGTAAGAATCAAAAGAATGAACATAAATAAGGCACTTTGCAAATTGTAAGGACTCTACAAATACTAGCTATCATTAAATTCCTACTGTATAAAGGACACTATACACTATATAGTAGGGGAAATACAAAGATAGATAAACCATTGTCCCTGTCCTCAAGGAGCTGACTAGTACAACAGGGTGATGATGCCAAGAGTTACAGCTATAATACAAGAGATTATATTAGAAGGCCTAAAACTATACAGTGAAGTGTCAGATAAGGTCTAAGGTGGACACTCAATGCTGAGTCTTGGAGAAAGTTACAGATAAGGTTCAGATTATGAACATGGGGCACCAAATGGGGTCACTGTCAGAAGTAGTGTATCTAGAAGTAGAAAAGGTGTTTCAGGGTACTTTATTTGGCCTCACGACTTGGGTTAAAGCAAGTATCTGGGTTCAGGATTTTGAGAACATTGGTACTGAAGAACTCATGTCATCACGGGCCCTATTGTTATGTAATGCAGCAAGCAGATAAGCCAAGCATGTACACACTGATGTAAAAAGACAGGTTTGTCCTCACACGTGTAAGAAACTTACCCCAACTTAAAGGAGGAGATAAAATGGGGAGGGAACACGCTCAAATTTGGTGTTCATGTGGCAATTATATACTCTAAAATCGGGCTTGGTAGAGAACAGATACTGGTGCCAGATGTAAGAGGGGGCATTCCTAATTAGATCCAGATGTGGTAGAAAAGTTATTGGGGGGTTCCTTATTGACATACCAGGTTTGGGAAAGGGATATATCTTTATTGGGACCATAAACTGGTGGGAAGATCTAATGTTAACTAAGGACAACAGAAAGAAGATGCCTCAGGGCTCCTGAAGCATGTCAAGAATTCATCTCACCCCAAAGCTACAAGACTTAGCTGCTTGACATAGAGTTAAAAGTGGAGAAATATAAACTGTTTGACCTCTATGCTTCTAGGAGCACAGGAACACAGCCTAAAGTGACTGCACATTGGAGTCCTATCATTATAAACATATTATCAAGTAATCTCCATAACAAACAATAACATCAAACAATAATAATAACATCAAAAATATAAAGTTTACAATCATCACAAAAGGGAAAGTGGTTCACAAAATGGTCAATGAAACTAAATGAATGAATGAAACTGAAACCCAGATCTTCTGACGCCCAGTCTGGAGCTCCTTCTGTTAACTAGATCCCAGTTACTTCTCCCAAATGTAAGGTCCTCATTGTTATTCTTTTCCATTTCAGACTCTCCTGATCCATTCAGTGGGATAAGAATGTTCATTCAGTCAGCCAGCATTTATTAAGGACCTTGTATGTATCAGGCACTGTCCTAGGGACTTTGTATACAAAGACAAAATGCAAAGGGGTCTCTCAGTCAATCAAAAATCAGTCAGTAAACTTCTATTAAGTGCTTACTATGTGACAGGCACCATACTAAGCACCAAGGATTAAAAAAAAGAATAAAAAACAGCCCCTGCCCTCAAGGAGCTTACTTTCTAATTGGGGAGACAATGTACAAATAAATAGGCACATAGAAAATACATACAGAGGAGATACAATGTAACCTTACAGGTGAAGGGACTCGAAGTTGGGGAGCCTGGGGAAGGCCTCCTTCAGAAGGGAGCATTTGAGTAGAATTTCAAAGGAAGTCTGGGATAACTAGAAAGATGGCAGTACCCTCACCAGTCAGAGGAGAGTTCAGGAGAGGTGTAGGATTAGGGGTAGGAGGGAAGGAGAATGAGTTCAGTTGTGGATATGTTACATTTGAGATGCCTATGGGGTATCCAGTTTGAAATAGGCAGTTGGTGAGAGAGTCTAGAGTTCAAGAGAGAGACTCCAGCTTAAGGTAGCTAAATGGTTCAGTAAATAAAGTGCTGGACCCAGAGTAAGGAAGGCCTGAGTTCAAACCTATCCTCACATACTTAATAGCTGTGTAACCCTGGGCAAGTCACTTGACTTAGTTTCCCTATATGTAGAATGGGCATAATAACAGCACCTATCTCCCAATATTGTTGTGAAGATAAAATATTTATGGAGTGCCTTGCAAACCTTAAAGCATTGTTATTGTTATTATTATGTAAACCACAAATCTGGGAATCTTAAGAGCTTACATTCTGTTTGCTGATATAACCTCTATGCTGATGTAAACATCAGATAATTTGAGGAGGAGAGGGCCCTAACTAGAGAAATCAGGAAAGGCTTCCCAGAGGAGGTATAGCTGAAATGATCCTTGAAGCTAAGGATTCTAGCAAGTACAGATGAAGTAGGGCTACATTCTTAGTGGTACTTTCCCTTCCCATCCCAACTTAGCCACTGCTCCTCAGCAGAGGGGCACCATACTCCTGTGGCTTATTCTTTCAGGGGAAACCTAAGGGAGCCCTAAGTTCAAATGTTAGGGCTCTGCTTTGGAGTGTTACTGGATTATTCATAAAAAATCAACCATGAACTCCTTTTGTGGTGGCAAAAAATTGGAAATTGAAGGGATGTCTATCAATTGGGGGATGGCTAAACAAGTTGTGGTATATGATTGTGATAGAATACTATTATATTCCATATAAGAAATGACAAGCAGGATGGTTTCAGAAAAAGCTGGTAAGACTTACGTGAACTGATGCAAAGTGAAGTGAGCAGAACCAGGAGAATATTGTACAGAGTAACAGCAATATTGTAAGGATGATCAACTGTGAAAGACTTAGCTCTTCTGGACAATACAATGATCCAAGACAATTCCGAATGAATTATGATGAAAAATATTAGTCATCGTCAGAGAAAGAACTGATGGAGTCTGAATGTAAATTGAAATATACTTTTAAAACTTCCTTTATTATTCTTTTTTTGTCTGGGTTCTCTTTTGCAACATGGCTAATCTGTACTGCACATACTGCACATATATAATCTATATCAAATTGCTTGCCTTCTTGAAGAACAGAAGTTTTGAAACTAAAAAGTTATTAAAAAGTTAAAATTGTTTTTACATATAATTGAGAAAGAAAGAAACTAAAACAAAATTCTTTAAAAAAAGAAAAACCCTCAGTAAATTGTAGGTTTATTGATAGCCATTAGGGAGGTCTTAACCTCACATGCTAGAATTGAGGAGTCCTTCTAGGTAATTTGTGAAATACAAAATCCCTTGTAACTGACCCTCCATGTACTGGCTGATCTCAAGTCATGACAAGCTCACAGACAATGGAAACAAACTAATATATAAAAATTATAAAATTCCCCAAGCAGCAGTGAAGCAAAGGAGTGCATAGTTGGGTTTTTTAGGTGGAGGCAGAGGACAGAAGAAGAGAAAGATGCTTCTTGGCCACTAGAGCTGAGGAGTAGGGAAGATCCACTACTAGTCAACATCTTCCTCCAATCTGAATGCTGCAGTCCCATTTGCCTCCCATGGATGATGATTCTGGCTGCCTCAGGGGGTGTATTGCTTGTTTTCTACTTCATTAAACAGTCTCTGCCCTGTTTCTGAGACTCCCCTCCCTTCTAGGAGGTTTCTTGGTTGGAGATTTTTTCTCTTCCTCCTTTCACTAGGGGCTCCCAAACTTCCTGCCCAGGCAAGGTCTCACCCCTTCTCCATCAAATTCTAGGCAGCTGCTTTTCCCCATGGAGTTAGCTCTTTGGTCTGTGGAAGGTTGTAAGTGGTGTTACAGAAACCCAGGGGGACAAAGTGTGGAGACAGGGGATGGAGTGTTGAGTTTAGGAAACAGGAGGTAGGCTAATTTGTCTGGGGAAGTCAGAGAAATGAAGGTTT
This sequence comes from Gymnobelideus leadbeateri, assembly GCA_011680675.1. Classification (NCBI taxonomy): domain Eukaryota; kingdom Metazoa; phylum Chordata; class Mammalia; order Diprotodontia; family Petauridae; genus Gymnobelideus; species Gymnobelideus leadbeateri. The sequence continues at coordinate 749,778 of WOXC01002239.1, forward strand.
CTCTATACACAAAGGCTCTAGGAGATAATATCAATGCTCTGAACTCACACAACACCTTTTTTTTCTGAAGAATTCAGAGAACTATTTATTTTTCAGCCTGATTTTCTGTTCCCTACACTAGAGACTGGGGAAAGTTTTTGTCATTAAAATACTATAAGGATTTAGAGTCGGAAGGTAACCTTAGAGATCATGTAGTCTAATCCCCCCTGTTTTATGAAAGAGGAAGCTGAAATGAAATCAGATGAAGTGATTATTCCACAAGCAGTCAAGATTTGAATACAGGTCCTCTGAAGACACCATGCCAGCATACTTTTCATGAAGCCAAACTGCCTTGCTTTAGAGTTGTGAAGCTGTGAGCATTGTGTTTCCCTCATAGCTCTTCTAGGCACACTATCATCTCTCTGTCTCTGTTTCTGTCTCTATCTCTCTTTCTCTGTGTCTGTCTCTCTGCTTTAGTGCTACTACAGATCAGAATGTCTGAACTTGTGTGATTCACCAACTTCAACCTCCTCCACTAACATAGATCACAACTGTGTGCCAACATGCTCAGCCATTCCCTGTATATTTCATCAGTACCATTATAGGTCTTCCTATTTTTAGTCTTTCCTCACTCCAGCCCGTTATTCAGAGTAGCGCGAGATTAATCTTCTTATAATATGTTTTGCCTACAGCAGTCCACTGTATAAAAACATTCAATGGTATTAAGTCCAAAATTCTTAACCTTCAATTTGAGGCTCATCCAATCTCTCCAACACTGTGACATACTACTACCCTACATAAATCAGCCAATAAATCAATATTTATCAAGTACCTACCATGTGCCAAGCACTGTGCCAAGGTCTGAGGATACAAAGAAAAGTTCAGAAATGCTTGTTGACTCATCCTCCAGACACTCCCTGGTCTTCATTCACACAATTTTCTTTGTCTAGAATATCTTCCACCATCTCTTTCAGTTATCTCCCATCCTTCAAAGCCCAATTCAGATGCTTTCTCCTCTAGGAAATCTTAACCAATAACCCCAGGTCATGTGATCTTTTCATCCTCTGACCTCCTATGGAAGGTCTTTGACACTTGACATGTACTGCCTTGTACACCTCACTCTCTGTGCATTCCAATTTCTCTTTAGTTGCTTCGTTGCCACCTTGGAAAATCTCTGCCCATTGGTGACTCCCTCCTTGAGGCCATCATTTTGGGAAGGACCTTAGCCATGCTTCGCCTCACTCTCACCTTGACTCTGTGGGCACTGCCTCCTTCTCCTTGTCCACCATGTTGCCCTCATGTAGGTACCTTTCTTTTCCCCACCATCTTTCTAGCACTCAAATGTATTATCTTTTCCCATTAGAATGTAAGTTCCTTGAAGACAGGGACTGCCTTGATTACTTATATTTGTATCCCCAGAATTTAGCACAGTGCCAGGCACACTTGGTGAGTGCTTAATGAATGTGTTATCCATCTATCTATCTATCTATCTATCTATCTATCTATCTATCTATCTATCTATCTGTCTGTCTATCTAGTGGTCAGTTAGCTAGCATCCTTAGTCAGATTACAAATTTTTTAAGAGCAAAGTCTAAGGCTTATACTTCCTGTGACCTCCATGGTGCTAAATAAATAGCAGATGTTCAACAAATGCTTGTTTGTTATTATGTGCACCAGTAATAACAATTCCCATTTGCTCCAGGCTTTAAGGATTACAAAGCCCCTTTCCAGTGTGCAGCCCTTTGAAGTGGATAGTACAAACATAATGCTCATTTTACAGAGGAGGAAATGGAAGCTCAGAGAGGTTAAATGCTTGCCCATGGTTGTCCACATAATAAATGACAGAAAATGAATTTGAACCCAGGTCTCCCTAATTCCAGGTCCACTGCTTTTCTCACTATATCATGGTAATCTGGAAAAAGGTTTTTTCCTTTTGATTTAGGATAATGCAATAGCTCTAATATCATAAGGGAAAAAATGAGAGACACAAATTAATTTGTTTCCAAATTCCCCAGTTCTCTTGATCATTAAGCTAGGGCTAGAAATCAAGTCCCCTGAACCACAGATCAACTCTCCTATCATCACCATACCATGTGGATTCACTCTGGGCACAACTATTCAATCAATCCATTTCAACCCCTTTTCAGTCTGATCATTTGGAAGGATGTCTTAATGAATGGATCACTGTATAAACCCACAGAGATTGGTTGATTGGTCAAATGCGATTAAGACAAACAAAAATCCCCAAGCAAACATTTTTCCATCACTTGTCCTTCCTACCAGGACACAACCAGAGTCTTCCAGGCTGTTCTTTTCCACGTCACACAAGGCTGTCTGTGTTTAATGAGCAACACTTTTGTGTGACTGTTTATAAGCAGCAACCAGCTACCTGAGTAGGAGAGAAGATGGGTGTGTGTGAAGAGTCAGTGCATTAAGTAGAATGAGTCCTGAAAGATTAGACTGGGACTCACCCAGAGGAACATCAAGTTAATTAGATTTTTTGAGACACCAACTAGAGTACAAATGGTCCAGGACCTTACAGTATGAGGCAAAGAATCTCTCTCTCTCTCTCGCTTACACACATAGACACACACAGATACCCACACACACTCAATTACTCACATACACTGCTACCACATAGTAGAATTCCATGATGACATCAGTGATGCCATCATCATCCTCACAAGTCAGATGGCACAGTCCCTAGACTGCCAGACTTGCAGTCAAGAAGACCTGAATTCAAATCCTGCCTTAGATACTTAGACCCTGAGCAAGCCATTTCTCAGTCCCAGTTTTCTCATCTGTAAAATGGGGATGATCAACACCTTCCCTGCAGAGTTGTGTGATTTGCAAACCTTAAAGAGGCATAACAGGCTGTTATTATTAATTGTTATTGGTCCGATCACTTCTCGATCATCTGGGTATCTTAATTTGATATTTGGTTCTACCACCGACTCTGCCAGGACATCAGATGTAGGATCCTAGGACAAAAGGCTGCTAAGTTAAAAGGGGCCTGAGAACATGAGCATGGAAGGTCATAGCTGGAAGGGACCTTGAGATGCTGAATATCACAGCTGGAAGGATCTTTGAATAAAACACATAGAGTATTAGTGCCAGGGGGCACTCTAGAGACTCTCTAGTCTCACTGCTTCATTTTACAGATGAAAAAACAGAGAGCCAGAGACAGCAATGCTTCTCATTTTCTGTCCACTTTTAACTTGGATTATGAATATCCAGCGCTATTGGCATCTTGCTCTAGGGAACTGGCAGAAAACACAGCTGGTATATTTCTGATGAGACTGATCTGACTTACAGCTTCATTGCTCCTCCAGAGCAGGAACTGTCTTTTGCCTTTTTTTTTTTTTGTATCCTTGGTGCTAAGCACAATGCTTAATAAATATTGATTTTGGGGCAGCTAGATGGCATGGTGAATAGAGCACTGGCCCTGGAGTCAGGAGGACCTGAGTTTAAATCTGGCCTCAGATACTTGACACCAGCTGTGTGACATTGGGCAAGCCACTTAACCCCAATTGCCTTGCCTCACCACTCCAAAAAATAAAATAAAATAAATATTGATTGCTACCCATAATGATGATGATACTTTCCATTCTGGCATGACTCAAGCTTAAAGAAGAGAGGAATTGAAAGAAGTTAGGAAGATAAAGAAAAGGGAACTGGGTGTATCTGGGAACTCTCTCCACCAAACACAGATCACACAGCCCGTTTTATGATTTAGGAGGCAAGTCCTAGAGAGTTGTTCAAGACACAGAAAGGTTAAGTGACTCCCATGCCTGGACCACTCTCCCTCCTCTGCTCTAACCACTGCCCTCTCTGGCTTCCTTTAACTAAAACCCACTTCTACAGCAAACCTTCCTCAACCCTGTTTAATTCCAGTGCCTTTCCTTTTGACTATTTCTGATTTATCCTGTGTATAGCTTGTTTTGTATATATTTATTTGCATTTGTCTCCCCCATTAGATTATAAGCTCCTTGAGGGCAGGGACTCATTTGCCCCTTTTTGTATCCTCAATGTTTAGCACAGTTTCTAGCACATAGTACATGCTTAATAAATGTTTATTAAATTGGACTGAATTGACTTGCTAAGGGTCACATAGCCAATTAGTATTAGAGACAGGATATGAGGTCAGGTCTTCCTGCCTCTCAGTCCAGGGCTATTGTTAACATCCTCACATGGAGTACAAAACCTGACAAATACTGGCAATAGCAGGCCAGGAATAATTCCTATACTGTTATATTCCAAATCTCTAGATTTTGATTTAACCCAACAAAGAAATTATTTCTAGTATTGGCAGCAAATGAAGGCTGAGTTATAACTTGACCATTGTGATACCTATTCCCAACAGCACCAAACCTACTCTTTGCAGTCAGATTTTGAACCGTATTTTGAATACAACAATAATCTTATATTTTATGAGAATGTTCATAATGTCTCCTCTGCAAAGGAGAGCATGAAAGATCTAGCTGAAATTCTAGCTGGGTCAGGGGCTTGAATTACAAATAGTTAAGAGGAGCAAACTGGAAATCCATAGATCCCCTTGAATATTGAGAACCTGAACAAGGAGTTTATGGTGAGAAGAAGAGCCCCTAGACTCCCTAATGAATTGTCACTGGCAGCCACTGGATACTATAGCTTCTAGAATCAATCCCAAATAACATCCAGGAGCAACTACAAATACATAGCAGTTCCTATCAAGGTGTTATCCAGTGGCTATGTTGGCACTTTCTGCAGAAGTCACATTTTGTTTTGTTACATAGGCATTTGTTTGAACATAATTGTTGGGATGATTGGAGCATAGTGAGATAATGAAGAATTACCTCCATAAAAATAAAGATACTTAACAAGTGAAAAAAATGGGGCAGGTAGGTAGGTGGCACAGTTGGATACAGCATCAGCCCTGGAGTTAGGAGGACCTTAGTTTAAATCTGACCTCAAATACTTAACACTTACTAGCTGTGTGATCCTGGGCAAGTCACTTATCCCCGATAGCCTTGTGCCTCCCCCCACTCCGAATTTACTGTTCAGTTGTTTTCAATCATGTCCAGTTTTTCATGACCCCTTTTGGGGTTTTCTTTGCAAAGATACTAGAGTGGTTTCCTTCTCCAGACCATTTTACAGATGAGGAACTGAGGCAAACAGGGTTAAGTGACTTGCTGAGGGTCACACAGCTAGTAAGTGTTTGAGGCTGAATTTGAACTCAGGGAGATGACTCCAAGCCCAGTGCTCTAACCTCTTACCGCCTAGCTCCTCACTGCTAATAATGGTCATTCCCAAAGCGCTAAGCTTTGTAGGGTGCTTGGATTTCATTGGATCCTCACGGTGGACCTCTACTAGGTGCTACAGGTTTTGTTATCCAAACTTTGTTGTTGTTGTTTTTAAACTGTACCCAGGAGTCCATCTCTCTACCAAGGCTGATCAATATGTGCTCTGAAACTTAGCATCTTAGAGAGTGGGCTGGGGAATTAGGAGGCTAGGTGACTTGGCCAGGGACAAAGAGTCAGTACAAGTCAGAGGTTGGATTGGAAGGCAGATATGTCCTGACAACAAGCTCATTACCTCACTCTACCTTTTAGGAGATTAGGAGAAACTGCATTCTAGTCCACTCTTATTTATTTATTTATTTTGGGGGGAGTTCTAGCATCCTCATTTGTAAAGTGATAGGATTTAGTTCCTTTTAGGTGCTGTATTTCCCCCATCACCCATTAGAATGTAAGCTCTTTGAGGAGGCTGTCTTTAATTTTGCTTATATTTGTAGCCATAACACTTAGCATACTGATATGTATATAGTAAGTGCTTAATATTTGTTACTTGACAATTTGGCTTAAATCATCTCTGAGATTATTTCTAACTGAAATTTTTGGGATTCTAAGTCGGAGAAATTGCTTATTGTCCTTTAACTTGGTGGAAATAGGAACTTAGTCATCCTGGAATAGTGACTTGCAACATTCTTGAGAAGTTCATTATTCTTCTCCAGAATTTCAGTATTTCCACAATATTTCTATTCCATGCCTCTCCTGCCCCTTTCAAATTCTCAATATTGAAATTCCTTCCTCTAGAAAGTCTCCTCTGATTCTGCCTCTTCACCCTCTTCTTTCCTCAAATTTCTGAGAGCACCTTTGCCTGTCCTTCACCACTATAACATTCTTCTTTGTACTACACTCATTTGTGTACTAGTCTTCCTCCACTCTCCTTCAAGTAGAGGGCAGGAACAATGTCACCATTATCAAACATTTCTTAAGCCTCTATGTCCTAGGCACTGTGCTAATCCCTGGGGGTACAAAGAAAGGAGAAAAGAAGGGTCCTTGCCTTCAAGGATAGACAATATAAAAATAACTATGTACAAAAAAGTTCACTACAGTGTAAATGGGAGGTTATGTCAGCGTTCTTTTATCCTTAGCCCCAGCAGAATACCTTGCTCATAGAAGGCAATCAAATCAAATCCATGGACAAGCATTTATTATGCACCTTCTATGTTCCAGGCATTGTGCTAGGCTCTGGGTGGGCAGGAGATACAATTTTTTTTTTTTTAGAAAAGAGTCCCTCCCCTCAAGAATCTTAAAATCTAATAGAGGAGAAAATATAAACATAACTATACCCAGAGAAGTTATATACAGCATAAATGGGAGAAGATTTGAAAAAATATTAATTGGTAGTATCAGGGTGCAAAGTGAAGAACATTAGACCGGGAGTAATACCTGGGTTACTATTAATTGTTACTATTAATTAAAACACCTGTCTTACTATTAATTATTCAGGCACGTACAACTGTTTGTAACTCCATTTGGGGTTTTCTTGGCAGAGACAATGGAGAGATTTGCCATTTCCTTCTCCAGATTATTTTCCAGATGAGGAAACTGAGGCAGAAAGGGTTAAGTGATTTGCCCAGGGTCACACAGCTAGTAATTGTGTCAACAAGTTAGTAATGTCAACCTTCTTTTATCCTGAGCCCTAGTAGAATACCTTGTTCATAGAAGGCAAATCAAATCAACTCAATGGACAAGCTTTATCATGTAGCTTCTATATTCTAGGCCCTGTACTGGGCTCTGGTGGGGGTTAGAGGGGGCAGGGGATATGATGATTTAAAAAAAAAAAAAGTGTCTGTCTCCTAGGAATTCCTTTCTATCTGAGGAAACTACATTCATACATAAAAGCCAATACAAAATGTATGATGTATTTTATACATATACATATATACACATACATAAATATATATATATATATATATATAGATATATATATATATAGATATATATATATATTTTTTGCCTGGGGAGGGGAGGTGCTAGCATCTGAGGGGATAGGAGAGACCTTGGGGTGACCTATGCAAGAAGCTGGAGATTCTGCAAGGCTGAGATAAAGATGGAGTGTATTCTAGTCAGGGAAGTATATTCTCATGTAGTGATCCTCAAACTTTTTGGTTTCAGGACCCCTTTACTGAGGACCTCCACTTACCCCAAGAGCTTTTGTTTATGTGGATTATGTCTGTCAACATTTACTGCATTAGAATGGAAAACATTCTTAGTATTATTATGAATAAAGGATCCCCTAAAAAGGCCTTGCAGAGGCCCAGTTATCCTTGGATCCCATTTTAAAAACGACTATTCTAGTGAATTCTGAGCACTCACAGTGTGGAGGTGGAGCTGGGCATCACAAATGAGAAACTAGAAGTGGGGTAATTTGTCTATGAAGGTAGAAAGCTCAAGGAGAAGAAACACATGGTCAGCCTGGAAAGAAAGATTAGAGCTAAATTGTGAAGGGCTTCAAATGCCAAACAGACAACTTGGTATTTGATCTTAGAGGTAAGAGGGAGCCACGGGAGCTTGGTGAGCAGGGGAGTGACCAACTCAAATCTGTGCTTTGATAATAGCACTTTGGCAGCTCTGTAGAGGGCAGGCTGGAGAAGAGAGACTTGAAGGACGGAATCAAATTAGAATGCTTATGGGAATGATCCAGGCAAGAGGCCAGAGACGATGAGGGTCTGAATGAAGGCTCAGCCACAAGAATGACTGCCCAAAGAGGGGGAAGGAGATAATATCTTGTTCTCAGAAATGATACCATAGCTGTGAAACATAGGTGACTGGAAGTATGGTGCTGCCCTTGATAAGAAAAGCCAAGTCTGGAAGAGGGAGGAACAATGATGTAATGAGATATCCATGTCTGGCCATCCTGGGCAATTCAGCCCACCCTAAAGACGAAGGGGCAGCAGGGCTCTTACCCACCGGTCACTCCCTCAGAACACAGCCCACTTTCCAAAGGGCATCAGCAGGGACATATGGGGGAAAGGGTTGGGTGGAACTTTCCTAAAGACATCTATCCAGCTGGTGTTGTGGCTGCCTGGGTGGTAAAGAGGTTATAACTGTCCTGAGGGTCCTGTGCCTGGTTAAGGAGGTCTGGGGGAGATTGCAACACATAGGGAGGGGCGGAGCAGGAGAGTACTGATGGATAAGGGAAGGGAAGGTTGTGTTAGAGCCAATGCTCATGACTGGCCATTGCAGGGAGGGTGAACTCATCTTCCTACTCTCAGATTGGCTGATGACATCCCCAACTTTGACTCCCATTTTGGAGACCTCGTTCCAGGGAGCAGTGGGGACTGTAGTGTCTGTGAATCTATACACATTTGCTAACAAGAAAATCTGAAAATGCAAAAAGCATTTTAAGTCTTGATTCTGCTATTTAACAAATAGGTATGATGTTTGCACACCTAAATAGAGTTTTCTAAAAAATAAATATTTGCTATAAAGTGAGCCATGGTTATTTTCTGCCATCTTCTTCACCATCTCTATTCCCCATCCTAAGCACTCTCAGAGGTCATAAAAAAATCATAATTTATTCTCAATCCTAGTCTAAAGACAGGATATTGACTGGCACAGTCTAAAGAATGGATATTGACTTTGAGCTTGGTTAGAGGAGAAAGACCTGGCTTTCTCCCCACATTGTGGGAGGGATACTTCCTGACCAACAAATGTGGGGAATAGCCCAGGAATTTCTTTGGGGATTGGGCTGGGGGCTTGGATAAGTACACATGCCTAAATATAGCAGCACCTGGGGCACAAAGCAGCTTTTATAGCTCCTTCCAGGAATTCTTCGGGGAAACACCATTCCCGAATGTTTATTGTTTACAAAGGGCTGACCTGAATATTAAAAATTTAACTGGAGGATTGTTGCATTTTAAAGGGAGCCGTTATTGTTTTTCTTCTTTAAAGGAAAAAAAGGGGGCAGGAGACCAGGGGCAGGAAGAAGATTCTTGTTAGAAATGAGGAGCAGCCTCACATTGTAGTGAATACATTAGCAAAACCCCCAGGCTTGAGATCTGGAGGCTTGATTTTTAAGCTGTGCTCTTGGCTGGGTGACCTTGAGCTGGCTACTTAACCTCCCTGAGCCTTCTCTGTAAAATAAGGATTGGATTGGATTGGAGTACTTAATTTAGAGTCTGTGAAGTTATTTTAAAAATATTTTGATCACTGCATTTCAGTACAATTGGTTTCCTTTGTAATCCTGTGAATTTTATTTTATACATTTAAGAACATTCTTCCGAGGAGGGGTCTGTAGCCCCACCAGACACTCCCAAACCCTCCCTGTCTTCCCTATTCCTGTAGAGGGTAACCCCATCTTCCCAGTCCCTCAGACTCACCACATGAGAGTTATCCTGGACTCCTCACTGTCTCTCATCCCCTTATCCAAGCTTCTACCTGTGAGAACATCTCTCCAATATGCTGCCTCCTCTTCTCTGACACTGCGCCCTCCCTGGTGCAGGCCTTCCTCACTTTGCACTTGTGGTGGGTCTGCTTGCCCCAAGTCTCTCCCCACTCTAATCTATCCTCGATTCAGCTGTCAAAGTGATTTACTTTAAGTGCAGATCTGATCAGGTTACTCTTCTACTCACTAGAATCCAGTGGTTTCCCTATAGCCTCCAGGTGCAAAAGCTTACATTCCAAGTCCTTCATAATCTATCTCCTTCCTATAGCCAAGTCTTTTCCATCCCCTCTCCTATCTTCTTCTGTCTTTCTACTCCCCTAGTGATTCTCTTCAGTTCAGAGACAGAGCCTTCTGGCTGTTCCACAGACAAGATACCCCATCTCTCTGCATTTCCTCTGGCTGTGCCCCAGGCTTGGAATACTCTTCCTCCTTATAATTGCCTCCTGGGTTCTCTGTATTCCTTTAAGTCCCACTTAAAATCCCATCTTCTAGAGGAAGCCTTTCCTAATTCCTATTACTTCTAGTGTCTTCCTTCTCTTAATTATTTCCTATTTATTTATCTTCCTATTTGTCCTATATAGCTTGTTTGTGTATGTCTGTTTGTTGTCTTTCCATTAGATTTTGATTTCTCTGAGGGCAGAGACTTTCTTTTGCCTCTTTTTGCATCCCCAACATTTAGCACAATGCTTGGTATACAGCAGGCACTTAATAAATGTTTATTGACTGATTGATTGTGAAAAGGTTATGAACTCCTGGGCTAGATGATCTCTAATGGCTCTGAGCCCAAGTAATCCTTTTGTTTCTGATTCAGTTAGCTCTCCCCAAATGAAAATGTCCTCTGCTTACTATATATTAACTTTTGTTTTTAAACAAATTTACATTACCACCTGCTCATTAGCCATTACCAGGTCTTCATGAGATATATACAGCTCCAGGCCTATCAGAACTGACACTGAATCCAGGATTCACAACATTCACTGCTGATTCTCTCTTGTTTATAATCATGGCTGCCCATCTTTCCCACCTTCTTAGGCTAGATGCATTTAGCCTTTACTTGTCCCAGAGTCTAGGGCCAGTCTGGCCCCTGGATCAGGGAAACACAAAGTACACTTCTACGTCAGTCACTAAACAACTCATCTCTGAATAAGCACAGTGCAGTGGAAAGAACACAGGATTAGCAATTAGAAAATCTGTGCCAACCTTGGGCAAATCTCTTAATCTCTCTGGACCTCAGTTTCCTTATTTCTGAAGGAGGGCATTGACAATGAGGTCAAAGATAGAAAAGAAGGCCCATGAAATAGCAGCACTTTCCCATTAGTGGGAAAGTGACAGCCTGTCAATTAGAGAATGACTGATCAATCAATCCATCAATAAACGTTTATTAAATAGCTACTATGTGCTGGGCACTGTGCTGGGATCTGGGAATATAAAGATGAAGGTAATGAAATATCATCATCAAAATCATTCTTTATTATCAAATGACAAATATGAGGAATTTAGAGAAACATGGGAAAATGTATATGAATGGATGCAAAGTAGAGTAAAAATTGACTTTCTTTGATATAAGGAAGGGTTCAATGACAGGGTGGAGGTTGGGGGAAAGGAAGTATAACCAGAAATAGCTAATATAAAAAAGGAGGTGATTAGATTTTACATATGATCTTTTTTTTTAATTTAACATATGATCTTTCAGCTCTAATGATTTGTGAAAGAATGGATCAATATCACTTCTCCTATTCTAACCTTGATACTCCCAGCTTTATATTTGCTTGATTCCTGCCTTACAGCTCAGGTGGGGATTAGTCAGGGGACTAATTTCCTGGTTTCAGACTCAGATTTTGTGGAATAACTCACCTTGGGCTTTGGTTTTCCTACAAATGAATAAGGCTGAGGTCAGTCCCCCACACAAATGGGGGATAATGAGGCTAGGAGGCAAGCATGTAGTAGGTAGTATGAATTGTATCCTGTAGGGCTAGTAATTCTATGCTGGGTATATAAGTCATATGTACTAACAGTCTGAAGCTTCTGGTGCTTAAGATTGGCCAACAAAGTTCTAAAATCAGATCAGAGACCATTGCTGGATGCCATGTTGTACCTGAAGTCTAATCTTGGATTCTTGGTGTTATAGAAAGAGCACTGGATTAGGAGTGAGCAGCCCTGGGTCTGAATCATGTTTCTGCCATTAAATGGCTGTGTGACATTTAGCAAGTGACTTGCTCTGTCTGAGCCTCTGGGAACTACTTTGAAAAATGAGGGAGTTTGATTAAATTATTTCTAAGGTCCCTTCCAGCTCTGACATTCTATGACTAAGTGAGAAGATATCTCTCAAGCTGTCAGTCTTTGCATGGTGATGCAGCTGAGGTCAGAGAAACCCCAGGGGATGAGAACTCTTTGTGTGTTCTCAGAGAAAAGAAGGTACTGGCTGAGGTCTCTCTAGACCTTTCTTTCTGGGACTTTGTCAGGCTAGACTATCTGACCAAATCTAATTGCGATGAAACCAGAAGAGATAAATGAAAAATTTACACTCAGGATGAAAAAAAAAAAAACAAACAAACCACACCAGCTTTTCAGGTACAAGAAGGGGAAATCAGGGCTGGATGGAAATTTATCTGAAAATATTTGAGGGTTTTGATATCAGTATTTTGGTGTATTTCTTTTTATCCCTGACCCTTCTGGGGATATGTGGGACAGGCATTAGTCCCATTTTACAGATTACAGGTGAAGAGTTTCACGGAAATAAATGACTTATCCAAGGTCATAAAACAAGTCATAGAGATTATATTTCATAGATCATATTTCCTTATCTATAAGATAGAATTGGAATAATCTCTAAGCTCTTTTCTAGCTCTAAATCTTATTGTTCTATGCTTCCTTTGATTTTCCTAATTTTATATCATGAAGCTCTATCCTTCCCTTTCCTTTGTCAACCCTGTCCCTCCCCCCCATATTAAATGAGTTGCCAAGTCTCAATCTCTTGCATCTATTTCTTCTTCCTCCTCCTCCTCCTCCTCCTCCTCTTCTTCTTCTTCTTCTTCTTCTTCTTCTTCTTCTTCTTCTTCTTCTTCTTCTTCTCCTTCTCCTTCTCCTCCTCCTCCTCCTCCTCTTCCTCCTTCTCCTTCTCCTCTTCCTCCTCCTTTTTCTTCCTCTTCCTCTTCACAGTTGGGGTTAAGTGACTTGCCCAGAGTCACCCAGCTAGCAAGTGGCTGAGGCCAGATTTGAATCAAGGTCCTCCGCACTCCAGGACTGGTACTTTATCCACTTTGCAGCCTAGTTGTCCCACATCTGTCTCTTCTCTATTCACACAACCATCCTACTTGTTTGCTCCCTCATCACCTCTCCCCCAGACAACAGCAGTAGCCTCCTAAAACCCTCTCTGATTCCAGCTTCTTCCCTCTATTATCCATCCCCCTTGTAGCTTCCAAAGTGATATTCATAAAGCATAGATTGGACCATGTCACTCCTCCAACCTAAGAATCATCAGCAACTTCCTGTTGCTTCCAGGATAAACTACCAACTCCTTAGTCTGGCATTTGCAGTCCATTCTACCTCACTAGACATTTTCTTATACATGGTCCATTCCAGACCAACTGGTTTGCTTTCTGTTCCTTGAATTTGATATTCCATTTCTTTTTATTTATTTATTTATTTTTTGGAAGGGGGAAGGCAGGGCATTTGGGGTTAAATGACTTGCCCAAGGTCACAGGCTAGTGTTAAGTGTCTGAGGCCAGATTTGAACTCAGGTTTTCCTGACTCCAGGGTGGGTGCTCTATTCACTGCACCACCTAGCCGCCCCTTGATATTCCATTTCTGACCCCAATACATAGGTTATCTCTTATACCTGGAATGTACTCCCTTCTTACCTCTGTTTCTTGGAACTCCAAGTTTCCTTTTTCAACTCAGGAACCGCATTTCATGAGAAATCTACCTGAACCCACTAGCTAGTGGTTTTCTTCCCCTCCTCAAATGATATATTCATACAAAATATATATACACATATACATGTATGTATGTATATATACAAATATGTTTACATTCCTTAACATTTTGTGCCTTTTGCCTGTTCCTTTCTTCTCCTCTCCCCTCCCCCAGTGTAATATAAGCTCTGTAAGGGTAAGGATTGTTTCACTTTTATTTTTGTATCTCCAAGGTTGTGTACTGTACTTCATACATAGTTGGCACTTAATACTTGTTGAATGAACAGCATACTTTGTAGGGATATGTGTAATCATTAGGTGGTGCAGTGGATAGAGTGCCCAGCCTGGAATCAGGGGGACCCATTTCCACGAGTTAAAATCCAGCCTTAGGTACTTATTAGCTGTGTGACCCTGGGTAAGTCACTTAATCCTGTTTGTCTCAGTTTCCTCATTTGTAAAATGAACTGAAGGAGGAAATGGCAAGCCGTCCAGGATCTTTGCCAAGAAAACCCCAAATGGGATCATGGAGAGTGGGACGTGACTGAAAAATAATTAAACAGCTGTAACCATATGGTTCTTTTGTTGCTGAGCATTGTTTTCACTTCCAAAAATGCCCTTGCAAAGAACTATCTGTTGAGAACATCAGAGCATTGGATGCAGACTCTGCCTCTCTACCACCATCAGCACTGACTTAGTCATGAATTGGACCCTGGTAGACATCTACCTGAGGTTATTCTGATCCAAAGGGATGCTGGGGTAGAGTGCAGATGACTCATTCAAGCGAAGTTCCAACATGCATTCTATCCTGCCTGCCTTATGTGGACAGATTTTCAAGTGCTTTGTTTCACAGTCCCAAGGGGATCAGAAGAGTTGCTTTGCTCCCAAATCACAGAATCTTGGAATTGGAAGGACCTTCAAGAGACTGTCTAGCCCAACCTGTAACTCAAATCAATTAAACAAGCATTTATTTAACACACTCTATGTCAGGCACTCTTCTAGGTACTGTGGATACAACTTCAAACAAATAAATTAAAAATGAAATAGTCTCTACTTTCAAATGGCCTATCTTACCAAGCGTGTTCTCTAAATGCTTCATTCATCTACTGCTCGAAGACATCCAGGAAGGGAGAATGTGCTGCCTCCCAGGCAGCCCATTCCATGTTTGGACAGTTCCAATTATTAATTAGTTTTTCTTTATATCCATTCTATATCTGCCTCTTCACATCCTTCCCCCATTGCTCCTCATTCCAGTTAATCTGCTTTCCAAAAGCACTTTCAAGTTGTGCTTTGAGACAAACATTAAAACCAAACAAAATGAATGTATACTTATGACTGAATATCATTGACATTAGGCAGTAAGCAGAATTTTTGTTTTTGTTTTTTACTCTCTAATGGAGAATAGTAAATCATCCCTGCATTTCCTCTTACTGGTTTAGAAAGTGCTTGAGTGAAGAGAGACAGTTTGGCATGGTGGATGCAATTGTAGACTGGGAGTCAAGAAGACCTCCGTTTAAATCCCACTTCTGACACTTGGATGTGCCATTGGAAAAGCACTTACCCTCTCTGAATATATTTTCTTAGAAGTCTAATCTCTAGAGTATCCACCTTGTGAGAACCACAGGAGATAAAGCATTTAAAGTGCTTTGTAAACTGAAAGCAATATTGGCATCAGTTATGGTTAATTTCCAGGGGCACAGAAATGGATGATTCTGGACCATGAAACCTGGATTCAATAGCAATTCAGCTGCAAAGCAACCTGCTTTGCCATTAGAGCTGTGTGACTTTGGATAAGGTGCTTGTCCTCCTTGGGTCTCAGTGTCACCATCTCTCAAATTAGCAGGTTGAATTAGCTGGTAGCTAAGGTCCCTGCCAACACTGAAATTCTATGAATCTAAAATCCAACCCAGGTGCACCCAGACTCATCTTTAAGATGAAATATTTTTAAAATAGCTCATGATTTCCATTACTTTATCTGCATAATTTCTTGCTATGCAAACCCTAAAGTGAAGTGGCTGCTGTTCAACTGATGGACAATAATTGTGTCAATGTGAACAGATGAGAACAAGGTTCATTCCTGAAATGACTGAGGCCAAGGGAACTTTACTGTTATCTGAATATTTCAGGTAAAAATGGTTTTTATTGAAATCATCTCTGTGGTTGCCTCAATTCCTCCAAATCTCTAGCCTATTTCAACAAGCCCTCTTCCTGCCTCCAATTGGGAGGAAGTAACCTCATCATTTTAATTCTAATTTCATGAAAATACTTAGGAATGGAGAAGACCATAAAAATATTTTTAAAGCACCTACTGTGTGTAGAACACCGTAGTCAGCATTGGGAGAGATACAAACTTTGGAAAAGGCATATATAGATAGAGAGTTGGGTCTCTGTGTCAGAAAGACCTAGGGTCAAGTTCTATTTTTGATACATACTGGTGATATGACTTTCAGCAACTGGTAGGGCCTTAGTTTCCTTATCTGTAAGAGGGTGTGTGTATATTAGATAGCTTCTAAGTTCCCTTACAGTTCTAAATCTACGATCCTTTTATTTTAGATTTGAGAATGTTATCATATTTATTTTACAGAGGAGGAAACCGAGGCACTCACAGTCAAATGCCCTATGAAAAAGTGACTTATAATGGTTAATATGAGATATAATTTGAACTGTTATCTTTATTTACTCCACCATACCCACAGAGTCCCAGATAGAGATACAGATACAGGGATAGAATGCCCAGAATCAAGGTCCTGTGGTTGTATGATCATATCTAGATTTCACATATATTTTTTCATTTTGTTCTCACAAAGCAAAGTAACATCACTCATATGGAAATTGTGTCCTGCAAAGGCCAAATGATTTGCATGAGGTTATGTGATTGTTCTAATGAGCTCCGTGGTCTGAATGTCCAAATGACAACTGACTGATTCTCCAGAAGCCAAATGTCTTGAACCAATTTAATTAGGATCAAGGTAATTGAGACCAAAGTGAACAGTTCTTGCCCACAAGGAGTTTGTAATCTAATTGGGGGAGACAGGATGTACACAAGTAAGGATACACAGAATAACAAGATAATTTGGTGGGAGGAGGAGCTAGTAGCTGGACAAGACCAGCAAATACCTCATGTAGAACATGTTGCTTGAGTGGAGTTGTGAAGGCAACTAAGGATTCTAAGAGAGGCAAGGAGAAGGTGCATCCCAGGATGGCCAGTGCAAAAGTTTGGCGAAGGGAGATGGTGATTAATGTGTGAAGAACAATCTAATGTCCAGTCTGGTACATGAAGGGGAATAACATGTAATAAAAATGGGAAGGTAGGTTGGGCCAGGTTATGAAGCCACACAGCAGAAGACATTGTGAACAGTGAGTCCATCTATTGAGGCCAGGGAGAGACTGTTTGTTGCTGGTCATCCTTTGTTCTCTAAGAGGACCAATGACATCAGGACTCAATGTCTTAACTTATAAGCCAATTGGATTTAAGTGAAGGAGAACTGTGCAAAGTTACCAGCCTCACTCTTTCCTTCAGAGCCATCAGTAGCAAGACATAGGTCAGGACAACTGGAAATGACCCTGGATGCAATGGGAGACCCTGGCTTTTTTAAGTTAAGGTCTTTCCCACGTCTCAGTTTATCTGAGGCAACACCCATTCAGTGATTAAAGGCTAAGTAAGAATTGAGGCAAAAGATGGCTTGGTTTGCCTTCTCAGAAGAATCAGTCTGAGAGAGGAAGACCCTCAGGGAGATAGTTTGGGAGAGTGGCCTTCCTAGAGACTCTCAAATCATGTAATACAATATAATGCTCTGATACCTTAATACAACAAATGCTCAAACACCTATTATATGTACAGTCCTGTGACCAAGCATGGGGAGAGAAACAAGTTTAGGTAATTCACAGTGGTTGTCCTCATAGAACCAGTAGGGGGAATAAGACACCAGTTCAGCTAACTGTAATACAAAGTTTTATATAATATATGCATTAGAAAATCAGAGACCAAGGTACAGTGTAAGGTCCAAGGGGAAAGTCATTACCTATTAGGGAAGTCAGGAAAATCTTCCTGGAAAAGCCAATACTTGACTTGAGCTTTAAAGGTATGGGGGGGTATATCAACATGTTAAAAGGGGGAGAGAAAATAAAAATGGGGTCAAGACATAGTAGAAAGGGCAGGATATATTTGAGGGAAGACGGGAAGTTTGGCTAAAGCATTGAGTGCTTGTAGGAGAGTAATAGAAGACTAGAGAATGGAAGAGGCTCTAGTTTCTGGAGAACCTTGAATGCCAGGAAAAAAACTGAATTAGTAGACAAAAGGGAGCTATCGAAGGTTTTTCCTTGGAGGTGCAGTAAGACCAGATCCAGGCATACAGCAAGCACTGGATTAAGTGCTAGAGATACAAAGAAAGGCAAAAAACATTTCTGGCTTCAAGGAATTTGCAGCCCAATGGGAAGGAACATATGTAAACAATGTGTGTGTGTCTATGTCTATGTATATATATGCATATGTATAATATATACACACATGTATACATATACACACACATACATACATACAAGATATATATATATGTATATACACACAGTACTCTCTCTCTAGTAAACTGGAAATAATTTCTGAAACAAGTAAGTAAGTGTTAAGGCAGGAAGACTGTTGCACTAGTTCAGGGAGAGTATAATAAGGACCTGTAATAGGGACTACAGGAACAGAGAAGAGGGCACGTCAAGCCCCCACTTACCCTGGTGGCACCAGCACTTCCTCTTCAAGGCGCCATGTAGTCTATCATGTTTGGTCTTAGATTCCCAGATTGCTAGAGCTGGAACAGACTTTAGCAATCCTCTTGTCCAGCTCCCTCATGTTACAGAGGAGAAAACAGGTCCAGAAAGGGAAATGACTCATCTAAGGACCCACAGCAAATTCCTGGCCAAGACTGGATGAACCATGAGTCTCAGATAATATTTTCTGCTCTTGCTCAGCCAGGCAGGAGGACAGCTAGCATTCAAATGTGTAACACTCCCCTGGGGAAGAATAAACTCCCTTGCTTCTTTCTTACTTCAGTATGGACCTCTTCAAGGTGATTTTTCCAGGCCTTTGGGATCAAAGAGTCTTTTCCTTAAAGACCCCTGCACGTCAGCATGCTCCAGAGGCTCTCTCTCAACGATGTTGAGGAACCACCATCTCTTTAATGGAGGCATCCTCTCCAATGATCTCCAATGAGATACAGGTCTCAACCTAGCCTATGTTACCCTTGTACATCATCTCCTATAAGATGGCATAAAGCCAATGTGCTGGGGGTGGGCTATATAATACCAGCAGAAAACTGGTGTTAAAAAAGGAACTTTTGTTTGAGGGAAAGGTTTGGAGCCATAAAATAACTTTGCAACTTCTCCCAAGTAATCCAGCCAGCTCTCCTCCTTCTGTTTGATTTTGGGCCCAGTTTATGGTCCATTCAAAATCAGACATACAAGGGACTAAATACTTTTGGTTTGCTAAAGCAATTATGTTGGTGTCTTGTCAAGACGTCTGTTTGCCATGGAAAGTCCATATGAGTGGTGGTGACCTAATCTGGGGTTATTCAACAACCTTGGGTCCAGGATTAAGCCTCTGGGATTAGATACCTTTGAATACAGATTTAATAATACTTTAAAAAGGCTTGCCAAGAGAACCTTCCAAGAAAGCCCAGAGGGTGGAGGGAAGATGAGACTGCTCCTGTTAGTGCAAACAGCTTCCTGTAGTAGGAAACCTCCTGTACTCACAGGATCCATAGATTTAGAACCTGAAGTCACTTTAGGAGACATTTAATCTAATTCATCTATCCTTTCCAACTTCTGTTTTATGAATTAAATAACTGAGGTTTGGAGGAAAAAGAACTTGCCCAAGGTCACACAGGTAGGCTAGAAAATTGAGTATCAGAACTTGGATTTTGAATCAAGGTTGCTAACTCCAAATTCAACATTCTTTTGGGTTTCACCTGAAACAGTACCATTTTTATTCCTGAGTCAATAATTAATGGAATATAAGCTCCTTGAGAGCAGGGACATCTCAGGACTTTTGTCTTTGTATCTTTAGTACTTAGTAGAGGACTTGACACATAGTAGATAGTTAATAAATTGTTGAATTGAATCAAAATGATGCCTTGAATTAGCTGACAGCTTGGGAGGCAGGGAATTTTTCAGAGCCCAGGATCAAAGATCAAGCAGAGGTATTAGAAGGATAGATTGGGGGTGGGGGGGTGGGGAAAGGTGGGATGGGTGAATGCAGTATAATATGATAAATGTTTATTAAGCACCTACTAGGTGCCAGGCATTGAGCTAAGTGCTGGGCATACAAATAAGAAAAAGGAAAACAGTTCCTGTTCTCAAGGAGCTTGCAATCTAATGGGGGAAGAAAACACAAAAAGGAAGCTGAAAAGGGGAAGGTGCCAGAGGGGCATGTGGATAATGGAGTTGAAATAAGGCAGAGAAGCTGGTGACAAATTAAGAGGTGACTGGGATTTCAAGTCCTCTGTGAGGGGAGGCCACAGGAGGAGTCTTTTGCTCCTCCCTCCAGCCCTTCAGTGAGAGGAGCAGAAGCAGCTGGAGGGCATTGATGAGGGTGTGATGAGTTTCTTGGTGATGAATGCATATTTTCACGAGAACACTCTGCCATGGGGTAGAATTTAGGAATGCTGTGCAAGGAGATTTTGTTACTGAAATATGGGAGGTGCAGGTGTGAGGGCATCTCACTGGGCACTACCTATAAAGCTGTGAGGGCAGAATCAGAGAGAGACACTGCTAACACTTGATGGTTAGCCTTGCCGACAATCACACTCTCTTTCACAAAGACTCCAGGGTTTGCTATAGAGTTAAAGAGACAGGGGACCAGATGCTTCAATTGAATTGTGATCCCAAGATGTGGGTAATCTCTCCAAAGGTACTGTTGGCAGCCAACCCTTTGCCTTCGTGTCCTCCTGGGTCCTTCCTGTTTATACTGTCTCATTAATCCTTCTCAAGGGGGTTTATAAACCTGCAGGGGATCTTCTTCCAGATTGCCCAACAATCACAGAATTTTTGAGTTGAAAGAGACTAATGAAGTAGACAAACTCTATACATATATATCCTTTGCTGAGGCCTTTTCTCTGATAATATCTTTGATGCTCCTTCTGAGGTACTCTTCTTGTAGCCTGACTTAGGCTTACCATGATTCTCTTTGTTGCCTTTTTTGGGAGGCAATTAGGGTTAAGTGACTTGCCCAGGGTCACACAGCTAGTAAATGTCTAAGGCTGGATTTGAACTCAGGTCTTCCTGACTCCAGGGTCAGTGCTCTATCCCTTGTGCCACCTAGCTGCCCCTTCTTCATTGACTTTGAGTCACCTGTCCTTGAATTCTTCACAGCTGCATTACTTCATGGTTCAGAGGTATATTTGCATCATTAGAATAGTGTTCAGAAGAAAGGCCTTTGTCTAGAGAGAAATACTTGAGGTTATTAAAAGCATTGCATCATTTCCCAAATGTCCAGCAGTCCATCTTTCTCTCAGTCAATTTTGGGCCGAGGTCATTGTCCACCTGGGCATGGTGTCTGTACAAGATACATACCCCAGGGCTGTCCATTCAACTACCTATAATAGTATGGGCAATTTGCATTCTTTATCTACTTGGGCTTATGCTTTATTTGTGTACACTCAGCTTTACCAAAGTCCATTAGAATGTAAACTCCTTCCAGGGAGAGATTGTTTCATTCTTTCTGATTAGCTCTACCATTCAGCAGAGTGCTGGTCATAAAATTGGTGCTTAATAAATGCTTGTGAATTGACCGACCTCTTTGGGGTCATTCAGGATCTCATTTAGGAGCCTCTGCAAAATACTTTGGCCACATAATAAGAAGACGGGACCCATTGGAAAAAGACCCTGATGTTGGGAAAGATTGGAGGTAAAATGAAAGGGGGATGGCAGAGGACGAGATATATAGATAATGTCATAGAAGCAATGAACGTGAACTTGGACAGCCTTCAAGAGATGATGAAGGACAGAAGGACCCGGTGTCCACAGGGTCATGAAGAGTTGGACATGCCTGAGTGACTGATTTCAGCCCCATGCTTGTATATGATGTGAAGTGGTGGCAAACTTCCCAGTTTATATGAAATTCTTCTATTTGGACTCTGAACAGGACATCTCTATGACAGCCCAAGGTAAACACCTTTGGTGAGTATGTAGCCTCTTGTCCTGTTTATTTCATCAGATCTAGGCTTACTTTTCTCATGCCTATCAAGCCTTCTCTTCAAAATTCCAATTGCCCTTCCAGTGATTTGTGACCTTCTGGGCTTACAACAGCAAAAGTTCATTGGTTTTAAAAAATAACATGTTAAAAAAGTGATTTTTGAGAACAAATTAGTATGTTGCAGTATGGTTATGACCCACTGGGTATTTATAAACAAAATGTTTTTTTTTTTAAGTTGTAAGAAGCAAAAGATGGCATGTGAAGCAAGCATCATCATTATCACTGCTATGCATGAGCCAGCCTCAGAATCAGGAAGACCAAACACCACCTCTGACACAGGCTGGCTGTGAGACTCTAGAAAAGTCCCTTAACTTTTAGGGTCGCAGCAGCTCTCAGCCAATTCATATATTGTATGACAGGTGCTGATCTGCATTGGCAGAGGGCTTTCCCCACCAGGAGTTCCCTCCCTACCCCAGTGAAATCATAGATCTTTTCAGGTCTCAGTTCTGCAGCTGGTATAATGAATCACTCAGAGCACAGGCGTTTGTCCTTTTACTAAAAAAAACTTCAATAACCTCATGGTGAAGTAATTTCCAAAAAAATTAAAAACAGTTCAGAAAAATAAAAGACCCTGGCAAGGAGATTCTCTGGAATCTCAGGAGCTCTCCTCCAAAGTTCTAAAAACCACTTTTATGTTTTTCTTTTTGAAAAGGGCCCCATCGAGGTCCCAGATTAATCTGATTAGTGGAGGAGTTAACTCAAACTGTCTCAGGTCTGCACCCAGAATTCTTTTCTTGGGGCGGCTAGGTGGCGCAGTGAGTAGAGCGTCCACCCTGGAGTCAGAAGTACCTGAGTTCAGTTCCGGCCTCAGACACTTTAATGCACACACAAACAAAAAAAAACCTAGCCATGTGGCCTTGGGCAAGTTACTTAACCCCAATTGCCCTCCAAAAAGCAAAAACAAAACAAACAAAAAAAAACAGAATTCTTTTCTTTGCAACAATATTAGCTAGTGTTGTGTGTATGGGGTTAACTCATGCCTCTTGTGCTCCACCAATATCCACACCCTAAATATCTAGACTAAAAAATCAATAATGTACAGCCCTATAGCATTCTAAGGTCTCCTCACAACAGTGTGAAGGAGGTAATGCATTTATTACCTTCATTTTCCAAGTGAAGAAATAGAGGCCTAGAGATGCTATGTGAATTTCACACACCTAGTGAATTTCAGATCTAGTCCTTGAACTCAGCTCTTCTCACCCTAAGTCAAATATTTTTTCCCCTACACTGCAGAGGCTCCTCATAGGCTTTCAGCACAGGGCTCTGACTAAAGCCTCTTAGCCTTCCCCTCAGAGCCAGGACCATGGCCAGAAGCCAAGCAGCCTTTGCATCTTGGAAAGGAGCCTCTCCTGGGTGGGAACATACTACATTTACATAAAATGGTTTGTTAATCATGAGCTCAGCTTCCTTTTCTCAGTCAGCAACACTTTCCCTGGAAGTAAACACTGGAAAGAAAACATCGGGAGATGGCATGTATCCCCCCACCTCCCATGTCTTGCAGGTGGTCTGGCTTCTTCTCACAGTTATCTAGAGTCACATTCAGCCAGGGCTGGGCCCTCAGCAAAATTGCAAAGTTTGTTAGAGCTCCCCCTCCCTCATAGGTTATCTTCGACGGATTCCCACAGGACTGTCTTGGCTATGATGTAGAATTACAGGATTGACTGGAAAGGCCCTTAGAAACCATATAGTTTAACCCTTCTTACCCCATTCTATTTTGCAAGGACAGAGCCTGTAAGGTTTTTCATTGGTCAGAATATAACACCAGAGATAGAAAATATGTATAGTAACAGCAGGAATGTGTGCTAGTTGGGTAGAGAACATTGACCTTGTCTCCTTAGCCTACCCTTTGTCTTGGTTCAGTTGCCTGGTCAATTGAAGAGGATATTGGGAATATCTAACACTAAATGAGATCATTTTCTGGAATAGTGGACTGCTTTCTCTATCCAGACATAGGGATCCAAAGGAAAAGACAAGTCTTAGCCTGGTTGTACTGTGCCTGACTGCTGTGTATAGTGGCAAGCCTGTTGACCTTCCTTTCTCCTAACAGATGGGTGCTGAGAGGGCCAGCAGATGGCTCTAGAAAAAGCCCAATAGCTGGTAGCCTGAAGCAACACGAAGCAGACATGATGTGCCTAGTGGGGAACAGGCCCAGTGGGAGCAGTGGAATGACATCCCCAGAAACCTATTGTCACACTACATGACACCGGTATACCCTACACAGTGTGGTCCCTGTTCATGCTCACTCTCCTTAGTGATGGTGAGAGAGTATGTCCCTACTTTATGAGGGGGAAGGTGTTTTCCTATAACGTCTCTTCAATATGCTATTTTGTTAATAATAATAATAATAATAACAGCCAGCATTTCTATGGTTGCTAGGTTTTCAGAGTGTCTACATACATTATCTCATTTGACCCTCACAAAAATTCTGTGAGACAGGTGCTAATATTATCCTCGTTTTTACAGATGCTTGCCTAAGTTGGTAAGTTATATGTCCTATAAGGCAGGATTTGAAAGTCAAGTCTTCCTGACCTTAGGCCCTGTGTTCAATTGATTAGATCACCTTGTTAGCTGCCTTTGCTTTGGACTGTATTCTTTGGCTGATTAGGAAAAAAAAGTAACTACAGTGTTGGGGGCTTGGAAAATATAATTTTGAGTACATCGTGACCCACAGAGTATCCTGAACCTGGGTTATTCTAGGGATCTTATGTATGAGAGGGAGGGGTCAGTTTCTATATATAGATGAGGAAAATGAGGATAGAGAGGAAAAGATGAGATCCAGATACATATAGTGAATAAGTATCAGGGCCAGAATTTGAACTCGTGTCTTCTGACTCCAAATCCAATGCTCTTTTTCCTACACCACATGCATTCTTCTATCGAACACTGTCTCTCAATTTATTCGCTGGCCTCTTAATTATTAGTTAATACCTGTGTGACATTGGTCAAGCCACTTTATCTCTCTAGGAATCGTGTTCCTCCTGTGTAAAATAAAGGACTTCATTTCTTAGCTTGGATCATCAGTGCTCTTAGAGCCCTTCTAATTTCAGCGTTCCATATTTTGTGATTCCTTCCTGTCTTATCCTTCTCTTTTCTGGGATCCTTTCCTGAACTAGCATCTTATGTTAATTACATCTAAGTGCTGAGGGTTATTGGGCTAAGTGGACTAACCCCAGAGCCAAAGACAACTGGTCTGAATGGCACTTGATTTTGTAACTCCAATGCATTTACCATGTGATACTGTGCATTATAGTTACCTGTGTGTTCATCTTATTCCCCTAATAGACTAGAAGCTTCATGAGAGCAGGACAGTATCTTAAGCTAAAGTCTCCAATGCCTAGCATAGTACTCTGCAAACAGCCAATATTTGCTGATTAAATGAATGAGATAATCATGATCTCAGACAGGACCTTTTCTCTATCTTAGAATCTGAATATTTTCAGAGATAGGGATTGGTATCTGCTTGGTTTTCTCCACAGCACAGGGAAGCAAGATGCTGGTGGTCACATGGGAGCCTCCCTCAAGAAATCTAAGGGGCATTCACCATTTAGAGAAGGTGTTTGACTTCCTAGAGAACACAGCACTCAGTCAGTGCTTGATAAGCTAGAAGCAATGAGTGGAGGTTGCAGAACAGCAAACTTAGACTTTGATGTCCGGGGAAATTTCCTAACATTAGAGCTATCCAAAAGTGGAATAGGTTTCAACCTAGAGAAGTGGTGAGTTTCTCCTTGGAGGTCTTGAAGCAAAGGTTGGATGATGATTCAGGTATGTTATAGCATGGATTCCTTTGGAGCATGAGTTCAACTAGATAAGTGTTGAGATCCCTTTTTATTCAAAATCTGTGGTTTTGTGAAATACATATTCTTTTCTGAATGAAGGAACACTTGTTTGATTGATGTACTTTTCTCATTTCTATCTAACTTACATACATCTTTGTTGTCCCTCCTGTTAGAATGTAAGCTCCTTGAGAGTAGTTATTTGTATCTCCAGAGCCTGGCATTATGTCTAGAACATAATAGGTGCTTAATAAATGCTTTTGATTAATGGACAATTGCACCTTTTCTCTCCCTCCCTTTTTCTACCCAGGAATGACAAGTAATTGGTTCCTGGGCCTCTCATGGAAGCTGTCCAAGGTACAAAGAAATAACATCCTTAGTTGTACTGAGGCATTTCTCTTGGAGGAGAGAGGCAAAACTTTTTGGAATGGAACACAACTGACTAATTTTTTCTTGGTCTTGGGAGACTGGAAGGGTAGTAAAAGCACTTCATTTCCACAAACAGCTGCTATGTCCGTTTCCAATCCTCTCTTTGCAGATTTGCACTAAGATTAGATGAATATATAAGTCTCAGTTTGTTACAAGAGCATTGGACTTTGAGTTAGCAGGTGGCACTTGAACCTGGGTCTTCCTGATTTAAAGTCCAGTACCCTATCCACTGGAGAATGCTGCCTCCCAGGGCACCAGCTTGTTGTAAAGGTGCTCAGTACTCAGGGACTACTTAAAACTGAGCTTTGGCCCTTGACTTGTTGCTTGCAATCAAACAATGTTGCTTGCAATCAAACCTAGCTCTTCAGCCTTCAGGGAATATTTTTGTATTGTGGTGGTGAGAGGTGTGTGTATGTCTCTCTGTGTGTGAATGTGTGTGAAGGGTCTGGAACTATAATGTCACCGAAGTTGTTTTGCTTAACTCTGTTTATTCTTTAAGCATTTCAGGGGTTTTCTTTTCCTTTTTCAGCGTGTGTATGTGTGGAAATAAATGCTTGATAATAGAAAAATTAATTAAAAACTGGCCCATCATTACCCTTTGTCCATTCAGATTAATGTTATTCTTTATGGTACAGCATGACAAGACACAGTGGAATGGGGTGGAGGGGAGGGTGAGTGTGTTCTATGGGCCTTCCCCTGCTTAAAAAAAACCTTCCTGATTTCTTCTAGGACAAAAAGACAGATTTCTCAGCCTGGGATTGAAAGCCCTTTGCAATCTGCCTCCAATTTTTCCTTCCTGCTTCATTTATATGACTTCCCTTCACAAACTCTACTTTCTGGCCAATCTGACCTGTTAGCTGTTAGTAGGCACCTGCCTGCCTGGGATAGATTTGCTCTTCTTCTCTGCCTTACTGCATTCTTAACTGCTTCCTTCAAGGCTCTGATCAGGTGCCACCTCCTCTAGGTGGATTTTCTCCCTCTTAAAATAACTTTGTATTTATACCTCTCTGTACATGTTGCATCCCCTTGTAGAAAATAAACTCCTTGAGGGAAGGGACTTGATCTTGTCTTTGTTTCCCCAGTGCCTATAATAGTGCCTGACACTTTGCATATGCTTATTTAATAAATGCTGATTGGATTACACTGGTTGGATTTCTTCTTGGTGCCAAAAGGTCAATGGATTCACTCTCCTTCATTGGGGTGTGTTGTTCATTCCCCAGACATTCTATTCAACAAGATGGAATCCAAAATTCAAAGGATTTTTTATTTAAAAAATATTTTCCCCTATTTTTATGAACTTGAGAAATATCAACAAACATCAACAGAAACATTTCTACAAATTATTAAGAACTTAATATATACAAAGTATTCTGCTGGGCAATAAAGATGCAAAGACAGAGAACAAATGAGTCTCTTTCTTCAAGGAACTTGTATTCCACTGGAATATTCAAGAATGTTAATCACTTTAGCATGTTGACCTGAGGTCTACATGTAGACATGAGGTCAGTGGACTTGAAGTTGGGAAGATCTGGGTTCAAATCCTGCCTGAGATAATTGTTACAGATGTGACCTTGGGCAAGTCAGTTACCTTTTTTATGCCTCGATTTTCTCTTCTGTAAAATGGGGCATTGGACTTGGTGGCATCCAAGGTCCTTTCCAGCTCTAAATCAACAATCCTATGAGCTTGGCTATTATTCCCTCTCCTCTTTCTGATCTGGCAGGACATCCAGACATTTGGTTAATAGAGATCTAAGGTTTTACTTTCCACGCCCTAAGGGTGGAGAATTCCCAAGGTGGTCCCTTAGGAGGATTCCAGAAAGATGGAGCTCTTCTGTAAGTGGAATGTGTTAATAGACACTAACCATGAAGAGAGTCTAATGGAATTTTAAAATGGGCTGAGATCCTGTGATGGGAGGAAATTCATTAGCAGAGTTTCTGGTTGGGGAATAGGAACAAGGAAATTCTTGTCAGAATTAGAGAACAAAGTGAAACAATAAAAACCACACAATTCTTCTTGTTATGGTCACTACTGGTTTAGATTTAATTTAGACAAAATAGAAGGAAGTACAAAGTGGGTTTCAAGAAGAGATTTTTTAGAAAAGGAGGTTTTTGTGATTGTTGGCAGGACTGGCCTTCAGGGACCATCAACTCACTGAGGTTGATGGTCCAGCCCATGAAAATATGGACATAAGCCAAGTCTATGAAATAAACATTCACTAAGGACCTACTGGGTACACAGAGATGGGCTCAGTTTGTAGAAAGTGGATAGCTTCTAACTATTGGGCTAGGTTTATGCATAGGCAGAGTATGCAGTTAACTCAGTCCAATTTGGAGGGATCCCTGCTCCAAAATATTTTATTGTCTGCCCCCTGGAGTTAGCGATGTCTTCCTTTGAGTCTCATTTCCCTCTCCTCTCCTTTCCCCTGTCTCCATCTTTTAGATCCTCTTATTAAATGCAAATACCTCTGAGCGAGATAGTTTCTTAAATTATTAACTAATCACTTTAGCAGGGATTTCCCAACCCATCTGTGAGTAAGACAAGATAGATCTCGGTCGGGGGGAGAGTTACTACAGTTTGCAAGATGGGCACTTGAAAGGGCAAGATGCCAAAGATGAATGGCAGCATCTGGAATACTCTCAAGACAAAGAGGGCTTCCTCTGCCTCCTTACCTCCTTGTGTTCAGGGTTCTGAGTGTCACTAAAGAACCTTTGGGGAAGACCACAGCTGCTGGAATAAGGGTCTAAGTTATTGTCATGAGGAAGCTGTTGTACTCATCTGGTAAAAGGGAAAAATAAATCTATCTCTTGTTCTGTTCATCCAGGTACAATTATCCTGATACTTTCCTGCCAAGCTTTCCCCCAGATTATGTAGTGCCACCTCCTGATGACAGTGAATGGCTGGGACATAGGTAGCAGACAGCTGATTAATATAACTAGTGTTTCCCTTGGTTCAGTGTGTGGGATGAAAAGGCGTTTCCAGGAAGCTTTCTCTGTACCTTATGCCAATTTGATAATGACCTTCCTACATGCACATTTGTCCTAGGACTTGTTTTGCCTGTTCCTTATGTATGATCAGTGATTGTTCTAAACTATATTTATTTGTATATTTATCTAAAATTTGTATTTCTGCTCTTCCCACCAGATGGAAGAGGGTCCTACGCATAGTTAGTACTCAGAAATTCTTGTTGAATTGAATCAAACACAATTCCAGAAGGGGAGCACAAAATCACCTGAAATCTGTGTGTTTTTCTAAATGCCATAGGAGATGCACAGTGGAAGCCAAGTACACACAATAAGGACTCTAACCTTTCCATGCTTAGGCTTACTCATTTGTAAAATGGGGAGGGAGATGGCCTAGATCCTTCTAAAGGTCTTGTATTATTTTAAAATTTGTGATCCTATGATTTTTGATTATATGTACTAAGGTAGCAGTCTATACTATACTGCTTCTCTAGGAAGGGCTTGGGTCTACCTGGGGAGAATTCACCCTCTTGAAGTCCAAAGTAACTTTGTTACTTCAGGAAACTAATTCCCATCTTTTCTTCTCATCAGGATTCCACTGTTCCCATCACACCAGGATTCTCACTAATCCTCATGTCTATCTTAATTTCTGCTTCTACAATTAGATGGTCTCCCTCCACGTTGGGAAGGCTCAATTATGTGAAAAACAAAACTCATTATCTTTCCTCTTAAGCTCTTCCCCCCTTCCTTATTACTGCAGAGGGCAACCCACAGACCCTCTGACCTTCCCTATTACTACAAAGGGCAATGCCATCCTTCTAGTCCATCAGGCTCACAACCTAGGAATGATCCTGGATTCCTCACCATCTCTCACCACCACCCTGGCCCCCTCCCCACCCATATGCAAGCCATTGCCACGGCCTGCTGATTTCACCTTTGCAACATCTCTCAAATAAGCCCCCATTCTCCCCTCTGACACTGCCACCCCTCTAGTGTAGGTCCTCAGCACCTCACAATAGCTTGCTAGTGGGTCTTCCTGCCTCAAGTCTCTCCCCACCCCAATCCATCCTCTATTCAGCCACCAAAGTAATGCGTTAAAGTACAGGTTGGGTCACGTCAAACTCCCCTTCCTCACTACTCAATAAACTTCAATGACTCCCTATTATCTCCAGGAGCAAATATGTGTTTGGCATTCAAAGCCCTTCATAATCTAACCCCCTCCTACCTGTTCAGACTTCTTACACATTACTCCCTAACACATCCTCTTAGATCCAGGGACCCTGTCCTCTTGGCTGTTCCACAAACAAGACACTTCATATCTTGGTTCTGGGCATTCTTTCCTGCTGTCGCCCATGCCTGGAATGCCCTCTCTTCTCTTCTCTGACTACTCAGTTCCCTGGCTTCCTTTAAGTCTCAACTAAAATCCTTTTATAGGAAGCCTTTCCCAACCACCCTTTAATTTCAACACATTCTTTCTATGATTTTTTTCCTATATTTCATATACATAGTCTCTTTGTATATATTTGTCTCTATGTTGTCTCTCCCATTAAGCTCCTTGAGCACAGAAACTGTCTTTTGCCCCTTTTGGTATCCCCAGGGCTTAGTACAGTGCCTGTCACATGGGAGGTATTTAATCAGTGTTTGTTGATTTGAGTGGATAGTTTAGCCTAGTCCTGCCCATTCTTCAGGATCTAACTCAAGTCCTTCTTCCATGAAGGCTTCTTCAACTACTCAAGCCCTCTGCAATCTTTTCCTCCTCTGAATTCCCATTGCATTCATAATCTGAGCCATTCAATTTTCAATATAATCAGAGAGTTTCAATATGTCACATTCCCCCCTTGTCTTGAGTTGCTATTTAACTGTTTCCCAGAATAGTCATATCCTACCTCCTTGACTAGATTATAATCTCTTGGAGGAGAGGGAGAGGTTTGCAAGGGGTGGCTGGATGATTATGGTTCCTCTTTTAGCAACTCTTACAGCCTAGCAGAGAGATAGCTGAAGAAAAATTCTGAATATCTTGTTCTAAAGATTATTCCTTTAAATAGCAACTCACATTTCCATGATACCTTAAGGTTTGAAAAACACTTTCTCCACAATGACCATTTTTGGGATTAGTAACCAAGGACAAGTTGGTAAATGGTTAAATAACAAGATCAAGAAAAATATTCCCATAACACACTTCGCGTTGCATCTGTATTATTTAGATTTTCTTCATTACTTTCTTAAGTCTAGACAATTCTTTTTTTTTTTTTTTTTGAGCAA
The DNA here is from genome assembly GCA_011680675.1 of Gymnobelideus leadbeateri. NCBI lineage: Eukaryota > Metazoa > Chordata > Mammalia > Diprotodontia > Petauridae > Gymnobelideus > Gymnobelideus leadbeateri. The sequence continues at coordinate 781,046 of WOXC01002239.1, forward strand.
TTGGGGTTAAGTAACTTGCTCAAGGTTACACGGCTAGTCATTATTTGTGTGTGGGTGCTCATTTTCTGAGGCCGGATTCGATCTCGGGTCATCCCAACTCCGAGGCCAGCGCTCTTACTCACTGTGCCACCTAGCCACCCCAAGTCTAGACAATTAACAAAACAATAAATCAAGAGTTGATTTATAGCCTTTGCCCACTTATAGAACATTATTACATTATAAATACATTATTATGTAAATTCTTACACTGAAAATTTTACAATAAGCTTTTTTTTTTTTTAAGCAATTGGGGTTAAGTAACTTGCTCAAGGTTACACGGCTAGTCATTATTTATGTGTGGGTGCTCATTTTCTGAGGCCGGATTTGATCTCGGGTCATCCCAACTCCGAGGCCAGCGTTCTTACTCACTGCGTCACCTAGCCGCCCCTTACAATCAGCTTTTGACTCCAGCACACACCTGAAGGCAATACAAGTGTCATCTCCATTTTACATCTAGGGGAAACTGAGGCACAATGCAGCTGAGTCTTGACTGTAAGACTAGGGCTCTTTCCACCATGCCCTGCTGCTGCCTCTCCCATCCCCCCTCCATGAAGCAAAGGGGACACTCAACATTGGGTGGGTAGACTTTATTATCTGCTAGATGAACGTGCGGCTAGATCCAAGGTAATAAGATTTAGAGCTTAGAGATCAGAGGCTGAGGCCCAGGCAGATTCAGTGATTTGCCAAATGTCACACAGCTGGTAGCAAAGCCTGACTTCAAACCCAGGGCTCCTGACTCCAAATCCAACATTCTTTCCACTATACCACACACATCCAACTGGTTCATGTCTGAGATGTTCAGGGCTTAGCATCCAGTGCTTGGCACATAGTAGGGGCTTAATAAATGCTTGTTGATGCACCTTGAAATACTGGGGACTCACCCTATAAATGGCTTCCAGCCTTCTATAGAGAGGATCTGTGTGCAGCCAGGTCATACATTTCTAGCTGAAAACTAGCTTTAGAAGCACTTTGAAGACTTGGTGTACTTGTTAGAAACACTCGAAGATATTTTCATTTGTCGAGCACCGTGGGTCATTGCTGTCCCCGGTCTATTTTACACCCTCCGCTCACTAACTCTGCTCCCATTCTCGGTCCTTGTTATTTTCCATGTAGAATTCAAGTAATATACTTCAGATTTCTATGACTTTGCTTTTCTCTGGTCACCGGAATATTACCTCCTTTCTTGTGTCTTACACTCAGGAAAGGGGTGAGAAGATGGGCAGGTTTAGGCTTGTACTTAACTTGATTTGCAGAAAAGGATACTCATGTAATTGTACTCAGAAGCAGGCAGGGCTTGGGATCATAGCTTTGGAGCTAGAAGCTAGATCATCTAACTCAATTTTATAATATAAAGAAAAGTGAGGCAAATGACTTGTCCAAAGTCAAACAGGAGATAAGTGTCAGAGGGGGCATTTGAACCCAGGACCTCTGATTCTTAAGCTGGTTGTCTTTCCCCTAAACTATATTATTTTATTCTCATGCTGTCACATAGCAGCCTCCTGGGAGGCCACAAATACCAGGACAGCATTCATTTTCTCATGCAATACCTCTCCAGGCCTTATCTTTTCTGCTCTGATTAGGTGGGTGTGTTTTGTGTGTAAGTGACTTTGTATGCTTTGGCTACTTAATGAATGTTTGTTGAATTAAATTCAACTGACCCAGGAGGGTGAGAAGACTGGACTTACTATACAAAGACTGGTAGAAGTAACCGAGATGTTTAGCTTGAAGAAGAAAAGACTAGGAGTTGGAGGAAAGCTGACTTCAAGCATCAGAAGAGCCACCATTTGGAAGGATTAAGACATGTTCTGCTTGGCCCCTGAGGATGGAACTGGAAACAAGAGGTGGAAGTTACAGTAAAGTACTTTTAGCCTCAGAAAGGAAGCTGCCCCAGAGTAGACTTGAATGCTTGAGGGGTGGCTGGTAGGTAGCTCCCCTTCCACTGTAAGTTTTCTAAAAGCATCTGGATGGATGACCATTTATCAGAATGCTGTAGAGTGGAGTCCTGTTCAGGTATGGATTGTATCACATGACCTCTAGGATCCCTTCCAACTTTGAGATTCTGATAAGTAAGTATTCAGATAACAAATGAGAAGACAGCCCAGATGACAAATGCCTTCTCCTTCCTTGGCCATTTAGTCAAAGCTCTTTAGGGAGCAAATGGATCCTTTTTTGGAAGAAAATTCCTAGACTGGGGAGACCTGGGTATGTATGGTGTGTACAGGAAGCAGGCCAGTTCAATTGTAACCAATTGTCCTAAAATTTCATTAGCACATAGTTAACTAGCCCTCATTCATAATTTTTGGATAATAAGCATGCATTTACATAGTGCTTGGTGAAACACATTATTTCATTTGATTCTTACAACCCTGTAAGGTACTTGGTGCGAGCTTATTACTTCTTTCTTCTCCCCATTTTGCAGATGAAGAAACACAGGCTTATAGATGTTTGGTGACTTATCCAAGATCAAGATATCAATAAACAATCATTTATAAAGCACCACCTATGTTCCAGTCACTCTCCTACGTATTTAGCAGACAATGCACAGGTGAAACTGTCCTTGCCCTCACATAGCTAAGTTAATATCCAAACCAGACCTAGAGGATCCTAGAACTATTAAGAGTTAAAAAGGACATTCGAGGTCATTTAATCCAGCTCTCTCAATTTGTGGAAGAGGAAATTGAAGGCCAGAGAGACTGAGTTGGTCAAAGTTCCACAATTAATAAATGGCAGGACTAGATTTGAAACTTAGTCTTCTGACTCCAAACCAAATACCCTTTCCATGTGCCCAGGGTGTCCAAGAGTTCTCAAACTCCCAAGTGTACTGATCTTCCTGTTGAGCTATTTCCATTTTCTAGATTATTGACAATAAACAAGCCAAAGCTGTTTCCTACACCCCCTTCCCCAGAGTTTCTTAGATGAGCATCTGCAACAGTTGGTTAGTGTGATGCAAACTCAGTATGATAAATTGTGAACTAAATATAATGATAAACCAAAACCTAAAGAAAAAAATAGTAAGCAATTATAAAGCCAAAAAACAGCTGATTAGGGGATTATTCATTCTTTGGGATACAGCCTTCTATATGTGCCAATAATCCCATTGCTATGAATAGTTGGGAGTCATTACATAATGCATTACATTACATCACAATCACATTTTAAAACAATACCAGGGGAGAGATTTTTATCTTAAAAAGTAAAAAATTGGAAGCAGAAAAATATAAAGAAAATAATGGTGGGCTTGGAGTTAGAGGACCTTATCTAATATAATCAAAAGGGCTCTCAACTAAATAGGATGGGGAGGGAGAAGACAGCTTACATATCCCAAATTGGATACTATGGAGAGTAGCCACAAAGAAGGAAGAATGACAGCAGCAGCTGAGATACCCAGAAATTCTTAGGAGACAAGACCAAAGAAAGGAGTCGGTAGTAAAAGTAGTAAAACCCATGGCCCAGAGTGTCTACACACATGTTCCAAAAGTTCAGACAACAGATAAAAGGAACCAGGCAAGTCTGACCTCATGGGTATTGCTGAGATTTGGTGTGATGAAAACTATGATAGAACTATGGTTTTGGGAGGATTTATCTTATTCAAAAGAAACAGTAGGTAAAAGGCAGGTTTGGGTTGTATTATGTATTCATAAGATATAATCACATGAGAAAATCTAGAAACACAGGAAGAGGCATGGTAGAGAGAATCTGGTGAAGGTTAAAGAAGGGACAAAAGTAGTGATTTTCTTTTTTTATTGGAGCGTCATACAGATCACGTGGACAGAAAGAGGAAATAGATGAGGAATTTGGGAAAAGGATCAAAAGCCTAGCATAGAAACATGATATAGTAGTGAAGAGATGGGGTGGGGGAACTTGAATTATCTAGATATTTTCTGGGCTCTCCTTCTCTGAGAATAGCTGATTCCTAAATATTTAACTGATAATTTCATCCTTCAAAAAGCAGAGCAACCAATAATGGGTTGAATTAACCAATTCTTAACCAATGACTGAGACACTCATTGAATTAACCAGTGAAATTCTATTCTGGGTCTAGTTCTCACTGATAGAAAGGAACCAGTTGTTGAGATGGAAGTGATAGGAACTTTGGGGAAAAGTGAAGACTCCTTCCTAGAGTTTATGCTAGAAAGGGAGAGAAAATCTGGGAATAGGTCAACATATACCTTGGATTTTGAGAAAGCAGGTTTCAGAGGATTCAAGGAAAGATAGGAAGGATGCCATGGAGTAAAAATGCTTCATGGGAAGGCAGCTCAGGAAGGATGGGAGATACTCAGGGATGAAACACACAGGGAAACAATTCCAGTGAAGAGTGGAAATAAAATTTATCTGAAGAAACCAATGTGGTTGCACAAGGAACTCAATAAGCAACTTAGATTTTTAAATGAAATATTTAGAATGTGGAAGCAAGGCCAGAGAACAGAAGTTGAATATGAGAGCATGGTATGGACCTATAAAAAGAGTGTCAGGGATGGAAATGCCCAGAATGATGGGAGCCTGGTAAAGTAAGCTATGGAAAACAAAAAGAGGTTTTTATAGCTATGCAGTGAGAGAAAGATGGATCAAAGAAGGGATAAGACCTTCAAGGGCAGAGAGATGATGAAGAAAGACAGTGGAGAGAAGGCAAGGCTGTTCAGCTCATACTGTTTCTATTTTCTCTGCAAAGGAGAAAGATCCTTACATTGGAAATTATGGAACTAAAATGATTAACAATTTGATGCCAAAGGTAAGATCGTATTAATAAAGGACCTAGATGCTCTTGATGAATTCAAGTCCCCTGACCCCAAATAAACTACATAATCCTTGGGTTTGGAAGAACTGGATCACAGATGGGATTGCTGAGACAGTCAGTGAGATTTGAAAGATCATGGAAAATAACTAGGGTACCATAAGATTGGAGCCAGTTTCCTGATTTTCAAAGAAAGGGAAGTGAAGAGAGTCTATAAACTGGAGCCAGTTAGACTGACCTAAATTCCTGGGGCAGATTCTCAAAGGGTCCGTGAAAGGATGTTTGCCCAACATTGAGAAAGGGAAGTGGTAATTACCAAGAGCCAATATGGCATTCTTAAGGGTCATGCTTGACTGATCTCACTTCTGTTTTGAATAGTTTAGTAAAACTAGTAGGTGAAGGGCACACTGTGTGTATAGATTGCTTACTAGAATGTAGCAGTACTTTTGATAAAGTATCTCATTATCTTTGTGAAGAAGATGGAGAGAAACAAATTAGAGAATGATACTGGAGGACAGGATCACGGGCTCCAAGGCCTCTATCTAAAGATGGGGCTCAGGACAATTTTCTCCTCAATTTCCCACCATCTATGCTGCTTTTGGAATTCAATGGAATTCTTCATTATGCCTTTCATCCCCAGGAAATGCATCATTGGAATCTACCTGGTACTCAAATCTAGCTCATCAATGCCCTCTGCAATTCTGATTGGATCCTATAACTGGGGAGCAGATCTTTTCCCCCCCATTTCCACTTCTTTTTATGTGTTCTCTTTCCACATTAGATTGTAGACTCCATGAAAGCAGGGGCTGTCTTTCTTTTTGTTTGTATTTGTATACCTCGAACTTAGCAGAATGCTCTAAATAGATGCTTAATCAACAGTTTATTAACTATTATTGACTTTAGATGGATTCAGAGTTGGTCAACTGACTGGATCCAAAGAGTAGTTGTTAATGGTTCAATGTCAATGTGACAGGAGGTCTCCAGTGGAATACTCCAAGGATTTGTGCTTGGCCTTGTGCTGTTTAACATTTTTATCAATGACTTGGACAAAGGCAGAGATGTTATGCTCATCAAATCTGCACATTATACAAAGCTGGGAGGGGTAGCTAATATACTGGGTGACAGGGTCAGAATTTAAAAAGATCATGATGAGTTGGAGCATTGGTCTGAATCACATAAGGTGAAATTTGATAGGAAAACACACTTGATACCAAAAAAAGCCAAACAAACAATTTCACAAGTATAAGATGGGTGAGTAATAGAGGGAATGATTGTTCTGAAAAAAGATTGGAGGGTTTTGTAGACTGCATGTTGAATGGGAGTTAGCAGCCCAATGTAGCATCCCTTCTCCAATTAAAAAAAAAAAGCTAGTTTGATCTGGGCTAAATTGAGGGACAGGGTTTTCAGGTTATAGTCTTATTATACTCTGCCTTCCTGAGACCTCATGTGGGGGATTATGCTCAGTTCTGGGCACTGTGGTTTAAGATGGATATTGAGAAATTGGAGGTTTCCTGGAGGAGGGCAACCAGCTTAGTGAAGGACCTATGAGGGTCAGTTGAAGGGTTGGTCACATTTAGCCTGACAAAAAGCATACTGGTTAGGAGAGAAGGACATGATAGTTGTTTTCAAGTTATTTGAAGAACTTTCATGGAGATGAAGTTTCCTGGCTTTCATTTGACCCTAGAGGGCATAACCAAGAGTGATGAAGCAGAAGACACACAGAAACTAGTTTAGGCTTGGTGTCAGCAAAACAAAACAAAAACATCCTAAGAATTAGAGTTGTCCCAAAGTACAGTGGCCTGCCTTGAGAGGTGATAGGGTCGCCCTCTTTCCTTTGAAGTCTTTAAGAAGAGGTGGGATAATGACTTGTCAGGTACATTATAAAGGGAGATCACTTTTGCATATGGGTTAGACTAGGTGGCTGAAGTCACTTCCAACTTTCAAAATTTGTGATTTTGTAAGTCCTTTATCCAACAGCTCTGTTTCTTACTCCCTATGTGACATTTGGTGAGTCACTTAAACTCCTTAGATCTCAGTTTCCTTATAAGTAAGATAAGGGCATTAAAGTAGATGGCCACTGAGATCACTCCCAGCTCGAAACTGCTGATTCTATACCTATAATTAATGCCCTAAGTCTTTTATCCTATCAATGTTATGCAAAGAAAAATGCAGTATTTCTCTTGGTTTCACATTTTCCTTTTTTGTCAAACGAGGGGGCTAGACTAAATGACCTCCAAGGTCCCCTTTAAGTTATGAACCTACAATCTAGAAACATTAGGATTATAAAAGAAGAAGCTAACATCTTGCCCAACTGATGACTTCCATGATCAACTTAGATCATTCCACTTGGAAAATCAAGACCATTCTAAGGACAGCTTTGGAGACATTGGGCCACTGAGCTAACTTCTACTTCATTGTGGCTAAAGGGCCTCCGATCATCCCTGAAAACAGTCTTCTCTATGTAGAAATGGTTGGCACTAAGGAAGAAGAAACTGTTTTAACCATAGCTACTGGCCCTCTGGATTGGTTCCTAGCCTTTGTCTTCTCTGGGTCTTAAAGAATATTCTGTGCTTTTGATTTAATAAGCTCTTAGTTATGCCCAGGAGTGTTTAGAGCCAATTCACTGATGACTGATGTAATTAGAGGTCAGAAAGGTGTGACTACTCCATAATTTGTTAGTTTTTTTTTTAAATGTACTAACCCTTACACATTCAAATGAATGCTATCCCAGTATGGCATAATGGAAATCACTTTAAATATGTCTTCACAGGACCTGGGGTTCAATCTCTACTGCTTACTATTTGTGTGACCCTCAACATGCAACTTAATCTCAGTTTCCTCATTTTAAAAAGGAGTGAGGTGACCACAGATGGCCATAAGAATCATCTCACTCTAAGTTTGTGGTTCCTTTAAATCATCAGAGGACTAACTAATGCTCCACAGGACTGGAACTCTGATTGGAGAACCGCATTCAAAACTTGGAACATCCGGGCTTGTTCAAGAATGACACATCTTTGTTTGGAACAACAGCTAACATTTAGATCTGCAAAGCACTTCATGTGTATTATTTACTCCTCCCAACAGCTCTGGAAGGTAGGTACAGTTATTATCTCTATTATGTAGATGAAGAAACTGAAGCTAAGAGAGGTTTATTGACTTGCCCAAGGTCCCACAATGAGTAAATGTCTGAATCAGAATTTGAACTCAGCTCTTCCTAGCTCCAAGTCCAATTTTCTATCCATTATGTTACCTACTTGCTTCTTCTTCTTTTTTTTTAATCTATTGGGGGCGGCTAGGTGGCACAGTGAGTAGAGCGTCGACCCTGGAGTCAGAAGGAACTGAGTTCGGATCCGACCTCAGACACTTAACGCACACACAAATAAAAACCTAGCCGTGTGACCTTGGGCAAGTTACTTAACCCCAATTGCCCTCCAAAAAGCAAAAAAATATATATATATATTTTATTAAATTTGTTTATCTACTTTTAGTTTACAACATTCAGTTCCACAATCCCTTGAGTTCCAAATTTTCTCCTGCTCCTTTTCCTCTATCTTCCCCCATGATGGCATGCAATATGCCATCACAAATATCTTCGCATTAAACATTAGTCAAGTTGTAAAGAAGACTTATAACCAATGAAGTGAACAATGAGAAAGGACTACATGCTTCTTTTTATCTATGGGACTGATTTCTGTAAACAGCTGAAAGTCATTTAGAGCCACATCTAGGTATAAGTATAAGGTAGGTGACCCGAAGAGTCCTGTTTATGGTCCAAATTTAGTTTTGTATATGAAATAAGAGTGATTTTCTGCTGAGGGTCTGTGAACTGGTTCTGAAGGCAATATTCAATGAGGGATTCATGAAGTATTTTGAGAAAGGAACCATAATGATAATGATAGAATAATAAAGTCCATGTTGGTGATGATAATAAATGGTCAGGGGAAAGGGAATAGAAGGGAATAGGCATTTATTAAGTGCCTGCTATCTGCCAGACAACTGAGGCCCATGGAGATTAAATGGAAGGGTTGCATGCTCCTTCCCCCCCAATGAATTCCATCTTTGTCCCATCCTTCCTAAAATTATGGTACCCAGAACTAGGCATAATATTCCAGAGGTCATCAGCGATGTTCAGAACCCTTGGCATAAAGGATAGAGAGAAGTTTTGGAATCAAGAGGACTGGGGTTCAAGTCTTGCTTCTAACATGTACTGGTTGTACAAGGCCCAAAGTGGACCACTCAGTGGCCTGGTTGTTGTTGTTCAGTCATTTCAATCATGTCTGACTCTGTGACCCCATTTGGGATTTTCTTGGCAGAGATAATGGAGTGATTTGCCATTTCCTTCTCCAGCTCATTTTGCAGGTGAGGAAACTAAGGTACACAGGGTTAAGTGACTTGCCTAGGGTCACACAGCTAGTAAGTGTCTGAGGCTGGATTTGAACTCAGGAAGATATTTTCCTGACTTTAGGCCTGGCACTCTGCACATTATGGCACCATCTAGCTATCTCAGGCAGTGGCCCAGGCAACTCTTCAAGACTACAGGTTGCAGACAAGGTTGATGACCTGTATTGGTAGGAGGAATTTCTTAACCAGGATCTTTTCCCATCCACTTATACACCAATATAATTCAAGTCTAGACCAAGAAAAAAAAAAGGGATAACATTGGCTTGTTTGGCAGCTATGACAAACTCATACTGAGCTTGGAGAAAACAAGACTTTTAGGTCCTTATCATATGAATTGCTGTCTAGCCACTTCTCTTCTGCCCCCTGCCCTCGTTCTATTTTTAAGCAACTGATTTTTTTTAACCTAAGTGGAAGACTTTAACAAGATGAAATTTAATAGCAACAAATACAGACTCAAGGCTGTGATTTCAGAATGAGCTATTTTGGGGTCTTAATTCTTCCATCCATCACAGGTGGTAACAAATTCTTAAGCCAGAGAGCCATGAAATATACCAAACATATATCATGAACCAGGAAACTAGCTGCTCTTTAAAGTCTATGTATTCAAATACAGACTTCGTTTTTCTGCTTAGGAACTCAAGTCAAAATGTCACTTAAACTTAGGATCATTGGGTTAGTACTATAAAGAAACTTGGGGTCATCCAATCCAGTCCTTCCATTTTACTGATGAGGAAACTGAGGCAAACAGGGCTAAGTAACTTGCATAATAAGTGCCTTAGGTAAGATTTGATCTCAGGTCTTCCTGATTCCAGGCATGGTGATGCACCACCTGGCTGCTCCAATATAATGCCTTTGGTACGTTTCAATTTAGCATAAGCAGCAGCAGCTTTAAATTGCTCCTCAGCTGATCTTCTGGCAATGACGCATGCACATTGACAGCCACCTGTGTTCTCTACTGGACATCAGAGAAGCATTACGGTGCAGTCTGAGGAGTGGAAGACCTGGGCTCAAAACCCAGCTCTGACACTCTTTGTGTAACCCTCTCTAAACTTTCATTCCTTCCCCTGTAAAATGCTGGGGTTGAACCAGGTAGCTTCTAAGATATCTCTCAGCTAGGAACCTATGATTCAGTCAAATTCACAATCACAGGAAGAAGAGGATGGGAATTTCTGAGATACTCTAATAACTTCAAAGTAGTCTCTTATCTTTAATGTTACATCTTGTGCTGGTGCCAGTGGCCAAAGGACAGAATCGTGGTGTACAATCATGCCAGCATGCACTTCTCCCTAAATGAATAAGAAATACACTTTCCAAAATACACTGAAAAGTAGGGGCAGGCATCATAGAAACCAAGAGGAAATGTCGATGGCGAATTTCCTGACAATTGAGCTAAGTTCCTAAGAAAAGAGTTGTTTAAACTAAATGTCAGGTCCCTTCTATAAATATCCTATGTCCAGCTGGTATTTGGTGGATGTGCAGTTGTATAAAAATTCACATTATCAGCACGCGAAAACCTCTTATTTTCCTCACGTTCTCTTCCTGTTTCCCAGCAACCTTTCCACCCACTTGTTAGAAGCACCCCAGGAGAGCAATTTGAAACCATGCCCAAAGGGCTATAAAACTGTGCATGCCCTTTGATCCAACAATACTACAACTAGATCTGTATCCCAAAGAGATCATAAAAAAGGGGGAAAGGGCCTATTTGTACAAAAATGTTTATAGCAGCTCTTTATTGGAAATCAAAGGGGTGCCCATCAATTGGGGAATGGCTAAACAAGCTGTGATGTATAATTGTAATGGAATTATTACTGTGCCATAAGAAATGAAAAGTAGGATGATTTCAGAAAAAACCTGGAAAAACTTACATGAACTGATGCATAGTGAAGTGAACAGAACCAGGAGAACGTTGTGCACAGAAACAACAATATTACTTTTTGAAGACCTATGAATGACTTAGCTATTCTCAGCAACAAGGCAATCCCAAAGGCCTAATGATGAAGTATACTACCTGCCTCCAGAGGAAGAACTGATATTGATTGATTATGGATTGAAGCATGCTATTTTTCACTTTCTTTCATTTTTTTTCTTTTGAGTCTTTTTGTACAAAATGACTGATATGGAAACCTTTTACATAATTGCACATGTATAACCTATATATGATTGCTTACCTTCTTGGAGAAGAGGAAAGGGGAGGAAGGATAGAATTTGGAAGTCAAAACTTTAAATAAAAAATGTTTTAAAAATGCACCCCCATGTTAGACATGGAGTCAGGAGACCTCTAGGTTTGTTTGAATCATGTTTTTTTGTTTTGTTTTTCTTTTTGGAGGGCAATTGGAGTTAAGTAACTTGCCCAAGGTCACATGGCTAGGTTTTTGTTTGTGTGTGTGCGTTAAGTGTCTGAGGTGGGATCCAAACTCATGTCCTTCTGACTCCAGGGCCAGCACTCTACTCACTGCGCCACCTAGCCGCCCCTTGAATCATGTTTTAAGACACTCTTTGTGAGGAGGTTGGACCATTTGGCCTCTGACAGCCCTTCAAGCTTGAGATCTGTGACCCTAGGAAGAATCTCTGGGCTTCCAAGCTCCTTGGATTGCTGGAAAGGAAGTCCTTTGAAAACTTTTGAGCATTTCATAAGGGTGACTTATTCGTATCAGAGATTTGGGGCTGTAAGGACACTGGAAACTGTTGATTAAAAACCCTTTATTTTACAGAAGGGGAAAGTACATTTGGAGAGAAAGGTCCCACAAGTTTTAACTGGTGGAGGGAGGGTTTGAATCCTTGATATGGGACTCTAAACCCATCACTCTTCCACTTTTGGGAAAATCATCACTCTTGCTCATTTTTTTCAAGGTCTTCTATGAAACCTGTGATCTTCTCCACTCTCTCCCCTCAATCAGATACTAAATTCTTCCTTATCTGAACTCATAGAACATATTTTGTTCTAGTTTGCCATTCCTTTCTTCTCATAGGTGACAGGTTAAGTGCTTCCAGTCTTCCTCCTCTAACTGTGGCCTAGTCATAGCTGTTCATAACATTTAGATGAGTATTATCTACAATCCTTCTGTTAAGATGGAAGACTCCCTGGGCCTCACCATCTGCCCTAAGGATTTCTTAGTCCTGCTGCTGTGCACTCCAGATCTCTGGCATTGCCGTTTGATCTGATGATACATTCTAAATGCTCTTGGGCTTTGTCTGCTGCCCTCCTGCAGAATCCTAAGAATCACCGGGTTTTGTCATTCTCCCTCCAGCTAAACCTTTTCCCTGGTGCTATCTCCCCAATTAAAATGTGAGCTCCTTGAAAGCAGGGACTACTAACACTTAGCACTGTGCGTGGCATACAGTAGTACTTAATACAATATTTTCCCACTCATTTATTCATAATAATTTACATACATATCAGATATGTTGGCAGAGGGACATTCCAGGTATAGGAAGAGTGTCAGCAAAGGGACAGAGGTGTGAAAGTAATAGGCCTAGTTGGACTTAGCCTAGTTGACTGAAAAGCAGAGTTTATGGAGGTCAGCTATATGAGATAAGGCTGGAAATGTTGGATGGTGCCATGTTGTGGAGGGCTTTGAATACCAAGCAAAGAAAACTGTGGAATTATCAGTACCAGAAGGGAGAAAACTCACAGGGATGAAATCCCCCAGTGGAATGCTATGCCTTAGAAGCTGGTGAATTCTTTGTCCTTGGTGCTACTCAGGTAACAGCTGGGTGAAGGAGGGACTCCTGGTGTGGATAGAAGTTGGACTAAATGGTCCCTGTCCATTGGTTGTGGTGAATATTCTTATTGTTCTCACTGAGGGAGGGAGCTGCAGAATTGCTTTGCTCACCATGTTTCCTCACCTATTTGTTCATGCTTCTCACGTCTGTGTCTCTATTTTTCAAACAAGCCTGTGCAGGTAGCAGATACAGCAGGGGTCTTTCTCTTCTTCTCCATCCTATGCACTGAGACACCCCACAGAAAATCTCAAATAGCACACTTGAGTAATCAGGCAAAACCTGATTCATTCCTATGGCACAAAGTGAGAACAATCACAGGTTTCCTGAGGAACAATGCTGTTCTCTCTAGGCACCAGGCGTCTGAGCAGAGCAGGAACCTGGAGAGCTTTAGTGACCCTTTTTCTTTTGGGGATGATTTAGAATTATGGCTCTCTGGAAGAGCCCTAGGATAACTCCTTCCTGGGGGGGGCATGCAGGGGTGTTGGATAGCAAGAATTGTGGCAAATGCTCTGGGCCTCATGCTTTGGCAGGGGCTCATTACACAACCACAAGAAACCTGCCAAAGGTTTCTTGTGGTTGTGTAATGACTCATGGAGGCAGCCAGTGAGGGAGGATAAGGTGACTCATCTGGTTTAAAAAACCGAAAGAAATGAGCTTCATATTGCATAGAATGTTAGCCCTACAACCTCAGAGGTCTTCTTGTCTAACCTGTATCCAACTACATCTCTAACAAATGGCCATCCAGCTTCTGTGCAAAGATTTCCAGTGATGGGGAATTTCACCCCATACTGGATGGCCTGTTCTATTTCTAGCCAGGTCATAGTGTTTTCTTAAATTGAATTGAAACCTGCCTCTCTACTCTTTGTTCTGTCCTCTGGAGTCAAGTTGAACAAATTTATCCTCTCTCCCCCATGACATCTCTTCAAATAACCAAAGACAGCTAGCTCTCATGCACACTGCTTCCAAACCCATCCCTCTTTCAGGCCAAGGATTCTTACTCTCTTCAACTAATCTTCAGTTAGCACAAATTGTACTCATGAGCTCACCATCTTGGCCATCCTCCTCTGAACTTGCTTTAGTTAGAACATAAGATTTAGAGCTAGAAGTTACTATAAAGATCATCTCCTTCAATTTCATTTTACGGATGAAGAAACCAAGGCTCATTAAGTTTAAATCATTTGCATATAGTCCCACATTTTATAAAGTAGCAGGCCTAGGAATCTAATCCCCCATCCTCTGCCTCCTAACCCAATGCTCTTTCCATTACACCATATAAGTTTTGACAATGTCCTTTCTCAAATATGGTGCCCAGAACTAACCCTAATACTCTAGCTGTGATGTGACCAAGAACAGCCATTAACATTGCATTCACTTAGTACTTCTTATTTTAAGGCACTCATGCGGCATGCACTTTCTTGACTGACATGTCATTCCACTGACTCATCGAATGTGCAGACCACTTAAATTGCCAGATCTTCTTCAGATGAACTGCTCTCTAACCACACTCCCCACATCCTCTACTTGTTTTCGGAACCCATGAGAGAAGGCTTTATTATTCACTGCCATACTCCAATGGAGCGCTGACCTTATCCATTTGGGTCTTTCCTCTGATGATGCAAATCAAAACCTCTCCAAGCCTGCCCATCCTGCCCAACCTCTTCTATTTCCTCTTATAAGTTCATCCCAAGGTGTCCACTCTATACCTTTTTAAAGTTCTTTTGAGATCACAAATGTACCAGTGGGACAAAAGAGCAGTCCATTGGTTTTCTCACAATCTAACCATTTGACCTTCCCATTTTTGTCAGTTATCCATTTCTTTGATGATATGCTCTATGATGATTCCACAGCATAATTCTTTACTTATAATGGGCTGTAGCCTACTCATACCCACCATATTCTTCTCCACTGCCCTTTGGGGGTATGCCAACTTCAGTACTTTGAAGACCATAGACTTCATGTTTATTCTTTTTACATTTCATTGTATTAGATCTGGCTCCACATTATCCACATATACAATCAACCCCCAAGCCCCTACTACCAATATGACTATAATCATTATAATTAATAACCATAATTTATATAATACATTATATAATATGTAATAACTGGAATTAATAATTGCAGCTCCTGTTTAAATAGCATACCAATGTTTTCAGATATTCTTTATATTAGATCATCTGACCTTCACAACAATACTGTGGGGCAAGTACCTTTATTTCCATTTTCCAGATGAAAAAAACTGACTTTGAGATTAAAAAAAAAAAACAACTTGCTTAAGCCATTCATTGGCAGGACTATGGGTAAAGATTGTAGGATTAGAGCTGGCAGGAATTTTAGAGATCATCCAGTCCAATCCACCCCATTTTACAGGTGAGGAAACTGAGGCATAGAGAGATAAAATGGCCTATACAAGGTCACAAATGTGGTAAGTGCCAGAGCCAGGAAATAGAACCAGAGTCTTTGACTCCAACTACATTATTCTGATTCCCAATCCACTTCTCTTTTCACTAGTCCAAATTTCCTTCCATTCTACACAGTTAACCTAACTGCTAATTCAAATGGCATTTCTTATTTTTCATCCTCTCATCAACTTTTGACACTGTTTGTCACCTACTACCTTGGATACTTCTCCATACTATCCTTGATTTCCAGGACACTGTTCTCTCTCTCTGTGTCTCTCTCTGTGTGTCTCTCTATTTCTCTCTCTCTCCTTCTCTCTCTGTCTCCCTCTGTCTCTGTCTCTCTGTCTCTCTGTCTGTGTCTCTCTCTCTCTCTCTCTCTCTCTCTCTCTCTCTCTCTCTCTCTCTGTCTTTGTCTCTGTCTGTCTCTCTTTCTCTCTCTGTCTCTGTCTCTCTTTCTTCCTACCTATCTGTCCTCTTTTCCCCCAGATATTTTGATGATTTATCATCCCTTTCCTGGCACTTAAGCCTAGGTATTTTCTAGAGCTCTTTCCTGGGCCCTTCTCTCTTCTCTCTTGATGACCTCATCATGGTCAATGGGCATGAATCAATTATCATCTCTATGAAAAAGACTCTCAGATCTGTATTTCCAGTCCTAATCTTCAGTTCTCCAAAACCAACTTCCCGAGGGACATCTCCACCTGGATATCCTATTGGCTTCTTAAATTCAACATGTCTACCACATAAGTGATGGTCATTCTTTTCTCCAAACTTCTCTGTTTCTGTTAAGGATATCACCATGTGCTTCCAGTGACCCAGCTCTGTAATCTGGTAATTAATCAGCCTAGATTCTTCCCTGTCCCTTATGATCAGTTGTCAGGCCATGTCATTGCCATCACCATACTACCTCACATCCGTCACCTTCTCTCAACTCACATGGCTAAGTTCAAGCCTTCTCTCCACTAAGCCATTGTTATTGTCATTGCTCAGACATTTCACTCCCATCTAACTCTTCATGACCCCACTTGGGGTTTTCTTGGTACGTTGCCATTTCCTTCTCCAGTTCTTTTTACATACAAGGAAACTGAAGCCAACAGGGTTAAGTGAATTGCACAGGGTCACACAGCTAGTAAGTGTCTAAGACCAGATTTGAACCCAGGAAGATGAGTCTTACTGACTCCAGGCCCCACTGTGCCCCTTAACTGGCCATTATAACTACCTCTTAATTAGCATCTAGTTTCCTGTCCTTAATACCTTTTTAAATTTTTTTTAAAATTAATTTATTAGTTTAGTTTCAGTTAACAAGATTCAATTCCATAGTTCCTTGATTTTCAAATTTCCTTTCCTTCCCTCTGCCCTCCCCACACGACAGCATATAGTCCAGTATAGGATCTGCAAATGCATTCGTATTAGACATTATTCCAATTACAAAGGCGTATTGTACTAGGTGGGATGAAAGATGGTAAGGAAGAAATAAAACCAAACAATGAAAAGAACAAGATCATTTAGTTTGCTTCCCTCAGGATTCAGGCTCAGTTCTTTCTAGTTATATCTCTGGATGGTGCATTTCTCACTTTCTTGAGTCTTTCGGGATTAACTTATATCACTGCATTGCTGAAAAGAGTCCAGTCTGTCATAGTCGGTCATCACAGATATGGTATGTCTGTGATTGTATACAAATTTCTTCTGATTCTGCTCTTCTCGCTCAGCATCAGTTTGTATAAGTCTCTCCAGGTAATTATGAAATCCGTCACCTCCTCGTTTCTTATAGCACAATAATATTCCATTACATTCATATACCACATCTTGTTTAGCCATTCCCCAATTGATTGGCACCCCTTTAGTTTCCAATTCTTTGCAACCACAAAAAGGGCTGCTAAAAATATTTTTGTACATATGGGTCTTCCTCCCACTTCTATGATCTCTTTGGGATATAACCCTAGAAGTGGTATGGCTGGGTCAAAGGGTATGAAATTATTTATAATCCTTTGGGCATAATTCCAGATTGCTCTCCAGAATGGTTGGATAAGTTCACAACTCCACCAGCAGTGTATTAGTGTTCCAATTTGTCCACATCCTCTCCAGCATTTGTCACTTTCTTGTTTTGTCATCTTAGCCAATCTGACTGGAGGGATGTGGTATCTCAGAATTGTTTTGATTTGCATTTCTCTAATTAATAGTGATTTAGAGCATTTCTTCATATGCTTAGAGATATCTTTAATTTCTTTCTCTGAAAACTTCCTGTTCATATCCTTTGACCATTTATCAATTGGGGAATGACTTGTATTCATATAGATTTGGCTCAATTCTCTATAAATTTTAGAAATGAGTTCTTTATCAGAGATACAAGTTGTAAAAATTCTTTCCCAATTTCCCACCTCCCTCTTGATCTTGGTTGTATTAGCTTTGTTTGTACAGAAGCTTTTCAATTTAATGTAATCAAAATTATCCATTTTGCATTTTATAATGCTCTCTAATTCTTGTTTGGTCCTAAAGTCTTCCCCTCTCCACAGATCTGTCAGGTAAACTATTCCTTGCTTTCCCAAGTTGCTTACAGTATCATCCTTTACACCTAGATCATGCACCCATTTGGCCTTGATTTTGGTATATGGTATTAGATAATGGTCTATGCCCAGTTTCTGCCATACTGTATTCCAGTTTTCCCAGCAGTTTTTGTCAAATAGTGCATTCTTATCCCCAAAACTGGGGTCTTTGGGTTTATTGAACAATAGATTGCTATATTCATTAACTGCTGGGTCTCCTGCACCTAATCTATTCCATTGATCCACTACTCTACACCTCTGCCAGTACCAAGCAGTTTGATGACTGCTGCTGTATAATACAGATTAAGATCTGGCATAGCTAGTCCACCTTCCCTAGCGTTTCTTTTTATTAATTCCCTTGATATTCTAGACCGTTTGTTTTTCCAAATAAATTTTGTTATTATTTTGTCTAACTCTAGAAAGTAGTTTTTTGGTAAATTGATTGGTATGGCACTAAATATATAGTTTAGTTTGGGTAAAATTGTCATTTTTATTATATTAGCTTGACCCAGCCATGAGCAACTGATATTTTTCCAACTATTTAAATCTGCTTTTATTTGTGTGAGAAGTGTTTTGTAGTTGTGATCATATAGATTCTGGGTTTGTTTTGGCAAGTAGATTCCCAAATATTTTATAATGTCTACAGTGACTTTAAATGGGATTTCTCTTGCTGTTGAGTTTCATTAGAGATGTACAGGAATGCTGAGGATTTATGTGGGTTTATTTTATATCCTGCAACTTTGCCACATTTGTTTATTGTCTCTAGTAGTTTTTTACTTGATTCTCTAGGATTCTCTAAGTATATCATCATATCATCTGTGAAGAGTGATAGCTTGGTCACTTCTTTACCTAATTTGATTCCTTTGATTTCTTTTTCTTCTCTTAATTGCTACTGCTAGTGTTTCTAGTACCAGATTTGAATAAGAGGGGTGATAGTGGACACCCTTGTTTCACTCCTGATCTTATTGGAAAGGCTTCTAGTTTATCCCCATTGCATATAATACTTGCTGATGGTTTTAAACAGATGCTATCAACTATTTTAAGGAAGGCTCCATTTATTCCTATATTTTCTAATGTTTTTAATAGGAATGGGTGTTGTACTTTGTCAGAAGCCTTTTCTGCATCTATTGCGATGATCATGTGGTTTCTGCTAGTTTTATTGTTGATGTGCTCAATTATACTGATGGTTTTCCTAATATTAAACCATCCTTGCATTCCTGGGATGAATCCTACCTGATCAGAGTGTATTATTTTTGTGATAAGTTGTTGGAGTCTTTTGGCTAATATTTTATTTAGAATTTTTGCGTCTAAATTCATGAGGGAGATTGGTCTATAATTTTCTTTCTCTGTTTTATGTCTTCCTGATTTAGGAATCAGTACCATATTTGTGTTATAGAAAGAGTTTGGTAGGACTCCTTCTTCACTAATTTTCCCAAACAGTTTGTAGAGTATTGGAATCAATTGTTCTTTAAATGTTTGATAGAATTCACTAGTAAACCCTTCTGGCCCTGGAGATTTTATCCTAGGGAGTTCATTGATGGCTTGTTTGATTTCTTTTTCTGAGATGGGGTTATTTAGGTAATTCACTTCCTCTTCAGTTAATCTGGACAAATAGTGATTTTGTAAATATTCATCCATTTCATTAAGATTGTTATATTTATGTGCATACAATTGGGAAAAATAATTCCTCATTATTTTTTTGATTTCCTCTTCATTGGAGGTAGATTCACCCTTTTTATTTTTGATACTCATAATTTGGTTTTCTTCCTTCTTTTTTTTATCATATTGACTAAGGGTCTATCAATCTTGTTGATTTTTTCATAAAACCAGCTCTTAGTTTTATTTATTAATTCAATGGTTTTCTTAATTTCAATTTTATTAATCTCACCTTTGCTTTTCAATATTTCTAATTTAGTAATAAATTGGGGATTTTCAATTTGTTCTTTTTCTAGCTTTTTCAATTGTATGTCCAATTCATTGACCTCCCTTCTCTCTGCTTTAATTAAGTATGCACTCAGGGATATAAAACTTCCCCTGAGAACTGCCTTTAGTGCATCCCACAAATTTTGGTATGTTGTTTCATTATTATCATTCTCTTGAATGAAATTATTGATTGTTTCTATAATTTCTTGTTTGACCCACCAATTTTTTAGGATTAAATTGTTTAATTTCCAATTAGTCTTTAGTCTATCTTTCCATGGCCCTTTATTGCATATAATTTTTATTGCATCATGATCTGAGAATGATGCGCTTAATATTTCTGCCTTTCTGCACTGGATTGTGAGGTTTTTATGCCCTAGTACATGGTCTATTTTTGAGTATGTACCATGCACTGCTGAGAAGAAAGTAAATTCCTTTTTATCCCCATTCAGTTTTCTCCAGAGATCCATCATATCTAGTCTCTCTAAGATTCTATTCACCTCCTTAACTTCTTTCTTGTTTATTTTGAGGTTAGATTTATCGAGTTCAGAGAGGGGAAGATTAAGGTCCCCCACTAGTATAGTTTTGCTATCTATTTCTTCCTCTAATTCCTTTAACTTCTCCTCTAGGAATTTGGATGCTATACCACTTGGTGCATATATATTAAGTAGTGATATTGCTTCATTCTCGATGGTGCCTTTTAGTAGGATATAGTTTCCTTCCTTATCTCTTTTAATTAGATCTATTTTTGCTTTTGCTTTATCTGAGATAAGTATTGCTACCCCTGCTTTTTTTACTTTATCTGAGGCATAATAAATTTTACTCCAACCTTTTACCTTTACCCTGTGGGTATCTCTTTGCTTCAAATGTGTTTCTTGTAGACAGCATATTGTGGGATTATGGTTTTTAATCCATTCTGCTATCCACATCTGATTTATGGGAGAGTTCATCCCATTCACATTCAAAGTAATAATGACTATTTGTCTGTTCCCCTCCATCCTATTCCCTCCCCTCTTTATGTTTTTGTTTCTTCCTTCTCCCTTCCCCTCCTTGAAGTTTTCCCTTTTGACCACCCCCTCCCTCAGTGTTCCCACCCAGTGATCCCTCTTCTTAACCTACCCTCTCCCCTTACTACTGTTTCCCTCCCTTCTAATCTCCCCCTTTAGTCTTCTATTTTTCACCCCCCCTTACCCTTCTGCTTTCTATAGGACGCAATAAGTTTTTATACTTATCAGAGTGAATCACTCCCCGTTTGATTCCAAACCAATGAGAGTGAATTTCAAACATTGCTCCTCTCCCTCCCTCCTTTTCCTCTATTTAATGAATTTATGTGTCTATTCACATTAAAATCTTGAACTTCACTGCTTTAAGTTGATCCCTCTTTGAACCAGAACCAGTGAGAATAGTGTTTAAATGATGTTCCTCTCCCTCTTTCTTTCCCCTCTTCTATAGTGTGTTTTAATGCCTCTTCAGATGGCAAATTTTACCTTTTCCTATCTAATCCTTTCCTTTTTCCCATTACAGTCTCTTTGATCCCCTTAATAGTTTTTTGGTTTTTTTTTTTTTCAGACATCAGGTTAGTGCATTCATACCCACACCCTCTATCTAAGTATAACCCTTTTGAAGGTCATGATAATCATAAAGATTTTGAATATTGACAGTTATCAGCTCCACATATAGGGATGTGAACATTTTGCTCTTGTTGCATCCCAAGTAATGAGCGTGTGTTTGTGGGTGTGGGTGTGTGCACTTATGCATGTGTGAGTCTGTGTTTCTCTTGTTTACCTTTTTATGTCTTCTTGAGTCTTGTAATTGGAGATCAAATTTTCCATTGAGCTCTGGCTTTTTCATCAGGAACATCTGGAAGTCCCTTATTTCATTAAATGACCATCTCCTTGCCTGGAAGATTATGCTCAGTTTTGCCAGGTAGTTAATCCTTCGTTGTAGTCCTAGCTCTCTTGTCCTATGAAATATCAAATTCCAGCCCCTCTGCTCTTTTAATGTAGAAGCTGCTAGGTCCTGTGTGATCCTCACGGTAGTTCCTCCATATTTGAATTGTTTCTTTTTGGCTGCTTGTAGAATTTTTTCTTTAATCTTGTAATTCTGGAATTTGGCTACTATATTTCTTGGAGTTTTCAGTTTGGGATCTCTCTCAGGAGGAGTCCGGTGAATTCTGTCGATAGCTATTTTATCTTCTGATTCCAGGACCTCAGGACAGTTTTCTTTGACAATCTCTTGGAGGATGTTGTCTAGGCTGCTTTTTTCATCATGGCTTTCTGGTAGACCAATAATTCTTAGGTTGTCTCTCCTGGATCTGTTCTCTAGGTCAGTTATTTTTCCAGTGAGATATTTTACATTTTCTTGCAATTTTTCGATCATCTTGTTTTGTTTGATTGACTCTTGCTGCATCATAGAGTTCTGAGCTTCAGTTTGATTGTTTCTAATTTTTATCGAATTATGGTCTTCAGTTATCTTTTGAAGTTCCTTTTTTAGGGAGGTATTTTCTCCAATTACTTCACTGAGACGTTTTTCCAAGTTGGTCACTGCCTCCCTGATTTGGTCATTAAAATTTTTCTTAAGCTCCTTCAGGAATGCTATTTGGGCTTGAGACCAGATCATGTTTCCTTCTGTGGTCTCAGGTGTGGGTAGAGAGTCTATATTGTCCTGTGTATTTTGTTGTTCTTGCCCTGCATAGTATGCTTGAATAGACTTTCTTGCCTTCCCCTTCTCCTTCTCAGCTTCTTTTTTTTCCCATTGTGACTTCCTGTTTCTTAGTTTCTCAGGCTATGAGTTTAGGGCCTGATCCTTGACTTTGAATACATCTGGGTGGCTAGTTTATGGCTAAGTCAGGGAAGTCAATGAGGGATGTAAATCCATAGGTGTGGGTGAGTCTGACCACTTCAGATTTCTGCCTCTATATCCCTGGGCTTTTGTTGGTGAGGTGAGGTGGGGCTTGTTGGGACCCCACCCTCTCTTCTCTTCAGACTCCTGGCTGTCTCAGTTACACCCCTTCTTGGAGACTCTCAAGCCTGGGGCTATTTCCATTAACTTGGGATTTCAATCTGGGTGGGAGACTTATCTTTGGGTTTTCTGCTTCATGAAGGAGGGATGAGAGGATCGGAGCAGCTAGAATTTACTTTGCCATTCCAGCCCCTGTATTATACAGGCAGGCAGTTTCTAAACTTCCAGGCTGGGTACGAATGCAGCCAGAGAAGCTGCTCTTTCCACTGAGGGCCCAACTCTCCTACCTGGTTCCAATGAACCTACCCGTCCGAGAGCTGACTGATTCGTCCTCGGTAAGTCTGCAGGCTGGGGCTTTTGCTCTCTCTGGTGTAGTCTGCTTGTCTGCTCTTAGGTCTGGGCTGTGTAGACCCCACGCGCTCTACCAGTCCGGACACACTGGGCAACCTCCTGGGCTGGACTCTGCCACACTTCGTCTTCCAGTGGGCTCCGTCACTCCGGATTCCGCTCAGATTCACCCTTTGAACCTTAGTGACTGAGGAGCTCAGCGAGGTTACTGCTTCCTTTCCGCCATCTTGGCTCCTCCCCACCTTAATACCTTTTTTAATCCATCTTGCACACAACTGTCAAAATAACTTTCCTCTGAACTCCTTTGCTCAAAAATCCTCAATGGCTCCTCATTGCTCTAAGGATAACACCCACATTCCTCAGCCCAGCAATTTAAAACCCTATACAGTCTGGCCCCAGCCTCCCATTTCCAGTCTTATTCCATGCAATCTAGGCTTTAGGTATTCTCTGAGCTCGCCATTATATCATATGCCTATGGGAACTTTCATTTTTGCCTCTCAGAAGCCTGAAGGTTCCTTGAAGGACTACAGCAGTGCCATGTCCTCCATGAAACTTCCACTGATGGTGACAAGGCTGAACAGTCTTTCCTTCCTCTAGTTCTGAATTTATTTATCAGCAGGCATGTTGTACTCTATTTGTAGCATGTAGCTCCTCAAGGACCTTTCCTCATATCAGCCCTGGGGATAAGTCTTGTTACCCCCATTGTACAGAAAAGGAAACTGAGGACCCGAGATGTCAAGTCACTTGTCCATTAAGTGACCAAGCTAACGTTTGCACTCACATCTCCTGATTCCTATTTTTAGCTCTTTTCAGAAGCTGGGACCATTTCCTGCATTTGCAGTACCAAGATAGGACACAAACACAAAAAGCAGAAGATGAAAACAAAATATGCTGCTGAAATAAGAGGAAATATTGTTTGATGGTCTAAAAAAATTAACCAATGCATTTCTAGTCTTTTTTCTGGGTGAATTATTGAATCCTAAATTTAGCTTTCACACAACATTACAGCTGATATTAAGCCTAAGACCCCAAATTAATACCCCAAGTGTCCTTTTCTCATAATTGAATGGTGACAGTTCCTTCCTAAGGAATTTTAAGGCCCCTTTGAGCTTAGTCCTGATGCCTTGTCCTCTTGTTTCCCCTGTATTAATCCTGCTAGATTGTAAGGGTAATAAACATTCTTATAGAGCCCATCATCTGCTAAGCCCTTTTTACCAATATTGTCTTGTTTGATCCTCACAACAAGGTAGTGCTATTGTTATATCCATTTTATGTGGAAACCGAGGCAGTAGATAAGTGACTTACCCAGGGTCACACAGTTAGTAAGTGTCAGAGGCCAGATTTGAACTCAGCTCTATCCTGACTACAGGCTCAGCTTTCTATCCACTGTGCTACCAGCTCCCTCTAATCCTAATTCTAAAAATAATAACTCACAACTTTATAATAATAAATTATATCTTAACCTTTTACAACTTAGGAGATGGCATTGTTACAAAGCACTTTCCTCAAAATTACCCTGTGAAGCAGTGATTATTATATTACAATTATATAATATACATAATAATATTATATTATAATATATGATATTATGGGGAAACTGAGGAACAGAGAGGTTAAGTGACTTGCCCATGGTCATAGTAACTGTTAGAGTCAGGATTTGAATTCAGGTCTTCTGACTCCAAATCCATGACTCCTTTCAGGATGGTAGAGATCAACATGATCATCCCCTTTAACTAGGCTATGCTTTTAAATTCAGGGTTGTTGTTTTTTTTTTTTTACCTCTGCAGAGCATCCCTAAGAACCTTGATCATTTTAAAAGTTTCTCCAAAATCCCTGTGAGGATTTCTCATGTTCAGATCCAGCTTTCCCTTGCTTCTGTCTACACTCTGGTCTGGGCCTCTGCAGGCTGGGCACTGCCTCCTCCATGAAGCTTTCTCTGATTACACCAGCCCTTTGTGGGTTCCCTTTCTAAGAACCTCTGAGTGACGTAGAAGATCACAGGGTTTAGACCAGAAAGGCCCTTGAAGATCGTGCAGTCCAAAGCCCTCATCTATACAATTTAATAGCTGATTTCATATTGTCTTCTACTTTAATGATTTCATGATATTGCCATTTTCTTTCCATCTAGATTAGAAGAAGCCTGGGGGTACAGTGGTTAGAGCCCTGAACATGGAGTGAGGAAGACTTGAGCTCAAATCTGGCCTCTGTAACTTACTACTTGTATGACTCTGGGCAAGTCACTTAACACCTTTTGCCTCAGTTTCCTCGACTGGAAAATGGGATAATAACAGCATGTGCCTCACAGGTTTGTTGTGAGAATCAAATGAGACCAGATTTAGAAAGTAACTCGAAAGCCACCAAGTGCTGTCTAAATGCTGACTATTATTACAAACTTCCTGAGAACAGTGAGTTCTCCTTCTAGACAGAAGAAAAGAAACATGTGTTCATTAACCACCTATTATGTGCCATACCCTTCAGTCTGGAAGAGAATGAAGGGATCATCGTGCTCAAATTCCCCTTTTACAAATGAGGAAGCAAGTAGGGAAGTGACTTGTCCAAAGTCATACAGCTAGTAATTGGCCAAGTTGAGACTTACGTGTCTGGGCTCTCAGGATGGCATTATGGACACCTTATCCAATGCTCTTTTCCTAGATACCCCCTCAGTGCTTAGGATAGCCCAAAGAATGCTTCCTGTTGAAGACCCAGTGTCTTGTTGAATGCCTATTGGTTGATTGTGTTTGCTTAACCAAGCAACAAGGAGCATTTTGTCACCTACAGGTAGGAGCAAGCTACACCTCTCTTTCTTGGGAAGCTCCCCAGCAAGGGGAGCCCATCAAGCCTCAGTACCTCTACCTAGGACAATAGAACGAGGGCCACATTTGGAGGTGGAGAGCCTGGGTCTGAGTTCTGGCTCTAATACTAACTGCCTGCATAGCTTTGGGTCGAGGAAGCATTCCTCCACTTTGGGTCTCATGAGGAGGGAAAGGATATAGTGCCTACTATGTGGCAGATACCATGCTAAGTGCTTTTTACAAATGTTATCTCATTTGATTCTTACAACCCTGTGAGGTAGGTGCTATTATTATCTCCATTTTATAGCTGGGGAAACTGAGGCACAAGCACTTAAATGACTTTCCCAAGGTCACACAGGTAGTAAGTACCTGAGGTCAGGTTTTCCTGATTCCTGGTCTAGTGCCATATCCACTGGCCACCTAGCTGTCTCAGTGGAAGGAATGTCCTCCTCTGAGGTCCTTTATAGTTCAAAATCAATCACCTGATTTATAAGGTCCTTTACAGTCCTAAACCCACTCAATCAGGATAGTGAAGGGTCTTAAGGTCATGCCATATAACTGACCGAAGGAAGTAGGAATGTTTAGCCTTGAGAAGAGAAGATTGGGCGGGGGGGACCTGATGGTATCATCAAGTATTTGAAGGGGAGTCATATAGAAGAAGCTTGAGACTTTTTCTGCTTGGTCCCAGCAGGAAGAATGGGGTCACTCAGTTGGGTGTGGTTCCAAAGGAGAATCAAGGCATGTAATACCCTGGAGAAAGGAATGGAATAGAAAGGGATGGTGCCAGGCTGTTCCTTTTCTTGGGAGGAGCCCAGAGAATCTA
The DNA here is from genome assembly GCA_011680675.1 of Gymnobelideus leadbeateri. Taxonomy (NCBI): domain Eukaryota; kingdom Metazoa; phylum Chordata; class Mammalia; order Diprotodontia; family Petauridae; genus Gymnobelideus; species Gymnobelideus leadbeateri. The sequence goes on from WOXC01002239.1 coordinate 807,727, forward strand.
AGGGTTGAGAGGGACCTTCATAATGTTTTGGAAGGTAAGTAAAAGCTTTTGGTTTCTGAGTGTGCTTTGAGAAAAGGTGCTGTCTGAGTGAATGAGTCACTCCCTGCATTTCCCCTCCCCCTCTTGCTCTGCATGAGGACATGAAGCCAGCCATGATTTGGCATAATCAGGTGCCCATGTGTCGTCATGGTGCAAATTACCCTATGAGCAAAGCTAGCAGCCTCTTTGTTCCCCTGACTGTCTCATCTCCCCCTCCCCCTCCTGGCATGAGCCATCATTTCTGCTATATCTCTCACTCTTTTTCTGATTTGATAACGAATGGCCAAGACTAGCCAGAGAGCAAAGGGGAGATGGCATCTTACCCAGGACTTGACCTCAGGGGAGCAGACCCACTTCTCTTTCTACCGCTTCTGACTCTTTTTTTGCCATATGGTGTTAGATCCCGATGTGTCACAGAAATATAGAGCCACAGAGCTAAGATCTGGCATGGGTCTCAGTTGCATTGTGGCACTCTAAAGAGTTCTGGCTTGGGAGCCTGAGGACCTGAGTTCGAATCTAGGTGTCCTTGGGCAAATTACTCCCAGTTTCTTTAACAACAAAATGAACAGATTAGACCATATGGCCTCTGAGGTCTCCCTTTCAGTTCTGGATCTGTTATCCTGTTAATTATTTATTATGTGTGTGCTAAGTGCCTGGCACTGTGTTGGGTGCAAAGGATTCAAAGACAAAAACAAAAACAAAAACAAAATCCAAAGAGTAACCTTCAAGAAGATTACGTCCTCCTGGGGGGATATCACACACACACACACACACACACACACACACACACACACACACACGAGTGAACACAAAATAGACACACAATAAAGATGGAGTTCAGACAGGTAAATGCTAAAAACCAGAGGGATCAGGAAAGGTCTCTTGTAGAAGGCCAAAGGTACTGGAGCTGTGCTTTGAAAGGAGCTCAAAATCCCAAGAGGCTTAGTATAAGAACTAGGGACAGAAATATGGTTAGGGATGGAACCAGGGAGTGAGGATGGGCATGGGGACTGACAGTAAGAACCAGAGAAAGGAACAGGATTGATGTAAATGAGGATGGAGGATGAGAGTGGAAATGAGGATTGCAACCTATGGGAATCTGGACTGAGCATGAGAAATAGGGCTGGGCACTGGGGAAGAATATGAAGACGGCCCTTCCTCCCCCAGGGACTGACCATGGGAAGAACTGGAGAAGGAGTGTAACACCTGAGGACGGGGATCCGTGTCAATGAAGGACGAACCGCACTGTTTACTTGCTTAGCTCAGGTTAGGTTCCGGGAAATAGCCCAGTGGCTGAGCAGTTTGGGGACATATTTTTAGCTCTACCTATGTCTTAGGTAATTTCATAACTATTCAGAGTCTTCATGGCAACAGATGTAATGAGAGACTGCTAGCTGCCTCTAATGAACACTTCTTCATTCATTTTAATATTGGTTGAACACCTGCTATGTACAAAGCATTGTGGTAGGAGCCGAGGGAGTTGGCAGATAGATTTCCATTCAGAAGTGATGGTGTGTCAGCGGAGGAAAAGCATACAGGTGGGACTGCAACAGGGCAACATGACCTCATCTGGCAAAATTCACTTGGCAGAATTCTGAATGAAGCATTTGCCACTATGTACCAATGGTGTGTTACTACTAACCACCAAAAGCTTTGTTATAACAAGGGATTTGATCAGTCACAAAATAGGTGTCTGCCTGAAAAGAACTGGGGCTTAAATTTTAAAAGCCTGCTTTTACAAAATCATAGCTTATTGAGCGCCCCACCCCCCGCCATTATCAATCAAACATTTCTTAAGCACCTACTATGTGCCAGACATGGTTTCCAGGAATGGAGATAAAGCCTCACACTCACTTAATCTAACCACAAAGTTTACTGAATAATATCCTAACCAAAAAGACAAACTCATGCATATAAGGATACAAAGAGATATGCGCATCCCGGCCTGCCTCATTGCTACCTGCTGGGTCTCCTATGTAATTTCTCCCAGGAAGTCAGCTTGACACAGACAAGAGCCCAATCACTGGAGAATCTACAGAGGTTTGGGGCTGTGAAGTTTTCCATTGAAATGAACAGAGGGAGATGGATATTCCAGTCTATGGTAATCAAATCCCAGGTCCCCTTGCCTTCTGTGAGGGGGCCAGTTCAAGGCTAAACAGGCATTGTTAGACTTCCTTTGAAGAAAGGGACTGCAGTCACATGTCTTTGTCTAACTCTCTACCAGCATCTTCCACTCCTCTCTCCCCATCCTATCTCCCCCAAATGCCTGGGCCTAGCTGCACTTATCTCAAAAATAAATTCAGCTTTTAAAACCCTGAAAGCTATGGGAACATGGCTCTGCAGGGGACTTTGGTACAACCTGGGCTTTAAAACACTGTGGCCACCACAGTGAGAGGAGGAAAGCTGTTATCACATTCGAATCTCACAAAAATCCTGAGACAGGTATTTATAGGTAGTATTGCCCCAATTTTAAAGATGAAGAAAGCGAGGTTCTTATAGCCTGATTTAACCAGACTATATCAGCTTTATTCTGGCTTATGCTTAATGTGGCTACTTAATTTTCTTACTCCTCTCCTATGCCACATATACAAAAAGTTTATGCATATAGGTGAAGGGCTTTGTCTAGCCCTTCTTGGGTATATACCACTTCTCCTCTCTGGCTCTCAAAATCGATATCAGATTACAAGAAAGAGTAAAGATGACAAGTCACTAAATTTAGTTACTATCATGACCTCTTTAATCAACTCTGAGAAATGAACAAAAATTGAAAAGATTATTTCTGACCATCAGCATTACTTGGAACTTAGACTAGCACAACAGTCACCACAATGAAGAGGCAGAAAGATCCCAGAAACCGCATCAAATAGCAAACACTTGAAACTGGCCAATCAATCAACAGTTAGTAAGATCCAGGTACTGTGCTAGACTCTGAAGACAGAAAGACAAAAATTAAACCTTCCCTTCCCTCAAGGAACTTATACTCTAACCAAGCAGAGAAACAGGCACCAAAGGTTTGGAGATCATGCACAAAAATTACAGGGCAGTATTTTGTTTTGTTTGCTGACTGTTTTTTTTTCTTTAAAAGCATCTGACTTTGTAGAAAAAGCACCAGCTTTAAAGGCTGCCTTTCCAACAAGGTGGCTCCCATGCTGCTATTAAAATCATACAGGATTCCATAACAGATGCAACCACATTGACACCTTTCTGTTGTCATTCAAATATCTTCTGAGCATCGACAGCAAGTGGAGCATAAAGCAGGGAGACATATGCTCACTTGGCTGCTGTCACAGAGGATGTCCTGTGCAGAGTCCAGATCGAAGGGTTCATCACTAAGGTTAAGTTCTCAAAAGGCTCCAGTGCACAGAGAATATTCTATTAATTACAGTGAGACATATCATCTGACATGAAAAAAAGGCCTCCTCTGTGAAATCCACACTTATTCAAAGGATTTTGACCTAGCCACCCACAATAGGGGCAACGAGGTGGTGTAGTAGATACGGCACTTGGTTTGGAATCAGGAAGACTCATCTTTCTAAGTACAAGTCTAGCCTCAAGATTAGCTGTGTGACCCTGGGCAAGTCACCTAACCCTGATGCCCCAGTTTCCTCATCTGTGAAATGAACTGGAGGAGGAAATGGCAAACCATTCTAGTATCCTGACCAAGAAAACTCCAAATGGGGTCATGATGAGTTGGACGTGACTGAAAAAAACACGACAACCCACAATGGAAAAAACCAACAACAGTGGATTAAAAAAACTAGAATTCATACATATTGTACAGATTACAACATGCTGTTAGACAGACAGTTCATTGACTTATCCTATCAGAATGCACATTTTAGACAGTTGTGGTTGGACAGTGAGAGGGGATAAAAATTGAAGTGGAGGAGTAGTTTAGAGTTGATCAGTGATTCCCAATGTTTTTTGTTCCATCAATTCCTTTCAACAACAGCAACAAAAACATGTTGGGAAACTTTAGGATAATTTAACTTTTTATCCATAATCTCTTAGATTTATTTGTTAAGTGCTTATAACTATAATAAGAGACTTTGGCCCCAAAAGTTCAAAATGAAAATTTATATTATATAATTATAAAATTTATTTTTACCACTAAGTATGATAGTTATTTTTTTCAATTATGTCTGATTCGTTGTGACCCTTTTTGGGGGTTTTCTTGGTAGAGACACTGGAGCAGTTTGCCATTTCCTTCTCTAGCTCTTTTTCCAGATGAGAAAACTGAGTCCAACAAGGTTAAGTGACTTGCCCAGGGTCAAGCTAGTACATGTCTGAGGCTGGATTTGAATTCAGGAAAATGAGTCTTCTTGACTCTAGGCCCTCCCCCCCACCCCACACACACACACTCTATCCACTGCACCATCTAGCAGCTGAAGCTCTAAAACCAAAGTTTAAATACCTACCGTAAAATAATTATGAATATCTTATGTGTGACATTCTGTAAGTACTAAAGAAAGTAATTCTGCAAGGCCTTACAAGCTATTATCTGTAGGACTTCCTATTAAATTTTTTTATTTTACAAATTTTGTTAAATGTAAATAGCATTTGTAATGACATAAGTTACAACTCAAAAGATACTTAATAATCATATGTAAACTTGATTTCAATGCTGACTTTTTTATTTAAACAAAGATTTGCAATATTTGGATCAATACTAGACAGTCTCAAATCTGCTTCTGCTTTGAGTTTATTTCTGTATTTTGATTTCAAACAAGAATAAAGTGAAAATGTGTGCCCACACAAATATGTGGTAGAAAATGGTGGGAGAATTTCACAAGTTTTCTTGCTGAAATATGGAAATTCATTTTTAAAATTTTTAGCCACCTAAGTTATTGATGAAAATGAATATCTAGTTATGGTAGAATACATTAACTTCTCTATTGACCAAAGACAACTATGTGTCTGAAAAGTTAATATTTCATTAGCCAATGTTCTATTTAGCCAATGGAAAAGTTCACATTAAATGATAAATGGACTTAAAGTTCAATTGTGTGTATCCATTTTTTAATAATGTTTATATGTAAACTAATCTGTGGGAGGAGAGAATCTCTTAAGATGTAACTCTTCTTTTCTACTAATGGCTTACTAGCTAAACTCCACAGAGGAACTGACCAGTGTTGTCAACTAGTTTATTTGAAAATATGCCATATAGAAGTATGGTAACATAAGCAGAAAATAAGTTTTTAAATTGGAAAACAGCCTTCCTACTACTGCAATGACAGGCAATATAAGATTTGTTTCAGCAGAATGTTTGTGATGATCTGTGGTGGTTTCAAGAAGACTTGTAATGTGCACGATTTTCAAACAGCCTGACATTTGTGTTACAAAAACACAAATGTTCAGAACATCTTGATCATAAGATTACATAGTTTATAGATTAGATTACTGAGTAACAGAGGGGAATGAAGGAGCTCCTCTGGTGCAGTATACAGAATGCAAATAAGGATACGTGCATGCATCTTGCTCTTGTGGTGGTTTGAAAATGATTGGGTTAATTTTATACCAATAATCTACTATAGTACTGAAAAAAAATCACAGAACATCATAATCATTTAAAATAGATAAGATTGAAAATAGCTCATATGACAATGGAAGGATGTATGAGGGAGGTGTTAGTAAGGTGCAGTGTAGCACTAATAATACTATATAAGAAGATGGGGAGGAAAAAACATGAGTGAAGACAAGTACGACTAGAAGAGGTATTGAAAGTCATGTGATGAGAATGAAAAATAATTGATATGCAGATGAGCATCCCATAACTATTAAAAGAATAAAATGAAGCCTTTCAACACTTTGGATAAATCTTCTATGGAAGCTTTTAGAAAAACAAAACAAAAACCAAGAACAAGAATAGCAGAGCAAAAAAAAAAAAGGCACAAAGGAGCTGAGATCTGTGCTGGTGGAGGGAGTGAAGCCACAAAATACAGCTCCATTGAAATCCTATGTATAAGGCACTGGGCTAGGAATGGGAAATAACAGTTCCTGCCCTCAAGGAGCTTACAATTTCATAGGGAGACATATGTACACAGATAAATATGATTCCAAGGTAGAATGTGATTAGGGCAAATGAGAGATAACAAAGTAATCTAAGAAAAATCTGTGGAGGTCCCCCAGGTACCAAAATACTTGCAGAGATGATGTTGCAGTAGTAATGACTACATCAAAGCAGATACTTGGCAAGTGAATAATGGTTTAACATATGATGGTTTATGAATGTAATGGAATATTACTGGGCTGGGATAAATAATGATTATGGAGAATTCAGAGAAGTGGAAAGACAAGGCAAAAGTAAGCAAAATCACAAGAGCAATACATGAGAACAACAAAAGAGGAAAGGGAAATCAATACTAAAAAGCTTCAGAATGAAGACTGACGCGATGATCAATCTTTCCTCAAAGATTTGATGATGAAACATTGCTTTCTTCTCTCAGAAGGGAGGTGGTAGACTACAGGTGCAGAATGAAGCATGCACTTCCAAACAAGGTTAGCATGTTGGTGTATTTAACTTAATTTTGTTACAAGGAAGCATTCTATTTTGGAGATGATTTATTGAGAAGTGATGATGCAAAAAGAAAATTATCGGGAAAATATTTTAAACAAAAAAGAAAATCTGCAGAGGGAGAGATCAGCCAAAATATAAAAATGTCAGGGTGATGATGAATGCCAGTAAAACCTTATGTTATAAATCCGACTGCCAAATCTGTACTGTTGGATTACAATTATAATGCACTGAATTTTTGTGATTTGGGAAACTGCCAAGCTTTGCCTCCCAAGCCTTATAAAAGAAAGCAGGTCCCTGTGATTCACTCTGGTTAGGGCTTCAGATAGGATTACTAACCAGAATTATAGAATATTGAAGTTCTTAGGATCATGGATTTAGAACTGGAAGGAATATTAGGGGTCATTCAGTCTAAAGCCCTTACTTTGCTGATGAGAAACCTGAGATCCTAAGAGGTTAAATGATTTGTCCAGAGGTAAGGGGCAGAGGTAGGATTTCCTCCCAGGTCCTTGAACTCCAAATCTACTGCTCTTCCTGCTGTACCACTGTGGTCAACAAGTTGGAAAAGTCCTAGATATCATATGAGATCTTGTCTCACCCTTATGCAAAGCAGTTATCTCCTAAGTCCTCTTAGGTTGGTCACTGAGTCACCGGTTCAATACCTCCAAAGATGAGGAGCTTGCTACCTTTCAAGGAAGCCTTTTTCATTTTTCATTTCATTTTTTGGATAGTTCTAATTGTTAGAAAGTTCTTCCTCATACTGACCTGAAATAAGTCTCCTTGTAACTTTAAGCTGATCTTACAGTTCTGTTCTCTGGGACCACACAACTCTTTCCCCCATCTAATGTTTCTCATTGTCTCTACTGAAGGGGAGTTTTCTGGATATCATTGAGTACTTAGCTTTTGTTGGAAAGGAACCCGAGCATAAAGAATCATTCAAGTTAATTCAGTTCCAGGAATCTGAGCCAGAACTTTAGAGGGAAGGAAGGACAGAGTGCCAATGGAGCCACCAGGGTGATTATTTTGCATTGGATTGAGTTCTGGTAGTGTTTCAGGCTCCCAGAATAATGATGGCATTGGTCCCATCTTCTCAATGCTTTTGCTGCTATCACTAGCAAGGTCACTGATTCCTATTTGAGTGTGGTTGGCAGGATCTCATACACCTCCCTCCCAGCCCTCACCCATCACTGAATTGGAAACTTTTCCTCTACCACAGAATAATTGTAAATGCCAGCTATCCTTCTCATTCCTGGAAATGACAAATTAATAATCTAAATGAATTCTTCCCTTCATCATTGTTTCCTCATTTCTAGTCCAACTCAAGGGCTTGGAAGAGGAACTATGATCAGACAATTAGATTCGCATGATAATAATAGATAATATTTATATAGCAAATGTTCGAGGTATAGTGCCAGACTTGTAGTCAGGAGGACATGAGCTTGAACTCTACTCTTGTATACTTACTAGCTGTGTGAGTTAACTTTTTTCAGCCCCAGTTTACTCATCTGTAAAATATGTATAACACTATCTAGGGTTGTTTTGAGGATCAAATGAGATAACATATGTAAAGAACTTTGCAAATCTTCAAATGTTACAGAAACGCTATTCACCACCACCACTGCCACCATCACCATCATTCCTGTCATCGTCATCATCATCATCATCATCATCATCATCATCATCATCATCATCATCATCATCATCATCATTAGATCATCATTAACGTTATTTAACATTGTCATTGTTCTCCCTGCACTTTTAGGTTTGCAAAGTGCTTTTGATAAATGTCCCAGACCAAGGAGTAGAAGTGAAATTTTGGCAGGATCTGAATACCGGAATGTATGAACTACTCTGTGTTACAATCTTTTTTAGGAGTGTGAAGGTGTAAAAAGGAAGGGCTTGACTTTGGTTAAACACAACACAACACACACACACACACACACACACACACCATGTTCCAAAGTTACACAATGCTGACAAATCATGGAAGGAAAAATCTGTTTTCCATAGACCTTTAGCTTAGAATGAAGTCTGACTCGCATGCAAATGAGTTACAGTAAATCCCAAAGAAATGACTCCCTCTTATAACAGTAACTTCCTCTGATGTCCTGCCCCCACTATGGTCCCTTAACCTCTGCACACACTTGAGGCAGAAAACTGAATTCGACTGCTGCTGGAGTAATCTTCTCAACATACAGCTCTAACCACATCATGTCCCTGCCCAAATTTTCATATGATCATAGATTTAGAGCTTGCAGTGGTCTTGGAGAACATTTGGTTCTCTAAGTGAGCTGAAGGAGAAGACCAATGTGAAGGTAGATTCCATCTTGGAATCTCTCATACCACTGTTTGGATCTCTCCTGTGCACCTAAAACACCCTAGTCTAACTTGTATCTTAGTTATCTATGCAATGTCACCTTCCCTACTGTACTGTAGGATTCTGGGGGGGGGGGAGTGAGGCAGGGATTGTGCCATGTTTCACTCATGTCTCCTTAGCACCTTTTTAAAAAGTTAGTTCTTAATAAGGAATGCTTGTTGAAGTGACCTAGTTCAGTTCAGTTTGGGGGATCTAAGACTGAAATGGTTAGTACCAAAGCTTCCCCTGAGGACAGGAAGGCTTCTTTTTAACTTTTCACACTGTGATACTGAGTTATTGCTTTGCAGGAAGAAATCACCTTTGCTTATATCCAACATGTTTTTGTGTATGGGAGGAGAAGGCAATTGGCCAGGGACCATAAACATTTTATTTCTACTTTACACTATACTATTAAAATTGTCTTTTAAAATGCTGTTTTTGCCATAATTTTCATTTCTGAATATAATCTTCAGCCACCCAGAGAGCCATCCCTTGTAACAAAGAATGAAAAAGAGAGAACGTTTGGTTCAGCAAAACAAACCGATATGCCAGCTGAATCTGATAGGATACATAATACTCCATACCCAAAGCCCTCCACTTCTGCAAAGAAAGAAGTGGGATATATTTTTTCAACTCTTCTTCAGAGTCAGGCTTGGTTGTTATGGTCCCAGTGACAGGTTTCTTTTCCATTTACAAAGTGATAGTCACTGCAAGCTCAACTAGGTCCAACAAAGTGGGAAAATGTTCAAGTATCAGTGTTTGAAATCTAGCTATGTTCAGAAAGGTTCATCCTTGAATCAATGAGCATTTTTTAAAAATGTCCATAATATGTCAAGCACTGTGCTAGGTGGGGATAGAAGCAAAGAATAAAACTAGGTTAAAACCAAGTTGTGAATGGCTTTCAAAATCAAACGGAAAAGATTTTATTTTATCCTAGGGGCCATAGGGAGCCACTAGAGTTGACTGTGGAGGGGAGTAACATGGTCACATCTGCACTGAAGGAAACTCACATTAACATCAGTGGATAGGACTGGATCAGTGAGAGACCTGAGGCAGGGAGATCAATTAGGAGGCCATTTCAGTACTCCAGGTGAGAGATAATAAGGACCTGGACTAAGGTGGTAGCTGCAGGAGTGGAGAGAAGGGGTTTGATGCAAGTGATGTGAAGGTAGAAATAGCAAGATTTGACAACTGATTGGAAACATGGGGTGTGTAAGAATGAAAGGGATAATGCCAAGATTATAAGCTCGAGGGTCAAAAAGAATGGCAGTACTTTCCTTCAATAGAAACAGGCAAGTTTGTAAGAGGGAAGGTTGAGGGGTGGTGGTAGCGGTGGATCAATTCTGTTTTAGACGTGTTGAGTTTGAGATGTATCCAGAACATCCAATTGGAAACAAGAGGCATTTGGTAATATGAACGTTATGCTCATGAGAGAGACTGGAGCTGGACATAGAGATCTGGGTGTCACATGTATAGAAATTGAATCCATGGGAGCTGATGAGGTCACCAAGAGAGAGTGAAGAGACAGTTGAAGTAGATAATCCAGAACAAAGCTTTAGGGAACACTCACAGTGGGCTTTTGTGACACTCTTCTTTCTTGGTTTTCCTCCTACTGATCTAACCACTCCTCTGTCTCTTTTTCACTAGCTCATTATTCTTATTATGCCCCCTGACTGGAAGGTTTGTCTAGGAAGAAGGACAGTCAACCATATTAAATGCAGCAGAGAGGTCAAGAAGGATAAAGACTGAGAAAAGTCATCAGATTTGGCAATTAAGAGATAATGGGTAACTTTGGAGAGAGAAGTTCTAGTCCACAATCAGATTGCAAAGCTTTTGAAGGAGTGTGTGAGAGAAGACAAAGTGGAGGCAAAAGCACAGGCAGTTTTATCCTAGGAGTTTAGCTGAGAAATAGAGGAGAGATATGGATGATAACTAGAGTGGATGGGGGCAGGTCTAGTGAGGTTTTTTAAGGATGAAGGAGACTTAGTAGGTTTGAAGGCAATAGGGAACCAGTTGACAAAGAGAAATTGAAGACTGAAGAGAGAATGGGGGTAACTGAAGATCAAGGACACATAGAGGGGGACTGACCCTGTCAAGGAAGGCTGGTCTTTGATAATGGTAGTGATTATGTAATTCATATTATCTAATTTCAGCTGGGCCCTCACTACAGCAAGATGATCCTTTTATCCCTCCCTATTTGATTCCCTATCTCACAAAAGCTATTCCAAGCCACTTCTCTCCTCAAGTCATCCACACCCTCCCTCCCTTTTCTTCTTGTTTAGATGGGAAAATTAGGGCCATTTGATATAAGATCCATCTTCTCATAATCACGGGAGGGTTGGCCACTAGGTGATGACTTTTTAGCTGAAACAATTCACGAAGACTATCTCCTAAGTGTGGAAAGGGCCACAGTCTGTGTTGGTAGACGGAAGACCCATTCAAGCATTCAAGTGATAGCCTGGATTCTTGGAATATTGAAGTGTGCTTTGCAACTGGATTCCCTATGATATTGTCTGGGGCAGGGGTGGGGAACCTGTGGCCTCCAGGCCACATGTGGCCCTCCTGGTCATCAAGTGTGGCCCTTTCCACAGTTTGGATTCCTCAAATTTATGGTCTACTACTTGAGTGACTAGTATTGTCATTACTTGGTAAATGATTCGGTAATATGAATAAGTAAATATGCCTTCTGGAGATTGAATTTCTTGGAGATAAATTTATTTTTATTATTCAGCTGTATGTTGTTACTGGGCAGCCAGTTGGTACAATGGATAGAGCACTGGACCTGGAGTCAGGAAGACTCGTCTTCTTGAGTTCGAATCTGGTCTCAGACACTTACTAGCTGTGTGACCTTGGGAAAGTCACATAACCTTCTTTGTCTCAATTTCCTCATCTGTAAAATGAGCTGGAGGAGGAAATAGTGATTACTCCAGTGTCTTTGCCAAGAAAACACTAAATGAGGTCACAAAGAATTGGACATGACTGAAAAATGACTGAACAACATGTAGCTTCTCTTGGGATTCGTAAGACAGTCATTTAATGTAGAATTCCTAGAATACATTCCTAATGTATTTCCCCAGTGAATGGATACAGACTATCATCTAGGTAATTCACAAAACTGTTTGCATTTAAAAGGTGATCTCATTTAAATATGCAGAATATGGCACATATTATTGGATGTGGTCAACATAGGAGTGTGTTTGGTATGTGGATATGCCTATTTATTAAAGGATCTTTTTTTCTTTTTCTTTTAAAGTGGAGATGGATGGGAGGATGAGAAAAATAAGTGCTTTTTTAATTGAAAAAATTATTACAAAAAAGTTGTCCTCATATGAGAAAAATTGGAAAGCAGGTGATCTTGAGAAATCATGATAGATAGGCAGAGAGAGTTTACACCCTAGATAAGAATATATGGTTGATCAAGGTTGGACCTTGATCATTGAGGTAGCACACGTTGGAGTCAGAGGAACTGGGTTTGAGTTCCACAAATGCCCCATTCTACCTGTGTGATCTTGGGCAAGCTGTGTAATCATCATGGGCCTCAATTTCCTTATCAGTAAATTGGCGAGATCAGATTAGATGGCCTCAAAGATGTCTTCCAGTTATGAACTAGGGACTTTATTCTGCTAGTATCAGAAAGTCTCTCTTGAAGATGGCAATGACTGAGAGATGCCATTGGGGAGAATATCTCTGATCAGAAGTTGATGCTAAACATCTTGCCTTATGGGATGAAGGACCAGATGAAAAGAACACAGGGTCAACAACATCAGAGTATATATTAGGTGTTTAATAATGTTCTTGAAATCAAAGGGAGCAAGTATGTCTGTTACTCTGGGATGGTACAGAGTGCATTCCCCACCCACCCTGAGGCTCCTCAGCATATTTAAATGTGGTGAGGAATCAGTTAACATTGCTTGTGTCTTTGGTATGGTATGAGAGATAGAGACAGAAAGAGAAAAAGGAGGGGAAGAGAGAGGGAGAGAGAAACATATAGAAACAGAGAGGAAGAAAGAGACACCTCTGAACTTCAGTTTCCTTATCTGTAAAGTCCACTACTTACTTCACAGGGCATAAAGTGCCTTGTATCCCTACCCCCCTCCCCTTTTCTAAACTAGCTGTGATTTCATTGCTCTGGGGAACTTCCAGCAAGGAAAGTCTTTCTACCAAGGTAAGAAAGGCTCCTGCTTAGCCAGCACCTCATGTTTTGGAGAGCTGCTTGGGGGCATTCGGAGTTTAAGTGACTTGTCTTATCAACCAGTCAATGAATGAACATTTATTAAGTACCAACTATGTGCCAGGCACTATGCTAAGGGCTAAGAATAAAAATATAAATATATGTATATTTACATGTATATACACATACATATATATAACACAACACACATATATGCATATATACATACATTCAACACTCACCCACATATATGTGTATATATGAAAGATATACAGAATAGAGGGAAGGTTCTTAGAGGAGAAAGCATTAGCAGCTAGGGGCGCTGAGAACCCTCCTGTAGAAGGTGCTATTTAAGATTGACATTGCGGGTGTCTTTGGTGTGGTATGAGAGGCAGAGACAGAGAGAAAGAGAAAAAGGGGGGTGGGAAGAGATAGAGAGACTTGAAGGAAGCCTCCTTTCTAAAAGGCAGAGGTAAAGAGAGAGAGAGAGTCTTCCAGTCAGGGGAAGCTAATGCAAAGGGACAGATATGGGAGATGGGGTACGGTGTGTGAGGAATAGCAAGTGAGCCATTATGACTGCATCCAACAGTGGGTGGGAGTGTAGAAATATTTAAGAAGACTGGAAAGATAGAAGAGGTCATATCATGAAGTTCTTTCAATGCCAAGCAAAGGAGTTTCTATTTGTTCCTAGAGGTAACAGGAAGCCAATAAAGTTTATGGAGAGGTGTGTGTGTGTGTGTGTGTGTGTGTAAGTGACATGGTCAGGGTTCTTTGGGAAAATGAGAGCTAAGTAAAGAATGAATCAGAGTGGGGAGAGCCTTGAGGCACAGAGAACAACTGGAAAGTTATTGCTATGATCTAGGCAAGAGGTGATGAGGGGCTGAACTAGGGAGGTGGCTGTGAGTGGGGAAAGTGGGAACAAGTGAGAGATATTGTGGAGGTAGAATATGGATGTTTGGGAGTGGGTGGATGAATGAGCAGTCAGATGACATTGAAGTCACACAGCTGGTACTTGTCTTGCTTCTCAAGCCAGCTCTCTGTCCATGCTGCCTTGCTTATAAAGAGCCAAATAAATATGAACTATCATCATCATCATCATCATCTTGAGGTTCAGTGGAAAGTGAGTACATGATCAATAACTTCTGAGGAAAGAGGGATGGGGTAAAAAGGGAGAGGAGCATTTGTAAGGGCCAAGCACTATGCTAAGTGCTTTACAAATATTTCATTTGATCCTCAAACATCTCTGGGAGATGGGTGCTATTATTATCCTAGTTTACAGTTGAGGAAACTGAGGCAGACAGTTTAAATGACTTGCCCAGAGTCACACAGTTAATAAATGTCTGAGGCTAGATTTGAACTTAGGTCTTACTGAAGGTCCTTCTAGTCTTTTTCTTTGGTGGGGGAATTAGGGTTAAGTGACTTGCTTAGGGTCACACAGCTAGTAAGTGTCAAGTGTCTAAGGCTGGATATGAACTTAGGCCCTCTTGAGTTCAGGGTTGGTACTTTATCCACTGTGCCACCTTGCTGCCCCAGGATCCTCCCCAGTCTTGAACGGGTACTGGTAGGAGCTGGTACATGAACTTGGTGGTTCTACTCCAGCTAGTCATTTCAGTGTTCTACAAATTATTCTCATATTATATCTCCCTCCTGCCTAACCTACTCCCATCAGTCTGTAAGTCCATTACTAGTCCAAGTCTGAAACAAATCCAGATCCAGGGAAAACACAAGATTGAATATATACCCTTCCCATTCTCAACCATGTTCTCCAGATTCTTGAGTTGCTTAATGGCTGGGAGTGATGATAAAAATAATGAAAAATCACATTTACATAACTCTAAAGTCTGTAAAGTGTTTTACATATTGCATCACCAGCTGATGGATTCTCTAAATCTACCTGAAAGGTAATTTTATACTGTCTTTTTGGGGGTGGGAGTAGGGGGAACTTGCTGGTGAAAAATCAGTGTCCTAGATTACAAAGAACCAGCCATCTATCTCCCCTAGTCTTCTCCAACCCCAGTCTGATACCAAATGCATTTTGCTTTCATTCTCCTTTGATGAAATGGTTGCTAACAAATTCTGTCAGGAGCACATTTAAAGCCATTCAAGCTACAGGTACAAATTGGGTGCTGTCAGCCTCAATCTGAGTCTGCCCCACTTCGACCTTCATGCATTAAATACAGAGAATTACAACTCAAGAGATGAATGGATAAAGAGGCAAGGTGTCCTGGCTTCTGAGACCATCAGCTTTATTGTTCCTAATGAGTGTGAGTTAGAATTCTCCATCACCATTAACGGTCCCTGGCAGAAGTGAGTCACTTATAAATAAAGAGGAAGAGCTTTGTTATAATTAGGGATGGAGATTTGGAAATGTGCAGTGACTTGATGAGAAGGGAAAATGGCAGGTGACTGGAGCCTTAGATGACATTCAGCCTAATGTGTTTCAGAGATAAAGCTTCTTGGGGGAAATAACACAAAAGTGACAATTTACGTCTACATAGAATTTTAATATTTGAAAAAAGACTTTCTTTACATGCTTTGTCACACTTAGTCTTCATCAAAGTCACAGGAGGCAGATATATCAGATATCATTCTTTGCCATTTATAGATAAGGAAAGAGGCTCAGATACCTACACTCACATGGCTAAGTAGGAGAATAGAGCTGGGATTTAAATGTGGGTTTGGGATTCCAGCTCCAATGTTCTTCCTGCTGTAGGACACTGTGGGTGATCAATTACACATGCCTGGTTATTGTTTTACTGCTTCAAGGTCCAGGGCCATCCCTGGGATGTAGATTCCTGGAGATATCCCCTAGATACCTTCTCAGGTTTTAATGCAAGGAAGGACTTCATGGATTATCTAGTCCAACCCTCTCATTTTCCAGACGAAGAAACTGAGGCCCAGAAAGGTGAAGAAACTTGCACAAGGTTACCATATGATGATGATGATGATGATGGTTAATATTTTAGCTGTCTAAGGGCTTTAAGATTTGTAAACATATTACACATATTATTGTGTAAGTATCTAAGCCAAGATTTGAACCCGAGTTGCCTGATTCCAGATCCATCCCCCCTGCTACCTCCCTTTTCCCTATAATGTTTCTGGGGAGGCACTTAGGTAGCATCTGGATAGAATATTGGACTTGGAGTTAGGAAGACCTGAGTTTGAATCCTACCTCAGACACTTATTAGCTGTGTGACCCTGGACAAATCTCTCACCTCTCTAAGATTCAGTTTTCTTATCTGTAAAATAAGGTCCTTATTTTTAGGGATACTAAAATAAAGTGAGCAACTACTTCACAGGGTTGTTGGATCAAATGAGATAACATATGAAAAGTAAAGTACTGTATAATTGCTAATTGTTGTTTTTATTATTATTGTTATTCATAGTTTAAGTGAAATCAGGTTAAAATTTACTTCAAGAGCCACCTTGAGGGGAAAAAGATATTGTAGATGGGCAGGTAGTGGTGTGTCTGTGTATATGTGGAAACACACATGAGCAATTCCATCCTTTTGTAAAGTTTGGGCATGGGAAGGGGAAGGAAATATGCATTTATTAAGCACCTACTGTATGACAGATCCTGTGCTAAGCACTTTATAGATGTTATCTTATTTGATCTTCACAACTCTGGGAGGTAGGTCCATTTTTACAGCTGAGGAAACTGAGGTTTAGAAAGGTCATTGTAAGTTAAAAATTTGAACATGAGTGCATTTGTGGGTATATTATATATGTGTATGTGTGCACATAAATATATCACACACACATATAAACACAGAGCATATATTTGTATATACACATATATTTGTGGGTATACATACACATAATATATAAAAAATAAAATGTAGACATAATAAATATAAACTATATGTATACATATATGTGTGTGTGTGTGTGTGTGTGTGTGTGTGTGTGTGTGTGTGTGTGTGTGTGTATTAGCTGGTGAAACTATTTTCTCCTCCATCTGTTGGTTGACCTCTTCCCTAAGGCAGTAAAGGGGAACAGGGATTTGTATCAGCAGACCCAGTACTAGGTCTAGGGGTTACTGTGGGGGATATAATTCAGCCCTTTCCATATCTCTGAGCCTAGAGCCTGATGCACACAAAGTCACAGTTTGGAGCCAATCCCCTCATTTTAGAGATGAGGAAACAGAAGAAGCACAGAGAGGGAGGGTGTCTTGTTGCAAAGTTGGGATTTGAAGTCAGGCTGTTTACATGCAAACCCAATGCTCTTTCTATCATACCAGGATGACCCAAAGGATTCAGATTTGCAAGAGGAATTTAGAGATTTCTCATATTTCAGATCCCCCCAGTAGCAGATTCTATTAACCAGCTTGGCCAGGGAGAAATGGTGAATGTTAACAATTGGCTTTCAGGAGAAGAAAATAGGCACAATGTTTTTAAGCTTAATCTGAATTATTGACATCCAGTGCCATTGTTTCTTAAGTCCAGATAATCAGCAAAACAATAAATGAAGCCCTGATTTGGAGTATTTACCAATTTCTGAGCTGTAGATGCTCATGTTGAAAATTTGACAATGGGTTCTCGAGAACTTATTGGAGCTGGCTCCAGCACACCTTTGATTCTTGGAGCAGCCTGACCCTCTCTCAAGGCCAAGTTCTTGAATGGAAACAATGCACATCCGCCATTACTCTGCTTAATGAAGACCAGCTGTGCTCTCTCTTTACTGATACAAAATAAAAGTATTTTGAAACTGCCTCCTGAAGGGATTAGGTTAGATATAATTTCTAAACAGTGGAGCTATTCTAGATGGGCAAGAAGAGAAAACAGAGGTCTTCTTTGAGATAGGGGGAGTGCCTTGAATAATAAGAAACTGCTCACTCCTCAGAGCATGAGGAAAGGGAAGGGAAAGACTTAGAGAAATTCCTAATCTCTTCATAATGCCAGTCTCTGCCAGGGGATCACTTAACATGCAGTTCCCACCACCTTGGGTTCTGAATCAAGATAATTGACAGCTCCCCCAGATGCCTTCTGGACTCAGAGGAGGAATTGTGAAATCTATTAACATTTCTGCTGACTTACCAACTGATCCCCATCTCCCTTAACCCTTTTTATTCCTTTGTAATTAGCAAAAGCATTGTGAATAGGCAGGGTCCTCTGTCTGAATCCATTTTAGAGTCTTTATGTCCTTTGTCAATCTAGGATTACTGGGGATTTTCCTGTGTTTCATAAGTCTTCCACGACATGTAGGAGACATGCTCCATAGAGCAGAGCCTTTGTGGAAGAGCCCAGGGATCGTGTTCTTTCTCAGCACAGTCAGCGAGAGTCCAATGATCCACTGGCTGCTATAACTGAATGAGTGACAGGGGCCAGCCATCTGCCACTGACTGCATGCCAGCTACTCGGCAAGGAACCAGCATAGGAAGGGTGGAAGCTATTTTGGTATGAAGCCCTGTCATTTACATAGAACAAGATGCCAGAGGTCAGTGCCCAGTAGCAGGTATAAAAACCCTCCCACTTCCTCTCCTTAGCTCTAAGGGAATTAGTGGTGAATAGACAATGACTGACAAGCTAGGTTTCCTATCTTGAGTGAAAGGAAGCATAAAAATTACAGAAAAACCTAAGCGCTACATGGGAAATTAAGAGTGAGACATGAAAAGCGGCTCCTTGGGGAAGAAGAAATGGAGGAATTCCTATTGCTGTGGCCACTTGGGGAGCTGTGATGGAGACCAAATGCTCCCTTATATGGCTAAATGTAGGACAGGGCCTGTGGGATCAAGCTGTGCCAGGTATGGGGTAGGTTCTGAGTTCACTGGGCTTGTTTAAATTTCTAAGTTTCTCACACTCATTTTCACTCTACTTTTTCCTTCCTCAGAAAAGTGTGCCCATTCCCCAAATCTCCATTTCTTAAAAGTCTGTTTACTTTATTTCCTTCTTAAAATCTATTTTCTAAGATAAATATGGTTGACAACTACCTGAACAAATGGAAATAAGAAAAACAATATGGAGGAAAGAGGGAGGGAGAGAAGGGGAGAGGGGAGAGGCAGACAGACAAAGAGGGAGGGAAGGAGAGAAGGAGAGAGTAGGAAAGGGAAACAACTTAAAACCCTTTCCCTCTACATTCCCCATGTGTTACTTGCTTAGAACATGGTTTGATTGTATCATATTTGTATACTGCTGCATTCTGGTTTTGCCATTAGGGATCAATCTATTGATCATTTGGAATACAAGTTGCTTGAAAAGTTTAGTGATTTTTTTTTTGGACCTAGAAGCCTCACGGAAATGCAATCTCTTGATTTTAGAAATGGACAAAGAATAAAAATGAAGATATTATGAGAGTATTACAAAGAAATATTGAAGAATTGGAGAATCTAAGGTAATTAATAGCAAGATGGGGAGAATGATCAGTCTGGGAATTACTTGATCTATTGAATCATTGAAAAATTAAAAAAAATACACAATCACAGGAGTGGGTATCTAGGACTTGGTCTACATATACACTTACAGAAGAGGAGGAGGTACTTAATAGAAGAGAGTTCATAATGAGGCCATCTTGCAAGATATATTTGGGAGTGCCCAGCCAGGAACCAGAAAGCTTACATGGTTGCTGAATGGCATTCGAAAACTAGTTTTTAGTGTACAGACTTCATGCTATGATCTGGTCAGTTAGTCAATTAAGAAGTATTTATTAATCATCTACTGTGTGCTAGGCTCTGTGCTAAGAACTGGAGGTACAAAGAAAGGCAAAAGACAGTCCCTGCTCTCAAAGAGCTCACAGTCTAATGTGGGGAGACAATATACAAACAACTATGTACAAATATGATATCTGCAAGATAGATTAGAGATAATGGAGATGTTAGCTTTAGCTGGCATCAAAAAATCTAGAACTATACCTTGTCATCTTTAAGGGCTAAGCATTTCAAATGCACAATGTTGAATATTTTCAGGACAGAGAGACCAAATCAAAAATCTCAAGGGAATCAACATCCAACATTCCTAGTACATGGACTAGGACTACCACTAGGACTACTACTAGGAAAGTTGCCATAGACTTGATGCCATACTTTTAGGTGCCGACCTGCTGATTTGTGCTTTGTCGTTATTGAGGATGGAGGGACTATAGACATATAATACTAGAGTGTCCCTTAAATGAACTATGACTTTAATCCAGAAGAGCTCTAACAGAAATCAACATAGGTATGATGCCTGAATTTGTTGCCATGATGTTCAAGAAGGAGAGTTTTGCTGAGATCTGTGGAAAGCTAATTCCATATCTAGTCCTGGAAGGACTGGGCAATTTTCCATTTACAGAATAGTCTCAGAGACTGTCAAGGGCCCTGTAAAGACAATTTATTTTAATGATAGCTAACTTAGAAAAAAATAAGTTTATTCTATAATATAACATTAAAGGAATAAAAATCAAGACAAATGCAAATAAGAAATTGAGCACAAGAAAAAATTCTAACGCCCCTCTCTCAACCAATAAATATTCTATACAAACTACATATGTATCAAAAATTATATTTATATATGTGTATATATATATGTATACACACAGCCAACACAATATCAAAATATATTTTATTCTGGAACTCTTTCAGAACTGATTAAAATTACAGTTGTCAGAGCAATACAATGCAAATGGAAACCGCAACAGAGACATGTGCCTCTGAGGGATGAGGATATGGGGGTAAGCCTTTGTGATGAAGAACCCAAATATATCCTAAGTGTAATTCACATGGGCCAGGACAGCCTAGAACATCTCTGTCAGTCTTCCTTAAACAATAATTATGTAAAGATAATTTATGATAATCCACCTATTGCCTATAGGAGATTGGATTCTTTGATGAGGAGATAAAGATTGCTGAGTACTTACCTTAGTAGACTCATTAAAAGAGACTACCTACCAGCTATGTGAAGAGTGTCAGAACCAAACCATGGCTCAGAAACATATTTCAAGTGAATACCCATTTCTGATGGAAGAAAATATTCAACCCAAAGGGAATTTTTCTGGCTAGAACTTGAGCTGTTGAGATTCCTAAGGGACAGCGATATCCCACAGAGCATAGTAACACTGCCAACCTGCCCCTTCCCTCCTCCTTCCTCCCCAAGTTCAGATTTAGGAATTCATGTTTGAGGATTATGGTAAAGCTGTGTCATCAAGCCGTTTAGCTATAGGAACAGACAGGCCAGCAGATCACAGTTACAGATCTATGTGATAAGTGACTAGACTAACTTATGGTACTACAGGGGAAACTGTAGAAGTGGTTACAATGTAACAAGATGACAGTGCTAATGTTTATCCATGTTAATATGTGTCCTGCATGTAATTGGAAATGTTTACTGATGCATATGCTAATTCGTACTTGTTTTGAGTACTTTTTTTTCTTGTTCTTGTTTACTTGCTTCTTTGTTAATATATGCTACTGACATGATTGTTAGCCATGTAAAGGGTTGGGTTTTTTTGTCATGTATATTGCTGTTTATGTGCATTTTATTATCCTGTAGCTCTCTTGATATTATTAATGTCTCTGTTGTTGCCCATATTTTCTTGTGTTCTACAGATATGCAGATACTACCATGATATGTACCTGTAATATTTCCTGCACGGGTTGGCTAGGTGGCGCAGTGAATAGAGCGCCGGCCCTGGAATCAGAAGGACCTGAGTTCGGATCCGGCCTCAGACACTTAATCCACACAAACAAAAAAAAAAACCTAGCCGTGTAACCTTGGGCAAGTTACTTAACCCAATTGCCCTAAAGGGGCGGCTAGGTGGCGCAGTGAGTAAGAGCGTCAGCCTCGGAGTTGGGATGACCCGAGATCAGATCCGGCCTCAGAAAATGAGCACCCACGCATAAATAATGACTAGCCGTGTAACCTTGAGCAAGTTACTTAACCCTAATTGCTTTAAAAAAAAATATTTCCTGCACATGATTTTGACTTGTAGTCATTGTGATATGTCTATTGTATATGTACAGATGATATATGGCATCCTGAGATTATTACCTGAAATGTTGGGTTAATCATCCTTGTTCTGTTAAGTGGTGACATTATGTTGATGCTGTGATGAGTAATTAGGGATTTCAAGTGTAGTTTGGCTGATTTTGCAAGAGACTGAAAATTTATGACTCTGGGGAGAAATATCAAGGGATTTTGTAGGCCAATGCCCACTGGCTTGTTAAGGAAACTTAGAAGCCATAGGCCAAGGTATATATATGGTGGGGGCAAGTTGAAGTGGGGACTGAGAATGAGGTTGGGTATGGCTTGGGTGACAAAGGAGTCACCAATATTGGTGGGTACTACAATGAGGACTGACATTATGTCAGGAAACTGGGGGAAGAGAAGAGATGAGAGAGAGAAAGACAGAAAGAGAGAGAGAGAGAGAGAGAGAGAGAGAGAGAGAGAGAGAGAGAGAGAGAGAGAGAAGGAAGGGAAGAGGGATAAGCAGAAGATAGGGGAGGGAGAGAGGGAGAGAACTCACAGCGACTGGTTGTGAGACAGGAACTGTGTAATTGAGCCACATACTAATATCAAGGTAGGTGATTTCTTACACTCCTCTCCCTTCTCCCTCTGCCTCTTCCTTTCCCAGAAGAGTGTGACTATCTTCCCAAATTTGTTTCTTAAACATTGTTTTCTTTTTGCTTTAAAATAAGTTTTCAAAGACAGATGTGATTAACCATTGCATTGCAGATCTATGTGTTTCTTTGCACAAACTCAGTTGAGAAAGACATTAGAGGAAGAACATGTATGTGTGTGATAAATCTAAACCTCCCCCCCTACAATATATATGCACCAGAGAGGTTGTTCTTTGGTTGGGGGCGGGGGGAGAAGGGGCTGGAGTTTAACAATAGAGAATTAGTAATTCATTTTTATGACCTCCCAGAGTTGGGAGAAAGACAATGTGGACCAGGATCTTCTTAGGCAATAAATCAGCAATTCAAGTGGAGGGGGATGGAAAGGCTGTACCCCATTTCTGGAATGCTCTGTCCCCTCATCTCTTCCTCTTAATTTCTCTGGCTCCCTTCAAGACTCACCTTAAACACCACTTTAAGGAGATCTTTTCTGGTCTCTGGCCAATCGGCTGCCCTCCCCCCAGGAGATGATGTCTTCTTTCTGATTACCTTCATATACTCTGTATTTATCTTGTATGCCCCTAGTTATTAAGAATTGTCACTCTTATTAGAATATATGCTCCCTGAGATCAGGGTTTTCTTTTTTCTTGCTTGTTTTTGTTTGCTTTTGTCTTTCTTTGTATTATTAGAGCTGAGCACAGTGCCTGGCATATAAGAAAGCATTTAAATGCTTGTTGACTAACTGGTGATCTGAGAGCAGTATGAGAGATGTCTTCTTGATCATTTTCCTCCTTTCCATTGTCTTCCCTGGCTTATTTGAATGGAAAACCATTTCTACCGAAGGGCAGAGTGGGAGGAGGATCGGGGAAGGAATAGTTGGAGGTGGGGGAGGACAGAGGGGAAAGGAATCCCTTCTCACCAGCATAGCAACACAGCACCACCATTCTACTGCTACATAGCTATGCCACTGGACTCTTTCAGGCTGCTCTCAAATGACATTCAACAGATGGGTGGACCAGTTATTAAAACCCATCCGATTTACAGATGTGGACACAGGTGCAGGGCTTTGGAAGTGACTTACCTAGGTTCCAAAGACAATCCAGAGCAGGTGTTCTCACAGTTTTCTTTCCTCTAGACACCAAATTTCCCCCCCCAGGCTTCAGTCCCTCCTTCAGCTTCTGGATCTCAGACCCTGCCACAAAAGGACCAGAATTAAACTCCTATGCATGTATTTAATAAATATTCGTTGAGCATTCACAACACACAATATCCCACACACCAAGGGATCATGGTCAGTCTTCCTCCACTTCTGACCAGAAAACCTCAATATTCTCAATATTCAATAGTCCTAGGGTCTGCAGCCGGGGAGGCTGCAGCTTTCATCTGCCTCCTCGTCTGTGGCACATCTTCGTCCTTCCCTCTCTTCGATGTTACCTTAGAGCTGCCCATCTCTTTCTATACATGCAAAGCGCCTCAAGTGCTCTGGTCAGTTATTGTTATTATCGTTACAACCTACTCTTCTTCCCACATCCAAACCCCCTCCTTCCCTCGTCCCTAACCACGCTGGTTACAGAGCTGGAGGCTCTTTGGAATTCAGGGTCATGAAGGTCCAGGAGGGGCTGGAACTTCCACCCTTCATAAAGACCCCGAATAGGCAGGCAGGACCTTGGAGATTCCTGACCTGGGGGGACGAATGGAGCTTTCGAGGCTCTCCCGCAGATTTTGGCTGAATCCACAGGTGCTCCCGGAGCTGAATGGAGACCCCCTGCTCAGGCAAGTGCGTCCTGCGCTTCCACCTATGCCTCGCGCAGGACTCCGCGGCGTCTGCCAGGATCCAGGTCCTGCTCGGCGAGCAGGGACCCCGCTTATTACTGGCGCCCCTTTCCTTCGCCCGCAGTCCAGATCTCGGGGACCCTGGAATGCAGCTGCGGCTCACTGGCATCCTTCCAGCTCTGCCACTCGCAGCCTGGGCGGTTCTTCCCCATCCCTCATTGACCGCCACTCCCTGGGCTCTGTCCACCCGGCGTGAGCCTGGAGACTCTCCGGGACCGGGTCGGTGGCGCGCTGTAAGTGCATGCGAGCCCAGGATTGGGGTAAGAGGGTAGGGTGTGTGAATGTGTGTGTGTGTGTGTGTGTGTGTGTGTGTGTGTGTGTGTGTGTGTGTGTGTGTGTGTGTCTGTGTCTGTGTGTGTCTGTGTCTGTGTGTCTGTGTGTGTCTTGTGTTAAGGGAAATGTGAGACGGGCGCGTTCATAATCCCTCTCTAAGGAGCCCCACTGCCCCAAAACAATCTCCCTTCCTCCCCAAATACCTTCGCAACTGCCTGTGCGGCGGGACAGAACCTGACTCACCCGAGCAGACCCCGGCCGAGTAGGACCCCGGGAAAAGTTTCCCGGCTTGATCGTTTCTCCTTTGGCTGTTTGTCCCTGCGGCGGCCAAGAGCTGAGCGGGACTAGACTGTGCAAGCGCCAGCGCGCAGAGCCAGAGCAGAAAGCTGGGCGCGGGAGGCAAGACTGGGTGCGCAGGAAACCTGAGGGGAGGAACCTGGACCCAGGAGGAGAGGAGGGGCCCCAGGAAGAGAGAGGCGGTGGCCTAGGCGGGGAGGGGGCGGAGCCCTAGGTAGACGCGGCCACCCAGGTTCTTCTAGGGTCAGGGTCCGGGAGATAAGGGGGTGGGGTCCCTTCCCTGGAATTCACCTTGGCGGATGTTGATGGATAAAATCAGGAAGCCTGAAAGTAGCGTATGGAGAGCGGTGAGAAGGAGGACAATGGGGAGCTGTGAACGATTTTAGAGGGAGAGAGAGAACGAGGGATAGAGGACACGGAGGAGGAAAAGGCATGAAGTAGAGAATGAACAAAAGGCAAGAGGGGAAGAGAAGAATAGGAAGAAGCGACCTGACCTCTAATCAGTCAGTCTTTTAGTGCTGACCTCTCTCGTCAGCCTGGCCCCCAGCTGCCTTTCTTGGCCACTCTAACCTTGGGTGGGAAGTAGCCTCTAACAATTCCAGCAGTTCAGAAATGTCAAGGTCTGCCTCCTGAGGACCTGAGCTCCTCTTAGGGTGGTTCAGCTGATGACCCCCTGCCTGGAATGGTGGAGGAAATCTGTGTTTCTCCAAAGTGGGTTACCAGGTGGCTTTGGTATAGTAATATGAGCACTGGATTTGAAGTTTAAGGACCTAGGTTCAATTCCTACCTCCTACATAATTGTGTCAAAGTCATTTAAGGGTGGGGTGGGGTGGAGTGGGACAGATCATCTCTGATTCTACATCTCTAAATGAGAGGATTGGATTAGATAATCTTTGAAGCTTCCTTTCAGCTACAAATGCTATGATCCTAAAGGATCTTTGATATCCTTTCCAACTCAATGATTCCTCCTTTCCTTGTGGTCTTTGGTTGACTGATTCCTTTTACCATGTAGGTTTTTATTTGGAAAAAATATGGGGAATAAGAAATAGAGAAGGCCCCTCCCCCTCTATGGAAAGATTCCAATGAAATCCCTGCTCTTCCCTTTTAGTCTGGTTTCCATGGTCACCCTTAGAAACCTTTATGAACTTTCCCAGGACCCAGGTAACCTTAACTTCCAATTCATTACTGGATTGTGAGATGAAAGCATGTGGGGCCTGGGTCAGATTATTTACTCTATCGTGAGACAACTGCTATTCACTGGGCAGGCAAGCCAGCCTCACTGAAGCAGTATAGAATCCTTAGGGAGAGAAGAGAGACAGCATATGCCAGGCAAGTGAAACCACCACCACCTTGACCACCACTACCACCTTGACCACCATTTCCTCTTTGACTTTGATGGAGACAACCCAGGACTCTGAACCTGAGAGCTTTGGAAAGAGTAATGTTTCCAGCTCGGTGTCCTTAGCCATTATCTTGGGAAGATGTGGAGATATAGCCTAGCAATTACTTCTAGAGCTGCTTCTGCCACAGTTACCGAAGACCCAGAGAGTTCTTGTTACCAAAGTCCTTGGCACTGTCAAATAGTTCAACATCAGATACTGATTTGATTTTATTAGAGGAAATGCCATTAAAGAATGGTACCTTTATTATTATTAATTATGGTACCTTTCCATCTAACTTGCAGTTGAACTCTTCCATATGTGCAGCCTCCTCCATTAGAATGTGAGCTCTTGGAGAGAGAGCTGGGACTGTCTGACTTTTCTGTTTCTGTCCCAGTGCTTATCTTGATGTTTTAGTAAGCCCTTAATAAGTGCTTTGTCTCTCCATTCGTCTCCTCTGTTCCTTTGAATATACTGTCAGTCATCTGAATTGCCCTCCCCACTCATTTCTACCTCTTGGAATTCCTGACTCCAGGAACCTGAAGCCTCCATACCACATGTAGTCTTCTAGGTCCTCGGATGCATCCAAGTTTTACAGAACAAATCCTTTTATGAAGGGGATCTCTCCTGTAAAGTTTGGATTCAGTCAAAGGGCTGTACTTGAGGATCTAGAGGGCCACATGTAGCCTCAAGGCTGCAGGTTCCCCACCCATCATCCTCTACATCAGGCCTTTCTTGATTTCCTCAGTTATTGGTGTCCCTTCCTTCCTCCCCAAAATTTCTTTGCATTTGTTTACATTTTGTATTTTACCAGAAGAATATATGCTCTTGTAAGACAAGGACTTTTTTATTTTTATCTTCCTATCTCCAGCATGTAGCACAATGCCTGGCATAATTGCTCACTGAATTGTTGGATTAGATTAAGGAAGAGGAGGGAAAAAATGTAAGTATAACTAGAATATAAATTATATACATTATACATATATAATAAATAAATCTTCTCACCACCAAACTTTGATGCACTATGAAATAATCTAATAAATAGTTGACTTTCATTATGTCCAGAACTCCGAAGGACAAGTGTAAGGGAAATTATATTTTGAATTGGTCTCCAAGGTATGGCTACTGCTTCTCATACTTCAACACTTCTGCAGTCATGCCATCCTTCGTAGGAAAAGGCAGATACAGGGGGCGGCTAGGTGGCGCAGTAAGAGCGCTGGCCTCGGAGTTGGGATGACCCGAGATCAAATCCGGCCTCAGAAAATGAGCACCCACACATAAATAATGACTAGCCGTGTAACCTTGAGCAAGTTACTTAACCCCAATTGCTTTAAAAAAAAAAAGAGGAACTCTATATTCCTTGAGCAAGTTACTTAACCCCAATTGCTTTAAAAAAAAAATAAAATAAAATAAGAAAAGGCAGATACACACTGGTGTGTTAATACAAAAGTTGAGAATGAGAGCAAGGGAGTTTGTCTGTTTGCACCTCAGTCCGATGTAATTAAGCACTTTTTGTTGTTGTTGTTGTTCAGTTGTGTCTGACTGACTGTTTTGTGACCTCATTTGGGGTTTTCTTTGCCAAGATACTGGAGTGCTTTTCTATTTCCTTCTCCAACTCATTTACAGATGAGGAAACTGAGGCAAACAGAGATAGGTGACTTGCCCAGGGTCACACAGCTAATAAGTGTCTGAGGCCAGATATGAACTTAGGAAGATGAGTCTTCCTGATTCTGTACCATCTAGCTCCCCTATTAACCACCTATTATATGCTAAATGCTGTGCTATATGCTAGGAATATAAGTACAAAAATTCAAATAGTCTCTTCTCATAAGTCACAAATCTAGTGGGCAAACAACAAATACATCATGTAAATATATACAATGTAGGTAACTCTTGTTCCAAAGCCCATTGGTATGGGACTGTCTTCTCATTGGTGCAGATGAATGCCCTGCCTGAGGTGTGGGTTGTGGATCCAGAGCTCTGGTCTTTGTCAATCCACTTTGTGACTCTTCAACTGTCAGCTACTTCAGAGGCTTCAAGAGGGAGGTGGAAGAGGACAACCATCCTTTGGGATGCTGAAGGAAAAGACTCTGGGCAGACACAAACATGACAGAAGCTGGCAGTTCCCATCATGTCCTTGTCCCCAACTTGCTATACTAGAGATTTCAGTGAGTCTCCCCTTGGATGAGATCAAGGACAATCTTTCTTGGTTGGTCTGAGTTATCTCCCTCCTCGTGGGACATAACTTCACTCTGTATCTTTGTATAGGCATCCTCCTATGCACACCTACTCCGATTTCTGTTTGACTACTAATCTGGATAAAGGAATTTACTTTGCTATTCGTTTTGTGTGTTCATTGTGGAACTAGTATTTTGTGAAGAGGTCAAGTCTTGGATATAGAATTTGGGGTCTCCCTTCCCTCCAATAATAATGAGACAGAGATCAGAAGTTAGATTGAAGCTGATCATAGACTAGTAATATTCAAGGAAGCACATAGATATAATCTCAACTTCTCTTTGAGAACAGAATGGCATCCTCTGACTCTAACTTCCTTCTTCCCCTACTGGCAAGAAGGAAGGTGCCCCTTGAGAAGGATGTCTATTCTGCCTGCCTTCAAGTCACACAATGATAACCTTTGACACAGGAGGACTCTATTACTAATGGAATCTTCCTTACACATGGGAACTGTGTCACTGGCTCTAAAAAAGTCTACTTTTTATGCAGAAAAAAATAACAGGAATTTGCAAACAAAAATATTTTCCCAAAGGGGAAAATAAAATTCTATTTCTGAAACAAAACTGACTATAGAAAAATGCTAGAAACTTTTTTTTTCTAAAAATAACCCCCAAACCAAAAACAAACCCCAGATTCTCCAACCTTAAAGAGCAGACTTTTGACAAAGGCGAAGGAGAAGGCTTTAGGGTTTATCATCACAAAATAATCAATCTGGGAGCAAAAATCTTCCAAGCTGTGGTAGAAAATAGTTCTTATTTACACTCATTCCAAGCCATCAAAAATAGAAACAAGCCTAAATAATAGCCTTATATCTTTGAATGTTATTCATTTGTGTCCAACTCTTCATTATCCCATAGACCATCTCACACCATGCCCTTCTGTCTGCCACCATCTCCTTATCTCTGTCCAAGCTCATGTTCATTGCTTCTATAACATTATCCATCTTATCCTTTGCCATCTGCTTCTTTTTTTTGCCTTCAATCTTTCCCAGCATCAGAGTCTTTTCCAATGAATCCTGTCTTCTCATTATGTGACCAAAATATTGAAGCTTCAGCTTCAGTATTTGTCCTTCCAGTGAGTACCCTGAATTAATTTTTTTAAGTATTCA
The DNA here is from genome assembly GCA_011680675.1 of Gymnobelideus leadbeateri. Lineage (NCBI taxonomy): Eukaryota > Metazoa > Chordata > Mammalia > Diprotodontia > Petauridae > Gymnobelideus > Gymnobelideus leadbeateri. Next base: position 837,458 of record WOXC01002239.1, read on the forward strand.
CTGATTTGATCCCCTTGCTGTCCAAGGGACTCTCAAAAGTCTTCTTTTTAGTCCGGCTCTCACAACCATACGTACTGCAAAAAAAACATTACTTTGACTCTATGGATCTTTGTTGGTGAGGTGATGTCCCTGCTTTTTAGTATTCTGTCTAGAGTTGCCGTAACTTTCCTTTCAAGGAGCAAACGTCTTTTAATTTCGTGGCTGCAGTCGCCATCTGCAGTGATCATTGAACCCAAGACTATAAAATCTGTCACTGCTTCCATGTCTTCTCCTATTTTCCAGGATGGGACCAGCTTCCCTGATCTTAGTTTTTTTTAATGTTAAACTTCAAACCAGTTTTAATACTTTGCTCTTTCATCCTCCTCAAGCCATTTTTTAGTCCTTCTTCACTTTGTGCCTTCAGAATGTGTATATGCGTAGATGACCTTGTTCATACTCCTCCTGGCAACCTTAATTTCAGCTTTTGATTTGCCTTGGCTGGTATTTAGCATGATGTACTCTGCATATAAGTTAAATAAGGTGACAATATACAACCTTTTGCTCTTTTCCTAGTCTTAAACCAATCAGCTGTTCCATGTTTGCGTCTACCTTTTGATTACTGACCTGCATACAGGTTCCTCAGGAGACAAGTAAGATGATCTGATACTCCCTTCTCTTGGAACATTTGCAGCATTTTGTTGTGATCTGCACATCAAAGGCTTTAGTTAACAAAACACAAGTAGATGGTTTTTGGAACTCCCTTGCTTTCTTCATAATCTAATGAATGCTGGCATTTGTTGATCTTTGGAGAAAGATGGGGGAGAAGAGAACTAGAGATGTCTATTCTGCTTTCTTCAGAGCCACATAATGGTAGTCCTTGACACAAGTAGGCTTTTCTAAGGATGAAATCTTCCTTACACATTTTGGCTTGAGGCAATTTGGTCTAAAAGATATGCCAAATGACCCTGTTTGAAACACATTCAGCTGGTCCTAAGGAAATGAAATACTGAAGAAACACAGGACAGAAAGAAAAATTATATTCCTAAGAATGGAGTTCCCGTGTGTAGGGAGGGGCCTATATGTAGAGAGGAAACCAGAATAAGAGAATATATACCAGACAATACAGAATCAAAGTGAGGGAGGGAGGGATGGAGAGAGAGAGGGAGATAACTCAGTTCAACCAAGACTATTCTCTATCTCACCCAAGGGGAACCTCCCTGGAATCTCTACTGTAGTAGCATGCTGGGAATAGGGCCATAAATGGAGACTGCCAACACTCATGCCTCCCTGTAGTCTTTTCCTTCAGCACCCAGAAGTGGGGTTGGCCTCTTCCATCTTCTCTCTCAAAGTTGGAAGCCAGAACCAAAAGCAACTCAAAACTTGAAGAAAAAGACTTGAAGCTTAAGGAATCAGAAAATACTGAAGAAGGCTAGAGCTCTGCCATTCATGCAGGGTAGGGCATTCATCTCCAGAAGAGAAGAGAGCCCCATGCCAATGAGCCTTGAGGATGGGCTTACAGATAAAATGAAAAGCATAAATATATACAACGTAGTTTGCGAGGGAGTTTATTGGAAATTGAAGGACTATGCATTGAATGGTGCTTAAGCTGTATCCTCAAGAAGAGGGACTCTGTGAGGCTGAGGTGAGGAAGTGCACTCCAGGTATGAGGGCAGCTAGCCACAAAGGCATGGAAATGAGATGAAGTGTGGTTGGGGGGTGGGGGTGGGCAGAAATAGAGAAAGGCCAGTTTGGCTGGCCTGCAGATTTCAAGAAGGGGAGTAATGTCTAATGTAACTTGACGTTAGTAATGACTGCTTAGGATTTTATGATGTCACATTTGATGTGTGGTCCAATTTTAAAGCCTAAACAATCTTGCTTGACTAAAAGACTTTGTTTGTTGTTTGGGATCATTCCCAAAGTGAATTCCAGGCATGCCAGAAGCCAAGTAATTTCCATTGCTTCTCTGGGCTTTTAGCTATCCTGATAAATTATTATCTTCAGTTGCTAATATAAACATTAGACTGTAACATATCATGTACATCTATTAATATTTTCCCTAATCCCCCATCCCCCTGATAGAGGTAGGGTTTCTTGGTCTTAGAATCTCATCATGGACTTAATTTCCTTTGCAACTTCTGCACTACCACCCTGAAAACTTCCACCTTGAGGCCCTCCTCTCCTGATTGATAACCCCTTTTCCATGGCCACCATTTTAGGAAAGACTCCAGCTTTGCTTCACCTAACTTACACCTGAACTTTGTTTCTGGAGTTTTCCTTCTCTTGAAGTAGGTGAATGTATCCTTCCACATGCTTTCTTTCCAGCTCCCCTTTATGGATTGCTTTCTGGCCCTTCACTTCCCCTACCCCTGTTAGAATGTAAGCTCCTTGAGGAGAGAGATTGTCCTTTAAATATATATATATATATATATATATATATATATATATATATATATATTTCTGTTCCCTGCCTCCCTCTATTCACCCTCTTGTCTAACTATCTATTTATCTACCTCTATCCTATTATCTATCATCTTTCTACCTACCCATCACTTTATTGTCTATCAATTTCTATCATCCTATCACCTATATTTCTTTCTTTCTCTCTCTCCTATTATGTGTCATTTTCTTACCTATCCATCTCTTTCTCTATCCATCTATCAAAGTCTATCATTCTACCACCTATCATCTACCATCCTTGTATCTAGCCATCTCTCTATCTTTCTATCTATCTATCCATTTGTCTTGACACTTGAATATCTTAATGCAGTCTTGGGAATTGCCTGAACTACTCTAAACTCATGCATCATAAGCATTATAAAATTTAAGAGAAGCTCATTTCTAATGTGCAGCTGTGGAGAGATTACAGAAGTGAAAAAAAGATTCTGAAGTTACTTGTTTGGATTTTCTCACTACCCCACCACTTCTTTTTTTGGGGGCTTTGTACAATTCAGCAAGAACTCTATACTTCAGGATGCATCTCAAAGGTTTCACTTCCTGAGTATAAGTTGCTCCCATTAGGGCTCTGCCAATAACCATTTCTAAAGAAATCAAATAGATGGGCTCTTAATGTTGGAAAATATTATGTGAGAAATTCTGGAAGTCAGCTGTGACAGTTGAAGTCCTCTCTTGGGACCATAAGAAGATATTTAGTTGAGAGACAGGAGAGGCTATGTCAGAGAGTGAGGAGGTCAGCACAGAGCTTGTGGCTATTGACAGAGAGGCTGACCATCTACAGAAAGTCACAGAGATGATAAACCCTTAAACAGACTTGACTTTGCAGCAGGGCTTTTTGAAGAGGACTGATGTTGTGTAACCAAGGAAACGGGGTAATTTATTATCTCACTTTAGCTTCCTTGTCCATTTTTGTTGGGAATTAATTAACAACATCGGTGAGGGCTCACAGGTGTACAATGCTTCTTAGGTTTCCCAAACCCTTGTCTCATGGCATATTGTGAGGTAGGTAGCACAGTCATTATGAATCCTTTTTTACAGATGAAGAGATTATGGCTCTAAGAGATGGAATGTGTAACCGAAGGCCACTTAACAAGGGATCTGCAAAGCCAGAACTTGAATAAACACCTTCTGGTTCCAAGTTCAGTACTTGCTCTTAATAAAGCAATAAGCATATATTAAGCATGTATTATGTACACTGCACTGTGTTAGGCCACAGGGACACAAAGACAAAAATGAAACAGCCATTGAGTTCAAAGAGCTTACATTCTATCGGAGGAAACAACACCTACCTCTAAAAGTACATATAAAATTAATACAAGGTAATTTGGTGTGTGTGTGTGTGTGTGTGTGTAGATGCTGGGTGGTGGGTTGATAGCAAAAGAACTATCAACTAGAGAGGTCAGAAAAGTCCTTCTATAAGAAATGGCACCTGTATGGAATGTTCAAAGAAATGAGGGATCCTGGAAATAAATTGAATTACAGGTATGGGGGCCAGGCTGTGCAAAGGTGTAGAGATGGGAGATGGCACATTGTGTGTGAGGAGCAAGAAGAAGGCCAGTTTGACTGGAGAGCAGAAAAAGAGAGAGAGACAGAGAGAGAGGAGAGACAGAGAGACAGAAACACACACACACACACACACACACACACACAGAGAAAGGAGGGAGGGAGGGAGGGAGAGAGAGACAGACAGACAGACAGACAGAGACAGAGAGAGAATCCCATCCCCACTCATCATTCATCATCTGCACTTTGGCAATATTGTTGGCAATGTGTTCCATCTCATTCAGGCCCACTACATATCCCTCCACTGCTTTTTTTTTTTTTTTTTTTTTGTAACCTGTAATGGTGATTCTTTTGATATCTCATATTTTGTGCATCTCCTTTAAGGAAAGAGTGATAATTTTTAAAGTGGTTCTGTTCCAAAAAGGAAATTTCTCTTTTAATTGGGAACTCAAAATGACTAAAAATACTTCCAAACTAAAAAGGAACAAGTCCCTAAATGGTGGAAATCAGGCACTAAGATAGGCAGAGGGAGACATTTTTCATGAGGCTGTTCAGAGTCTCACACATTAACTTGATGGTTCTGGAGTCAGAGGACTTGGGTTCAAATCTTGCCACAGATACCTACTACCTATGGTACTTTGGGCAACTTACTTAACTCCCCTGGGTCACTCTCCTCTGGTCCTTGGTTTTCTCATCTGTTAAATAAAGGTGTTGAACTAAGTAATTTTTTTTTTTTTTTAGAGCAATTGGGGTTAAGTAACTTGCTCAAGGTTACACGGCCAGTCGTTATTTGTGTGTGGGTGCTCATTTTCTGAGGCCGGATTCAATCTCGGGTCATCCCAACTCCGAGGCTGGTGCTCTTACTCTCTGCGCCACCTAGCCGCCCCTGAACTAAGTAAATTTTTGAGGTCCTTTCCAACACTAGAACTCTGATCCTATAAAGGCAACTGCTTATCCCTAAGTGCCCCCACTTCCCCAGTCTATGATCAGACTAGGCATAGAGAATCATATCATATCTCAATTTTGAGAGGGGGAGAGGACTTAGAGATTGTCCAGTTCAACCCTCTTACTTCACAGATGAGGAAATTAATCACTAAAAAGGGTGTTTCTTGCCCGAAGTCAGAGAAGAGCTGGATTTGAAGTCCAAGTCCTTTGTCTTTAAAGCTAGCATTCTTTTTAGTATACTATTATGCCCCTCTTTTCTCAAACAGGAGGGCAGAGTAGATGGCTTTCCTCCTATATAAGACTTTGTGATTAAGAATGAGGTTATTTTAGGGCAGAGAAAGGAAGTCAAATGGTAAGTGTTCTGTTTAGATTTATCAAAACAATTCCTTCTAAGTCATTTTTCTGACTGAGTTCTGAAGTGTTAGACTTTGGGCAGCCAGCCTAACTCCTTCTTTGAATTATGAGTATTTCTTAGGAAGGGATGATATAAAATCTATTTAAGGGAGAATCAGAGAGGGTGTAACTTGTAAAAAATTAATCTGGAATAATAAAACTCTGGGTCCAAATAGAAGGTTTATCTTAAATGAAGTAACTAAATTTATTGAAATAGAGAATAATGGGTGATTAACTTTTTAGGGGTTCAACGGGGAAGGTTAGAAGTGAAGGAGTTTGTGGACTCCTTGGGCTGTTGGTGTAGAAGACTGTTCTAGAAAGAGCTTCTTTGCAAAGGAAAGCTTCTTTTCCTTTGCAAAATTAAGGGATTGGCCTAGATTATCTATAAATTCTATTTCAGCCCTAAAATTTTTATTTGCTTTGTATCTGGTCCTGCGAAATTGTACCAGGTGTTCCCCATTTCTGGAACGCTCTCTCTCCCTCCTCCTCTCTCCTTCTTGGAATCTCTTGCAATCTTCTACATAAAGTTTTTTGAGTTCCCTAGTTATTAATACTTTCTCCCTGCTCCTGAGAAGAACTTGTATTTATTTTGTATATGTTTTGTTTTTGCTTAACTATGTATGTCTTGGGATTCTCTATGACCACACTCTTGATTTTGGAGGCCAGAAGAACCTGGAGAGACTGAAAAGACAATCTCTTAACCATGATTTCATCAACTCTGCCCCAACCCTCATGTAGTCATGGAACATTGATTTCTGCCAGTGAGGAGAGTTTCCTACAAATGGGCTTTGCGGTTCAGGTTATACATGTAGATATACAATTTGGTTTTGTGTATCTCTGTATACATGAATGCATCTGAGTGTGTACTTATATGTCTCTTCACAGACTTTGTGCTCTATATGAATGTGCAATTATGCATATCGAAACATAAAAAGAAGTATTGTGGTACAATCAAGAGTGCACCACACTGGTGGGAGTGAGGAGAACTGGGCTAAAATATAAGTCTTACTGCTTGTAAATAGATCATAGCTCCTTAAAAGTAAAGATACTATTTTTGTTAGTATCTTTTCTATTTCCAGTTCCTGAGAGTCAGCCTGGCATAATGAATAGACTACTGGTCTCCTAGTCAGGAAGACCTATGTTCAAATCCTACCTCTGAGATTATTCTGGCAAGCCTGACCGTTGGTAAGTCACTTAATTTTTCTGTCATGCAAGCAACTTTTGAAGACTATAAATTGCAAATAGATACTGATCTGAATTGGTAGAAGGAATTCTTACCCAGGGATCCATACACTAGATAAAATCAAAGGTCTGATTCTTAAAAAAAAAATGGTCAGTGCCTTACACATAGTAAATGCTTAATAAATACTTGCTGAATTGAACTTAATTACTGGCTGTAGAACCTTTGACCAGTCTTTTCGACAACCTAGTCTCAGTTCAATGAAGGCTTTGAACAAGATAAGCTTTAAGGTCCCTTCTGGTTTGGACAAACAGTAGCTTTTAAGAGGGCAGAAATGAAGCTGATGTCTGACTGTGGAAATATGATTTACTGAAAGTGAATGATGAATGGTGATTATTGCAGACATAGACTGAATGATTCACATGTTGATCATAAAACACTTGAATTTATGATGATAGCAATCGTCTTGTCACTAAAGCAGGATTAGATGGAGGTAATTTTTGAATGAGTGTGTGAGAGGATGTGAAGGAGGAAGTACATACTTGGTTCTAGAGAGAAAATAAGACTTAATGATCATGGATGATTGCCAGAAGATTTCTTCCTTACTGGTGTCTGAATGAATGGATAAATGGGAGGTACAGCAAGCTGCAGGGAGCTATGCTTGTATATGATTCTGACAGGTACAGAGCTTGACTTGATACACAGAGTAATGTGACACTGACTGCTGGCTCTTCTGCAATCTTGTGCATTAGGGGAGGGAGGATGGGGAACAGAGGAGAGAGGGACACAGTTGTCCTGCATTACCTGACTCTCAAAGAAATTGTAGAATCATAATACAATGTCAGAGCTATAAGGGACCTTAGGGATAATTGACTCTAACTCCATCATTTTACATATGGGGAAACTGAGGTTCAGGGAAGAGCTATGCTTTGCCTCAGGATACATAGCTGGTGAGCAGAGTATGAATCCAGGAATCTGGACTCGATATTCCTGACTTTTTTTTTTGCCTAGGCTGTTCATCATTCCTGAAATGCTCTCCTCCTTTACCTAGACCATTGGGATCCCTGACTTCAAGTGCTATCTCCCTTGGAAAGTGGGAGTCACCAGGGCTCTCTCTTACCAGCTAATCAAGTATATACTTACCTGTTTATGTATGTACCTGAGGGGTAGTGATGGTTTTTCATTTTGTCTTTGTGTCCCCAGGGCTTGGAATATATTATGCTTAATAAGTACTTGGTGTATTGGATTGGTTTCTATGCCACACTGGTGAATCTATACCCTAGGCAGGTTGGAGATGTAAATCAGCCTCTAGGCCAATGATGGATTGTACATATGCACATGGATACCTAGAGATCTATATGCAAATAGATGCATACAGATAGATGGAGAGATAGATGAATAGACAGAGCATTTTTTAGAGCTTACTATGCGCCAAGCACTGTCTCAAATGAAATTTAACAAAAGGGCAAACTGAGGCAATTCTTTGAGCAAAATAATTTATTAACAGAAGCATGCAACTTGATAATAATGGGGCCAATGGTCTGTGTTCATTTCTACCAAAAGATCCAGAGTGAGAGTCAGCAGTGTTTTTCAAACCTAGGTGTGTCTTCCTTCTGATTGGTCTGACAAGTACATCATTGGATCTCCATTGGATCTTTGCACCTCCATTGCAACGGTGAGGCAATCCCAATTGGTAGACATTTTAATGAGGAGATGGATTCAGAGTTCTCAGCTCCTCCCTATTACTTTATTGTTGGGGGAGGTGTGAGAGGGTGAGGGGACAGCAAACTCATAGGGGGAGCTGGAAAGCTTGGGCAGGAGGAAGGTATCCCGTTCAGGTATATATATATATGTATATTCTCCATGCTAAGTGCTTCACTTTTAAGTCTTTTTAGCTGAGAGTGGGAGTGGGAGTAGAAAATATTTTGTCCCTATTCTCTTATCTCAGGGATTCTTAACTTGTGTATGTTTGTGTGTGTGATGATGGTCTGGAATTTAAATGCAAAATATAAAACACGTAAGATTGCAAAAGAAACCAATTGTGTTGAAATAAAGATGTTTAAAAAAATTCCCAGACCTCAGTTCTAAAAACCCTTGCCTTCCTACCTAGCTGAAAAGAATTAATGGATAAGGATCTTCTGGTAATTGAGAAAAATAAAAGGCTCCTTACACACCAAAATATTTAAAGAAGCATTTTTTTTTTGTGGTAGCAAAAAACTGGAACAAAGTAGATGATGGGGAATGGCTAAATAAATTTTGGAGCATGAATGTAATAGAATATTATTCTACTATAAAAAAAATTACTCTCATGATGAATATGGAGAAGCATGGGAAGACTATACAAATGGATACAAAGCAAAGTAAGAAGAGCCAGGAAGACAACAAGCACCATGACTACAACAATGCAAATGAAAAGAACCACCATTAAATAATAGAAAATGGATGCTGAAAAATTATAAAGAACAAATCTGGTTCCAAAGAAGAGATATGAGAAGATACTTCCTCCCACTCCTTTGTAGGGTTGTGTGTGTGCGTGCATGTGTGTATGTGCATGTATGTGTGTGTGTGTATGTGTGTAGTCCAATGGTAGGGAAAATTATGTATAATGTTAGATTTTTAAAAAATATTGATTGGTTTTGTGTAATTATTTTCTCTTTTTTTTCTTAATTTTTTTTTTTTTTTGATCTCAAAGTGTTATCCATCAACTCATGGTGGCAGGGGTGGGGTCACTGATACATTTTCAGGGAGTTCATGAGGTAAAACTATTTACATAATGATATTAAAAGGTTATTTGCCTATTAAAATACTCCTCCTTTTTCCAATTACTATTTGCTTAAGATCAAATTTTTTTCCTTCACTTCAACTAAAAGCATATATTGCAAAAGATTGAAAGCAAAAGCAGATAAGACAACTTAGTTGTGCTCCATTAAGCCAGACATTAGAGAAATTTTCAAAAATGTGCAAAACAATGACACTCCTCACTAATTTCTTTGCTTTGCTAGTTATTTTCCACAAAAATAGTTATTTACATTAGCATATAATGGGTTCATTATTTTAATTTTAAAATTAATATATATTTTTAAAATTTACAGTTTTAATTTTGAATATGGTAAATATCTATGGATATAATCCATATAAAAAAATAAAAAATATTGAGGGGATCATCAATAATTTTTAAGAGTATAAAGGGGTCCTGAGATAAAAAGTTTGATAACTGTTGTTATAAGGGATGATTCACTCAGAAGGGGAAATGGGATGGATGTGGGGGCGAGGGAAATCTATTTTAAACGAAATATTGGGTGAGATGCACTTTGCAAACCTTAGGGCATAATATCAATCTCTATTATTATTGTTACCGTTCTCTTTTTATTACTTGGAGGCATCAGCTCAACACAAAGGTTATACATTTGTTCTAGAAATCCTCTTGGATTGGCTTTTCACTTTTTTGGACCAATTTCCCCATTTGGGCTTCAGTTTTCACATCTCTAACATAGGAGGGTTGGATTAAATGGCTACTTAGCTCTATCATGCTCTGGTTCTGAGATTGGCCTTTTTCTTTGTCCTTATCATCCATTAAACCTGATACTTTTGGCTTAAGGGCCAAAAATGTCTCTACAATAAATCAATCCATAAGCAAATCTTAGAGTACCTATTATGAACATAATACACCCTGTGCTTGGGGGTCTGGGGAATGCTGGGACATGTAAAACCTGGTCTCTGTCCCTAAGGGGCTTTTAGTCTGGATTGGAAAATAGTAATAGCTAGGATTTATATAGTGCTTCAGGATTTACAAAAATATCTTTATCTCATTTGGTCTTCAAAACAGCCCTTTGAGGTAAGTGCTATTATTATTATCTCCACTTTAAGATAAGGAAACTGAGGCTAAGAGAAGTCAAGTGACTTGTCCAAAGACACAAGTTAGTAAATGTCTGGGGCAGGATTCGAATTCAGGTCTTCCTGATACCAATTATTCTATTTATTCCTTCACCTGTTTGCCTAGGCATAAAACATATGCCCACCAAAAACTTACATAAAAGTTAAATAACACATAGGGGGTGGCTAGGTGGTGCAGTGAGTAGAGCACCAGCCCTGGAGTCAGAAGGACCTGAGTTCAGATCTGGCCTTAGACACTTAACACACACAAACAAAAACCTAGCCCTGTGACCTTGGGCAAGTTACTTAACCCCAATTGCCTTCCAAAAAAAAAAAAAGTTAAATAACACTATATGATTAAATACTAAATGAGTAAATTCAGAGGAGACAGATCATTGTGGGCTGGATGATGGAGGAGGTAGAAATCAAGCTACGCCTAGAAGGTTGGGTGGGATATGAAAAGACACAGAAAGTGGTGGGGAAAAGATGAGGGGAAGAAAGTTGATGGGGGGGGGGGGGGTAGGGGAGAATGTGAGGGCAAGAGGGCCCTCTGGTGGCAGGAAATGAGCTTATATACCACTCAATGAAATATTTAAGCCTCTATTATGTGCTAGGCACTGGAGACAAAAGTACAAAGAATGAAAGGATCCCAACTTGGAATGAGTTGATATTCTAATGGGGGAGCCAAATACATGCATGTATGTATGTATACACAACCCTACATATATGTATGTATATGTACATATTTACACACACATATATGCATGTACATTTACTTTGGATATGAACACACAGAGTAATTTAAAACAAGATAGTTTGAGAAGCAGGGCATTAGCAGTTGGGAGGAATCAGGAAGAGCCTCATGCATGAGATGGTGCCTGAGCTATATAGTAAATGCAGAAAGGGCCTCTGTAAGGCAGAGGCAAGGAGGGGCTACATCCTAGGAATGGGAAACAGCCAGTATAAAGGCACACATATCAGAGATGGAGTGTTGCAAATGAGGAACACAAAAGGTTTTACTGGATTATGGGATGCAGGAGCAATGTCCAATGAGGCTGGAAAGAAAGCAATAGGGATGCATTTGACACATCCCAAGGGTAATCTTCTCTGTCCAGTGAGGATGTTGGGCTGTCACTCTACAAATTGTTGTTGTTGCTTGTCCTGTATCTTTAGAGGACCAATGACATCATGGCGTGAAGTCTTGACTCATAAATTGGATTTAATTGAAGCATAGTTGCACAAAGTCTTCAGCCTCACTCTCTCTTCCAGAGTCATTGAAATTCAGTGACAAGACAGAAGATGAAATGACTGGAGATGAACTGGGACTCAGTGGATGACCTTGGCATCTTTGATGTCTGGCCAAGCTCTAAGTATTCCATAGCATCTGCTTCAGTCTCCTTCACGGCCATTGGAACAAATTATTCTCATAATGGGGGAAGTTTTCACGTGTTTGGGGTGAACACCCCCCTAATTCATCAATGGTTTTGAAGCCTGTTGGCTCCCCTCAACCAGGTTTAGGCCACCTGCCAAGACAGTTTATTGGGGTGTGGCCACTGAACATATTACAGCTTCTTGGAGTCACAGATGAGTTGGGTGACAGATGAACATAAAAGATGGATGACCAGCCCTGAAAAGTTCTTAGCAATCCCTCATACAAAAGAGGTGCTAGTCTTCCTTTAATACCCCATTCACTCAATACCCCAAATTACAACCAATTGGAAGGCATCTTTTTAAAAAATTGTTTATTTTTAGTTTTCAACATTCATTTCCAAAAGATTTTGAGTTACAAATTTTTCCCCATTTTCCCCTACCCGTACCCCAAAATAGCGATCCTACTAAATATCCCTTCCCCCAATCTGTTCCCTGTTACATCCTCCCCCGTCTCCCCCTCTGACTTTCTAGTTGGGCAAGATGGATTTCTATACCCAGTGCCTGTTTATCTTATTTCCCAGTTGCATGTAAAAAAAACCCAAAACAAACAAAAAAACCCACAATTTTTTAAACATTTGTTTTTAAAACTTTGATTTCCAGATTCTTTCCCTTCTTCCCTTGTCACCCACTCCTACTGGGAAGATAAGTGATTCAATATAGGTTGTACATGTGTAGTTATGAAAATGTTTCCATAGTAGATATTTTGTGAAAGACTAGTTATATTTCCCTTCATCTTATCCCACCCCCACACATTCTATTTTCTACTTTGACCCTGTCCCTTTTCAAAAGTGTGTGCTGCCAACTACCTTTCCCCCCATTCTGCTCTCCTTTCTATCATCCCCACTCATCCCCTTCCCCCCTACTTTTCCTGTAGGGTAACATACCCAATTGAGTGTGTATGTTACTCTCTCCTTAAGCCAAATTCAATGAAAGTAAGGTTGACCCATTCCACTTTGCCTTCCTGCTCTCCCCCTCCATTGTAATAGTTTTCCCTTGCCTCTTTTATATGAGATAATTTACCCTATTCTGTCTCTCCCTATCTCCTTCTCTCATTATATTCCTCTCTCACCTCTTAATTTTTATTTTATTTTTATTTTTTAGATATCATCCCTGGAAGGCATCTTTGGGACTATCTATCTCAATTCCAACCTGAGCAGCCAAGTTCAAGGCTTTACCTTTATTCTATTTGAGTTTGATCTTATTAGATTTGATCCAGTTCCTCTAGCCTAACAGATCTTTTAGCTCTTGACTGTCTGATTATATATGAACTTTATTGGCTCTGCAAATTCTATAAACATGCCTTCTATTCATCAAATGCTTCTAACTTGTTGGATCTGACCACTCAGCTACTTCTAGGTCCACCTAAGTGAGGACTCTAGCTTAAATCTCCATCCCCCCCAATAGTATGAGAAATTTCATCAAATGCAATGCTTAAATTTAGGCAAATTGTGTCTATACCAGGCTGGGGGCCTGTTTTTGCAGAAGCGATGCTGGATTTTTGTGATTGCTTCTATTTTAGATACTCACTAACCAACCCTTTAATATTATGTTCTAGAATTATCCATAAAAATCTTACTTCGTAGGGTCCTACTTCAACTATACTTTCTCTCAATGTTTTGAAATCTACTCTTCCAGAATCTAGTGTAAATTTACAACACTTTTCTTCCATATCACAAATTCTAACATTCTTTCTCTCAAAAGTTTCTATCATTTCTATTTCATCAACCAGTTTCTCCTTTTGACGAGAATCAGATCCAAAAGAGGTTTCCTTTGATTGTTCTGCTTTTTGAAGGATAAAATTATCATTACTACAAGTCAAGAAATTTTTATCTGCTCTGCTCTGCTCTTAGAAGAAAGAGAACTCCTATCAGATGTCAAATAATTGAAATAGCCTTTCATTTCTGTTGATAGGTAATGTGACATAGAGGGCTGGCCTTGGAGGAAGGAAGACCAGAATTGAGCTGTTTCCTCTGACATATACCGGCTACAGATGAATAGCCCGTTTGCATTGTTGGAGAGAGATCTTCTGTCAGCAATTCCCTGTGCCAAGGTTGTCACTATGCATACCATGCCTCCATGAGTGGCTTGTGATTTGCTTCCCAAACTCCTTATCATTTTTTTCTGTCTATATGGTCTGTGGTGAACTTTGATTCAACAAAAATTTATTATGTCTCCTATGTGCCATGCTAGAGCATGCTAGATCCAATAGATACAAAAATGAAAATCCTTGCCTTCAAGGAGTTCACATTTTAATGAGATGTCTATGCCAATGACTATATTGTTTCTATTTCCATTGATATTCACCTAAATGCTCACCATCCTCTCTGATTCTTAAATTTTTAATATATAATAAAATGTCCAATATGTAATCATACTCTAGCCTTCCCTTCTTCCCCTTTTTTTTAACCTGTCCTATTTATTTTTAGTAAAGTATATTGTTGCAGAACCATATTCTAGTTATGGGTCTTAGCCCATCTCAGTGATAACTATGAACCTCCTTATGTTGTCTAATTCATCTTGAATTTTATCCAGACTTTATACACTTCTCTATCCATTACTGAGAAGATGGTTTTAATTGCTCTCCACTTTCTTTGGTTTTTGTCTCCTGTGATTATTTGAGTGTCTTTACTACTCTTCTTCCCAAACTGTAGATATTCTCTGTGTTATCAAGTTTGGTAAATATGTAGGCCATATTCTCACCAGACTTCTCTCCCCCTATCCCATTCCTCTTTAGTTTAAATCTTCTTTCATTAACTTTGTAATACCATAGCCAAATACATTCTCAACAGCCCTTCTTAGGTGCACTCTATCAATGATCAGGAAACTATCATTCCTATCATTAAAGCCAATATCCAGAAATCCAAAACCTGTCCTCAGATACCTTCATTGTAACCAGATGTTTACTTCTAATATCTCTCCTGCCCTTCTCTTTATTCATTTTTACACTAGAAAAAAGAAGATTTACTTAGCCATAATAGGAGAAGGATATTAAAAATGAATATGCATTGAGGATGTCCCCAGAGTTGGTTCAGCTGAAGAAAGCTCCCTAGCTTGAGTTCTGTCTTTCTCTTTAGAAACCCTCCTTCATTTGGAAGCAGTGATGAAAATAATACCTGTCTCAAAGGTCTTCACTTTCTTGTCACTGGCACAGGATCACTCAGCATGGCATAGCCACGTCAAAGAAGGTGCTATGCTCTATAAGCATAGTAGAATTACAGTAGCCCAAAGGGAATGTGAGATGCACAAATTTAGAGATATCTTCACTCCAATGCTCATATGGACTATTTGTGCCCAACCTGTGGTAGAGCCTTCTGAGCTTGTATTGATCTGATTAGCCATAGTTGAACACATTGTACCTTGACCCTGACATAGCAATGCCATTTGGGACTTTTTCAAGCATAAAGGACAGCAGCCACAAAGGATCTTTATTGGAAGGGGCTCCTCTTATGGAATTTGCCTGTTCCTCGTAGAAAGGATACTGAAAATTCTATGTCGTCTGATTGGTCCCTAAAGACTGGGGCTGCATCCTGATGTTTAGTTGGCTGAGGCTCAAAATTGGAAGGGCCTGCCTTGATTTGGTTTATAAGATTGGGTTGTGAAATTGCTCATATCTTTTACCCCTTTTTTGGTGGTGATGGTGGTGGTAGAGGCTTTCTTTCCCTTGGATGTAAAGACCAGAGGACAACAAAGTGGGCAGGGTCTAGGGGACAGAGAGAAGGGATTCTCCACATCTCCCCCTTCTCCCCCCACCCCCCAAGGGGCAGAAAATGGTAGATCTCAGAAGGGCACAGTGCTATGTTTTGACCTATGCTTGTCAAAGAAAACATGAGTGGTGAGTTCTTAGGCTTCTGTTTCTTGGCTATCTTTTGCTTTTCTATGTCTTTTCTTAGCACAAACAAGAGACAAACTTGAGAATGGACATTTCCAATCTTAGTGTGATCTCATAGGTAATTCCTTGAATTTGAGAGTTTGCGGGTTAGGCACTGACCTCCCAGAAGGAAATTGTCTCAACAGTATGCAAATTGCAGATGAAAGAGAAATGTCCGGCACTTGGAGGATCAGAGACATGTTATGACAGACTAGGAAATCTGTAAACTTGCCAGCTCTACATGATAGTGTTGAGTGGTTCAGATGTTTCAGGTCTGAGGTGAATGGTGAGTTTGACAATTCCACTGGGGTAGGGAGAGGCTAATGAGTCTAATGGACTATTCAGTGTATTGGATTTTGTGTGTTTATGCTTCTTGTTGGTTTTATGTATTTTCTGTAGTGGATGAAATAAAAAAGAGCCTCATACTTGATACTCAGTGGGCATATTGATTAGAATCTGGTGCACTAGTTAACCACTTTTGAAGAAACCATAGATATAAGCCATACCTAATTTTACTTTAGAGGTTTTTCCCCTCTGTGGAGAAATCCAGGTTAAGGCAAGACCCAAGAGAGGAACTGACTCCTCTGGAGTCTGACTTCCAGGATAATATAGAACCTAGTCTATACTAGCCCAGAGACCTCTGGGGGAGCAGAGAAGGAGCACTTTAGGCCAAAGGTTATATGTACATTTTATATCTCTTTCCACTACCACCTGAAAGTTCCTTGAGAGCAGGGACTGTATTATTTATAATTTTGTAACTCTCGTGCCTAGAATACAGGGCCAAAATTTGTGTTGCATTGAATTCCATGGAATGTCCTCTCATTCTGTATGTTATTTCATTTGGAGGCTTTCACTGTAAATAAAGGATATGATGTTTGTTTCTTCCTATACCTTGTATATAGCAGTGCTTAATATGTGTTTGAATTAGTTAAATCTTCTGATTCTTCAGTTATCCTTTCCAACTTTTCAATTCTCAAGAGTCTTGTATTTCCAGAGAATGGATGGAAATGTAAATACCATAAAAGTGACAGATTGTAAGCTTCTGAAGCCTTTGTGGTCAGTCAAAACCAACTCTCCCAAAGAAATAACACAAGTTCCTTTCACCATTATTCATATATCGTAATTTCCTTGCACACACTCTTCTGTGGCCTTCCCCAAGGTTTCTAGCAACTATATAGGGCTCTAGAATGAACTTCCCTATTGCTGTTGAGGGCACCAACAGTATCCTTTCTGTTACCCAAATTGGCAACCTCTGTATCATCCTAGACTCTTTGTTCTCACCCAACCCACATATCCAGTCAAGTGCCAAATCTAATTGTTTATACCTTCACAATATCTCTCATGTATATGACCTCCTTTCTACTTACACAGTCACCACCCTAAGTACTTGTCACCTCCAGAATAGATTGTTGCAATAACTTTCTCATAAAAATAGATTTTTTGTTGATATCTTTTGCTTTTACATTGCCTTGATTCTGTCCCTCAAAGAGCTATACCTTATCACATAGAATCAAAAAGAAAAAAAGAGAAAGAAGAAAAAAAAATCAGTAAAATTAATCAATACATTGAAAGAAAGATGAAATTCTATGTCATCTTTTATGAGTGTGCAGAGGTGGAGAACATCCAGGGTTATGGATTATTGCCTATCTTCAAAGGATCAAGGAGAAAGGCCTTCTCTTACCTCTTCTTTGAAGTCAAATATTATTTATAATTTTGCAACATTCATTTTTGATTGTTTTGTGGATGGTGTTTTTTAAATTTATATTGTTGTAGTTATTGTGTATGTTGTTTTTAAAGCTCTATTTACTTCCCTTTGCATCAGTTCAGTTAGTCTTTTCATACTTCTGTGCATTCATAACATTTATTTCTTATAACAGAGTAATAATCTACTACATTCATGCACCATGATATGACTTGTTATTGCTTAGTTGATGAACATATACTTTATTTCCAGTTTTTTGCTACCAGAAAATGTCTTCTGTTAATATTTTGGTGTAGATGGAGCCTTTCTTTTTTTCAATGATCTCCTTGTGTTGTATGCTTAGCAATGGAATCCATTGAGTTAAAGTGTATGGCTATTTATAAGGCAGCTAGGTGGTACAAAGGGTAGATTACTGGCATCAGGAAGACCAGAATTTAAATCTGGGGAGTGGTCAGGTATTTGTATCAACAAGGATAAAAACCTTGAGAATCTAAGGAATGGAATTTCAAGCAAGAGTGGGAGGTGGGGAGCTACTGATCATCTATTTGCAAATTTCATCTTCAACTTTGAGGAATTCTAGTGGCTTCCTGATCTATGTACATAAAAAAACAAGCCCTGTATAAAATATAGGGTAAAGATTCTTGGATCCTGAGTTCTGATCTGTCACTGAGTCATAATGGACATTTGGGAAAATTAATTTCTAGGTGTCTGATATCCCCCATCTAGCAAATGAGGATGGGGACTTTGAGAAGGAAAGAATCATGGGCTTTGGATCACAGGATCCAGGTTTAGAACTAGCTTTATCTCTTACATTTTTGTGACCTTAGGCAAGTGCCTCAATTTATTCCCTCGTAAAATGAAGAAATTGGATTAGACGATCTTGAAGATCAATTCAGTTCAATTTAGCAAAACATTCACAAAGCTGAAACTATGTGCCAAGTAATATCAGCTCCATCCCCTGTGATTTTATGACCTCTCCCCCTCCCTTTTCCTCAAAACATAATGAGGAATGAGGCATGAACTCTTATTGGAGGTTTTGGGGGACAAGGAAGGATAAAGTAAAGAGAACAGCAAAAAAAGGCAACACAAGAATGTTATTGAGTTGTTTCAGTCATGTTTGACTTTTTGTGATCCTGTTTTGGATTTTCTTCTCCAGCTTATTTTACAGATGAGGAACCTGAGGCAGACAGGATTAAGTGACTTTCCCAGGGTCACACAGCTAGTAAATGTCTGAGATCAAGTTTGAACTCAGGTCTTAACTCCAGGTCTGGCACTTTATCCATTGCTGTGCCATCTAGCTCCTTCACGAGAAAGCCAACACCAAAATACACCTTGAGTCGAGTGAGAAGAGAGACTTGGGTAGGAGGACCTGACTTTGAACCTGGCTCCATCACTTACTAGGGGCTTTTTCATTTATTGTGTTTTATCACCAGGTTGGCAGTCAATAGGCATTTATTAAGCCCTTACTAGGTACTGAGATAAACTCTGGGGATACAGATAGAAGCAAAAAGAAAGACAGTCCCTGCCCTTAAGGTACTTACATTCTAGTAGGGAAGACCACATATAAAAGGAAGCTGAAAAAGTTTGGGGGTAGGAGAGAGAAGGTACTCTGTGTGTGGGGATGATAGAGAAATACAGATGAGGGAAATGAAGCAGTGGCTGTCCTGGTTGCTCTTTTTACTTGGAATTTCTTGGAACAGTCTTCTAATCATAGGGAGAGCCCCCTAGGGGCAGAGGTTGCTTCCAAGGTATGAGTTCTAGGAGGTGCAGGGCTAAAGTGATCTTCCCAGATAAAGTGGTTTCTGAGGTCATGGTGGAGAAATCCAGAGGACTACAGCATGATGGGAAATAATCCCTATCACATTGTAGGATAATAATAAATGCTTGTTGATTAATTGATTGATTAATTCCTTGCTAATTGTGTCAACCTGAATAAATTCCTTAAGCTTCCTGAGCCTCAGTTTCCTTATCTCTAAAAATGTTTTAGATCCATTTATCACAACCAGCAGAGAAATACTGGGAGGAAAGTACCTTGTGAAGCTTCGAGTGCTACCAAGCTATGAGTCTTTGCTGTGACCCTCATTGGGTCACCTCATCCAAAGCAATTTAGCCTCATGCTCAAAGGAGAGGTCAGAGACTTTTGAATTTCCAAGTACATACTATCTCAAACTATTTGAAAGACCTGGGTTTCCTCAAATCATTTCTGAGTTAGATTTTGGATCTCAGAATACATTTTCCCTGGAAATGATGTTATTCTTTATTTGGGTTACACTTATAATTCCAACTGCCTTCTACAAAGATATCTCACCCACTGCTTCAAACTTATTGTAATGAAACAAAAATACATCCCAACTGAGTTTTGAACTGAAGTCAGTTTGGAGACAAGTGAGTCTATTTTACACAGTGGAAAACTGAGTGATTTGTCTAAGATAATACTAATAGTATTGTTGAGGTTTGGGGCTTAGGGGTGCTAGAGACCCCAAAATATCAACATGCTGGGTCCTGCCAAATGAATTCAACTCAAGCCCTCTCTCAGTCAAAGTAAAGCAAAGTTTATTAAAGATTCGCCATAATCGATAGACTCCTAAGTAGCCTATGTATTTGTGATACTTGTATTGGACAAACTGGTCAGAACAATCTGACGCAGACTGAGTCTGCGCTAGATTTAATTTCAGCCCTTCATGGAGGCAAGATAGATATTATATACTGAAAGATTGTGGGAGGGATCTAGGGAGTTGTGTAGAGGAGGGGTTTGGGGAGGGTCTTGAGGAGGAATCTAAGGAGGATCTTGACAACTGTAAGGGTTATGGGATTTAAAGATCTTCCATGCCCCATTGGACTTGCTAACATAGCAGGAAGGGGAGGGGCAAGAGGAAGTGGAAGAAGAGTTAGAGTTCCGTTGGGGACTGTTGGTGGCCACAGCAACAGCAGTAACTGCCAAGGTAGAGGTGGAGGCCCAAACCTCTTTTTAAGCCAGCCAGAATTTCTGCTAAGGACTCTTGTTGGGGGCTGCCGGGAACTGGAACTGTGGGGGGCCGGAGCTGTTGTGAGCACGCTTCCTGGACGCTGAGCAGTTGCTGAGAGTCGGGAGAGAAGGACCTTTGCCTGAAGTAGCCTGTTCTGTTTTGAAGGCTTAAGAATGTGGTTCTTTACTATGTTAACTACTTGTGCCAATTTCATAACTACCCTGATGGCTTTGACTTTCTGGTTTTGGGACTCGGTTATTTGGTATTTTAATAAATTCTCTGGCTTTATCCCCCATATAGAGAGACTGATATATTTTGTGATTAATAACCACATAAGCCTATTTATAATTGCCATAGGCATAGTGAATATTGCATTGTTAATACAACAACAGAGGTCAGATTCCAGGAATGGTATTAAGGCTGGGAAATAGCTGAAGGCTACCTGGAGATAACACACTAGGCTAGTTTAAGGGTAGCAGATTTGGGTATAGATATTTTGATAGGATCAAGGGTGGGAAGTAGTTGGATGGAGGAGGGATAGGCTAGGTTAAATAGGCTAGGTTAAGAGTAAGAGATTTGGGCCTAGTGATAAATTAAAGGCTTATGGCCTTAGAAGAATGCCTCATCAAATGGGAAGATTCAAGGTGGTTCCCAGAACCTGTACCCCATCAGTATTACAACTGGGATCTGAACCCACATTGTATGACTCATGTTCCATTGTTCTTTCCATTGTAGCACTTTGTTAGAAGAGTTGTAAAATGGAGAAAGATTGTTTAAGATGAAGAGGTAAAGGGAAACCTTTGAGGAGAACCTGAAGGGCATTTATGACTACTTGATTAGGGTTTGATAAGTTGAAGGAACTGGTTCTAATTTCACTTCTTAACTTTTGACTCACTTTCCCCTCAATCCAAGATGCCATTGGCAATGATGCTTTTCTGCCATGACTTGGCTCAGTGTTTAGCTGGCTTAAGGAAAAAGAGAGGGGGAGAGGAAAAGAGAAAAAAAGTGGTGGTGGTGATAGGAGGAGGAAAATAAATTTTCCTTAAATAACTGGACAAGCTGTGATGGATGGGGAACAGAGGAAGTGGAGGAGGGAAGAACAAGGGAACAGGAATATAATTAGCACCTACTATGTGTCAGGATTTGTGCTTGGTGCTGACTTGTAATCTCACTTGAAATTCACTCAAAGTGATATGGATGCACCCGAGAAAGATGACTTGATTCATTAGACAACCTAGTACAGAAAGACAGAGAAAAGGAGGTAGGGACTGGAGTTAGCTTATCCTAGCTCATCCCTCTTTCTCCCAGCCACTTTGGGAATGTATTCCAGTCAAATATGGCAGACAATGGTCTGTTAAATTCTGTTAAAGTTTGAACTTGTACCTTTTATTACTTGCTTGTTTCATATTGGTATTCTGTGTGTGTGTGTGTGTGTGTGTGTGTATGTGTATGTGTGTGTGTGTGTGTGTGCGTGTGAGAGAGAGAGAGACAGAGACAGAGACAGAGAGACAGAGAGATAAAGTGTGAGAAAGAGTATGTGTGTGTGAGAGAAAGTGTGTGTGTGTGTGTGTGTGTGTGTGAGAGAGAGAGAGACTGCATGTGTGTGAGTGTAATGGTAATATAATTTGAATTTGGAGACTCCTTTTTTATTGGCAAGTAAGTAGGTACTTAGCACCTTGTTTCAAGTTAAGCAAAGGTAGCAGGTTATAAAAATGAAGAGGTTAAGGTTAGGGTAGCTCGAGACCACAAGAAACCAACACTCCAGGTCCTGCCTAATGAATTTGACTCAATTCTCAGCTAAAGAAAAGTAAAATTTATTGAAAGTTTGCCATATTGGGTAGACTCTTAAGGAGCCTAGGTATCTATGACACTTGCATTGGACAAGCAGGCCAGTCATCTGACACAGAGTAAGTCTGTGCTAGGTCATTCTATGGCCTCTGTTGGGAAAACAGAAGGTATGAACTCCTGTCTCCTGTTGCTGATATAACAGGAAGCAAACTGATTGAGTTAACTTAGTGTGCCCCATGAGTGGAAGAGTTTGACTATTGTACTTTGAGATGATTGTTTTTTGTTCAAAACTTTGTGGCCACTATGGTGGAAACTATGTGGCCATTTTAATGAAAAGCCGTTGTGAATACTATATTGTGATTTTCTGTGATAAGTTGTAATATTGTGAATGTTGTACCTTGGTTTTCTGTGAATGTTTTGCTTTTATTTGTTACTGTTCACTGTACTGTGTAATCAGACCCTTAAAAGCTGTTTCTTCTGAAAAGCTGCTTGCACATACTGTTACAGTGGGGGGAGGGGAGGAGGAGGAGGAGGAGGAGGAGGAGGAGGAGGAGGAAGAGAGAGAGAGAGAGAGAGAGAGAGAGAGAGAGATTGTATTAGCAACCAGGTCATTCACACTTTATTTTCACACCAAAATGCATACTCACCACTACCATTGTCTTATATCCCTCCTAGATTGTAAGCTCCAGAAGGAAAGGTCTCAATGAAGGCCTCTAAATTCTCCACTTACTAAGCACTGTGGGAAAATGGTTCAAATTTGTATTCTTCTTTAGAATTAATGGGGCAATTAGGTGGCTCAGTGGATATAGCACTGGGCTTAGAATCAGGAAGGCACATCTTCATGAATTCAAATCTGGTCTAAGACACTCAATAGCTTTATGACCCTGTAAAAGTCACTTAACCCTGTTTGTCTCAGTTTCCTCATCTGTAAAATAAACTGGAGGAAGAAATGGCAAACTACTCCAGTGCCAAGAAAACCCCAAAATGGGGTCATGAAAAGTTCGACACAACTGAACAACAGCAAATTAGAATTAATAGTTTTATACAAGTGCATGAAGGTGCACCTTCTCTCTCTCTCTCTCTCTCTCTCTCTCTCTCTCTCTCTCTCTCTCTCACATACACACACACACACACACACACACACACACACACACAGAGAATCATAGTAAGGATCTTTACAACTAACAGGGATCTAAGAGGTCATCTAGTTTAATCCAATTTAGCTTGACTTTAGCAGGGAAGAGTAGTAAGTAAATCTGGAGAGATTGGTTAGCACTTGATTATGGAGGGTCTTGAAAGTCAGATTTAAGAATTTTGAACTTTAGTTAATAATACTTTCCTTTGAAACACTTTGAGTAGAAGAATGGCAGAGTTGGATCCATCTATAAGATTTATCTAGTAAGTGGATACAACTAATCAGTCAAGAAACATTAATTATCTACTATTTAGTAGACAGGGTGGGATGTGGAGGCCCAGGAAGCCTGGATTGCCATCCATTGGATGATTGGATTGATTTAGGATTAGAAAGGATATCTGAAAACATTTAGTCCAAACTATTCATTTCACTGATAAGGAAACTGAGGCTCTGAGAGCTTTGGAAATGTGACCAAGCTCACATAGGTAGTATTATGGGTGGACTTTGAACCCAGATCCTTTGATTTCAGCACCAATGCTCTTTCATTTGCTATGCTATCTTGTTCTAGAAGACTCTGGGTGTGTGTGGATATTTTCCATGTCATCTTCACTGTCTGTGTGGAGCCTTGAACTAAGACTCAGAACTGGGTTCAAGTACCAGCTCTGTCCACGTTTCTCTTCTCTTGCCATTGTATTCTAAGATACTTTTTTTTTTTAAAGACCAGAGGATTAGGAAAATAGAATTTAGTGGATTATAAAGGGGGCAAATGTTTTTGGAATGATCTGCCTTTGTTAGGTCGCATGCCAAGCTCTCTGCAGGCTCATTTTCCCCTCCACTGCTTTCTGCTGTTTTGTGAAGTGATATTTCTTGTAATCTGAATTCATCTGCTTTTGTAATGTTTTGCAAATGAGCTTGTACTTTTAAATCAATGTTGTCCTTGGCTGCTGTGTCTCTCCACTTGGCAAGGAGTTCAAGTGTTATCTTCTCAGCCATAGCGAATAGAAGATCCACTGTATCTGTTATTTGTTGATTTCCAACAAGCATTTGACTTGGCAACAATGATTCACATTTATACAACTGATTGAAGGTTTACAAAGTGTTTTCCCTACACCACCATGTGAGGTATATACTTCTTCTTGAAATAGAACGGGCTGACACCTTTTTAAAGTAAGATCCATTTCTCCAAGAACCATAACCTAGTATGGGATAATAGGGGGTAGGTGGCAAATTACCAAGTTTATATCAGACGAGATCTATCTTCTGTGCACCATAACCGTTTGACATTCTCTTTGAGACAGGTCTTGGAGAAGTCGGGAGGCTGGCTGACCTTTAACAGAAAACAGTTGAGGAGTTCTGGATCCTGAGCAGAGGTTCTAGGACACTAGAGGATTTTCCTTTTAGGCTCCTTACTGGTGAGGATTGAGCTTTTTTTTTTTTTCTTGGAGGTGGGAAGGGGGTTATCTGCTATCCAGGTTGAAGATACAGTAAAGAGGGTTTGGTGAGTTGGTAATAGGGAAGAGATGTGGGTGAATGAAATGTATGAGTGGTATGGGAGACATATAAAAGGTGATTTTTCTGGAAGGCAAAGGAATTAGGATTGTAACCAAGAATGATCTACCAATCAAAACTGAGTATAATCCTACAGGGGAAAACTGAACATTTAATGAAATAGAGGATTTTCAAATATTTCTGATGAAAATTCCAGAACTGAATAGAAAATTTGACATTCATACCAGTCAAGCCATTAAAGATTACTTTATAGAGCTAGAAAAAAAAATAACAAAATTTATCTGGAGGACAAAAAGATAAAAAAATATCTAAGGAATCAATAAAAAGTAAAGGGAGAGAGTCTATGTTAAAATGTTTTGCACAAACAAAATGAATGTATTGAAATTGAGAAGGAAAGCAGGAAACTAGGAAAACATTTTTATAGCAAATTTCTCTGACAGAGGTTTCATTTCTTAGCTATATAATGAACTGAGCCAATTTTCTAAAGATAGGAGCCATTCCCTAATTGATAAATGGTTGAAGGATATAACTAGATATAAAATACTCTAAATCAGTAATAATTAGAAAAATGCAAATTAAAACAACTCTGAGGTACCACCTCATTCCCATCAGCTGGGCTAAGGTGAAAGAAAAGGGAAATGACAAATACTAGAAGGAATGTAGAAAAATAGGTGCATTAATACACTGCTGGTGGAATTGTGAACTGGCCCAACCATTCTGGAGAGTAATTTGGAACTATGCCCAAAGGACTATGAAACTATGTTACCCTTTGATCCATCAGTACCATCAGTAGGTCTGTTTCTGTAATGTTAATGGGATATAAGATCTTCCCCACCCATTGATAGACCATTAAGGGAAGCTTGTTCAGGGGAAGCTTCCTTGTAGGAAGGCTTTCACACCTTTTGCTAATTCCTAATTAGGCACTGAATCAGGAGGGTTGTGGTGCCTTCCAGCTCTGAGAAGTGTATATATACTCTGAGTTGGTATTTTGCTTTGGGGGCTTGCTTAGGAGAAGGCTCTTATGATTCCCTAGTTGAGATTCGGAGTGGCTGTATGTCTAGAGCTCCCCAACTGCTCAGATATAAAGATTCTCTCCATTCAGGGATGTATGTAAAGTATATAGTTGAATCAGGCAGTCAGAGCCCTGTCTGCTAGTCTTTATTTTTCTCTGCTTGTATTTTTTCTGTTAGTATGTTCTTTTAAGTTCAGGATACTAACTTTTTCCCTGAACCAGTGAATGTAATTTAAAAAAAAATTGTGACCCCTTAAACAGCTATCTTTCCTAGTAAAGCAGATCTAAGAACCTGTGCTAACAGCCATCCTGAGTATGCCAGTGTGGTTGTAGCTACAGCATCCCAAAGAAATCAAAAAAAGGAAAAAGGACCTATTTGTACAAAAAAATTATAACAGCTCTTTTTATGGTTGCAAACAATCAGAAACTGATGGGTGCCCATCAATTGGAGAATGGCTCAATACGTTATGGTATGTGATTGTACAGTAAGAAATGATGAAGAGGATGGCTTCTGAAAAACCTGGGAAGACATGAAATGATTCAAAGTGAAAAGAAGAGAACCAGGAGATCATTTTACACAGTAACAGCAATATTGTAAAAATGATCAACTGAAAAACTTAGCAACTCTGATCAATACAGTGGTTCATGTAATTTCCAAAGGACTCACGGTAAAAAGTGTTATCCCCTTCCAGATACAGATCCGATGGACTGTGAGTGTAGATTGAAGTATATTGTTTTTCTGTTTATTTTTCTTGCTTTGCCCACCTCCAGAAGGGCTGATGTGTAAATGTTTTGTATTACTCTATATGTATAATAGCTATATTTTTTGCCTTCTCAATGATTGGATTTCCTGCATCATTGAATCATCAGACCTTCTCTCCTGCTCGGTCCCTCAGTTTTATTAAAAATGTCCTATCCTCATGAAATGTTAGTTCATCTCTATGGAATGTAAGCTCCTTGGGAGCAGGGTCTGGTTCATTTATACTTTTTATCTCCAATACCAAACACAGTGCCTGGCACATAGGACGTGCTTAATAAATGCTTTTTGGTTGATATATTGGTTAATCTTCTGAGTAGATGCCTCATCTCTTTTTTAACAAAATGAATCCTATACTTTGTCCTCCTCAGGCAGGCATCAGAGAAGGCATGCCTAGAGCTACAGGAGGGCTTTATTCAAGACTCAGTTTGACAGTTATCAAAAAGTATCCCCCCACCCCAACAACCATTGGCAAGGCTAGTAATTTTACAGGAGCTTTTCCCTGAGCCTTGGGGGGAAGAGGGCTAGATAAACATAGGACAGGAGGGTCCCCTCAGGGTAGTCCTATTTCAGAAGAGTTAGGTAGTTCAGTCCTACAGATGGATGGAGAAGTGATTAGTGAACACTAGTTCAAGAGGGAGTTTCAGCTCTCATGGAACCCTACTTCTTAGAGGTCACATAAGATCACTTTGCAAATGAGGAAAGTGAGGACCAGAGAAAGGCAGAGTCCTGTTCAAAGTCATACAAGATGGTAGTGACTAGAGCTCAGGTCTCCTACAACCTTAAGTTTAGTGGACTTTCACATAAATTCTGCTACTCTGGTGAAATATTTAATTCCTCCAAACAGTCCCTAAGCAACCTTTGTCTGGGGGTGAGTGGCTTCTGCTAAGATCTCAAACTATCCTGCGCCCTGCTCTTGGTGCTTGGGTTAGACACTGCTTAGAGGCAGTCATTGTGGCTGTGGAAAGCCGTCCCTTAAGTACATGCTTCCTCCTGGTCTTGATTTTGAAATACACTTACTAGAGGTAGAAGGATCAGAGAGAAAGAAACAATACTATACCTCACTCTCTAGTACAGGAGCCCATAACCTTGGGTCCTTAAACTTGGGTTTAAAATTTTTTTAATAACTTTTTCAATATAATTGGTTTACTTTGTAAGCTTAAGTATTTTATTTGCTTTTTAAAAAATTAACTTATTAGTTTAGTTTCAGTTAACAAGATTCAATTCTATAGTTCCTTGATTTTCAAATTTCCTTTACCTCCCCCCCCCAGTATTTTATTTTCAATTAATCAATCAATAAAATCAACTAATAAACATTTATTAAGTGTCAATTATATGCCAAGCATTGTGCTAAATGCTGGGGATCCAAAAAGAGGTAAAAGACAGTCCCTGCCCTCAAAGAGCTTACAATTTAGTGGAGGAGACAGATATATACAAAACAAGCTATATACTGGATAAATAGGAAGTAACAGAGGGAAGGCACTGGAATTAAGAGGGGGTGCTTTTAAGAACTCATCCCAAAGGGGTCTGTGACACCTACTGCTCTAACAGAATTCCCAGTCTTTAACCTGCAATCCCCTCCTGCTTCTTCTAGGAAATAGATTAGTGGAGGGAAATGAGAGATATGATTAGTAAGTCAATTAACTAGCATTTTTTTCAGGGAGCGCTAACCATGAAAGAGGAAAGACCTCTTCCAGGAGGTGACTTGAGCTGCCCTATTGAAGGAAGCTGGGGTTCCAAGAGGCAGGAGTGAGGAGAGAGAGAGAGCTCTGAACATGGAGACTGGAAATGGGACGTTATGTACCCACAGGAGCAAGGAGCCCAGTTTGTGTGAATCTCTCACCTCCTCCTTCATTCTCTTCTTGAAACACTGAGGCTAACTAAGGTTTCCAGAATTTTTAAGTGTTACTCATTTGGAAGAAATAGCTGACTGGGAACTTGTGAATCAGGGATGGGGAATCACCTCTGGCAGAGTTGGCTTTCACGTCAGTCTAACCTGACTTCTTGCTCCCTAAGTTCCTGGCATTCCCTCCACTTCCCCCAAGCATCGCCTCCCCACCTCCCTTCTCTTCCCCTCCTTCTGGTTTCCCTCTAATGAATTAGTAGAAACTTCTTCCTCTTTCAGAGAATCCCAGTTGCCTTCAGAGATACAAAAAGGCTCATCAGTTGCCATAACAACACCCACCAGCCTCCATCCATCACTGATGTTTATTTCTGTTTAGACAATGGATCTGGGTTGGGGGGGAGGTAGGTGAAGAGCATCCTGAGTTCCTGTGGTATGGATGCAATGACTTGCTGCTCCTGGCTTCCAAGGAAAGGATTCAACTGTCCTGGTGTGTTAAGGGTCCAGTGTGGGGCCTCTGACCTCATCCAGAAGATATTACATTCAGAGATTCTTGCTTCTTAGTAATCCTTTCTCCATCACTGTTACATTGAAAGGTGCGGGACTGGAATCAGAGGACCTGGTTAGAATCCTGCTGCACCTTGTGCCCTTTCACTCATACAACCCCAGTTCCATGCCTTTGGAACTTTTTCCCCATGCCTGGAGTCTTTCCCCTCTCCGTAGCCATCTCTTTATTTCCCTAGCTTCCTTCAGGACTCATCTACAGTCTGGTCCTCCCAGCTGTCACTCTCTTCCCCTTTGAGATTACTTTCTATTTACTTTTTTTCCCATATTGTTTATGTGTCTAGTTACTTACAAGTTGTCTCCCACTAAAATGTGAGCTTCTTGAGGGCAGGCATTATTTTTGTACTTTTTTGTATCCTTAGCATTTAGCACAGTGCCTCGGTGCTTAATAAAGGTTTGTTGGTTAACTGTGACCTTGGCCAGGTAATTTAACCCTTTTGGGCCTCAGTTTCATCATCTGTAGAACAGTGGTTCAATGATAACTGCTAAGTTTTCTTCTGGCTCTAAATGATCCTATCAATCCTACTGGGGCCATAGAGGATTCCCCACCCTTGTTCTAGACATTTTTTGGAGCCTTAGTCTACTCAGCTTCCCAGATTTGGAGACTTGCACTCTATCCCCAGGTACTTGGGTCTCTTGCCTTGATGCTGCTGGTATTTCTTGACACTCATGCTTCTTTTTCCTCTACCCACTTCCACCACATGTTCCACTCCTAAGTGTATGTTTCCTAGGGGTTATTTACAAAGAAAAAGAGAATATACACCTTCCAAAAAATACACAAGAGGACAGTAATTCGAAAAACCGAAGAAGAAATCATGCCATAGTGGGAAGAGCTTCGAACTTGGAGTTAGAAAGCCTGCATTCAAATCCTAGCTTCACTTTTTCCTAGGTGTGTAGCCATGAGTGAGTCTCTTGACCTCAATTTCCTAATTTTTTCGTTTGTTGTTTTGTACTTCATTTTTTCCAAAAAGGACCAGTGTCACAGAGGGATGTCTTGATTGATTTGTTCGTGAATTGGATTTAAGTGAAGCAGAGCTTCACAAAATTGTCAGCCTTACTTTCTCTTCCTGAATCATCAAAGTCCACTGGCAAGACAAAAGTCAGGATGACTGGTAATGGCCCAGCATAGAGTGGATAACTTTGGCATCTTTAATGTCTGAGCAAGCTCTAAGTGCTTTCATATCATCTGCTGCAGCCGTTTTCATGGTTCTTGGAACAAATTATTCTCATCTGCCCATGCTGCCAGGGAAAGTCTTCCCATGCTTGGGGTAGACATCCCCTAACTCACTGACTGGGAGGGGAGGACTAGATGATTTCTAAGGTCTCTCCCATCTTTAATGTGACTCCATGTTCTGATTCCATGCCCTGTCTCAGTTGGAGTGGCACTGAAGCTTTTGAACCTAAAAATATTTCCTTCCAAATTTTTATTGACATCTTTTAATTTTACTCCATCATTTCTGAATATATCCTTTAGTTTTCCCTCACCCATTGAGCCCTTCCTATCTTGAAGATTTTAAAAAGAGAAAAAGAGCAGTTCACCAAAAATAATCAAGGCATTAAACAAAAGGGATAGTATATGCAATTGAATTTAATTCTTAAGCAATGTCTTATAGGCCTAGTCTGGCCCATTATTGTCCATGTAACAGTTTCCAGCTTCTTCAAGGCCCTAATAAAATAGCATCCCCTGCCTGAGATCCCAAACCCATTTGGGAACTTGCGGATTTCAGCTCACTGGGTCAAGCTCATTCATCTCTTCTGTGTCTCTTATTCCCCCTTGGCCCAATCAAGAAACCTACTGAATAAAAAGCTTATTTATTTATTTATTTATTCACTTATTCATTCATTTATTTATCTATCTTTCTATCCATTCATGCATTCATTTATTTATTTTTTCATTCATTCATTTATTTACTTATTCATTCGTTTGTTTATTTATTTATTTTTGCTTTTTGAAGGGAGGAAGGCAGGGCAATTGGGGTTGTGACTTGCCAAATGTCACATGGCTAGCAAGTGTTAAGTGTCTGAGGCTTGATTTGAACTCAGGTCTTCCTGACTCCAGGGCTGGTGCTCTGTTCACTGTGCCACCTAGCCACCCCCAAGAGTTGATTTTTGAGGGTCCATCCATATTGTTACCTTTAGTTCACCAACCATCTATCTTTCATCTGCCAAAAGTAAGGGAGGAAACAGATAGAATGATCACAAAATGTTTACCCATAACACTAAAAGTCTCAGAAATGCAACTTGACACACAGGTTACTGTAGCACCCTAGCAGACTGCTAGCACAGATTCTTAGATCTGCTTTACTAGGAAAGATAGCTTTTTAAGGGGTAAACAATCTTTTTAAAATTACATTCTCTAGTTCAGGGAAAAAGTCAGCACCATGAACTTTAGAGAAAATAGTAACAGAAAAAATATAAGCAGAGAAATAAAGATCAGCAGACAGGGCTCTGACTGCCTGAATCAACTATACACATCTGGATGGAGAGAGTCTTTACATCTGAGCAGTAGGGGAGCTCTGAACATATGGCCATTCAGTATCTCCACCAGGAATTCACAAGATCTTTCTCATAAGTGAGCCCCCAAAGCAAAATACCAACTCAGAGTATATATACACTTCTCAGAGCTGGAAGGCATTACAACCCTCCTGACTCAGTGACCAATTAGGAATTAACAAAAGGTGTGAAAGCCTTTCTACAAGGAAACTTCCCCTAAGCAAGCTTCCCTTAATGGGCTCCATGTGAAGCCTATTAATGGCTAGGGAAGATCTTACATTCCATTAACATTACAGTTACCCCCTCCAAATTTCACAAAAGAGAATTCCTTTCCTTAAACAGGATCAGTCACTGGCCAAATTCATTTGCATGGGGAAGACCTCAGATTTGAGTCTTAGTTCTTTGAAAAGGAGGAGAAAAAGCAGTAAGAGGAGGAAGAGAAAGAAAGAAAAGGAGAAAAAGAAGGAAGGAGAACAAAGAAGAGGAGGGAAGGAATGACTCAAAAATACTAGGGAAAGATAGGGACATTAAGCAGCCAAAGTCCTGCAAGAGGAAGACAACCAGGCCTGTGAAGGGATTAAAAACTTTGTCATAGAAGAGTGAATTACAGAAGTGGCTATGTTTAGTTTGGATAAAAGAAGACTTAGGGAAGGTAGCTAGGTGTCACAGTGGACAGAGTCAGGGCTAGGAATCAGGATGACCAGAATTCAGAATTGTTCTCAGACATGAACTAGCTGAGCAAGTCCTCTGCCTGCCTCAGTTTCCTCAACTATAAAATGGGTATAATAGCACTTACCTTCTAGGGTAATTGTGAGGATCAGATGAGATACTATTTGTATCATTTAGCACATAGTGCCAGGCATACAAAAGGTACTTAATAAATTCACGTTCACTTTTCTCCACTCAGGGAAGGCTTTTTTCATCTTTCAACTATTACTGGCCTCCCTCCCTAAGTACCATGTATTTTAACTACCTTGTATTTATTCTGTATATTTTTATCTATCTGTATGTTGCCTCTCATGGAGTATAAATTCCCTGAGATACAAATTGTTTCCTTTTTTTCTTTGTTTTCCTAGAGTTTAGCATGGTGCTAGCACACAATAGGTGCTTGTTGATTGACTAATCAAAGGACATAATTATAGTTTTCAGACATGATAAGAGTCAGGCTGTTTGGGCTTAAATCCTGGCTCAACTACTTATTACTTGTGTAACTGAGCAACTCACATGCCCTCTCTGGGCCTCAGTTTCTCCACCTGTAAAATGAGATGATGCAAGATGATGTAGGAAAGAAAGAAGAGCAGTATTATGTTGTTTCTGAAGATGTTTCTATCACCAACAGGTGAACATTATAGGAGGATAGATTTGACACTATGATATTGAGAATTATCCTCCAGTGGAACGGGTGGTGCGCTCTCTGTGGCTGGAGCTATTCCAACAGAAGCTGAAGAACCACTTGTTGTAATGGAGGGTACTCCTTCAGGTGGGAAGGATGGGCCAGAAACTGTCTAGTCCCTTTACAACAGTA
The DNA here is from genome assembly GCA_011680675.1 of Gymnobelideus leadbeateri. NCBI lineage: Eukaryota > Metazoa > Chordata > Mammalia > Diprotodontia > Petauridae > Gymnobelideus > Gymnobelideus leadbeateri. The sequence goes on from WOXC01002239.1 coordinate 870,378, forward strand.
GGGACAGAAGAGCTTAGGACTTCACCAAATGAGTGGTGATGTCTGAACAGCTGTTTTAGTCCTGCTCTGATGGAGACAAATCTGATTCTGCAGATCCAGAACTGGAATAAAATGGACCACTGCAAAGCTTCCTAGAAAGGGAGAGAGACCACATCTATTTCAAGTCTTTATCAGCAGTGTTCCTTCTCCCCATCATTAAGGTTGCATTTCCGACCTCACAGGGTTCTGATAAGGATGGTGCTTTGGGAGACCTTAACATCCTACAGGAATAGCTGCTATTATTATGTTGGGGGTGAAAAGGGACAAAGCATGGAAAATGACTTTCCGAGAAGAACAATGAAAGGTTTTTTGTTTTTTTTTTTTGCTTCATGTTCCTTTCTCCCCCTACCCCCTTGTCACAATAAACTTGGCAGCCTCAAGTATGGTGGCTTCCCCACTGTGCTCTGCCAGCTACAGGACTCATAGGTGGCTTGTCACAGCATTGCTACTGCTTAATAACCTGGGAATGACTGCCAATGGAGAGCTGCCTGGCTGGAGTCAAGTAGTAAGGCGAGCCCTTTTCTCCCGGTTCAAGATAAACAATATCAGGAAAGGGAAAATAATCCTTGTCCACAATTCAGATTTTCCAAGCATATTGGGGTTGACATTTCTAGGAAATCTCATTTCGTGTATAAGACTGGCTCCATATGTTACCTAAGAACCTCAGTGGCCCTGATTAAGTGATGATTCACCAAAGGTTGGGGAAGCATTCCTCATCCCCTTAGTTTGTGCAAAGAGAGACAGAAGATATTGAGGGAATAAGGAGAATGATGCTCATCCCCAGCTGAGTTCTGAGGCTTCTTCCCTTGGTATTCCTCCCTGGCCACTGGGCTTTAGTTTTCTAATCCATAGAATGAAGGAATTGTACTATAGATGGTCTCTAAGGAACTTTCTCTTTTTTTTTTTCACTTAGTATGTCTTGTTTCGTATTACCTTTATTTTTGGCTGTTCTGTTTGTTCTGTTAAATGCTTCATCATAAGGTGAAGAGGATCCCTTGTTCTCAGTCTCTATCACTGGCGGTCTGGCAGGTCCTAATAAGCTAGAAAAGCATTGAGTACTAGCTTGGAAAGAGACCCTGTGTCTGCTCTCCAAGGAGCAGCTTGGCTGAGTTGGGAGATGCTTACAAGGAAGACCATTAGAAGATGAATTTTTCAGACAAAATACACAGCAACCATCTTCTAAGGTGTTGCCAGTCTTCATTGGTAGAGGCAATACCTATCCTGATGCAGTGTTAAAATATGTGAGCCATATTCTATTAATGATGATAGCTCCCATTTAGACTTTAAGGTTTGCAGAGCATTTAAATATATTATCTAATCTGATCCTCACAGCAACCCCATGAAATAGGTGCTATAACCCTCATTTTACAGATGAGATTGAAAGAGTTTTAGTGATTTACCAGAAGGAATGAGGGAGAGACATCAATAATAAATATATAGATGTTTTATCTAAACTTCGTCTTTCCCTAGTGCCCATCAGTCACTGAATGTGACTTGCTAGACATTTAAATTAAGTTGCAGACCCATTAAAGACCTTAGCTTGAAAAGGCCAAGGTTCTCCCCTACATCCTGGTCCATCTCCTGTTGTCCTGATCATATCTGGCCACTGGACCCGGATGGCTCTGGAGGAGAAAGTGAGTCTGGTGACTTTGCACAGCCCTTCCTAACAAATCTAATCCATTTGCTTGTCATGGCCTCACCTCCCTGATGTCATGGTCCTCTTCAAGAATGACAGACAAACAACAGTAACAACAAGGAACTTTCTAGCTATGAAAAGAAAGCATAGTGTTTGGTATGTGGTAAATACTCGATAAATGCTTATTGATTGATTGATCTACCTATTTGTATATTTATCTGTCTACCTGCATAACTAATAGTAGAAAGACTCCAGAATTTTGAATCAAAAGATGAATTCCAGATTTACTCTTGACTCCAGACCTTCCTTAGGAACTTAACCTTCTTGACTGTGGAATCTCTCCCTTGGCCCCATGATGTCCTGATTTGTGAGTTGCCACTTTGTCTAGCTGGCCCCGGTCATACTTCTCATGGAGAGATTGATCAGCCCCTGAACATTTCTCATTTTCCAAATTTCTAGCTCTGGAACCGTAATGAAACCAATACTGCCATTGGTATCAGAAAGATTATGTCAGTTTTCCTATGGCTCCACTTACCAGCCTTGTGACTTCTTCAAATGAAACACCCCTTTATATAGGTTGTCTCTCCCTATTAGAATGTGAGATGCCTGAAGGGCAGGGCTTCTCTCAATTTTTTTTTTTGTGAGATATTTTTGTGTTTGTATCTTCTGGTTTAGCACATAGGAAGAATTTAATCAATGTTTTTTATTTATTAATATGAATAATCTGAAAAAGTAGAGGAGAGGAGAGACCATTCCAGACCAATAGGACAGTATGAAGATAGCATTGGTGAGGTGGTACCCAGAAAAAACATATATGCTCAAAGGATCACTAGTCTGGAGGTTTATTATTCAGGTGCAGGTAAGCACCATGGGTCTCTTGCTTGATAGTGCCATGAACACACAAGAGTGAGTCAGGCATATAGTGGGCTAGGTACCCCATCAAGACCCCAGATCTCCTGGATCTCTGGCTTTATGGTTAACTGGACTGCAATCTCTCCCAGTGACCAACAGTGGATAGAATGCTGGTCCTGGAGACAGAAAGACCCAAGTTCAAATCTAATCTCAGACATTAACTAGCTGTCTGACCCTGGGCAAGTCACTTAACCTCTGTTTACCTCAGTATCCTCATCTATAAATAACAATACCGCCTACCTCACAGATTGTTGTGAAGATAAAGTGAGATAATTGTAAGTGCTTAGCATAGTGTCTGGCACACAGTAAACTTTATATGAGTATTAGTTGCTATAATTATTATCGTTATTAATCACAAGGGTACTGTGTGTGGAAAAACTTGCTAACCTTTCATACCTTTGTTAGATGAAGTTTGGTAAGTGAATAGTTTGTCAACCTTGCATTGTAATAGTAAATGTAGCTAACTGGATCAGTATATGAGCATATCCTGCCATAAGTGGGTCAGTGGAATGTCATGCTGAAATGTTCTGTATGAGGAATAAGTAGCAAGTCGGCAATATGGGATGGAACACAGTGTGGGAAAGGTAATAATGTACAATGAACCTGGAAAGGCAGACTGGTGAAGACTCTGAAGAACACCATGTGCACCAGATACCCCCCCATTACACCCAGATATTTGCATTAACATTCCTCCAAACAGTCTGACACCATAACTAACAGGCCTCCTCACCTCAGAATGAGGAAGGTAATAAACCTACTGTGTTCTTTTCTGGTCAGACCTCATGGATCTGTTTGGGGCACTGAATTTTAGGAAGGACCTTGATAAGCAGGAGAGGGACCAGAGGAGAGCAATCGGTATTTTATCCCTGAGGCAATAGAGAGCCTGGAGTTTCTGGAGCCCAGGAGAGATGTGATCAGATCTATGCTTTAGGAATATAGAGGGTCCCATTCAAGTTTTAGGTTAAAGTTTAATCTGAAAAACCATGGCACTAAGATTTTTGGGACACCTGGCATTAATTTGGCAGGTGGGTAGAGGATGGACTCTCTATCCAGCCAAGATAGAGACAACTGTGCAACTTCCAGTATTGGCTCCTAATTCTGCCCTCTGAGTCCAATCAATTCCTCAATCAATCAATTGACAAAACTTTGTGAAGTGTCATCTTTGTGGCAGTCATTGTGCTGTGAGATACAAATGCTGGGGCTGTGGATGTGAATATAGAGAATGAAAGAAACCCTACTCACAAAGACCCTATGTTCTAACCGGGGAGATAATGAAAACATAAATATGAAAATAATATGAGTAAATTCAAATATATACAAAGTACTTAAATACAGCCCTTCAAATGCTTGAGAATAGTCATTGTCCTTTGGTAAGTCTTCTCTTTTCTAGCCTAGTTCTTCCTCTTTCCATGACACAATTCAGAGACCCTTCACCATCCTGGTTGCCCTTCTCTGGTTCTTCTCCAGCTTATCAAGGTCCTTCCTAAAATCCAGTGCCCCAAACAGATCCTGTTACTATTATTTGCGAGGTCTGACCAGAAAAGAATACAGTGGGATTATTACTTTCCTCATTCTGAGGTGAAGATGCCCATTAGTTATGGCGTCAGACTGTTTGGAGGAATGTTAATACAAATATCTAGGTGTAATGGGGGGGATCTGGTGCACATGGGTAGTATCCCAAATGGTGTCTCCTCAAGAGGAATGCTAGGGAGCCAATACATGGAGGGCACTAATGAGGTACTTCTGGGAGAATGATGATGGTGAGAAGTACATTGGAGAGCTTGGAGCATGTGTGGATCAGTGTCTAGGTCTGCTCAGCTAACCACTTGTTGAAGTGGTAGCTATCTGCTTGGCCTTGGAGGTGTTAAAAAAAGACCCATCAGCTGTGGTTACTTCTTTTTTGCCATTTTTGACCTCTGCATCTTCAGCTGTGGAGTTATGGGATCCATTGGAGAGCTGTTGTTCAGTCATATATGACTCTTCATGATCCCCCCTGGCATTTTCTTGGCAAAGGTGTTGGAGTAGTTTTCCATTTCCTTCTCCAGATCATTTTACAGATGAGGAAATTGAGACAAACAGGGTTAAGTGACTTGCCCAGGGTCACTCAGTTACTGAGTGTCAAAGGTCAGATTTGAACTCAAGAAGATGAGTCTTTTTGACTTCAGCACTGGCACTCTGTCCACTGTACCAGCTAACTCAATGGAAAGACCTTCTTGAGCCATGGGGTCTTTCTTCTCTGAGGCTATATGGTCCCCAGAAATGGTGCCTCTTTGGCCTTTTTTTCCTTCCCATTCTAGGTGAAGGAAATGGAGTTTTTTTTTACCTTGGTCAAGAGCAAGAGCCACATCAATCCAGGAATCAAAATCAAGACTAGGTTTAGCAGTCAGTGTAGCATTGATGCTCCAAGGAGCAAAGAGTGATATTTGGGAGTGACCTTTGGGGCTCAAACCCAGTGGAAAAATTAGTCTAGTAGCTATGGCATGTCTTAAAATGGAGCTGGGGACACCAATGCTTTATAGGCACTGAGCTGGCTTTCAAACCTAATTGGCCTTTTTTCTCCCTTCTCCCTGGGCTAAGGTGGTATGGGGGGGTGTTATGTCCTTGAGGTGTTGGGAGAAATTTTCATATATTTATTCTAGAATATCTTTGGAGTAAATATTCCTTTGTAAAAGTTATCTGATATTAAGTAGTTTAATGGTACTGGGGTTATTAGCACCACTAAGAAATAGAAGAACATAGGGAGTGGGGGCTCAAGTTGTTGGCAGTAAAAGAGACCCCTCAGGGTATCTGAGAAACCAGTAGTTGGCCTGACCTTGAGAGAATGAGGCCAGAGAACACACATGATATAAGTCTGGGTGAGGGAAGGAAATCTGGTGGAATGGAAGCTAGGTGCTGAAACCTTAAAGAAGAGTGACCTAGTCATCAGTGATTCAGTTCATAAAATATTTATTAAGGTAGGCACTGTGCTAAGTTCTGGGGTTACAAAGACAAAGGCTAGATAGGATTGGCCCTCAAGATAATATTCTTTGGAATGAATGTGCAAAGGTGAGGACCTGGAGAAGCTCAAATGGACTGATCCTCAGTGGAAGCTAGATTGTTGACCTTTGGTCAATCAGTCAATGAGCATTTATTAAGTGCTTTCTGAACCTTAGGCCCTGTGTTAAGCACAGAGCATACAAAGCAAAGCAAAAACTAACACATAAACCAGGGTCCCTGCTCTCAAGGAGCTCACATTCTAAAGAGGGAGACAACCTGAAAACAGCCATGTACATATAAGACATACTGTATACACACAGTGGATACAAGGCAACCTCAGAAGGAAGGCAGTAGCAGTGGGGTGGGGAGGGGGGGATTGGGAATCCCCACCCTTTGCAGAAGGTGGGATTTGAACTGAATCTAGATGGAAATCAGGGAAACCAGGAGGCTGAAATGTCAGGAGGAAGCAAGGCATATGCCAACCCTCTCTTACTGGCTCAGGGTGCAAAGGGGCATGAAAGGAGTAGCCAGTACTAAAGAAAGTGGTAGAAAGTGTTGTGGAGGGTCCAAATGAGTTTTATTTTTCTTTTTAGGTGATCTCTATGCACTCTTCTAGTTCTAAATCCTATGATACAGGGATTGTTCCTAAGTAATTTTTACTGGGCTGAAGGCAATCAGGGTTAAGTCACCTACTAAATATCTGAGGCTGGATTTGAATTCAGGTCCTTATGACTCCAGGGCTTGCTGCTCTATCCACTTGGCCACATCATTTCCTTTTCCTAGTTCTTTCTTATTCCAAAAATTTTCATGGGATCACACCTATTTACACCAGGAAGGATCTTTAGGATTCCCTTAGTCTAATCCTCATTTTACAGATGGGGAAACTGAGGCCCAGGAGCATTTAGTGATATCCTTGAGGGTAAAAAAAGCAGTATATAGAAGAGGATATGAACCTGGATCCTTTGTTTCTAAATCCATCCTTTCCATCGCCTCTTGACTCCATCCAATTCAAGTCCCAGGAAACAAAACAAAGCAAAACAAATCCCCCCCAAAACATCATGTAGAGGCTAGTCAGTTTGTCTGTCTGTCTCAGTTCCCTAATATGACAGCACCTTCTTTATCAACTTATTATCATTGTTCCCCAAAGGCACTCATTCCATTGTGCCTTCCATTTCAGTATTGAATTAACTGAGAATTTGCCTGGCCCAGCCAAGTCAGCTAATTCTGATTGCAGTGAATCCCCCTGGGGACACCTTCTTGGAATGAGAAATGAGATTTTCAAACTTATAGGAATTTACTGTGCAGAGTGCAGGCTTCCTCCTTTTATTTAGTTGATTGTGTAAAGGAGAAAAGTCACTTTTCTGGAAGTCACTGAGTCACACCCCAGAGTAGGTGCCAAGAAGCCTGGGGTGGCTTAGGAGGGGTCGGGACTGGGAGTTCGACTAGACAGCTGGGCTCTGTCTGGCACTTCAGTGACAAGCAGGACAATGTGATCTAGGCATGCTGGGTCCGGAGTCACAGATGGTAAGGGTGTAACTCCTATCTGACAACAAGCTTAAGCCATTGACCAACCAGAAGGAGTAAGAGTTGTGTATAATTGGTAATGCTAGAAGAAAACCTCCCCGGGGGGGGGGGGGGCGCAAAAGGCCCGGCTCTCCATTGCTTTCACCTGAAGCAGAGGAAGTGTGGTTAACAGCCCCCATGATAAGAGAGTGGTTATTGGCCCCAGTCAATCTTCACCTCCTCCATCTGCTTCCTCCTCCAAGGTTTCCTGACTTTTCTCTGATTGACTTTGGACTCATTGCTCCTGTATCCAGACCATCTTTCCTGTGGTAAGCCCCAGTGTTTGTCAAGAACCTTAAGAATTTCTGACTTTTGACCTTGGAATTACTTACTGATTACTTGAACCTCTGGAATGGGCATTACATTTGGATCCTGGTCCTTTCCCCCAGGCTTATTGACTCTCTCCCATTCAATAACCAGGCAGATTCCCAGCACACAGAGTCCCCCAAGCTTCACTTTCCATGTCTAGAGGGGCCAGGGTAATCACAGCAAACAAATACTTTAATACTTGGGAGAGTCTGGGCAATCTCTCATAGCAATCTGCTTTCTCCAGGGCTCTAGGGCACAACCTAGCCATACCTTTCAACCTGTGAAACAATGGGAAAAAAAACCTCATCATTACTCAACAAAATGCTCTCTTTCCCATGGCCTCTCTAGCTTGCAGGGTTGTTGACTATAACACCTGACATTTATACAACTCTTAAGATTTGTAAAGTGAGGTAGTTTTAGTATTATCATCCCTAGTTTACAGATGAGTAAACTGAGACCATAAGCAATTGGTATAGGATCTCAGAGTCACTGAGTATATGAAGCAGGATTTGAATCCAGGCCTTCTTGGTTCTGTGTCAAGGAGACTATTCATGGATATTCAAGGATACTAGACCTCCCTGTCTACTAAAATCCTCCACTTTTCTTTGGCATTTTCGTATCCATTCTTCGGCACTGCCTGAACTTTGGTATTCCTAAAAATTGTAACATCCCGTGGCCCTTTGGCTTCTCAGCCCTATCTCTTCAGCTGACCTATCTGTCAATGCCAGATCTCTCAAAGGTCAATATCTCGTTCTTTGACTCATCACCAAAAGAATACTTTTTGTGAGGAAATCTCCAAAATGAAGCTTTGAGTGTAGCTCACATCTCGTTTTTCTCTAAATGTGGGCAACAGGGCTCTGCCCAACTTCTCAGCATTGCCCAAGCCTCCACATTTGCTCCAGCCTGAGTGTTCTTGATGTTTCCAATAGGGGTATGGAAAAGCACCAGTCCCACCCTACTCCCACCCATTTAGGGAGAGGCCTGAAGAGTGCCATCATGCTTGGTAGATTGGAAGACATGAGAGTGGGAGACAGCAGGTCACAACTCTTTTTTTTTTTTTTAAAGCAATTGGGGTTAAGTAACTTGCTCAGGGTTACACGGCTAGTCATTATTTATGCGTGGGTGCTCATTTTCTGAGGCTGGATCTGATCTCGGGTCATCCCAACTCCGAGGCCGGCGCTCTTACTCACTGCGCCACCTAGCCGCCCCTTTAGGGCAATTGGAGTTAAGTAACTTGCCCAAGGTTACACAGCTAGGTTTTTGTTTGTATGGATTAAGTGTCGGAGGCCGGCTCCGAACTCAGGTCCTTCTGATTCCAGGGCCGGTGCTCTATTCACTGCGCCACCTAGCCGCCCAGTCACAACTCTTAAAGATGAATTGAATCAACTCTTCCTGCTCAACAGCCCAATAAAGGGATTCCTTGGTCTGGTCCTTTATAAATGTTTATTGATTGATTGATCTCAAAGATCAATTGGCTACTGAGGTCTTGAATGCTGGACAGTGTTTTTTCCTTTCTGATGCTTAGCTCTGAGCCTGATACGCAGTGCTGAATATATGCTTGTTGACTGACTAGGAGAAATGCTAAGATAAATAAGTTAGTCTCTGCCCTCAAAGATCTTACAGTTTAGTTTTTGTTTTGTTTTGTCTTAAATACTGACTGTGGGTTGTTGATCCTGGGCCCAGAGGTGTTGCTCTTAATTGGAAAGAGGTCAAAAAACTGAAGGTGAACCCTTTCCTTGTGAGGTTAAGGGAAGAGGTGCTGGGATCCTAGGATCTACACATTTATTAGTCATTCAATGAGCATTTATTATCTCTCTGTGCCAAGCACTGTGCCAAGTACAGGGGATGGAAATAGAAAGAATGAAAGGTTTAAAAGTTTTTTTTTTTCCATAGTCCGACAGTGAGAGTTCTGAACCTGTTAGAATTGAACTGGACATTCAGCCCAATGGCTCTCCTTCCCTCCCCTGACACCCAACCCCTTTATCCCTCAAATAATAATGATTAAAAAAACACTCTAGACAGAACTGGAATATACAGATATCTCCTAAAATTATTATCCCTACTTACAAAGAGTTTATATTCTAATGTGAGAGATAAGCACATGTAAAATATATAAAGCATATACACACATATGTACATCCAGACACATATATGTATTTTGTTGTTCTGTCATTTCAGACTCTCCATGATCCCATTTGGGAGTTTTCTTGACAGAAATATCGGAGTACTTTGCCATTTTACAGGTGAGAAAACTGAGTCAAAAAAGGTTAAATGACTTGCCCAGGGTCCTCACATAGCTACTTGGGGCTGCATTTGAACTCAGGTCTTTCTGTCTCCAGGCCCAGCACTCTAATTACTGCCCCACCTATACATATACTTAGTTAAAAACAAGGTGGTTTAGGAGGGAGGACACTAGCTGTTGGGGAATCCGGGATGGAGTTTTATAAAAGAGGTATCTAACAAGCAATGGGATTTGCAAAGGAATCAACTGAGACTAAGATTAGTTGACTTTCTCAGGGTGACATAACTAGTGAGTAAAACAGCCTGGATTTAATTTAGGTCTTCTCACTCAAAGTCCCAGCTCTCTTTCCAGTACACTGGCTTATTATGCTCTGGGCCGTTCTTTACCGATTCAAATACTTGAAAAATACAAACTCTACAATTTGATGGGTGTGGGTCCTCTTTTATTTGGGATGGTCCAGAAAACATCAGTCAGAGTAGCAACATGTCCAAGTAGATTCAGAAACCACAGGGAAATGGAAATAATGGACAAATTAGCATTTGATGACTCTTCATCCCCTGGGATTCCTCCACCCAAGCAGCAATGGATAGATACTGAGCTTTGTATACTGTGATAAAGCTTCAAGTAGGTCCAGAAGTGCTCTGGATTGTGAGACCTGGAGCTGTGTACATACATACATACACACACACACACACACACACACACACACACACACACATACACACCAATAGTTGAAATATAGAAAAGCCTAAAATAGGAGACAAAAAAAATTCGTGAGACGTAATTTGATTTTTTTTTTAACTCAACAAAGTCTTTTCTCAGCTTTTCCTGGGCAAATGTACTTATCTGAGGGAGGAATAAATAATCAAGTTTTCATTCAATGTGGTAGATAATTTAAGCATCATCTAGATAATTTAAGATCATTCAAAAGATCTTTTCCCATAGTCAAACAGGGAGGTCCTGAACCTGCTAAAGTTGACATGGATGTCCAGCCCAGTGGCTCTCTTTCTTCTCCTATGCCCACCCAAACACCTTTATCTCTCAAATAATAATGATTAAAAAAATACTCTAGACAGGATTGGGACTTGCAGATGTCTCCTAAAATTACTAAGCAAGCAAAAGAAGGTACAGACGTATAATACCTTACAGATATGTCCAGAGATAAAGAGATCTTCTTTTACCCAGATCTCTCTTGACACTTTGTCCTGGGTGAGGCAACATCTTTTTCCTTCTGTTAGGGTAGAGAAGTCTACAGAAGGGCATTTGGGAGGGAATGGGACACTAGAACCTGTCTGTAATCTCCAAAGAACCCTGAGGCTATAGAAGAATGTCAAGAGTTTCTTTTAAAATTCGTTATCATTCGGCATGGTAGGCCAAGGTCTAGCCCTTGGGGTGGACTTGTGATGGACCATGGAACAGACATAGAACTGGGGAAGAAGAAGGGGGGAAGGGGAGGGAGGGAGAAACAGAGAGAGAAGAAAAGAGAAAGGAGGAGAGAGAGGGAGAGAGAGAGAGAGAGAGAGAGAGAGAGAGAGGGAGGAGTAGCTGTTGAGTCCCTGTAGGGCTGGAGTAGGATACTAGGGAGTGAGTGTGAGGGAGGATGGGCATGGGAGTATGGCCTTCTAGAGCATACCTCTAGAGCCAAGAACAGAATATTTAGGGTGTGAGTGTGAGCACTAATGGAATTCTGTGTTCCCAGGGGGTGGGCAAGTCTTCAGTTATGGGTGCGGTGGGATAAGTGGATCCAAGGGCCAGACACTTAGAGGTGAAAGTTGCTCGCCTGTGCAGCTGGCCAGAAAGTTTATATAATCCTAGATCCTTGCATGGTGATTCCAGTATTTGGGGATAGTAATAGTGATAATAATTATTGGGACATTTCCATAGAGAGGCATCATAGTATAGTGATAGAGAGCTATACTTGAAAGGAAAGAAACAAACAGTTATTAAACACCTACTGTGTGCAAGGCACTTTACAAATATTTTCTCTTTTGATCCTCACAGCTGCCCTGGGAGATAGATGCTAATGCAGATGGAAGTTAAGTGACTTATCTAGGATCACACAGCTAGTAAATGTTTGAGGGTAGATTATAACTCGGCTCTTCCTGACTCTGGTCCAGGGCTATATCCACTGTGCTATCTAGTAAGCAACTTGGAAAGATCTGTGTACAAAGTCTAACCTCACAGAGGCTGTATAATGCCAAGCAAGTCACTTAACTATATTTTGCAGAGAAGGTACCAATCTGTATTGTTAGAAAAAAAAAAGTCCTTACCAGTAGCTCTGTGAACCAATGAAATAACAGGTCTGGTTAAAAAAAAGTAATGAAGCTGATGGGGTTGAGCATGTGCTTGGGGCACTTTCAATGATATATGTGTTCTGGTCCCTTGCTAAAGGATGTGTGGGACAAGAGGATCATGATGAGACTTGATAGTTCTCTATACCATCTGCTCCTCCTTCTTCCTTCCTCCTCTTCCTCACCCCTCCCCCCGCAGCAGTATTTGAACCCAAGTCTTCAACTTCAGTTCAAAGAACAACTACACATACTTGGCAATCAAAATGTGGGCTTGCTTAAATGAGTCTGAGACTGAACGTCAAATCAACTGTCTGCCTCTGATGTTTTGTGTTTCTTTCCCTAAGCACAAGAAATTGGACTGTGATTCTGAGATAGATGTTCCTAGCCTTGGCAGCTCTGGCCTGAAATGGGAAGTTTGATAGTTCTTAGATAGAGTGCTGGGGCTGGAGTCAGGAAGACCCAAGTTCAAATCCAGCCTCAAACACTTACTTGCTGTTATAAGTATTATTTTACTAGTAATAGAATTAACTATGTTAATTGTTCATCTGTAAAATGAGGAAAATGAACTGAATGACCTTGAGGGTCTCTTCAAACTCAAATTCTGATTCTATGAATTAGTTCAAAGAATGATCCCTGGCTATTGAGAAGACAATTGGCTGTGGAAGAGCTCTTTGGTGGGGAGTGGGGTGGATTTCTTTCTCTCCTCAGTTTCTTTAACTGTAAAACAGACAATACTCTCACCTGCCTCTCAGGGTTGTTGTGAAGATCAAATGAGATGACATTTATAAAGTGATTTGTGAACCTTAAAGTGCTAAATAAATGCTAGCAATGATAGTGGTGGTGGTGGTGGTGATGATGATGATGATGATGATGATGATGATGATGATGATGATGATGATGGTGATGGTGATGGTGATGGTGATGGTGGTGGTGGTGGTGGTAGTGGGACCCAGAGGTCCTTAGGGTATGGCAGCAGTTGCTGTCCTTCATTCTCAAAGAGAACCAAAATGATATCTCTATGTTGGGGTGAAGGTACCAGTATATCTGGCTGTGGATAAGCAAACTAATAACGAGTTTGGAAGACTCTACCACAGTTTGGGCACAAATAGTCCATATGAACATTTGGAGTGGAGATGTCTCTAAATTTGCACATCTCACACAATGCATCTTCTTTACTGTTATTTCCATTGATAAAATCATATCCATTTCTGATGCGGAACCCTCTGGCAGTGCCAAGGACTTTGATGTGGAAAACTTTCTCTCCTAGGTTTTCAGTTGCTGTGGCTGCTGAGAAGGTTGGGACTGTAGGACCTGAAGAGGCAGGATCACAAAGGAAGTACTTTCATGCGACTAAGGCTGAGGGTGTGGGCTAGACACAGGATTGGAGCTGGGGGTGGTGGAGTACTGTTTTCCATGCTCTTACGAATATTCATATTCTGTTTCAGAAGTAAGTCATCAGGCATATCCGTTCTGCCATGTTTTCAGAATTCGGGAAACTACTTTGCCCTGATGTGGGTATATGAACTTGAGTATATAGTGTCTGAGTATACACTACAGTGTACTTCAATATATGGCTAAGTATATAGATTTGTTCTGGTTGGCAAATTATGAGTGCACAGTTTAGGGAGCTCTTTGAAGGGAGTGATTGATTTGTGACTGTGTCCTCAGTATAAGGCACATTCGTGGCACATAGTAAGTAGACACGTCATGAGTGCTAATTTGAATGATTATCAGCCATACTTCCAAGAAGATGATGCTACTCACCTCCTAAGAGAGAGAAGGATGATGGTCTCAAGATGCAGAATAAGGCATACATTTTGTGATGTGACCAATGTGGAAATTAATTGTTTTGACTTGACTATATATGTATATGTATTTGTTATGAGGGATTTGTTTTTCTTTTTTCAGTTGGAGGGGTAGTGATTGGGTTGCAAAAAAAGAAAAAAAAGAAAGTCATTGAAGGTTTTTTTTTCTTTCTTTTCAATGGGGGATGGGAAGAAATGAGTGAGAAAGAAAGTAAATACTTGTTACTAATTGAAAATTTTTTTAAAAAGAAAAATAAAGAATGGTTATAGAATCTGGTTGCTTTTTGGCTTTTTCCATAAGAGGTCTCTTTTCATTTCTCCTTCTAGTCTTGTTTTATATCAGCCCCTAATCTAAGCCAGGCTTCTCCCCAGTTCCCTTGGATCTTGTGGGAAAAGAGAACTTTCCAGCTAGTTTCTCCAGGTCTTAAATTAAAATTCAGTCTGGGTATCACCTTTTTCACCTTGAGCAGTAATGATGCCCTGTTCCCTTTCTTCTCTCCTTCAGTACTAAGATCTTCCAGAAGTGATCCTTGTAGTAATAGAATCACACACAGGAAGAAGAGTAAGGACTCTTCCTTTCACTTGAACATTTAGAGTCCATTGCATGGTTATTAATTGGCACAGTTTTAATATTGTTGTATCTCAGGAAATAGCGAGGCCAGATGAAAGAAAGAGACATGGGGAACTGCTTGTCAATGGGGCAGTCAGAACACAAACAATATTTATCGATTAAGATTGCCATCTTCTATGAGTACGGTTTGTGATACCTCAAAACAGAGACCATAGTAAAATCAAAGATCACTGATCACTATAACAGATATAGTAATAATGAAAATAATAATGAAATATATGAAATAATGAAAAAGTTTGGTAAATTGTGAGAATTACCACAATGTAACACAGAGACATAATGTGAGCACATGCCATTGGAAAAATGGCGCCGATAGAATTACTGGATGCAGGTTTGCCTTCAATTTGTAAAAAAACAAAAACAAAAACAAACCTCAATATCTGTAAAGTGCAATAAAGTGAATGCAATAAAATGAGGTATGCCTATTGTTTAGTAATCCAAATGTAATCTGCCCTTCAAGGCCCAGCTCAGCTTTTACCTCCTTCATGAAACTTCCTCTGAATATTGTAGCCAATACTAACTCTCCTTCCTCCAGACTCCTCCTGCACTGATAATCCATATCAAGGACTATGGGCAATACAGAGCACTTTAAGTCAGTTACTGCTTTCAGTGAATTGACATCATGAAACAATTAGGCAACCACATAAGAGGGTACATAAAAGAATTATCTCATTGTTTTGGTACTTATTTCTCTAATAGCTTTCTAAATTCCTTGGGGGTAGGACTGTGTCTTTGTAACACCAGTAGTGTCTAGCAAAATCTTGGAAACACAAGACGCATTTATTAAATGCTTGTTGATTGAGGGGGAAGCTGGGTATGGACTGCATAATTGCTAAACAAAGCTGCAATGAGTGAGTTTGATGCTCAGGGAAATTCTTTATTTGATTTGATTTTTAAATTTTCAGTTCAGAATTATTTCCGTCTCTTCCTCCACTGCTTCCTCTAGCAACTGAACAGGAAAGAAATATGATGCTCACCATACAAATAAAATCACATAAAATGTATTTCCATGTTGGCCATGTTGTGGGGGAAAAACAAGAAAGATAAAGAAAGTGAACAAAAACATGCTTCAATCTGTGCTCAGAGTTCATCAGTTCTCTATCTGGGAATGAATATAATTTTATAACATGAGTCTCTTTAGAGCTGTTGTGGATCATTGGAATGATCCGAGTAGCTAGGTCTTTCATAGTTGATTATTGTCATTATGTAATAACAATACTATTTCTGTATATAGTATTCTCCTAGTTCTACTCACTTCATTTTTGTTTCAGCTCATCTGAGTCTTCCCAGGGTTTTCTGAAACCCTACATTCCATTATTCTTATTACACAATGGTATTCCATCACAATCATATACCACAACTTATTTAGTCATTCCCCATTTGACGGGCATCCCTTCACTTTTCAGTTCTTTGTGCCACAAAAAGAGCTGCTATAAATATCTTCATATGTATTGGTTCTTTTCCTTTTTCTTTGATCTCTTTGGGGGTACAGACTTAGTAGCAGTATTGCTGGGCCAAAGAGTATACACAGTTTTAGTCTTTTGGGCATAGTTACAAATTGTTCTCTAGAATGGTCAGACTAGTTTACAGATCCACCAATAGTGAATTAATTTACTTATTTTTCCACATCCTCTCCAGTATTTGTCTTTTTCCTTCTGTCATCTTAGCCAATCTGATTGGTATGAGGTAGTACCTTAGAATTATTTTAATTTGCATTTCTTTAATTATTAGTGACATAGATAATTTTAATATACTATTGATAGCTTTGATTTCTTCTGAAAATTGCCTGTTTATATCCTTCAACAATTTATTAATTGGGAGGATTGCTCTTATTTTATAAAAAAAATTTAGCTCACTTTCCTAAATATTGGAGACATGAGGCTTTTGTCAGAGACATTTGCTGTAAAATCCTCCCCCCCCCCCCAGTTTCCTGCTTTCCTCTTAATTGTGGTTGTATTGTTTTTTTGGTGCAAAACTCTTTTTAATTTAGTGTAATAAAATTATTCATTTTTCCTCTCACAATCCTCTCTATCTCTTATTCATGAATTCTTCTATTATCCATAGATATAAGCAATTTTTCCATATTCCCCTAACTTGCTTATGATATAACTATGTCTAAATCATGTACCTATTTTGAATTTATTTTGGTATTTGGTATGAGATATTGGTCATTTAAAGCATTTTGTAATGTGTCCCCTGTCTACATCTCTAATTTTTGTACACTTTACTCCTTTCCATGTATTCTATGATCCAATAACAATGGCTTTCTTACTGTTCTAGCAAACGCCCCTGTGTTTTCATAGCTGTCCTCCATGACTGGAAAGTTCTCCCTTGTCTCTTACCTCCTGGCTTTCCTGGATTCCTTTTAATCTCACTAAAATCCCACCTCTTGCAAAAACCTGTCTTGGTTCCCCTTAATGCTAGTACCTTTCTTCTGAGATTACCTCCACTATGCCCTATGTATATTTTATTTGTATAGAGCTGTTTTCATGTTGTTTCTCCTATGCTTCTTGAGGGCAGGGATTGGTTTTGTCTTTCATTGTGTACCTGGTGCTTAGTACAGTGCCTGGCCTATAGTAAGGGCTTCCTATATGTTGACTTACTTGACTTGACAATAGTCATGAAAATTCTCCAGATACTTGAAGAGCACTATCCCTTAAAACCTTTTCTTGTCTAGGATAACTTAATCTCTATCCTTAGTTTCTTTAACTAATCTTCAGATACTGTGGTGTCAAGGACTAGTTGTACTTTTCTGGACATTCTCCAGTTTATTTTATTTATGCCTGTCCTAAAATGTGGCACCTAGAATTGGACAAAGTACTCAAAATGTAACCTGGCCAGGACAGGGAAAGCATTTCAGCTTTGCTAAGGCATTGGTGTTAAAAAAACGCCTTCTCCAGGATTCGTTCCTATAGTATCACCCTCATATTTTCCAGGCTTATTATACCTTTACTTCCTGACAGGCACTCTTCAATCTAGTGACACTGGAGTCCTGGCTGTTCGTATAACAAGACATTCCTTTTTCTGATCCAGGTGTTTTCTCTGGCTGTCTCCCATACCTGGAATACTCTTCCTTCTCTGCTCCTACTACTGATCTCTGTGGTTTCCTTTAAATCCCAACTAAATCCTCTCTTTAAGTACTCCCTCGCATGGAGGGGCCAGGTCCCCAAAGTGCCCTGACTCCTCTTCCTCTCCGGTTCTAGGGGTAACCTTAAGAGTTTCTACTATAGTTGCTCATGAACCCTCTCTAGGGTGCTTGGATTATCAGCCAGGGTCAATTAGATTTTAGGAATTATGGTATTCACTAAGCAGATATAGCAAAGGCAGTTAAAATAATTTAATATTATAGTCCCCCCAATTACATGTAAAAACATTTTAAAACATTTATTTAAAATTTTTTTTGAGTTCCAAATTCTCTCCCTTCCTCCTTCCCTCCCTCACTGAGAAGGCAAGAAACTTGATATGATTTTACATATGCAGTTGTGCAAAACATATTTCCATGTTAGTCATGTTGTAAAGTAAAGCAAGGCCCAAAAAACCCCAAGAAAAATAAAGAAAAAGTATGGTTCAAATTGCATTCAGAATCCATCCCTTCCTTCTGTAGAGATGGATAGCATTTTTTATCAGGATCATTGCACTGCTGAGAACAGGTAAATCATCCACAGTTGATCATTGTACAATATTGCTATTAGTGAATACGATATTCTCCTGGTTCTGTTCATTTCACTTTGCACCAGTTCTTGTAAGTCTTTCCAGACTTACTCCAGAGAGTATCCTGCACATAATTTCTCATAACACAATAGTATTCCATCACAATAATAAAAAACAACTTGTTCAGTCATTCCCCAATTGATGGCCATTCCTCCATTTTCTAATTCTTTGCCTCAGATAAGTGCTGTAGATATTTTTGTACATGTAGGATATTTTCCTTTTTTTTTATCTAGAAAAGGCAATTGTTAAAGAAACGTCCCCCAAACTTCAGGCATATTCTTCTTTTGTGCACACAAAGTCCCTGGAGAGAGTGGGTTTATGCTTAGAAAATATATGTGGACAAATATTAAACGTGTAACTCTACATTTTTGGAATTTCTTCTTTCCCTTCATAGCATTCTCATGACATTCCTCTTAGGTACAGCTCTCTGCTGGACTCCAAAGGTCAAGTCAATACTCTTAGAAGAGTCCTGAAGCTGCCTCTTCCTTGATGTATCCTGCTGTCAGCCACTGTTGCTCTGGGGATACTGCTCCTGGTCACTGAAAAGAAACCTAAATCTGCTGACCTTTCCAAGTTGACAAGGTTATCATCTGGTCTGCTACTCTGGCTGGCCCATTGTAAGAATGATAGAACTCCTGGACTGATTTGCTATTTCTCTGTAGCTCCAAAGGCATGACTGATTCTCTTCAGCCAGACACAAGATAGTGCCTGTTTTTTTCTGAATACAAAGACAGGTGAGAATTCTTAATTGGCCCCCACACAAGCATCAAAGCATTGAGATGCTTGTCTGCTTTCATCCAATGATCAAGGCACTGCGTTCCTCTCAAATTGATTAATGGTTTTTTTACACCTAGATCATACCTGTAATCAATTGATTGATTTAACTGAGAAACCTGGGCCTTCTGTGTTTACATTAGTTGGAGTTGGGCTGAAAACCATCACCCTTATATCTTTTAGCTACTAAGGTTAAAAAAATTAATTGTTCCTTGCATTTCAATTGCTCAAGCAAACTAACCACATGATCTCATATAACCCCAGCAACACTCCTCTGAGGCAATGTGGCAAACCTCATTTTTCTAGATGTAAAAACTGAAACCCACAGAAGTCAGAGTACTGGTTCAAGGTCACATAGTGAGTCAGTGACTGAAATGAATCAAGAAACTAGGCCACCTGACTAGTATAAGGAAGGTATTTTCCTCACACGTATGAGATTGCCTCTCCAACATCTTAATCAATCAATACAATACAATACAAACCAATCAATCAATACAAATTTATTAAATACCTATGATTTGCCATGCACTCTGTGGTGGCTAGACTATCTCTCTGCCGAAGAGCTAGATATCAAGAATCATTGCCCCAAGAATCTACTGCAGGGGTTGGAGTAATTATCCTTCTAAGGAATTTCTGTCAATTTCTTCTAAATGACTTGAAGAGTGCAAGCAATTCCTGGAACATAGCCTCTGTAAGTCTCCAACCCCTTTGTAAACATCCTCTCTTCTGGACATAGAAAGCCCCCAGTGGTGATAGTGCTTCATTTGACTGACTTGGAACGATGACAATAGTGCTTTTCTCTGAGTGCCTCTTGTATTGATCCAAAAAGAAGCATCTGGTATGTTTACTTAGAAACTGGTCATCATTTTCAGCATAACTACATATCAGGAGCCCACAATCCTCTAAAAGATTGGGAGACAACAAAGTTGCCTCCATTTCATGGTATTATGAAGGCAAATAGGCCTGGATTATGTTTGGGTTTAAATGGTGTTGATATCACAACACAGTGGATGGAGCATTGGACAGAGTCAGGAAGATCTGTGTTCAAATCTAGATTAGACACTAACTGTAATCCTGGGCAAGTCACTTAACCTCTGTTTACCTTAGTTTCCTCATTTGTAAAAATGGGGATAATAGTAGCCCCTGTCTAGTCAAGATAGATGCGTTTGGCTTCTGGCACACACTGGCTGTGTAACTCTGGGAAAGTTACTTAATCTTTCAGTGCCCTAGGACATTTTTTTAAGAGTATAAGTTACAGAGGAAGGTGAGGACCTGCACTGGGCAGGTGCTACTATTGGGCTACTGGGACTTTGCCCAAGGGTATCAAAATTGAGAGGGAATTGATAGCACTAGTGTGCTTTTATCACCAAGTTAGCAGAAATAACTAGTTCATCCAGTGGCTAGACCTCAGCCAAGGGAGATCTGAGTTGTCTCACTCCTAAGAATCAGCATCAAAGTATCCCAGAGCCTCTGCCTTCCTGACATGGGGCAATGTCTGGGGTCTACCTTGCCCTAGATTTTATCTTGAAGCCCAAGGATCATCTTTGTGTTTTCTCTTTCCACCTTCCTACAACTAAACCGTATTACTATAGTCCTCCTAAATACCTCCCCTCCTTTAACTAGAAATGAGGGAAATCTACTCCCTCTGTTAGAATTCAGACCATCCATCCTTTATTCACTCCTTCTATGCTCCTGGTCCTGTGCTATGCACTGTGGAGGATGCAATTTCTTATTGTCATCACTCCAATGTTCAGATACTCTCACCAAGAGGTTGAATCTCCCTGGAAGAGAAGTCCTCCCTGACTGTGGAAAAAGCATCAGCAAAAAAGCAGAACTTGTCTGAATGAGGACCACAAAGGCTAGTACAGACACAAGGGGCCAAGGAGTCTGGGAAGTAGAAAGACCCCTGGCTTCACAATTAGGGTCTTTGCAAGTTTCACTCACCAGATATGTGACCACCCCCAGTGAAGAGACTGTTCTTTCCAGTGCATCAGGTCTTGGAACAAAACTCACAACTCCATTACAAAAGGCGATCGCTTTTTAATTTCCCTCCCCTGAGAGGAGGCCAAAATACATGGTCTTTTGGTTCAAATTTAGAATTGCTACCAACTGTCTGGGCATTTGGACAGCACATGGTCTCCAAATGTAGCTCTCTCAGGCAGGAGCAGATGGTTTCTGCTGAGATTGCTGAGCTTTTTAGACTTGGCACCATGTGAGACCTGAGACTGCTCCCACAGGGCTGCAGAATACCAGGATGAAAACTGGAAAATGTCAATTAATTATTTGGATATTTCTGAGTATTTCTTAATGTCAATCAACCAACATGCACTTATTAATTGTCTACCGTGTGCCAGGCACAGATAGGTGCCGAAGATACAGATTCTTTTGTGGCAGAAAATACACACACACACACACACACACACACACACACACAGACACAGACACAAACACAGACAAACAGACACAGACAGACAGACACACACACACCTAGACAAGAGAATTGTTTTGTGCTGGTCTGTATGTATTGAGTCAGTTTTCTGGATTTTACCTGGCTGCTCCTCATTTTCTCATCAAGCTCTCCCTCAGCCCCTTCTAAAAGTGACTTCTCCCAGCAGGTCTGCTGGGGGTACTGACCTCCAACAGAACCAACTTCTCTGTTTCTCTAATTACGCTCCATGGCTGCTGGTTCCCTTTTCACCTAGTGTTCTGAGTCACCCCACAGGGCAGAACTAGAACTAATCAGGAAGTTACACTGAGGACAATTTCAGCTCCCAATTATGAAGCATTGCTTAGTGATTGGAGCTGTCCAGCAATGAAACAGACTGGCCTGCCTCCTGAGGCAGTGGAGTCTCTGTTTGTCCCTAGAAGTGTTCAGACAGAGATCAGATGGCCACCTATAGGTATGAGAGCCTCAGACTTTACAAAGAAGAAAATAATTTCTTATGTTCTTCTGTTAAAAGCTCATGGGGAGGAAAATGGCATGAGTTCAGAACAGGAACGGAATGTTAGAGAAGCGCTGGCATCCTCTTGTAGGGGCAGTGAGCAGCTACTGTGTGGGTTAGGATATGAGGAACTCCAGGTAGGCTCCCAGCCACCACTGGCTTGCTACAGTGTTTCAATTTCCACCATTAGAGAAAAATTCCTCTTTGTCCACTATGGAGATCCAGGGAAAGGGTCCAGAAGATGAAGGGGTAAGGAAAGTCCCAGTCTGTAGATCAAGGCTCTGGTCAACATCAGAGGAAAGGTCAGATTATATAGAAAGCTAAGCAGGTCTACTTCTCTGAAATCCTCTCCCTTCATGCCTTTAATTCCATCATTCTTTCATTTGTTTTTTTTTTTTCATTTATCACCTCAATATCCAGAAGTTGGGAAATTAAATATAAACCCAAGGGCCATCTATTTTAGCCTTTTCTCATTCCCCCAAGTTATTGGGGTATGGAAGTTAAAGGATATTGCTTAATGCATAGAGGGTTGAATACTCTCCTTGATTTAGGACCTTAGATTTGGAGCTAGAAGGGATGGGTCTTAGATATTATTTATTCTAACTTCCTTACTTTGCAGTTAAGGAAATTGAAGTCCAGATAGATTAAAAGCAACTTACCATGACCTCAAAGGTAGGAGTGTCAGAGAGTTTTGAGCTCAAATCTTCTAACTTCAATGCTCATTGCACTGTTTGATGCTTCTTCTTAAGAGGACCTTTTGAATGAATATATTATATTTATATAATTTAATTTATATAATATAATTTATATAATATAATTTATTATATAATAAAGCATTTATTATGCTAGGTGTTGGGGACATAAATAAAAAACAATCCCTGTCCTCAAGGGGCTTTCATTTTAATAGGAGGAGATATCAAATTTTTGGGTGTGGTGCTCAGAGAAGGGTGTAGTCACAGGGATGGTGCATGGAACATAGAATTTGTCTAACATTCAATACTTCATCAAGGATAATAATGACAAAAAAATAACAAGGGCTTGGAGGTGCTCTTTCTGGTTCTAAATGGCCATGTCCAGTGATGTATGACTCAAGGCTAAAGGGCTTCTGAGATGAAAGAGTCCCTTCATTGACTGCATAATTGGAGGAGTTTTTAAAAGAAGAGATAGTTTCCATCTGGGGTGTCTTGGCTGTGAGTATCCAGGTGTCATAATGTAGCTCCAGTGAAGACTGGAGAAGAATGGTTCTTTTTTCAGCATTCTCCCAACATTCATGAAGATATCAGTGGAATGTTCAACTGGGCAAGCTTGTGCCAGGGCCCCTGGAAACCTCTCCCTCTTGCATTTTCTTTTCTGATAGATGGTTTAGTAGTAAATGTTAGTTGGACAGATCCAGACTTGGAGTTGACCTTATGAATTCAAGGGTTCTGTGTAGTTAGAGGAGTGTAGTGGCAGCAGCATCCACAGGGCCCATTGAATATCTGGAGTGTTTGGCTTGCAATAGTGACAGATCTAGGAACCATTGACTGGAAGGAGCTGAATGCAGAATTCAGAGGAGATTCAGATTTGGAGAGGAGTGACAGTACATATCTGAGGTGATGTGTAAAATACCTAATTAGCAGTCTTGCAGAACTGCTTTATGTACTGATGAGATTTAAATTTTAGATTCCCTGTAGACTGTAAGTATAGCTGTAGGTTAATTTACTGAATCCTATTCTGTTAATACATGCTTATGAGATTTTTTTCTTTAAAGCAATTGGGGTTAAGTAACTTGCTCAAGGCACATGGCAAGTTATTTTTGTGTGGGTGCTAAGTAACTTAGGCCAGAACCTATCCTAGGTCCTCCAGACTCCAGGGCCGGCACTTTTACTCACTGCACCACCCAGCTGCCCCTCCTTTATGAGATTTTAAAAAATGATTAGCCTTTCCTGTGTAATAATAAATGAACTGTCTCATACCTATTTTGTGTTATATATTGCAGACCTCTTTTTATTCCCTTTCTTTGGGAAACTCTTAGAGCTAGTATTATGATGTAGAATCCAATTTACTACAGTTAAAATTTCTCTTAGAAGCTGAAGTGTGTGCTCTAATGAGTCAAAGAGTGTGATAAAAAGCAAGTTCTCTCTCATCAGAGAATGGGATCCCTGTAACTAAACCTGGTTCAAACTGTATACCTGGGTACAGAACAGAGAATGACACAGATTTCCAGCCCCAGCTTCCTTGATGTTAGAACTAACTTGTTTTTCTGCTGGGGCAGTGGATACAACACTGGGCCTGGAGTCTGAAAAAGTAAAGTTCAAATCTGGCCTTGGACCCTTATTAGCTGTGTGACCCTGGACAAGTCACTTAATCCCCATTTGCCTCAATTCTTCATCTGTAAAATGGGGACACACTGAAGAAGGGAATGGCAAACCACTTCATTTTTTTTTTTTGCCAAGAAAACTCTGTGGACCTCTGTGGAGTTCTGAAGACTTGGATATGACTGCCTCAACAAGAACAAATTTCTGTTAGGCTTTAATGGTTATGAAGTACAGTCCACAAAACACCCTGTGATGTAAGTAGTACCAATTTTATTCTTTCCATTTTAGAGATGAGGAAATGCTCCAGTGAGATGGTAGCTTGCCCATATTTAATCAGTCAAGTAGCATTTATTAAACACTGACTATATACCAGAGATAAATAGACTTGAGGAGCTGACATTCTATTAGGAGAGATAACACATACTGGTACTGATATAGTCAGAATAGATACACTATGGTTTAGACAGGGAGGGTGGTACTTGTTGGGAGTGATCCAGAAGGTGGTGCCTGAGCTGAATCTTGATGGAGACTGGGGACTTTATGAGGCACAAGTGGGGAGGCAGCATATTCCTAGAATGGCTGCAGAATTTGAGGACATTTTTATCCCCTGTTCCTGGTATAGCTCTTGGCACATGGAAAACACTTAATCAATTCCTATTGCTTGATTGGCTACAGGGAGTAGGAAAGACAGCAATGTGTGATAACCCTGGGAAACTAGGTTGGGTCCGGATTGGGAAGGGCTTGAAATGCCAAACTAAAGAGTTTATACTTCACCCTAGATATAAGAGGGAATTCTGGGAGTTTCTTGAGTGGGGATGGTGGTGATGTGGTTAGAGCTATTCTTTAGAAATAGTCTGCTGTGTGAAGAGATGAGGGAGGGAGTCCAGTTAGTAGACTATTCCAATAGTCCAGACAAGAGTTAATGAGAGCTTGAACTTAGATGGTGGCTGGGTAAGGAGGGAGACAGGGATGGATGTCAGAGATTTTTGTAGAAATGAAAAAAAATATGGCAAATGATTACTGATTAGATGGGTGTGGGTGGATAGTTAAGAATAATAACAGCTGGTGTTAATAGAGGTATCTAAGGTTAGAATGTGCTTTATCCATATTATCTCACTTAAACCTCACAACAGCCCTGGGAGGTGGGTACTGTTATCCCCATTTTACAGAAGCAGTAACTGAGGCTAACTAACTTACCAATGGTCACCTAGCTTTTGGTTTCTGAAGCCAGATTTGAACTCATATCTTCTTGACTCCAGGTCCCAACACTTTAGCTGCCTCTGTGACTGTGAGGACAATAAGGTCGTGAACCTATGTTGACTGGAAGGGTAATGATGCCCATGACAGGAAGAAGGAAGTTCGGAAGAAGGGTGCGGGTAGGTTCAACAGCTAGCCAATGAAAGAGTCTGAATTTGAATCCAGGTCTCCCAAATCCAAGCTTATTATGGGCAGCTAGGTGGTTCAGTGGGTAGAATGCTGGATCTGGCGTCAGGAAGACCTAAGTTCAAAACCAACCTCAGACACTTACTAGCTGTGTGGCCCTGAGCAAGTCACTTCACTCTGTTTGCCTCAGTTTCCTCATCTGTAAAATAAGCTGGAGAAGGAAATGGCAAACCACTCTGGGATCTCTGCCAAGAAAACCCCCAATGGGGTCACAGAGTCAGGTGTGACCGAATTAACTCAACAGCTGTTCACCACTCACACCTTAGTGGGGCATTGTTAGCACACGGAAGAATCTTTGCCCCTGGGAGGGTTGGAGGCAAGGAGACAGTCTTTGCCTTTGGGTGTGGTTTTGTCACATAGACAGGGTAGTCTCCCAGGTGATGTTCTTCTTTCAGAGAAGCCCTCCCTAGGGTTTGACTAGGCCTTTCTGCAACTCAGAAATTTTCATTTCTATCTAGATGACATTGAATTTAATGCACTGATTGGTTTGACTCTTCAATTCTGCCAATTAGCTGATTGCAGATAAATGAAACTTAAAGACTAGATCAGTTTCCTCATAGAATGATTGACTTTGCAGATCTGAAGGTGTGTTTTTAAGACGAGACCAAATGATATTTTTTTAATTAAACAAATGCTTTATTAACTTCTGTTTTACATCATTCATTTCCGCCAGATTTTGAGTTACAATCATTTTCCCCCCGTTATTCCCCTACCCAACCTCCCAGAATAGCAGTCCCACAAGATATCGCTTCCTCCAATCTGCTCTCTCCCATACCTTCTCCCATACCCCCTTCGACTTTTCCATTAGAGGAAGGTGAATCTTTGTGTCCCAATGCCTGCACATCTCATCTCCCAATTATAAGCAAAAGAGTATTAATAATAGTATTTATATATATTTGAAACATTTAATGTTAAGACCTCGACTTTCAGATCCATTTCCTTCTTCCCTTGTCACCCATTCCCTCTAGGGAGATAAGTAATTCAGTATATGTTGTACATGTCTAGCTATGCAAAACATTATCATAGTAGATATATTGTACAAGGCTGCTTACACCAAATGATATTTTTATAGAGTGACTGAGGGAGGCAGACAGAGAGGGGCTATGACTTATATGAGACATGGAAATAGAATCTTGCTGATGTGGCACATTTGGGGAACTGGACCTTGTTCAAAAAACTCTCCTCTCCTGCTCTCACTATTAGCATGGTGGAAGGGGAGTCAAGAGGGCTGGATCTGGATTCAAAGGACCCAACTCCAAATCCCAATGTTGCTCCTGGATTACTCTGTGACTTTGGGCAGAGCACATTACTGCTCTGGGTTTATCAAACTAGAGGATTAAATGAGGTGATCTGCAAGGTCCCTTCCAATTCTAAATCCTGTAAGACCTCTAGAAGCCAACAAACTTTCACAAAATGATCACTGTGTTCCCAGACTTGTGCTAAGTGCTGTGAAGGACACAAAGAAATGGAAAGAGTCAGAAATACCTGAGGTCAGCTATGGCCTCACACACTCCCTATCTGGGTGGCCCTAGGCAAGTCACAACTTCTGTTTGCCTCAGTTTCCTCATCAGTAAACTGGGGATACTAATAGTATCTCCTTCCCAGGGTTGTTGTGAGGATGAAATGAGTTAATATTTATAAAGCACTTTCCAAAATCTTAAAGTATCATGTTAATGCTGGTTGTTATCATGGTGGTTGTTGTTTTTAGTCCTGTCCAACTCTCCTTGACCTCTTTTGGGGTTTTCTTGACAAAGATACTTGAGGAAACTGAGGCAAACAGGGTGAAGTGACTTGCCCAAGGTCACACAGCTAGGAAGTGTTGGAGGTTGGATTTGAACTTAGGAAGACGAGGCTGGCACTATTTGCACTATGGCGCCACCCAGATGCCCTTGTTGTTGGTATTATTATCCAGCAGAGTCCCTGCCCTCAAAAAACTCATCGTATTTTTGGGAAGACACATAAAACATCTGAAGGGGAAACGTCAAGAACTGACATTTGAGTTATGATCTAATGTTTGCAGACTACTTCTGCATTCATTGCCTCATTTGAGTCCCATGAGGTTGGTGCCATCATTTCCTTCCAGGAGACTGAGACGTAAAAGATTAGCCCAGGGTCACACAGCTGGAATGTCTCTGAGGCCTTTCCTCACTTAAATCTAGTTCACTGCAAGTCACAGCATCACCTCCCTGGTAGCATGGTCCTCTAAGAAACAAAGGACCAACAACAGCAACAAACCAGAGGCAGATTCCCAGGTCTTCCTGACTTCAAGCACAGAACTCAATGCTGTGCTGTCTCCCAATCAAAGACCATTATAAGACAATGGAGAAGAAAGGGGCAGATTGGATAAAATCATTCTGTGGGGATAACGAGGGCGGTGAGTACTCTGACTAGGGGGGAAGCAGGGAGATCAGCGTGGGTTGTACCTACTGAAAAAAATTTCACAATAGCTGGCATTTATAGAGCTTCTCGAGGCTTGGAAAGAGATCTGTGTTATTTTATTTGGTTTTTGTAGCAACTCTGTAAAGGAGGTGCTATTATAATTCCTAGCTTACAGATGAGGAAACTGAGGCTAAGAGATGTTAGGCAACATGGTTACATAGCTAGTCCGTATCTAAGGCAGAATATGAACTAAGGTCTTCTTGATTGCAGATCCAAAACTCTATCCACTGTACCACTAAGCTGGGTCCTGAAGGATGGGCATGGTTTTGATAGACAGGTGGGAAAGATAGGTGTGGGATGGTAAACAATTCAGTGGGGAATCAGGACTCTCTCTCTCTCTCTCTCTCTCTCTCTCTCTCTCTCTCTCTCTCTCTGTTTCCCTTCCTCCCTCCCTCTCCCTCCCTCTTTGTCTTGATCTCTCTCCACTCATCTATCAATCTATCCATCATCTATCCATTCATCCATCTACTTATCCATCCATCCATCCATATATCTTTCTTTCTATTTATCCATCTATCCATCCATCTACCTACCACAGGTATGGAGGCTAGCTAAGAGAGTTTGGCCTACATGAAGAGGATCTATGTTGAACAGCACTGGGAGATCATAAATAAGTCAGGGCTCTTGTCTCTTATCATAGTATATGTTTTTAACAAGTGTATTGAATTGAATTGACCAGAGTTCAAATGTTACTTCCTGCCTGACCTCGATCAGGTCTTTTCACTACTTGGAGCTTCAGAGTCTTAATTAGGAGGATCATAGAATTTGACCCAGGGTGACCTTAGAGGATATCTGGTCCAGCTCCCCCATTTTATAGATGAGAGAACTGAGGCCCAATGAGATTAAGTCATTTGCCTAAGATCACAGAGGTGGTAAATTGTTGAGCCAGGATTTGAGCCCAGATCTTGTGACAATTTCCACACCATTTCTACTGTTCCATAATGCTTTATAATGAGAGGGCTGGACTAGAATTCTAGGTCATCTCCAGGGCATCTTCTAGCTCTAAAACCTATGACTTTCTGAATGACCTTGAATATCAGGCCATTTCTTCCTGACCAAGGATGCAGAACTTGATAAAATGCCTATTGGAATGATCTGGGAAGCCTTACTTTTCCCCTTTCTTCTCTACCCATCTGCAGTCTAGCAGGGTCCTGCTGTCAGACCCCTCTAGGTCCTGATTCTTTCCTGATGAACTTCTGCAGTAATACGACATAAGCTTGTCCAGCTATTGTTGTCAACTGTGGTCAGAAAGGTGAGTTACTGAGTCAAGAATAATGGCCTCAGCTTCTGCTTGCCCAACCAGCACAGGGCCTGGGTTTGGCTGGTGTTCGGGGACACCAGATGGAATCATTTTGGCTCCTAGATATGTCACAGGCAAAGGCAGGCAGTAAAAGTTCCTCCCATCTCTCTGAGCTGTGGCAACTCTGGCAGCCTCTCCCTCAACAGTACAAAGAACTTCAGTTGTGATCATTTTCAGGGGCCTTTAACTAGATTCAGAAACATTGCTTTTCTCTTGACGCACATAGATAAACAGAATTTCTCCTCTAACATGCATAGGCAGAAGGGTTTTCCTTTTTCTCTTCTTGAAGTGACAGATGACTACTCCAATCCCACAATATGCTATTCCTTTTCCTAACCTTATAGAGATAGATTTAAGATCACAGAATCAGATGGGACTTCAGACTGTCCAATTTAGAGATTTATAGATTAAAAAAAGTCTTAGATTATGACTTGCACAAGACTGTAGCTGCAGAAGATGGAAGAGTCTACATTCGAACTCGGGTCTTGATCTCATTCGGTCCTCACAACAACCCTGTGAAGTATATGCTGTTATTAACCACATTTTACAGATCCTTATCTCAACTGAGGCCAAAAAAGATTAAGTGAGTGGCTCATGGTCACACAGCAAGGGATTATTTTAGCCAGGATTTGAATTCAGATCCTCCTGACTCTAAACCCATCATTCTATAGCTGCCTCAATAATGACACCTAGAGAAAGTAAATACCTTGCCCAAGGTCATGCCAGCCCAGAGATTTTTCTCTATCTAGCATAAAGGCTTCTTTACTCTATCACACATAGAAAGACCACTGGCATTTGCTTTACCCATCATGCATGGAGGCTCCTTTCTCCTGTCACACAGAGGTGGACACAGGTTCCTCTCCTATCATCATACAGAGAGTTTTGGACTGAATGATATATCATCTCCCCTTCACCAACAGGCAGGCAGCAGAATGATGATTTATAGAGCAGACAGGTTAGCAGCAGATAATATTATTCTCCTTCACAAGAGCATGGCCAGACATGGTTGCCTCTCCCCATGGCCCATAGCTAAGTCTACATTTAGTTCATAGACTCTACAGGATGTGGTTGGTGGACCCATCTGGGGAAAATCTCTACTTTGCCTAGAGAAGATCAGGGTCCCCTCTTCTTCTAGGGAATATCTCAGCAGAGGGGAAGAAGCACAAAAGGAGGCTCTTTGGCTTATCTGGGATCTGCCTGGGCTGATTCATTCTCCAGACCCAACAAACACTTCCCAGTGTATATTTATTACTTTTGGCATTCACTAAGACACTGTCTCTTGATGTTTAATCATTGGGGGCTGATTGTGAGCATCAGCAAGGTTTTCCTCAGTGCCCCTGTCTTTCCCATTGGAAGAGTTCCCTCCTTCCCCATCCTGCTTTCAGACTTTAATTCTCTCCTCTAACCTTCTCAAAACTTGCTCTTGGTTAAAATGAAGCTAGTACAATAAAATGGAGGTTAATGTTATATATGCCAGTCATAATGTTTGTTCAGAGTGAGGAAGCAGGGTGTGGGGAGAGAGTATTGGCCAGTCTGTGGACAAATCCTTCCTCTGATACTTATAGCAAGGACAGATCACTCTACAAGCCTAAGTTTTCTCTTCTGGAAAATGTAGATAATACCTGTTATCTTGCCTTTTTGGTCTAATTTTCTTTTATCTTACTCTGCTTACCCCTTCCCAACCCCTTACCCATATATATATATATATATATATATATATATATATATATATATACATATATATATATATATGTATATATATATATATATATATATTTGGTGAGACAATTGGGGTTTAGTGACTTGCCCAGGGTCACACAGCTAGTAAGTGTCAAGTGTCTGGTCTGAGGACAAATTTGAACTCAGGTCCTCCTGACTCCAGGGCCTTGTGAGCATCACATCCACAAGGCCATCATTCATATCTTTGATCTAGTGACACTGGTCTCTTTGCGTTTCCTAGAACAAAACATCGCCCTTCTAGCCTCTAGGCATTTTCATTGGCTGTCCCTCACTCCTGGAAAGTCCTTTCTTACCTCTGCTCTGAGCTTCCTTCAAGTCCCAGCTCAAAATCCCTCTTCTGGAAGACTCCTTTCCTGATTCCCTTGAATACCAGTGCTTTCTATCTACTGATTGCCTTGAATTTATCCTGCCTATAACTTGTTTGCACCTTGTGTTTGCATATTGTCTCCCCCATTAAACTGTGAGCTCCTTGAGGGCAGGAGCCATCTTATCCCCAGAATTTAGCCCTGGGCCTGTCACATAATGGTGCTTAATAAATGCTTCTTGATTGACTTATGGGCTTCATGGGGTTATTTTACAGCCACAAAGCAACATAAAAGCCCTACACAAATGGGATCAGGAGACATATGATAGAGTTGGCAGGAGATGGAAAGGGGCCATGAAAAAGGAGGTGGATAGATATCAAAGAAAACTCCTTATTATAATGGTCTAGAAGGTCTGAGTTTCATCTGTCATTTACCAGCTGTGTGACCTTGGATAAGTCACTTCTCTTGCCTCAGTTTCTGCATCTGTAAAACTGAAGATAATAATAGTTGCCCTCTATACCTTATAAGGTTGTTGAGAGGTTTAAATGGTAAATGTATTTAAAATGCAGGGCCCAGAGAAGGGGCATGACCAGTCCATGGTTACACAATTAATAAAGGAAGAACCAGGGTTCAACCCTAGGCCTTCTGACTCTTTTAACCATATCAGTGAGCAAGCGTTAATTAAATGCCAATTTTGTGCTGAGTAATGAGGAAATGAAGGAAGG
Organism: Gymnobelideus leadbeateri; assembly: GCA_011680675.1. Taxonomy (NCBI): domain Eukaryota; kingdom Metazoa; phylum Chordata; class Mammalia; order Diprotodontia; family Petauridae; genus Gymnobelideus; species Gymnobelideus leadbeateri. The sequence goes on from WOXC01002239.1 coordinate 902,458, forward strand.
TAAAAACACAGACCTGATCTCAAGGAGCTCACACTCCAGTGCTGTCCTTCCAACCACCAGGTGTAACCTCAGGCAAGATGTTTTAGATGGTGGCTTAGCTCCCTTTCACCCCTGCCAGCCCAGGATTCTTTAGACCTCCAACCATGGTTAACAAAGTTGATAGTGCTCTACAGGCTAAGCCCTCTGCTTCCTACAGAATATTTATCTGATTTTAAGAACTCCGTTTAGATTTTGTTCTTGGTAGGAGGTTAGACGATAATTTTGTAGACTATCTTCTTACTCACATCCCTTATCTCTTTTCTCTGGGTTAGTATTGGCCCTCTCTTCCCTCTCTAGCCAATTAAGTCTTTTCTCTTGTGGTCCAGATAAACTTTGGCCTCACCCTCTGATGCCCCTAATTCAGGGCTGGCCCTGCACCTAGGGACTTTGTAGATCATCTGGTCTACAAGAGAGATGGGAGACAGAATCCTTGTCCTGTAGGCCCTCCGGGTTTCAGGAGAGGCAGTTCTCATGGTCCAGGGTCACTAAAACACTTTTGGAGGTTTTTCAAGGTCAGAGCTACTTTTATAATAATATGAAAACATTTTAATTTCTTTCTTTTTTTTTTTCTTTTTGCTTTTTGGAGGGCAATTGGGGTTAAGGCCCAAGGTCACATGGCTAGTTTTTGTGTTAAGTGTCTGAGGCCAGATTTGAACTCAGATCCTCCTGACTCCATGGCCGGAGCTCTATTTACCAAGCTACCTAGCCGCCCAACATTTTAATTTCTAATGGTAAATACCAATAGATAAAATCTAATTCATAAATACCAATAGATATAATCCACATAAACAAATTTTTGGGCAGGTCCTCAATAATTTTTAATAGTATAAGGGGATCCTCAGATCAATCAATGAATATTTACTAAGGACCTATTATGTGCCAAGCACTATGTTAAGAATACCAAAGACAGGCAAAAGACAGTCCCTGCCCTCAAGGAGCTTACAATCTAATGGAGGAGACAACATGCAAACATATATATATATATATATATATATATATATATATATATATATATATGTACATACATATAAAGCAATCTATATATAGGATAAATAGGAAATAATTAACAGAAGGAAGGCACTGGAATAAAGAGGGGGTAGGGAAGGCTTCTAGCAGAAGGTGGGAATTTTGTTATGACTTAAAGGAAGTCAGAAAAGCCAGTAGTTGCAGATGGGGAGGGAGAACATTCCAGGCATAGGAGACAGCCAGAAAAAGTGCCCAGAACTGAGAGAGTGTGTGTATTTGTGGAACAGCAAGGAGGCCAGGGTCACAGAAGGGAAGAGGGGGAACAAGGGGATGGGAAACAAGGGAACAAGGGAACAAGGTTTAAGAAGACTGGAAAGGAAGGAGGGGGCCAGGTAAAGAAGGGTTTTAAATGCTGGACAGAGGATTGTGAATTTGATTCTGGAGGCAATTGGGATCCACTGGAGTTTGGTGAGTTGGGGGGAGGGAGTGACATGTTTGGATGTGAGTTTTAGGAAAATCATTTTAAGTGACTGAATAGAGGATGGACTTGAGTGGGGAGAGACTTGAGACAGGCAGATCCACAAGCAGCCATTGTAATAATCCAGACATGAGGTGATTAAGGACCACACTGGAGTGATGGCAGTATCAGAGGAAAGAAGGTGATGTATTCAAGAGATGCTACAAAGGTAAAATTGACAGGCCTTGGCACCATATTGGATACAGGGTGAGGAGAGAGTGAGGAATCCAGAAGAACTCCTAGGTTGTTAGCCTGACAGACTGGGAGGAGGATGCTGTCACCTACAGTAACATGAAAGGTAGGAGGAAGAGAGGACATAAGTGGAAAGATAATAAGTTCTGTTTTGGTCATGTTGAGTTTAACTGGACATCCAGTTTGAGATGTCAAAAAGTCAGCTGGAGATGACAAGATTAAAGCTCAATAGAGAGATTGGGACAGGAAAGGTAGATTTGAGAATCATCAAAACAGAGATGGTAATTAAATCCATGGCAGCTGATGAGATTACCAAATGAAGTAGTATGGAGGGAGAAGAAAAAGCCCCAGAGAGAACCGTTATGGACATCTATGATCAGAAGTCATGATCTGGAGGAGAACCCAGCAAAGGAAATGGAAAAGGAATGCTCAGATAGATAGGAGGAAGATCAAAAAGTTTGAGAATTATTGGCCTGGTCCAAACTCTTCATTTTAAAGAAGAAACTAAGATGCAACATGGCATGGTCATGGAAAGGGCCTGGATTGGGAGTCAGAAGACCTTGGGGCCAAACCTGCCTCTCTGCTCTTTTATGTGTGTGACTTTGGGCAGTTGTTTAACCTCTCTTGCCTCAGCTTGACGTTTTTGTAAAATAATGAACTCTAAGTTCCCTGCTGAATGTAACCCTATGATCCTATAAGGCCTAGAGGGGCTTCCTTCATCATTCTGGATATGCTGGAGAGCCCAGCTTTCAGGAAACAACGAGCAATTTTGAGAGAACAGCTTTTGTTTTGGAGTTATTTCAATGCAAGGAATGAATGAAAGAAAAAGTATTTAGTAAGCATTTATTGTATGCCAAGCACTGTATTCAGTGCTGGAGATACAAATAGTAAAGCAAGACAGCCCCTGTTCTGAAGGGGCTTACATTCTAATAAGGGGAGACAATGAGGAGGGGCAAGGCAGATGGCCAGGCCTAAGGGTGAGTAGGGTTCAGTGGCAAGGCAGATGGTAATACATCATTTTTTGGTATATATCCTACTGATAAAACCACATTTGTTTTCATGTTGGGTCATTTGACAGTGCTAAGGACTTGGGTGGTGAGAACGCTCTTTCCTGGGTCTTTAGTAGGTATATTGGGGCAGCTGGGGGGGGGACCATAGTGCTCAGAGTGCTGGACCTGGAGTCAAGACCCATTTTCCTGAGTTCAAATCTGGCCTCAAATACTTACTAGCTGTGTGACCCTGGACAAGTCATTTAACCCTGTTTGCCTCAGTTTCCTCATCTGTAAAATGAGTGAAGAAGGGAATGGTAAACCACTCCAGTGTCTTTGCCAAGACATTCTCAAGGCTAGAAATCCCATGCCTGAAATGCTCTTCTTCCTCGTTTCTGCCTCTTTGAATTCCTATTTCCTTTCAAAGCTCAGCTAAGGTTCTCCTTCTTCCTATTCTAGACCTTTTCTGATTCCCCCAGTTGCTTAGTGCTCCCTTGAAATGTCTTGGTATTGACTTTTAAATTTTTCTGCCTTCACTTACCTAGGGACATGTTGTCTACAGCCCCTCTCAGAATGTAAGCTCCTTGAGGGCAGGAGTTTTGTCTTTGTCTTCATACCCCAAGCACTTGATAGGTCCTTAATGAAGTCTATATGGTGCTTGGAAGTGGGCAAGGTAAATCTACTCATGTTTTATTTCACTTGTTGAAGTTAATTAAACTTAATCCACCCCTGTGGCCCCGTCTCTGCTAAGCACTGAGAAGAAGACAAGAGAGATGGGAGACAGAATCCTTGTCCTGTAGGTCCTCCAGGTCTCATCAGTGAAGGAGGTGATGTAGAGAGGAGGAAGCATGGCCTGGGAATCCAAGGACCCAGGTTCAGATCTTCCCTCTGTTATTTACAACTTACTTAACCCTGTTTTCCTTAGTTTCCTTATCTGTAAAATGAGCTGCAGGAGGAAATAATGAACCACTCCATGCTTTTTGCCAAGAAAACCCCAAATGGGGTCACAAGGAGTTGGACCTGAATGAAAATGACTGTACAACAACAAAGTAGGTGTAGACTCATCAAAAAGTTTGGTAGTGAAAAAAGGGGAGAAATAGAGAGCCTAACAGTCAGGGGAAGATCTTCCTCCCACCATGGGGAAGATCCCCTTCTGAAGAGGTGTTTATTTGTGGGACAAAGGGAGGTGGGATTGGGTATCCTAATAGGTCTCCCTGCCTTGACTCTTGCTCCCCACTCCAAACTACCCTTCATATCATGGTCAGGCTCATCATCCTTATGGATCAGTCTAGTCACCCTATTCCTCTGCTCATAAATTTCCAATGGCTTCCTGTTGTCTTTTAAATTTAAACTGTTTTCCCGGACATTCAGGGCTTTTCATCCCCCTTTTTCAGTCTTGTATAAGTCATAGGAAAAATAGAATCCAGAGTTCCTTTTACTGTACCACACTACCTCTTCCATATCTGTTACACATTAGGAAAATCTGATTACTCTTAGCCCCTGGAACACACTCTGTGCTTTTATTCAAATTCAACTTGACAAGCATTGATTAAATGCCTACAATGTACAAGGCAATATACTGGGATTTGGGGATGCAAAGTCAGCAGATGAAATAGTTTTTGTTCTTAAAAAGTTTAAATTCTCCTTTCCCATCTCTGTGCCTTTGCTCATATGTCCTCCATGCTTAGAATGTCTGTCTTCCTATCTTTGGTGGCTGAATTCCTTCCCATCCTTCAGAGTTCAAACAAATATCATCTCCTCCTTGAAGCCTCTACTCATTCTCCATATTGGTAGACCTTACCTTTCATGCCCCCTTAAACAGTACTTTGCTCTGTATCCTTCTACTGTATCAGAAAGCATTGACACAGGATAGGAAGTCTTGGACAAGGAACTGAAGACCTGAAGGTGGCATGTGACAGTTTCATCACTGCTGCCCATTGAAGGCAAAGGATGTTGCAAAGAAATTCTGATTTGAGGTGGGAATAGCTGGTCATGGTAGAAGAGAGTAAAAGTTGCATTTCAAAACTATGGTTGGAAATTCAGGAATAAAAGATTACTGGCCAGAGCTGGAGGCCACCTAACAATAGCCAGGAAAACGTATTTGCTTGGTACCTTGAATATTTCATCAAAATGGTTTTTAAACTAGAAAACTTGGAGGAAGAAGAAACTGCTTATGTGCAATATCTCCACCAACCAAGAATCCATATAGGAAGAAGGGGGCGGCTAGGTGGCACAGTGAGTAGAGCGTCAGCCCTGGAGTCAGAAGGGCCTGAGTTCAGATCCGGCCTCAGACACTTAAATACACACAAACAAAAACCTAGCCATGTGACCTTGGGCAAGTTACTTAACCCCAATTGCCCTCCAAAAAGCAAAAAAAAAAAAAAATAGGAAGAATTGTGGTTGAGACACCTAGAAATTCACAGGAGAGAAATTCTAAGAAAAAGAACCAATAGTAAACCCATGTCCTCAAGTGTGTATCCTCAAATGCCCAAAGTTTAGACCATAAGCAAGATGAATGAGAGGCTCTCACCCAATGAGTGCCATGATAGAAACAAGGGCAGATAAGAAAGGATGAATAAAAAAATGTGTGACCTAGTCTCATAGTATCTGGAGTGCTAAATTTCAGAATAAGCTTTGGCAAGGAAAGCAATGGACACCAAAAAATGTCAAGCTTCATGAGAGAAGGGAATGGGCCTTCTGAAGAAGGGCATACTTCTAGAGGCATTTCAAAAAATTTTTTTTTGCTTTTTGGAGGGGGAAGGCAGGGCAATTGGGGCTAAGTGACTTGCCCAAGGTCACATGGCTAGTTAGTATTAAGTGTGTGAGGCTGAATTTGAACTCAGGTCCTCCTGAGTCCAGGGCTGGTGCTCTATTCATTGTGCCACCTAGTTGCCCCAAGGCATTTCAATTTTAAGGAAAGACTTAGAGGGGAAAAAAATCAATCTCTAACCAAAAGGAATGCCTTTCTAATAGCGGTATTTCAGGAACCATGTGACAAAGTGATAGAAGAGATATTTTGAATGGAGAAGGAGGAAGGTTTGCAGTGTTCCTTAAATCATAAGAGTTTGCTAGGTCAACTAGAACTGCTTGCTCTGGGAAGCTTGGTTTAGATTATGTGTTAGATCTGGGCCCACCTGATTAGAAGTGATTGCCTATGTCTCCCCTGAGAACTGAACCCCCATTATCTAATCTCTTTCAAGGCCCCCAGACTTCACTCTTTGTAGAACACATCTTTCTTATTTGAAAGGAACAAATCAACAGCCACCCAAGGACAGGATTTTTCCTTTCCAGCCCCAGCAGCAATGGTGGCTTCCCAGTACCTTTGTTGCTATGGTAACTACCTTTGGGTCTTCATCCACATCCTTCTGTAGCTCAGCTCTGAATGATTCAATCTCACCAGAATCCTTAATGCAGGTGGGGACAGGGAAAGAGGTGGGAGCCAGCTAGTTCCTCTTCCCTTGGTGAAATTTCAGTGAAGTTTTGACTGTAGAGGTTAGCCTCAGTGGCTAGGCTGTTGTCTTGCTCTCATGCTTTCAGCTTGATGCCTCTGCTAGAAGGACCCCTGGATCTATGACTCCCTTGTCACATAATAAGGAAGCAGACACTACTCTCCCTGCCCAACATATTTGTCTAAGTGAATTCAGGTTTAAATGAACATTCCAACTTAACTTTTTTTTCTATTTTATTCTTTTTCAATGAACTAAAATCTATTTTCTCCTACATTAAAAAAAGAAAAAAACTACATAACAGATATTCATAATCAAGCAAAACAAATTCCTTTTTTGTTCATGTTTAAAAATATGTCTCAGTCTGCCTCCTGAGTCTGTCGCTTTTCTGGAAGAAGGTGGGTAGTATATTTAATCATGGGACCTTTGGAATTGTAGCCGGTCATCAAAGAGAGTCCTTAAATCTTTTAAAGTTTGTCTACATGCTGTTGTTGTCATTGTAGAATGTGCTCTCTTGGTTTTGACTATTTAATCCTACAGTTTATACTAGTCTTCCCAAACTTCTCTGAAAGTTTCCATTTCTAAATGCACAATCATATTCTGTTATATTAATATACTATAATTTGTTCAGCTGTTCTCCAATTTATGAATATCCCCTTAATTTCCATGTTTTGGCCAGTACAAAGAGGAATCTTGAAGGGGTGAAGTCCTTTATATGCAAAATGAATACAAGGCAATTTGGGGATGGGGAGGAAATTAACAGCTGGGGGAATGAACAGTAAGAAAGCGAGTTTGGAATGTAGCATGCACCAAGTAATAAAATTGGCAAGGTGGGTCGAGGCCATGTTGTAAAGGACTTTAGATTCTTTACTTTTCATTTGACCCCAGAGGTAACAGGGAGCACTTGAAGTTTAGGGGAGTGGTCAGAACTGTGCTTTAGGAAAATTAATTTGGCAACTATGTGAAAAATGAATTGGAGAAAGGCAACCTGGAAGAAGGTGGCCTGGGAAACAGGTGATTTGGGGGAAACAGAGGAGAATCCAATTATAAAATGACAGAATCTCGGAGTTGGAAGGAAACTCAGAGGCTATCTGTCCAACAGAAATTACTTCTATAAAATATGTACGAGTGGTCACCTAGACATTGCCCAAAGACTTTTAGTGAGAAGAATCAATCCATCAATGAGTATTTGTTACACACTAAATGTGTTCCAAAGTATAAACTAGGTACTGGGGATAAAAAACAGTCCCTGATCTCAAGGGGCTTACAGTTCAGTCATGAGAGACATAGCTAGGGATATGTAAAATAGAAGATTTGGGGAGAAAGGCACTGGCAGCTGGGGGAGGGAAGGTTAGTAAAGGCTTCAGATTGAAGATGGTGGTTGGGTGAGCCTTGAAGGAAATTAGGGACTCTAAAATACAAATTTGAGGAAGGAATGAATTCGTGGCAGGAGGATGGCGGGGGGTGGGTGTTGTCATGGATCAGGAACAGTAAGAAAGTTTGGATGGAATATAGCATGCACCAAGGGGAGTAATGTGTAATAAAACTGGAAAGGTAGGTTGAGGCCACGTTGTAAATGGCTTTAAATGCCTTTCTTTGCCTTTGATCCCATATGGATCAAATGATCAAAATGAGAGGGAGCCCCTGGAGTTTAGAGGAGTGCCTAGTCAGAATTGTGTTTTAGGAAAATCAATTTGGCAGCTTTGTGAAGGACGGATTTAGAGAAGTAGAAACGAGGCAGAGAGACCCATTAGGAAAATATTGTAATAGTTCAGGCTAGAGGTAAGGAAGACCTGAATGGGGCTGCTGGCTGTGTGGGTAGAGAGAAAGGAATATGCCTGATGATATTATGGTGGTAGAAATTACAAGATTTGGGGACAGCTAGGTGGTGCAGTGAATAGAGCACCAGCCCTGGAGTCAGGAGGACCTGAGTTCAAATCTGGCCTCACACTTGACACTTACTAGCTGTGTGACTTTGGGTAAGTCACTTAACCCCAATTGCCTTGCCTTCTCCCTTTAAAAAAAAGAAATGACAAGATTTGGCAAACAAGTAGGTCTATGGGGTGAAAGAGAGTAAGGAGTTGAGAATGACCCTCAGGTTGCGAACCTGCTGATTGAGAAGATAGATGTTACTACCCTGGGTAGAAATCGGGAAGTTCAGAGGAGGGGTGAATTTTGGATGAAAGATAATGAATTCAGTTTTATGCATATTGAATTTGAGATATCAGCCAATAAGCATTTATAAAGTATTTCCAATATTCTTGCTATGCTAAATCTGGGGATACAAAGAAAGGCAAAAAACCAGTCTCTGCTGTGTAGCTCATGTTATAATGGGAGAGACAGCAAGCAAATACCTAAGTAGATATGGAGGTATATAGAGGGTGTTGTTGGCAGTCGTTTCAGTCATGTCCAAACTCTTGGTGACCCCATTTTAGGTTTTCTTGGCAAAGATACTGGAATGGTTTTGCCATTTCCTTCTCTAGCTCATTTTCTTTTTTTTCTTTTTTGAAAGCAATTGGGGTTAAGTAACTTGCTCAAGGTTACACGGCTAGTCACTATTTTATGTGTGGGTGCTCATTTTCTGAGGCCAGTTTCGATCTCGGGTCATCCCAACTCCAAGGCTGGTGCTCTTACTCACTGCGCCACCTACCCGCCCCTTCTAGATCATTTTCAGATGATGAAACTGGGGCAAACAAGGTTAAGTGACTTGCCCAGGGTCATGCAGCTAGTAAGTGTCTCATTCTAGAATGCATCCTCAAAGTGCAGAGAAAGCAAAAGAAAACTTGATCAGCTTTGTCTTCCTTTTGTTAGCCCCGAGTCAGTGTGGCCTAGAGTAGAGGTTCAAATCTTTGGGTTTCAGGACCCCTTTGCACTCTTTTTTTTTTAAACAAATGCTTTATTAACTTCTATTTTACATCATTCATTTCTGCCAGATTTTGAGTTACAATCATTCCCCCCCCCCCGCGTTTTTCCCCTACCCACCATCCCAGAATAGCAGTCCCACAAGATATTGCTTCCTCCAATCTGCTCTCTCCCATATCTTCTCCCATACCCACTTCGACTTTTCCATTAGAGCAAGGTGAATCTCTGTGCCCCAATGCCTGCACATCTTATCTCCCAATTACAAGCAAAAGAGTATTAATAATAATATTTATATATATTTGAAACATTTAATGTTAAGACCTCGAATTTCAGATCCATTTCCTTCCTCCCTTGTCACCCATTCCCTCTGGGGAAATAAGTAATTCAGTATATATTGTACATGTCTAGCTATGCAAAACATTACCATAGTAGATATATTGGACAAGGCTGCTTATAATTCCCTCCCACTCATCCCACCCCCCACCTGGTCCATTCCCTACTTGATCCTGTCCCTCTTCTATAGTGGGTACTTCCAACCTCCCCTCCCCCCAAGGATGCCCTCCCATCCATCATCCCTCCTCTCATCCCCCTTCCCCTATTCTGCTGCAGGTTGAGATATCCCATTTAGTATGTATGTCATTCTCTCCCTGAACCAAATTCAATGAGAATGTGGTTTTGCCTTTTTGCCTTCCTATTCTTCCCCTCCCCTGCAGCCACTTCCCCTTGCTTCTTCTACATGAGATAGTTTGCCCTACCCTGTCTCTCCCCATCTCCTCTGGCCACTTCTTCTCTCACCTCATAATTTCACCCCTTAAGTATCATCCCTTCCCAACAAATTCAACCTATGTCCTGTATCCATGTATAACTGTAAACATATATACACACATTCACATATGTATTCAAATGACCATACACCCTTCTTCCATTATTTTCATACTGAGAGAGGTTTCATCAGTCACAGTTATTGTTTTTCCATGTAGGAATGTAAATAGGTCAACTTTGATAAGTTCCTTTTGATTTCTTTTCCCTGATTACCTTCTCAGGCATCTCTTGCTTCTTGTGTCTGGATGTCAAATTTTCTATTCAACTCTGGTTTTTTCCTCAAGAATGCTTGAAAGTCCTCTATTCCACTGAATGACCATATTTTTCCCTGAAACAAAATACTCAGTTTTGCTGGGTAGGTGACCCTTGGGTTCAGTCCCAGCTGTTTTGCCCTCTGGAATATCATATTCCATGTCCTTCGATTCCTCAGTGTAGAAGCTGCCAGGTCCTGGGCTATTCTGATTGTGTTTCCACAATATTGAAATTGTTTCTTCCTGGCTGCTTGTAGTATTTTCTCCTTGATCTGGGGATTCTGGAACCTAGCTATAATATTCCTGGGAGTTTTCTTTTTGGGATCTTTTTCAGGAGGTGATCGGTGGATTCTTTCAACCTCTATTTTGCCCTCTGGATCTAAAACATCAGGGCAATTTTCCTTGAGAATTTCTTGAAGGGTGATTTCTAGGTTCTTTCTTTGATCATGGCTTTCAGGTAGTCCAATAATTTTTAAATTGTCTCTCCTGGATCTATTTTCCAGGTCAGTGGTTTTTCCCATGAGATATTTCACATTGCCTTCTAATCTTTCATTTGTTTGGATCTGCTTAACAGCATCTTGATTTCTCATAAAGTCATTAGCTTCCATTTGCTCCAGTCTAACTCTGAAGGAATGAATCTCCTCAGTGAACTTTTGAGATTCTTTTTCATCTGGCAAATTCGGCTTTTTAAGGCATTCTTCTCCTCATTGCCCTTTTGGGCCTCCTTTGCCATTTGAGTTAGTCTATTTTTTAAGGTGTTGTTTTCCTCAGTCAGGCTGTTGACCCTCATTTCATACTTTTCCTGCATCCTTCTCATTTCTCTTCCCAATTTTTCCTCCACTTCTCTTATTTGATTTTTAAAGTCCTTCTTAAGGTCCTCTATGGCCTGTAACCCGCTCATATTTTCCTTTGGGGCTTTTGGAGCAGGATTTCTGACCTCACAGTCTTCCTCCTGTTCTATGCTTCTATTCTCTCTGCCCCCAAAACAGGAGTCTAATGTTGCATTTTTCTGTTTAATTTGTTTCCTTTGCCTTGGCATGTTGCCACTTAATTACTTTACTTTTGGGCTTGTTGCCACAATATGACTCTGCCACCAGACAGCGGAGCTTCAGTCCCGAACATGTGGGGGGACAACTTCTGTTTCTGGCAAGTTGGATACCCACCCTATGACCTCCACCCCAGACCACAATCCAGATCCAGGGAGGTTAAAGCAAGAGCGATTACCCCCCAAGACTGATTGATGGATCTTCCTACAGTTCTCAGGCCAGGAACTGGAGCTGCTACTGAAAACTACAAAATGGCGTGTCTCCTCAGTGGCTTCTAGCCCGCAAGGGAGGAAGCCGACGCGTTCCCCAAATACTGGTCCCAAAGTCCATAGGGCACTAACCTCTCACTTTGTCCTAGGCATGTCTTTGTTGATAATTCTGGAATCGCCCCAGCTGCTGGTGTTCTGGGGTCCCTCCAGCCAGCTGCTGGCCCGGCCACCCTGGGGCTAAAACCGCGGCTCACATGGACCTGGGCTCTGCTCTCCACACACTGCCAGCTCCCAGAGTACTGTGCTGGTCCTTCCTGCAGGGCTGCTGGGCTGTCATCAGCGGGAGGTTAGCTTTTCTGTGTCATTCTGTCGGTGCTGGGGCTCCAGAAGTTGTTCTGAGTCCCCTTTTACATAGTTTGGAGGTGATCTGGGGGGAGAGTGCCTTGCATGCTGTTTCTACTCCCCCCTTTGCACTCTTAAAAATGATAGAGCAAAAAATAAAATAAAATAAAATAAAATATTGAGCATCCCAAAGAGTATATATATATATATATATATATATATATATATATATATATATATATATATATATATATGGGTTACTTCTGTCAATATTTTCCATGTTATGGGGAGGCTAAGTGGCATAATGAATAGAGCACCAGCCCTGGAGTCAGGAGGACCTGAGTTCAAATCTGACCTCAGGCACTTGACACGCTTACTAGCTGTGTGACTTTGGGCAAGTCACTTAACCCCAATTGCCCTCCAAAAAGCAGGAAAAAAAATAAATTCCATGTTAGGCCACTGGAGGAGTAAAGTGGGTAGAGTGCTATGCCTGGAGTCAGGAAGAACTCAATTCAAATCTGGCCTCAGACACTTACTAGCTAATCTCTCTGTGCCTCAATTCCTCCATCTGCCAAAAGAAGAGTTCAGGTGGATATTCATTGTGGTCCCTTCTAAATATTGTCCCATCCACTCTTAAAATCAGTCCTATCCATTCTCTGATCTTACTTCTTATGATCTGATGTAAAACACCAACCCACCGTCTTGTCCTACCATTCCCCAATCCATTGTCCCTGGCATTCCTTGCTCCATCAGCTTATTCTGAATGGAACTTGACCATGTCTACCTCTGTTGTTACAGGACCATGGTGCTCCCTTGTGGTCCTCCTTCTATTGCTTCCATTTTCTATCTAGGTCTTTTAAAAATCTAAGCAGGTTGATGAGTTCTCTGTACGTGGACATTATTTAGCCAATTCTTCCTTTTCTTTCTCATCAGAATTGTTTCCTTTACAACGTATTCAATGACTAGAACTCTGCAAATATAATAAGCTCATTAAATAAAAGCTGAACTTTGAGTAACTGAAAAAGCTATAGTAGTCCAAAGAAGAAATTAAAAAAAAATATGCCTCCCTCCTCTTGGCAGAGAGACAAGAATCTGCTAAGGCAGAATGTTTCATATATATATTGTTAGACAAGGTCATTGGATCCAGTGTTTCTGCTAATTGGTGTTTTTAGTTATTTTTACTGTTACAAGGAGCATTTGATTCTGGGGTGGGGAGAAGGGGAGAATGTGTGGGGGTAAGGATGGAGTATTTCCAGAAATAATAGTGATATAAAAATAAAAGGTGGTAATAAAACATTCCAAAAAAGTGACCAAAATTTTTAAACAAAACAAATAGGAAGAATCATGTTTCTCAGTGTTCAGAATTTCATTCTTGGAAAATGCCTAAAAAAGAAGATGGTGTGTGGGACTCAGGTTTTAAAGTCTAGGTATAGGTATGAAAGGCTCTTTCCTGCTCAGAGATGAGGGTATCTAATGAAGGCTGGCCAGAATGCATTTGTTTGGCCTCTTGCAAATCTATTGAAAGAGGCTTTACATTGAAAATGACAATACTATTACTACTACTGTTAAATATAAACATCTATATAGCTTTTACTATATGCTAAGCACTTTAAAGTTATTATCTCATTAAATCCTCCCAATAATCCTGGGAGATAGGTGCTATTCTCATTTTATAGATTAGGAAATTGAGTCAAGAAGATATTAAGTTACTTGTTCAGGGTTACATAGCAGTAAGTATCTGAATTCAGGTCTTCCTGACTGTAGGCACCACACTCTATCCACTGTACCATCTACTTGTCCCCTGAAAAAGATAGGGGAGACAGAAAACTCCTTATGTGTATCCACTAAGATAAGTACTTCTAAGAACAATTTACTGAAGAAGAATGATAATTGAGATACCCAGAAGTTCAGAGGAGACAACATTTAAGAAAGGTGTAAGCTTTAAAAACCATGTCCTCAAATGTCTATATAAAATACTGAAAGTAGCTAGATAAAAGAGATGTCCTAATTTGATGGGTAAAGTTATCACTGAAGCTTGGTGGGATGACTCTAATGATGGGATGGGACCAATGATTCTAGATGGATATTTTTGTTGTTGAGTTGTTTTAAACTCTTTGTGACCCTATTTGGTTTTTTGTTTGTTTTGGCAGAGATACTGGATTGGTTTGTCATTTCTTTCTCCAGGTCATTTTACAGATAAGAAAACTAAGACAAACAAGGTTAAGTGACTTTCCCAGGATCACACAGCTAGCAAGTGTCTGAAACTGGATTTGAACTCATGAAGATGAGTCTTCCTAATTATAAACCCAGTGCTCTATCCATTGCATCACCTTGCTGCCTATATATATATATCTATCTATCTATCTTTTTTTTTTTTTTTTTTGCTTTTTGGAGGGCAATTGGGGTTAAGTAACTTGCCCAAGGTCACACAGCTAGGTTTTTTGTGTATTAAGTGTCTGAGGCCAGATCCGAATTTAGGTTCTTCTGACTCCAGGGCCGGTGCTCTACTCACCATGCCACCTAGCTGCCCCTGGTATATATCTTGTTTAAAAGATGTAGGATGTTGGTAAAAGGGTGGAATAAATTAACATTGTATGTTAAGAAGATCTAATCATGTGAGGAAATCCAGGAACAGGAGAGAAGAAAGCATGGTGAAGAGCTTTGGAGTGAAGATCAATGGAGGGAAAAAAAGAAATGGTTTTGTCATCAGAATGTTGTCCACATTGACCAGATGATTGGAATTCAGCAGTGAGGTGCTTTTCTACTATTTCATGACTTATTCTGTGGTGACCAACTCCTTGTAAGCCAATTTTTGTTGTTGTGTCCTTTCTAATGTCAAGGTCACTCTCCCTGGCAGAGAATCTATCTTCTTTCTTTTGCCAGTTATTGCTGTCCCGTTGATTCCAAACAGTAGCCTTATCTCTTCTTTGATTGTCCTTTGTTCAATATAGCTTAAACCTAGACAGAAAGAAAAACAGATGGGGAATAAATGAGTTCTAAGTGTGACACACATACTTGATATAAAAGTGATGGAGGAGTTCAATTATCCAGATATCTATTGAAGCACTCTCTCTGCCAAAAGCAGAGCAGCTAATTAATTAGTTTTTGACTCGCCTTAATGATAATTTCATCCTTCAAAAGGTAGAGGAACCAAAAAGAGTAGAATTCTATTCTGACTCTAATTCACACTAATATGAAGGAACTAGTTGCGAAGATGGAAAAGTTGTGGACTTCGGGGCAAAGTAATGATAGCCCTTTAGAGTTTGTGAGAAAGAAAAGACAGGAAAACCTGACATTCCCTTACATGTGCCCTAGATTTGGGGAAAGTAAATTTCAAAGGATTCAAAGAAAAGATATGCAGTATTTGTGGACTAAAATTCTACAGGAGAAATCAGTCAAAGAGGGAGGGGAAACTCACAGGAATGAAATTCTATACAGAAAAGGAAACAATTTCAATGAGGAGATAAAATGGCAGTTTTCTAAAGAAACTGATGATACACAGGAAATTAACAATGCAACTTAGGTGTTTAGAAGTTTAGATTTTTAAGAGGCAACAAAGTATAACTGGACAGAAACCTGACCTCCTATCTAGGAAGATCTAGTTTCAAATCCTGCCCATGATACATACTGGCTGTGTGCCTCTGGGTAAGTAACTTAACCATTCAGTTCTTTGAACAAACAAACAAGCTGCAATGTTAGTACTGACCTACCTTGGTAGAGAGAGTCTCCTCACTTGGGTGTACCTTAAAATAATGAAATCCCAGATTTAGTTCATATTCTTATGTACAAGAGATGGAAGCAAGGTCAGATAATTGAGGATGAATATAAAAATATAGCACAGTCCTGTAAGAATAGTGTCAGAAGTACTAAAGCTCTGAATAAGCCTAGGCTGAAAAAAGAAAGCTCATGAAAAAAGGGTGGTATTTTAAAAGCTATATTTGGAGGGAGAGAATCAGAGGAGAGAACTACTCCTTGGCATGAATGGGACGTTGATAATGGACAACAGAACTGCAGCACTGCCTCATTACTACTCTTGTTTCCATTGCCTTTGCCAAGAAGGATGATCTCGGGACTAGAGAGGACACAACAAAAATGGCCGTCAGGAACTTGATCCCCAGGATAGATAGGGGAAGCCATAAAAGAGTACCAGTCTATCCTTGGTGAATTCAAGTCATGTGGCCAGGAGAGCCACATCTTTGGGGGATTAGAGAATTGGCAGATGTGATCAGAAAGACCTGAGAGGGGCAAATATCTCAATTTTCAAAACAAAGGAAGAGGATGGAGTCTACATACTTCTGGTCAGCAAGCTTAATTTTGATTCCTAGGGAAATTCTAGAATGTATCATTAAAAAGACATTTAGGAAAGGAAGCAGTGATGACAAAGAGACTACATGGCTTGGTCAAGAACAGGTTATGCCAGTTCAATCTTAATCAGAGAAACATCATCAATTCATTTGATAGTGTTCCACATTATTGATGAGGAAAAGGTTTAGAAGTGTGGGCTAGAAGACAACACAACTCTTTCCATCCCAATACGATTAGATGTGTTCAGAAGTGGTTGAAAGGCCATTGATTGGCTTGGTGGATCTTCAGTGGAGTGTTCCGGGGACTCAGAGAAGAATTTACAAAATTGCAAAATTGGTCATCAGTTGGAAGGGACTTCAGAGGCATTCTAGTCCAAGTCATAACTTACGAAGAATATCCTTTATAACATACCCAATAAATGACTCTCTAGACTTTGCATGAAGATATGCAATGAAGTGGGTCCTTTGCACATTGAGGCAACCCATTCAGTTCTAGTTGTCATGGAATGAATTGCAGTTCCAAATTCTAGTTCTAATATTCTATGACTAAGTATTTATATGGGCATTGAAGTGATGCAGTGGATAGAATGCCAGGCCAGGATACAGGAAGACCTGAGTTCAAATTTGACCTCAGACACTTACTAGCTGTGTGATCTTGGATGAGTCACTTCACCATTTGCCTCAGTTTTCTCATCTATAAAATGAGTTAGAGAAGGAAATGGCAAACAACTCAGGTACCTTTGCCAAGAAAACTCCAGAAACAGTCATGAAGAACCAGACACAATTAAAAATGACTAAACAACAAAAAACAGCAAAGTATTTATTGAGTTTCTATTGTTTGTGCAGATCTGTGCTAGGATGAATGGGATATTTGAGAAACTTAGAACATGGTCCTTGTCTGAACTTTCAAGTTGTGGCATATAATAGTGATGGAATACTGCTGTGTGTAATGGCAAGCACAGAATTAGTTCACACCTTGTTTCAGTTCAAGTTTCTTTTGAGCCTTGTATCAAATCTGTTAAGAAACACAATGTGTGAACCCCACGTCTTGTGAACCCTAGAACTCATGAACTCCTGCAACAGGAAGGAGAGGAGTTAATGACCATATATAAGGAGAGGCTCAGGGCTTGAGACAGCAGAACTGAGAAGTGGACTCTTGTGGGGGCAGAGTCAAGAAGGAGAAAACTTGTGGTATCCTGCACTGTTTGTCTGCTCTGTCTGTGTTGACGTTTGTTTGTGATACTTCTGGGACCTTCTTGGAAGCCCTGAAAGAGGATTTTCTGGTTGTAGGTTTACAGGAGTCCTGGAGGAGGGTTTTGGAGGTCCTGGGACTTTACTGATGATCTGTGCTGATCTCTTGGACCTTGTTGGTGGGTGTGACTTGGTTTCTATGTTGATGATTCGTGTTGAGTTCTCAGACCTTGTTGGTGGGTCTGAATTGATTTAATAGGCAGATAGTGAATTGATGATGGTGTTGGCCTGTGTATGAATATTATTTTGGCTCTGTCAAGCTTTGTCTTCCTAGAAACAGGAACTGTGGAGGACTTGAGGTGGACTGGACACTATGAACTTCAATATGGAACATGAACTGGATGAAGAACTGGACAAGGAGATGGAAAAGGAACTGGGAGCTCCCTGCCTTTGAACCCAGGTGACAGTTGGAGCTGGGACCATGGAAAAGGAACCATGGAAGCTGAGTCAAGCTGAAAGAAGACTTTACTTGGATACTTTGTACTGACTGAGAAGATTATGATTTACTGTGACCTAGGGGTGGAGAACTTTGACTTTTGTACTTTGTGATTGAATTAAGGATTTTGTGATTGACTAAATGAATGTACTTTAAAAAAAAAAAAACTATGTTACCACTTTGGTGAAAACTATGTGGCCATTTTAGTGATAAGTTTTTGAGCTATTATGTCATTATGAATGCCATATTTTGATTTTTTGTAACATTGTGAATGCTGTACCTTGATTTTCTGTGAATGTTTTGTTCTGATTTGTTATTGAATAAATAGAGAGTTCACTATACAATGTAATCAGAACCTTGAAAGCTGTTCACAGCAGCAGTCCTCTGGAAAGCTGCTCATGTGTGGCTTTACACTGTGCTATAAGAAATGATGAGCTCATTGATGGTAGAAAAACATGGATATACTTGCATGAAATAAGGAAGTGTGAAATGAGCAGAACCAAGAAAATGTTGTATATAGTAACAGCAATATCGTTTTTAAAACAGCCTTGAGTGACTGTCATTTTGACTATTATAAATACCCAAATTAACTACAAAGGACCTTTGAAGGAAGACACCATCTGCATCCAGAGAAATAACCACTAAGTGGGTGTGTATAGAATGATTTTACATATATATATGTATATATCTACATATACATATATACATATGCAGATACATATTTGTATCTAATAGTAGCATCTCTATGGCAGGAGGAGGGGAGGGAAGAAAAAAGGAAGTTACATGATAACTTTATTACATATGTATAAGGAAAAGCAAGTTGTACACAACAGATTTGCAGTGTCATGTGAAATCATCATTTGAAAAAAATAGAACATGGTCCTTACCCTGTATTTACATTCTGGGTGAAGAAAAAATAGTAACATAAATGAGTTAAGTAATAGAATAAATCAGTCAATTATAAATGTCAATGCCTGGTACATAGGTATTTAATGAATGTTTATTGTATTGTATTGTACAATGAGGGCTACAGACAGTGTGAACAATAAGGATTCAAAGGACAGGAAAAGACACTGTGAACTGGGATCATCAGGATGGGGGGTTGGAGTTGAACTCGGTTCTGATAGATCACAAATTGTGAGATGTGATTATAGATAGGGAGGAATGAAAAGGAGCATTCCATTTAGAGTGTGAAGGCACAAAGTATGTAACTTACAGTTGAAAACATTCAGAATCTGAGACAGGAATCTGTAATCTGTAAGTCAGGACAAGCACCTAAGGAAACTGCCAAGTCTGAATTTTTTCCATCTGGTGCAAGGCTACTTAACATGAGTATGCGAGGGTAGTAGTTTGAGATCATGGAAAGAACATTTGATTTGTTTTTAGAGGACCTGAGGTTTGAATCTTGACCTTGTTATTTACTATCCGAGTGACCTTGGGTAACTAATTTCTTATCTTTGAACTTTAGTTTTCTCTTCTATAGCACACGGGAAGACAATGTGGTTCAATGGAAGATTGCCAGAGTTGGAGTCAGGACAGGGTGCAAATCCTGCTTCAGCTACTTACCTGTGTGACTTTAGGCAAGACATTGTACCAGCCTAGCCTCAGTCTCCTCAGCTATGAAGTGAACGTGTTGGACATTTTCCAGTTCTAAAATCCTGTAAATTTAGGAATCTCTCCTCATCCCTGGAAGTCTTCATGTAGAATCTGGATAACCCCTTTGTCATCAGACCACAGAACCAGAGTTGCAAGAGACCTTAGACTTCATCTAGACCTGGACTTCTCAACCTGAGACTGGTGAGCTTGCTTTCCTAAGATATCCCAATAGCTGTATCTCAATAAAGTCAGTTTCTTTTGTATTTTGTTTCACACATTTTAAAACATTCTGAGGAGTCCATAGGCTTCACCCAATTGCCAAAGGAGCTCAGGACACACAAAAAGTTAAGAATCAGAATCCTCTTCATTTCAGAGATGAAGAAACTGGGGTCAGTGAGGTCAAGTAATGCCCACAGTAAGGGGAAAAACTGGAATTTGGGTCTGGGTGCTCTACCACCAAATTAGCATTCTTTCCATTGCACTGAACTGTTGGAGAGAGTATTCTAATATAGCAGTTGGACTAGGTAGAGTTAGACATCTCTTATGTTTCCAGGATTGTGTGATTCAATTAAGTTTCTGGTTCATTAAGACAGTTGATAGGATTCAAACTTAATTTCTTTTTCCCAGACTCCCAGTTATGATCTCCTCTTGAGGAGATTGACTAACAGACTGTCCCAGACTGTAGATTCTTAATTTTCTTATTCTTATCTGATTTCCTTGGGTCTAGGAAATCTAGGTCAAAGGATTTAAAGCCCCAGCACTTTCCACTGACATCTTGGTACCTTGAGAGGTAATTGGAGTCAGTGGCTAGCATGTTGGACATAAAATCAGTAAGACCTGGGTTCATTCGCTTTCTGCATAATCATGAGTAAACTAGTCAACTAGTTCTCTAGGCCTCGGTTTTTCCATCTATAAAATGAGAGGTTTGGAATTTTCTTGCTCTAACTCTATGGTCCAGTGGGCTAGAGGGCCTGCCCTCCAGATACAGGAAGATGATTATCATGTCTTCCAACCCATCTTCATTTCCTTCTTTATCTTTTAAAATATCTTATTGAAAGTCTTTTTTTTTTTTGCATCACTATTATTTTCCAGTAATTCTCCTCATCCTTAGTAAAATCCTTCCCTATAACAATGTATATGTATAGTAAACAAAAGAAATCATCACTAAGGTCAGGTTTTGAGATATATGCCTCCTTCTTCTCCCATCCTCTCTACTGAGGGGCTGGGAAGACACTACCCGATTAATCATTTGAAGAAACTGAGGCCCAAGAAGTAAAGCAATTTGCTCAGAGTCACCTAACAAGTTAGAGGCAGAGCAGAACTTAGATTTCATTCTTCCTGACCCATAACGATTAAAGGGATTTATGGGATAGAACATCTCTCTTGTAACTCCTGGCCCAGTGCATGAATTCAGTTTTACAATACTCCTGATGAGTGGTCATCTGCTTCCAGCCCAGGGCTCCTTTCATGCCTAGGGGAAAGCTGCATACAGCTTTAGAAAGCTCCCAATATTTTTCCTTTTTCAAAAGCAGCAGGTAAAAAGTGTGGGGACATTTTAGTTCGTTTGGCATCCAGCATTTACTCTCATACATGAAAGAAGAGCCAACAGCGACACCCTGTGGCCCCCTAATGGGGACATATCTTTCTTCACTTTAGCTCTTATCAACTTCATAGGTTCATAGGATTTAGCACTGGAAGGGACCTTGGAGCTTGACTAGCTGTAGCCCTTCATTCTACAGATAAGGAAACTGAGGTATAGAGGGACTGAGGGCTGTGCCCAAGGCCACATAGTTCTGTCCTTCCCACTGCTCAGAGCCTGGGAGGAGGATGCCTAATTTCAAACTCTTCATTTCCTCACGCATCCTTCAGGCATTGAGAGACATACCAACCATACACCCCTTGGCTCATGTATGGTCCAGGAGGAGTATAAGGTGATGGGAATGAGTTGTTAAACCACAATGACCTCCCTTGAGTGTGTTCAATAAAGGGGGCTGGTTTTTATCCCGTGGTTGTCTCCCTACCCTCTGTGACAAGGACCCATTACCCTAGAATGACCTCTTTGTGGTCTGAGATGGGGCCTGGAAATTAGTCTGGAGTCATTTCCTGTAATAGATTCTGAATTTTGTGAAGAGAGACATAGCCCATGCCCATGTCACACTTACTTATAATTTATTGCTGTAAAAACAAAGGATAAATGCTAGGGGATGACGGAGCCAACCAAGTCTCTTTTGTCATGTGATCAGAGATCTAAAGCTGGAAGGCACCTAAAGGTCTTCTAGTCTAACCCCTTCATCCTACAGATGGGGAAACTGAGGCCCACAATGACTAGAAATCTAACCCAGGACCCTTTATTACAGACCCAATGAGTGGGTCACCATCCTGCCACTGTAGAAAATGTTACAGCATGTATGAGACCCATTGAGGTGTTGGTCAACTATGCCAGGGCTACAGAATGACCTGCCTGATTTCCCAAACACTGAGACTGATAAGGTTTTATATTTTGAAAGAAGCAAATGCCCTTTACAGATATGACATCAGTCCTGAATAACCTAGGTAAGGATGCACAGGAAAATTGGTACAACTTTGTTGGTGAGGAGTTGTTTAGAACTACAGGGTTGTCAGTTTCTTTGGTTGCTTCTGTCTAGAGTAGGGGTGGGGAACCTTCAGCCTTGAGGCCACGTATGGCCCTCCAGGTCCTCAAGTGTAGCCCTTTGACTTCACAGAACAAATCCCCTTAATAAAAGGATTTGTTCTGTAAAACTTGGACTCAGTCAAAAGACTGCAGCCAAGGACCTAGAAGGCCATGTGTGGCCTTGAGGCTGTGGGTTCCCCACCCCTGTTCTAGAAGAAAGTAGAGAATAGAGCCGTGGGTTAGAGTTAGGAAGATTTGAGTTCAAATATGGTCTCAGACTCAGGAGTTTGCCTCAGTTTCCTCAACTCAAAATGACACCTACCTCTTGAAGTTGTGGTGAAGATCAAAGGAAATAATATTTGTAAGGCATTTAGTACAGTGCCTAGTACATAGCAGATGCTTAGTAAGTTCCTCCCTCCCTCCCTTTCTTTCTTCCTTCTTCCCTCCCTTCTTCCATTCCTCCCCTTTTCTTCCTTCCTTCCTTCCTTCCTACCTACCTACCTACCTACCTAGCCTCCATACTCACCCTTCACCCTTACTCTCTGCAGGACAGAGTAAAAGAACTCAGGAACAAGAGATACAGCCACAGCCATGACAAGGTGGCAATACTCTTTTGGCCTGAGCCTGGGGTGGCCTGGGGTATTCTTATGGAACTTTGTTGAGGGCTCTTGCTGATTCTCTATGTCTGACCTACTACTAGAAGGAGTGTGTGTGTGTGTGTGTGTGTGTGTGTGTAGACATAAAGATGTGGAGAAGGAGAGCCCAAGGCCACTTTGCAATATTCTTTGAATGAAATGTGGTGCCCTCCAGTGGTCAACTGAAGGAGTGCACTTACTAAGGGGTTTCTATCTAGGTGGATTGCATTAGAGAATGTGGGGCCTCTATTCTTTGTATTGACACTGTTCAGGACCTACAGTAAATATCAATCCCCTCATTTCGACCAGTTTCTGGCTAAGCTGCCCAGACTTCTAGATTATCATCCACATCATTCCTCCTCACTTGTCTATTCACATGTCCACCCTTTTCCCTTAACAACTTTTGCCAGGACTATGCAATAACCTCTTAATTTTGTTTCCTTGTTTCCAGTCTCCTCCTTTTCTGATCTATCCTCTTCACAACTGCTGAGAAGATACTCCTGGAACACAGAACTGACACATCCCTCTATTGCTTAAGAATCATCACTGGCTCCTTACTGTCTCTCAACTCAAATATAGACTCTTCAGCCTGAGCCCACAGTTGGACTCAAGCTAAACTTTGCAGACTTAGTTTACATTTTTCCCATTTGTGTACATTGACATTCCAGTCAAAGTGACCTAGCAGCTTTTCCCTGAATTCCTACCTTTGTGCCTTCATGTAGGCTGTCTCTTACAATTAGATGGAGTATACTCCCAAAACACTAAGTGAAAAGTACACTAAGTCTGAAATCAAGAAGATCTGAGTTCAAATTCAGCTGTATTTAGAAGCTCTATGACCGAAGTCACTGCCTGTTTACCTGCCTCAGTTTCCAAAGCTGTGAAATGGTGGTTACAATTACACCCACCTCACAGTGTGGAATTGTGAAGATCAAATCAGAAAAGATTTATAAAGCACTTAGTACAGTATCTGGCACAAGGGAAGCACTTAATAAACGTGGATTGCCTCCCCTCCCTTCTTCCTCATTCCACTTCTAAAGATTCTAATCTTCCTTCAAGGATTAACTTCTATGGAAATTCTTTCCTGATCTTTCAGGTTATTAGTTTTCAGTCTCCTTCCTCAAGTCACATTTGCTTATGTGTAGGAATGGTTGCCTAACTCTGTTAGAAGGTAATCTTGAAGGTGCAGTCTTTGGCAGGGTAGTTAATTAATGCTCGTTAAATTGAATTGAACCAGCTTGGGGCCCAAATGCTTCAAATTATGGTCTCAGTATTCAGCAGACACATTGTGAGAAATTTGTTTATAAAAGTGAATCATACTTTAGGATTAAGTCTGGTCAAAGCCAAAGCAGCTTTTGGGGGAGAGACTATCCCTTTTGCTGTCTTCCTCATTTCTGTGACATTTTGTATCTTTTAAAGCAGGTCTTTCTGCCCAGTTCCATTTTGGTTCATGGTGACATCACAATTTGTGTCTCCTAGCACTCAGGCAGCTTTCTTCCACCTACACCAGCACTTACTGTGTGCATAGACCCACTCAACCAGCTGGGAAAAGTATTAGAAATATTTCTCAAATCATGTGTAGAGGGAAAAGAATTCACCTCTTACAATATCTCCATCCCAGGATGTAATCACAGAAGGTAAGAGGCAGATAACAAGAGTTAATCTAAGTCTAGAAATGTAGATCCACTAGTATGAGAAAGTTCCTGGTATGAATTGGAAGGGGCAATTGCTATTGGTTTGATTGAAGACCTATCAACCTCCCAGTTGTCTTTAAAAGCTAAATTTGTCAGCTCTGGTTATCAGTCTGATTCAAAGGTCGACATTTGAGGAGGGAACAGCTTTGTGGAGTGTGACCTCTGGTCTTCATGAAAGTATCAAGGAAAGGAGGGAATTTTCTCTCCCCTCTCCCTCTCCTTCTCCCTTCCATTCTCTTCCCTTTGGCCATGTCATTTTCCAGTTGAGTTACTCAGTAGGAAGCCTATAGGCTCTCATACAGGAGAGACCAGTTCAGAGAGTTGTATAGCTCAAGGCAGGGAGGAGACACATACTTTCCAGGGAGGCACAGACATAGGCAATTCAAGGAATGTGACTTTTGGTAACAGAGAAGAAAGTCAGCTATGAATTCAAGGGAAAACTAGACCTGGCAATTGAGAGTTGAGCTGTGGAGAGGAGCAAATCCAGGGAGTTCCAAAGGGACATTGCCCAGGGCAGAGCAACTTGAGGACTCCATGAGAAGAAAAAGGACATTAGGACCCTGTAGTGCTACAACCATGGGTTACCTTGGCCATATGTGTCTCATACATGTGCAGCTTACTAACGTTGTATTCTTAAGTAGTCCAATCTTTCCACAGTGTTGTGTGTATCTGAGGATGTATCAGGTTAGGGTACAGGGTATTTTGTAGTTGCTATTTTTGCTATACCAAATGCTTTTAATTAAATATAATTTGTCTACCGGCTGACTATTAAATGTAAGCTCACTGGCTGGGGCTCATGACCTATGGTTTTGAGAGGTCTGGACACATAAGCTATATTGGTGAAACTGATGGTGGTCCCTTATAAAATATACTGGGAACATTGTAGCCAGAGCCAAGGGCCCAGTGGAGTCAGCATTTAGCAATTATAGCACATACTTTTAATGCTATCAGGAATGACACTTTACCCTGATGATGATAATTTTAAGGGGAAGAATCTCAACTACCTATTAACCTCTGCTTTGGCACTTCAGAGGTTGTGGGAAATGTAGAGACTGATGAGCAGTAATATATCACTTGACAGAAAGACCAGTCAAGAGATACTTCTTTGTCATGGGCTGAACTCAGAAGAGCACTGGGAAACAACAATGTTAAGCTGGAGTTTGCTGTCTGAATTTCTAGTGAGGAGATAGAGTACTGTTATGAGATACCAATGTCCTCAGAAAGCATGAAAAGGTGTTTGTACCTAAAAAGAGTAAAAAAACAGATAATATATGACCGGGGGATGGGACAAACTATATTTCAGATAATTGCCAATTTTCACTCCTGAGTTCACATGATGTAATTGCTAGAAGCATAACTTTGTATTGGATACTGTAAGTAAACATAGATATTTCATTAATTATTAAACACACCACATTATAACACTTAAAAATTAATGTATTTTTAAAGTAACAAAAATCTATCTTCTCTTCTCATCTCCCCACTCTGCCCCCACCCCCACTGGAAAACAAGATAAAATCTTCATAACAAAAACACATAATCAAGTAAAACAAATTCCTGTATTGTTCATGTCCAATATACATGCACACACTCTACACACAAGGACACGTGTACATGCATACATACAAGCTACAATAAGTCGACGTATGTGTACACATACATAAATACATATGTGTATACACATACATAAGTTTTTCATTCTGCCTGCTGAGTCCATCACCTGTCAGGAGGTGGGTAACATGCTTTATCATTGCTCTTCTGGAAGTGTAATTGGTCATTTACATCACGACACTTTTGCTGATGTATTCTTAAGCCCTTCAAGAAGAGGCCTCACTGTGTGAGTAGCAAGAACATCAATCTGTAAAGGTAAAGTCTCCAGATGTGCACTTTCTATGGTAGCCTGCCAAGTCAGCCATAGTCCAGGCCAGCTGACTTTCATCCTCTTAACATCCAAACCCCAAAGCCTGTATCCTGATGAAGGGATGAAGAGAATACCACAAAAGGAGGGCCCCCTCAGGTCTTGGTGCTGCCATGCTGTCCGTGGCCATGGTGCCATACAGAAGTATGTGACTACACAGGCCTAGGAGATGCACCCCCTAAACAAATACCTTGGTGTATATCTGGCTCCAAAGACAGCTGTATCTCTCCTTTACTAGAGCTTGCTAGCTATAGAATGTGAATTCTTTACTAATATACTTTGCTTTCACTAATATAAGTGGAACTTAAGATGCATAAGGGGATAAAGTGGTGGACCTGGAGTCAGGAAGACCTGAATTCAAATTTGGCCTGAGATACTTACTAGCTGTGTGACATCGGGCAAGTTTACCTCAGTTTCTTCAATGATAAAATGGGGATAATAATAGCCTCTACTTTGCAGGGCAGAGGATCAGATCAGATAATATTTGAAAAAAGCACTTAGCATATTGCTTGGCATACAGTAGGAACTATGTAAAGGCTTATTCTCTTCCCTAGTTCCAAGCTGAGGGAAGCCTCCTCATTGGCCTCTCCAATCCACTTCCACACAGCTGTTAGATAGATATTCCTAAAGCAGAGGTCTTGAAGTTTCCCTCTGTGGCCTCCCTCTTTCCTCTAGGATAAAATTCAATCTCCTTCCTTTGGTATTTAAAGCCCTTCCCAACCTGCCTCCAGGCTTCTGCACACTTCACTCCTTTAAGCACTTTCCCTTCTAGACAACCTGTCCTGATTTCTGTCCTTCGCCTCCATCCTTACATTGCTATCTCCCATATCCTGGGTCCTCTGCCTTCCATGAAAAGTCTTGGCTCAGATCTATCTTTCCAAACAGATTTCATGCTATTCATTCTCCCTCTACTCTCCAAATAAGCTCACTTATTATACTATACAGCACATGCCATATCCTTCCCTTTGCATCTGCTGATCCCCCCATACCTGGCACACTTTGCCCCCCTCACCACTTCTCAGAATTCCTTGCTTCCTTCAAAATTCAGCCCCAGTGCCCCCTCCTACATTAGGTCATTCCTGATCCCCCCAGTTTCTGGTGTCTTTCCTTGTATTTGTATCCCCTCCCCCATGTAAGAATCTAAGCTCCCCGAGGGCAAGGTCCATTTTATTTTAGAATTTCCAGTGCCTACAAAGTAGCCCCTTAAATACTTGATAAATTATATTGACTACCCCATGCTGAAGCTTTAGCTCTGGAATTATGGTAAGTGCTTGAGATACTGATAGTCCCAGGATGAGAGCAGGGGAGGGATCTAATGTTTCATTATTTGGGGTGGAGAGAAGTGGAAGTTTGTCCATTGTAGGGAGGGAAGGGAATGGATAAATGTTGACTCCCTGGTAGGTATTGCTATTTTCCATGTCTGACAAGTTCTACTGGCTTCCCTATACCTCTAAATAAATCTGTCTTTAGGAGTCTTGTGAGTACATGTGGATATAAGGGGCCATATCGGATACTGAAATTCTCAGATCATCTGGGTGGGGGCAAGAAGTTCCCCAAAGCA
The DNA here is from genome assembly GCA_011680675.1 of Gymnobelideus leadbeateri. Lineage (NCBI taxonomy): Eukaryota > Metazoa > Chordata > Mammalia > Diprotodontia > Petauridae > Gymnobelideus > Gymnobelideus leadbeateri. The sequence continues at coordinate 930,163 of WOXC01002239.1, forward strand.
AACCTGACACTTTCATGTCAAGAGAAAGTCTTTGACAAGGGCTACATTTGGTTTGTTCAGTTTGATGAACTGAGTCACTCAATCCAGGCTCTAATCCCAGGTCTCACTTTGGGAGTCCTTTAACATATCTGAACTCCAGGTTCCTCATTTATAAAGTGAAGAGATTGGATACCATCATCTCTTAGGTCCATCTTGTCTCTAGCATTGGAAAATTTCCCTTCCTTTTTGCCATTTGTTTACACCCCTGGTCCACAACTTTCCTTCATGCCTCCCCTTCCCTCCCCCACCCCCCATCTCTCTCCACCTCCCAGTCCTTGGTTTGTTCCTTGGGCCTCAGGTGTGAATCTGTAATTTTTTTTTATCAGGTCCCATGTGCAGTCCTCAGAGACACAGAGACAGTCACCAGATGGCAGCCAAGATCTAAGGAAAAAAAAAAAACATTTCCAACTGTGGTGGAAGAAGGTCAAATATGCACAGTGGGCAGTGCATGCAGAAAGATGGCAGATAGGGGTTAGAAGAGGATCAATTCTGAATTGAAGAAGACTTTTGAAACTGGGAGCATAGAGTATCAAGGGTTGGAATCAGCCAGTGAGCAAGTAAATAGCAGCTGGTAACATAGGGGACAGAACTCTGGGTCTGGAAACAGGAAGACCCAAGTTCAAATCCAGCTTCAGACGGTTACTACCTCGGTGACCTTGGGAAAAATCGCTTAACCTCTTTTAGCCTCAGTTTTCTCATCTGTAAAATGGGAATAATAATAGAACCTACCTTCTAGAATTGTTGTGAGAATCAAATGAGATAATGTTTGTAAATTGCTAGCTTTTATCATATAGAGCTCTAAAGTTTGTGAAGCACTTTACAGATATGATCTCATTTATATGTGTAAAGTGTTTTGTAAATTATAAATGTAGCTATTCTTATTAATAGTAGTAAAACACTTTTGAAGGTGCTGGAGGAAAAGCATGAAGAAGCAAAAGAAGAGGAAGTGAAAGAATAAGAGGAGGAAGAGGAATAGGGAGAAAAAAGAAGAGGAAGTAATGGAAGAAGAATAGGAAGAAGACAAGGAAGAAGATAAAAATGAAGAGGAAAAAGAAAAAGAGGAGGAAGAAGAGAGAGAAAGAAGGAGGAAAAAGAGAAAGAAGAAAGAAGAGGAGGGAAGGAAGGAGGAAAAAATAGGAAGAAATGGGAGAGGAAGAAGAAAGGGAAGAAGAGGAAGAAAGAAGGAGTAGAGGAAGGAAGAAGAATACTAGGAAGAAATGGAAGACAAAGAAGGAAAGGAGAGGAAGAAGGAGAGAAAAGAGGAGTAGATAGAAAGTCAGTATTGATATTTTTTGATCATGTGTTGGAGGGGGGAAAGAGGAAAAGAAGAAGCAGCATGAGAAGGAAGAACAGAAAGAAGTGTATGGGGAAATGAAGGAGAAGGTCTTGGTATTTGTGTTCTATGCCCTTGCCTCCCTTCACTAAAGTTCTTATCCAATGTCTCCTCCTGGTGGGAAGGTGACCTTGGATCCTCTGGCCCATGATGGCTGAGCATATTTCAGGTATATGTCCAAGCAGTGGGGGCTCAGTGATGACCACATCTAGCATTGACTTAGTTGAGTCTGGAGTTGCTTTACAAACATCTCATAGCAGGAATGAGGAATAACCAGTGGACAGACCACATATTTCATTGATATATAGACAATACCAAGATTTATTAGGAGAGAGCCTCCAATGAGTTGGGTGAGTCTTCATTGGAGGATTTATGAGATTAGATGAGTGAGAGCCACAAAGAATGAGGGGCAGGGATGGGTCAAAGTCTGAATCATTGGAGGGAGTACTGACGTAGATGAAATCATAGATCCGTCCACTTTTGCTAAGCACTTTACACACATGGTTACCTTTGATCTTCACAACCATTTCATGAAGTGGATATTATAAGTCTTCCTATTCCCATTTTACAGATGAGGGATTACTGGGTCTCAGTTCCTCATCCTTAAACTGAAGCGTCTGGATTCTTAAGAACCTTTCCAGCCTTGCCTCCATGATGTAATGACCTGTCCATGGTGTTGCAACTGATGAGTTTCAGAGGCAGGATTCTAACTCGGTTATTTGCTGACTGCACATCTAGAACTGTTTCTACTTCAGCAAACTCCCTCTCAAGTATAGCATCAAAGCGACTACAAGTGCAGCATTTCCACTAAGTAAAAGGAAAGGATTTTGCCGGGGGGTGGGGGCAGGAGATGTTAAGAAGAAGGGAGGCATCTATGAGAATGTCATTTGGACCTCCCCCCATCTCCTGTTCTGGCTGAGTTACTAAGCTCTGGGCTAGCTCCCCTTGTGTCTGCCTCCTCCAACTTCACCCTTAATGCACGGGCACAGCCCAGGGGCCACACGTGATGGTAGGAGGCGGCAGGGTCCCTAGCCCAACATAATGCAAATTGATGGGGCATGAAGTGCACATCATATCAGATCCCCGAGGCAGGGAAGTGGGTTATGGGCATGCTTGTAGGAAAGGCAGGAGGGGGGACCCTTACTAGGGGAGTGGTCTGGGGAAATTGGGTATTCTGTGTGTGTGTGTGTGTGTGTGTGTGTGTGTGTGTGTGTGTGTGTGTGAGAGAGAGAGAGAGAGAGAGAGAGAGAGAGAGAGAGAGAGAGAGAGAGAGAGACAGACAGAAACAGAGAGAGGGAGACAGAGAAGGATGGAGGGAGGGGGAGAAGGGGGTAGGCACACACATAAAACAAATGATATTTGTTACCATTTATACAGCATTTTAAGGTTTGCAAAGTGCTTTACAAATAATCATCTCAATTTTATCCTTGTAACAACCCTGTGAGGTAGATGCTATTATTACCTATATTTCACAGATGAGGAAACTGAGACAGAACGAGGGAGGTTAAGTGCCTTGCCCAGGGTTGCAGAGTTAGCAAGTGTTTGAGGTAGAATTCAAATTAAGGTCTTCTATATTTGAGGTACAGTGCTCTATTCACCTTAACACCTAACTACCTATACACAAGTATGAAGAAAAAAGTACAGTAAGGCAGAAATAGTACTGGACAAGAAGTTGGAGGTCTGTTGTCTTTGCTCTTCCACTAATTAGCTGGATGACTTGGGCATCATCAAGAAAACGAGAGGATGGGACTGGATGGTCCCTATGTTTTCTCCCTCCCAACTCAAATGATTCTACAGTAGATGAGTTGGGTGAGATTGGAAGAAGAGGAAAAAGAAAAAGAGGAGGAAGAAGAGAGAGAAAGAAGGAGGAAAAAGAGAAAGAAGAGGAGGGAAGGAAGGAGGAAAAAATAGGAAGAAATGGGAGAGGAAGAAGAAAGGGAAGAAGAGGAAGAAAGAAGGAGTAGAGGAAGGAAGAAGAATACTAGGAAGAAATGGAAGACAACAGTAGAAGACAACTGTAACCAAGTAGATTACAGGGTGTCCCAAAAGTCCTAGTGCAGTTGTGAGTTTCAGTAGCTTAAAAGTGCACCAAGACTTTTAGGACACCCTGTGTATTAAGTTACTTTGAAACAAGTAGAGAGTTAAGGAAGAGATATTTCAAATGACAAAGTATATCCACACTAGGGGGAATGTGTAACCTGGGGCAAGTTCAACTGCACTTCACTTCCCTTATACATAACACAAATTGTGCCATAGATTGAGCTAGATGGCTTCTGAGGTTCCCTTCTAGCAGCCCAGCTGTTCCCTCAAGGGCCATTGCTATTTAAAAATCAAGGATTCTTCATTGATGGAAGGGACCCAAGGGATCATCCAGTCTAATCCTTCACTTTACAGAGGAGGAAACTAATGCCCCCAAGGCAAAGTGACTTATCTAAGGTCATACAGTTAGTATGTAGCAAAATAAGATTCAAACCCAGATCTTCTCCATTGCTCTTACCACTGTGCTATGTTGGCACCTTGATCACCCAGTGTCAAGATCTCTTTGGGAGTTAATCTTGGGTCTAATCTTCTTGGGTTAATAAGAGCTCATGCTTATACAGGACACTAAGACTTACAGGGGTAGATAGGTGGTTGAGTGGATAGAGTTCCAGGTCTAGCGTCAGAAAGGTCTGAGTTCAAATCCAGTCCCAGAAACTTACTAGCTGTGTGATCCTGGGCAAGTCACTTCACCCTGTTTGCCTCAATTTTCTCATCTGTTAAATGAGCTGGAGAAGGAAATGGCAAACCACTTCAGTTTCTTTGCCAAAAAGACCTCAAATAGGGTTACAAAGAGTCAGACACAAGTGAAATGACTGAACAACAAGGCTTATAGGGCACTTTTATTACAACACCATGAAGTAGTATCAGTATCATAATTTTAAGAGAAAGTTAAGGCAACCTGTCCAGGGTCATATGATGCACATATTGTTAGATATTGGACTTAGTACTTAATTCAGGGCTTCCTGTCTCCAAGCCCACTTCTCTTCCCATTATACCATTGCCCCTTTCAAGGGAGGAGAGTATGGAACCTCCATGGCTGGAAGTAAGGGACCAAGAAGGACTTCCTACTTGATGACATTGAGAAGGAGGAGGGTGGGGAAGGAGACCCCATTTAGGGAAGGGATGAAACAACTAAGCTAAAGAGTGGTACATACACAAGCACTCTATGAACTTTGATGATAAAGAAGAATAAATAGAAGCATCTGAAAGCTTGCAGATATATATTACCTTGCTACAATTCCTATTATATACAGCACTTCTTAAGCTGCAACCCCATAACAGTCTCGACCCATAGTCTAACAAGTGCTGAAGGGGTCTCAAGTGAAAGAAATTTAAGAAGTCCTGGATAGAGCAACTTAGAAAGTCTCAGCCTCTAGGAAGAAGGATGAAAAGGCAATATTAATGAAAGCCCAGCTTACTCTGAGGAAAGGAAAAAAGGAAAGCATGACACTAGCTAAATATTCCTAGGAGCAAGTTTGGGGCTAGAGTATGATAAAAGGGGGCCAGCCTAGTGGCAACAGGGGAGATGATTGTTGTTGTTCATCCTTTTTCAGAGAGGACCAAGGACATCACATGTGATATCTTGATTCTCGTGTGAGTTAGATTAAAGTGAGGCAAATGGCCTAGGATGGAGTGAATGATCTTGGCATCTTTGATGCCTAACCAATCTCTTAGTACTCTGCAGTTCCTGCTTCAGCCACCTTCAAGGCCATTGGAACAAAGTGATCTCATCCATCCACTCTTTGGGGGGAAGTCTTCATGTACTTGGGGTAGACATCCCCCTAATGAAACTGTGGTATGGATGATGATGGAGACAAGTTGGAATGTGTCCAGAGGAGGCCAGCAGGAATAATGATTCTGCACATCATGTTTAAGGATTGGGGGAAGGAACTGAGGATGTTTAACCCAGAGAAGGCTGAGGGACACATGACAGTTGTCTTCAAGGGTTGGCATGTGGAAGAGCAATTAGGTGCAACCCACTTTACCTTAGAGGACAGACTAGGAGCAAAGGAGGGAGTGGAGAGAAGCTCATTTGGATGTGACTTCTCTGATTGACATAGGCTGCCCCAAGGAAATATTGGGTTCTTTATCACTCGAGGCTGAGTGATATTTGTCAAGGATATTTTAGAAGGGTTTACTTTTTCAGGTGTATGTGGACTAAGCTGACTTCTTCATTCCTTTCCCTTTCTGTGATTTTGTGATTCTTTCAATCTTCTAGGTCCATGGGAAGAAAAGAGCACACGGGATAGAAATATCTAGTTTCAATTTTACTAAACCAAGATTTTCCTTTCTCTCAGTCTCCTTGTTCTTTTCCTCCACCCCCAGATTCCTTAGTTCTGTTTTCTAACCCATTTCAACCAGGTTTTAGTTGAATAGAGAGGCAGAGGAGGAGTGACAATGATCTGGCGAAAAGAGAGACTTCTCTAATAAGAGGTGGGAGGGTGTTCAACCCAGATCATGGATGGGGAGGAAGTTGGGATTTGAAGCAAGATGATGTCTTTGATGACTAGAGAATGAGAAAGCTCAGTCTAGACTGAGAGAGGAAAAGAAAAACCTTCTTGGGGAATCTAAACCTAAGTCCTCTCAGGAACCAGGAAGAAATGTTCCAAATTGGTGATATTTTGGAGTGGGAGAGAGTCAGGCAAGAGCATCCCAACAAAAGATAAGCTTAAAACTGTTTTCTAAGCTGGAGAGACTTGGAGTTTGTGCCCATAATTATATAACCAGTTAATTGTTCACACACCCAATGGCAGGAAGGGAGCCTCTGGGGTGAGAAGCAGTGAAGTCAGGGAAGGCAGCCTAGGGTAGTGGATAGGACACTGGATTGGAGTTAGGAAGACCTGTGTTCAAACCCCACCTCAGGTACTTATCAGATTATGATATTAGCGTCTGGCCTTGGAGGTCCCTCCCAGCCCTAAATCCATGATTTTTCACATCCATGCAGGGCAGTGGCAGGGTCCCCATAGCCAGTAGCCTTCAGGTAGGGAGGCTGTGGTACCTCTGTGGTGAGGGCCATGCTGATGTCTTAGTGTTTCAGAAGGCTGGTCTCAGAGGATGTCATGGAAGATTTATGGGGTAAAGGGACACTAGAGGCATTGGAGGTCAGGGTAATGACAAGTTTTTTTTTTTCTTCATAGGAGTAGTCAGTGAAGATAGTTGCAAGCCTTAATAGCAAACTCCAATATAGATTTCCTGGAATCATGGATTCTTAACGTTTGGAAGGACCTCTATAGCCATCAGGTCTAACCTATTCCTGAACGATAATCCCCTCTGCCACATACCTGACAAGTGACCATCCAACCTTTGCTGGAGGATCTCCAGTGAGAGAGGACCCCACCTCCCCAAATAGACTTTCCTTTCTGGAAAGTGGATCCTTCATCTCAAGCCAGAAGGAACCTTAGAGGCTATCTATTCCAACTCCTCATCTAGAGACTTAAAGTCATGGAGCAGCAAGCCCCAGAGGTGGTATCTGAATCCAGGTCCTTTGATTCCAGAGTCAGAGTACTGACTGCACCACTCTGCCTTCTTTTAAGGCATTTTTCTTGACAATGAGGACAAATCTGCTTCTCTACAGTGTCCACCATTATTCCCAGTTTTTTCTTCCAGGGCCAAGCAGCACACTTGAACGCTCTTCTTTTTCCCTTCCACCTCCTGGCACTCCTGTCTTCTTTCAAGACTCAGCTCAAATCCCACCTTCTGTAAGATCTTCCCAATTCCTCCTACCCTCTTATGACTAGTACCTTGCCCATGGTATTACTTTCCATTTACACTATATTTATTGTATGTATTAATTTTTTTGTTATTGTTCTTCAGCTGTTTTGGTTGTGTCTGACTCTTCATGACCCTATTGGGGTTTTTCTTGGCAAAGAAATTGGAATAGTTCACCATTTCCTTCTCCAGCTTATTTTTACAGATGAGGAAACTGAGGCAAACAGGGTTAAGTGACTTGCCCAGGGCCACACAACTAGTGAATGTCCGAGGCTGGATTTGAACTCAAGTCTTCCTGACTCCAGTCCTGTGCTCTATCCACTATACCACCTAGCTGCTCTTGTACCCATGTGTTTTCTCTCCCATTAGAATGTAAGCATCTTGAGGGCAGGGACTATATTTGTGCCTTTTTTTAATTTCCCTAGTACATTCAGCATGATTCCTGGTACATAGTACGCACTTAATAAAATACATATTGATGATAACAATGAAGTCTAATCCTTCTTCCATATAAAAACCCTTCAAACACCCTCCTAATAAAAACACTCCTAGTCTTTGGGCTAAATATTCCCAACTCCTTCAAATCCTCCCTGTGTGGTAAAATCTGGGGACCTTTCCTCTCCATGATGACAACAAGGGCCAATGGACAGTAGCCAGCCAGCCTCTGGGCCCCAGCAGGAGCGTAGGGTCCCCTTTCCAACAGTGACTTTGGTTCTTTTGAGAGAGGAATGGGAGACAGAACTAAATCCATTCTTTCATACAGTCCTTCCTTTAATGTTATGGGAAGCTTTACAAAGAGAAGGGGCAGATGACAGCTGAATTTGCTGTCAAGGCTTCCTTCCCCTATCTCCTCCTGAATAGGGAACCTGAAATACCAGAACCATTGTTCACTTGGATTTGGGTGGGGGTTAAGGGGGGCTAGCTGTATGAGCCCCCAAGTGCCCAGCCTTCAGGAGCTAGGCTAATAGCTATTATTAACAATGATGCCGAGAACTAATGAACGGGCACCATTTGAGGGAATCAGCAGCCATTCTTTAATGCAATTATGGAACAACCAGGGCTGTGGGAGTGTAATTAGAAATGCCGTGACAGGTAAGTGGTTTGTCCCATCACTCCTCTGCTTAAAAAAATAGATCTACACTTGCTTAATCCTTTGTTTTTCTCACCTGCCCTTGAGATCTTCTCTGCCATCTTCCCTGCCCCCTCAGGTTCAAGGGCATACTTTAGCATCACTTCTGCTGAAATAGAGAGGATTTGGGGGCTGTCTCTAGATGAAACTTATTTCTCAGTTTAATTAAAAAGAAAACATTCATCTGAGGTCCCTCCCCCTCCCTGTCTGGGAGCATTTGCTTCAGAAGGATCATTTTGTTTGATAAATAGCTCTTTGGAGCCTGTGGTCTGGTTAATTGAAAGTTACAGATGAGCTCCACTGCTTGCCTTTCTGAAGGTAATGAGGAGAGACACAATATGGTGTTTTCCTTTTGCCTTTTGCTTCTTTTCAAGAGAGGAGGGCCCTTTTTCTAGCTCTGGTTGACTTCTGGAGGGGAGTAAAAGTCAAGTGAGATCCTGTGTGTGGGGACCCATCCTTTAAGAAATTTTAGGCACCCCTATCCCAGGTCAGGTCAGTTTGGAAGGGCAGACAGCAGGCTCAGAGAAGGAGATGACACAATGTAGTTGGGCCCGAGATCTGTCCCCAGCCTGCAGTGAGAAAGCTCCATGGATGGGAAGACCAGCGTGTACCCACTGCCTCTTCCAGCTTTGACTCTGTTTTCTGTTCCTCAGCCCCACAGGGTCTGCCACCTAAAGGCCTCCATTCCTGGGGTGGAGCTGAGTTTCCAACTCCCAGCTCTGTGACATTTGCACAGCCAGGTGGACTTTGTGAAGGTTAGTAATTTAGTCCTCAAGGTAAATTGATGAGTGGAGCAGGCCAGGTCTTCGCTATTCTCATTTTACAGATAAGGAACATGAGCTCTAGGGCTCTGGCGGGTGAAGCCTACAGACCCCTTCTCAGAATAATGTTTTTAAGTGAATGCAGTGAAATACAGAGAACATCAAAGGAAACCATTCGTACTGAAATACAGCTATTAAAAGTGTATGAACCCTAGGTTAAGAACAGTTGGCATAGTCTTTCAGTGACTTGGTAGTGGCAAGGCTGAGGGCTCCCCTGTACCAGGGGCCCCATCCTGCTGCCAGAGCCATAGCCTCGCTCAGAAGAGCAGCTGGAGAGTCCTGCCTGTCTCCCAGGTGGTCCATGAAGAGTTGCAGTAGAACAGCAATGTATCATGGCCCATAAAGCAGGCCAGGCTAGGAGAGGGAAAGCCAACAGCTGGGATTCCAAGAACCTGCTGGAACTTCATTTGTTCCCTCATTAAATACCCAGTGGGCTTGACTGGCCCCTGGAGGGTTCAGGAAAGATGAAATTCAGGCCTAGTCTACTTTGCCTTGGGCTGCCCCTTCCTTCTCTTCTTTTCTTTGATGGATTGATATAATCCTGACCCAGTCCATTAGCCTGTCTACTTCCTTGGCACAATAAGACTGGAAAGGTGGGGAAGTATTTTCCCCTCCCCTCCAGCACCCTGCTCCGATTCCTCTTCATAGTAAATCATTGTGATTTTTAGGAAGCAGGAGTAACCTTCCTAGGGGTTAATTTGATCTCCTGAGCAGTCCCTGCTGGGTCACCTACAGGGAGCACCAGGCTGGCAACTGGAATCCTTGGGTTCCAGTCCATGTTTTATGACCTATTCACTGTGTGAACTTTGACAAATCACTTATATTTCCCTGGGCTTGAGTTTCTATAACTGTGAAATGGGAAGAATAATTTCTGCCTTGGAAATGAAACTGAGTACTGTATAATTATAATGGCCAAGCTCAACCCAAAAGGAGAATTGAGAAAAAGTACCTCCCTCTTTTAAATTCTTTTACAAGTGTGGTAGGGGCAGGGGAAATGCTCTATGGGTATGGAACAGCACATATATTCTCAGATTTGGTCGATGTGTTGGGTAGTTTTGCTGAACAGCTCCCCTTATTTTCCCTCTTTGTATTCTTTGTTACAAGGGATGGGTGGAAGATGTATTTGGAGTTGAAGATGATAAGAAAACAGCAGATTCTAATAGAGAGAAAATTTGAGATAAAACCAAACCAAGCCTTCCCCTCCTGCTGCCCTCACAGAAATGCTTTGAAAGGAAAATGAGATGCTAGAGGACGATGTCAGGATCAAAAAGCTTCCTGACAGCCTGGAACATTGGGCTGAGGCAAGTGAGTAGAATATAAGCTCCTTGAGGGCAGGGACTGTTTCATTTTTTTCTTTATATTCCTGGTATGAATGGTGGCTGGAACACACTGCTGTCATATCATTTCAGTCATGTCTGACTCTTCATGACTCCATTTGGGGTTTTCTTGGCAGAGATACTGGAGTTGTTTTGCCATTTCCTTCTCAAGCTCATTTGACAGATGAGGAAACTGAGGCAAACAAGTTTAAGTGACTTGCCCAGGGTCACAGAGCTAGGGAGTATCCAAGGTCACATTTTAACTCAGGTCTTCCTGGCTTACAGTGTCATCTAGCTAGCCTTACCTGGAATACAACAAGCATTTAATAAATGCTTATTGAATTAAACTGAAGTCGAAATTTAATAATGTTTTAACACCTTTAGTTACTTTCAAACTTTTAAAGCCTTGTTGGGATTCAGTCTACTCAACTTGTTGCTCAGGAGTCCTGAATCCCTTCAAATTTCTTTCTCAAAAGAGAATAATTTTATTTTCCTATTTACTACTCACCATTTTACTATGACATCACACAGCATGGGCAAAGATGGATAATTTCCTTAAAATAGACAGTGGAAAGAACGCCAGACTTGGAGTCAGACCCAGGTCGAAACTCTAACTTAGCCACTGAGTGTCTGTGTGACTGGGGGAAAGCCCCAGTGTCTTTAGGCCTCAGTTTCCTCATCTGTAAAACGGGGGGATAGTGATGTGAGATGATATGATTTTAAGGTTGTCCTGAATGATAGAGAAGCAGGATAAAAATCAGGAAAACACATTCACGGTAAAGGCTCCCTAACAGGGATTTTTAACCTGGGGTCTACAGACCTTCAAGTTTTAATTGATGGAAAAGTTTCAGGGGATTCTATGAACTTGGATGGAGGGGAAAGGAAAAAGGAATAAGAGTGCTTCCTCTGTGCCAGACACCGTGCCAAGCACTTTACAGAAGGCTCATTTGAGCCGCACAACAACCCTGGCAGAGGAGTGCTGTTATTATTTCCATTTTACTGATGAGGAGACGGAGGCAAATAGAGGTTAAGTGACTTGCCCAGAGTCACACAGCTAGTATTTGAGGCTAGATTTGAACTCAGGTTTTCCTGTCTTCAGGAGCACTCTACCTGCCTTAGTGGGAAAAAATTACATCTTTATTTCCATTAATCTTTGTTTTTCTTTTTCATACCATGTATTTTATTTTATGCATTTTGAGGTATGATTATGAAAAGGGGTACATAGACTTCACCAGGTAACCGAAGGAGTCTATGACCCTAAAGCTTAAATTACTCCTGCCCTACACCCATGGCCCAAGTCAAAAGACCTTCCAACTCTTGAGGACAGAATTGGGGATCCATTCCTGCCTTGGCCTCTCAGTCTGGCTATTAGCCTTTCATTAAAACCAAGGAAGTTTGAAACATGGGATGGCAATGTTCCCCTCCCCATGGGGGAGTACAGCTAAAACCTTCCTCTTTCATGACCACAGAAACCCTGAGATTCCTTGCCTGGCATCCACTGTAGCTCACTATGGGACAGCTGCATTTTCAGCATTTGCAAAACCCCTGCTGGTTACCATAGAAAGGTTGGTCCCATTGCAGAAGAGGCAAGACCACCCAGGGTGGGCTGACCACCCCTATATTGGGCCCAAATGTTTTTCCTGGCTAGACATAGAGATAGAATTTGATATCTGGATATGGCTACCACCTCATGTCTAAAAAGTTGACATCAGAAAGGGTAAAAGTCGGGGCGGCTAGGTGGCAAAGTGAGTAAGAGTGCTGGCCTCGGAGTTGGGATGACCTGAGATCGAAGCTGACCTCAGAAAATGAGCACCCACATACAAATAATGACTAGCCGTGTAACCTTGAGCAAGTTACTTAACCCCAATTACTTAAAAAAAAAGAAAGGGTAAAAGTCTCAGTGTCTCAAATCCCACAGGATGTGATGTGAATGCCAATAGCCACTTTCTCCTGTTATTTCCTTTCTTCTTTTCAAAATTCTTGTTTCTTTGAGGTACCCCCATGCTATATGCATCTGTAAATAGAACCTTTGGGGATGGGGCATTCATCACCCTCTCCCAAAAGAGGCTTTCTGATCCTAGAACATTCTGGGACTGTGGCAGACTTCTGAAAAGATTACTTACAAGAATAAATGTAAAGTTGTAACCCTGGGTCCAGAAAATCAACTTAATTTATATAAGGTGGGAGAGTCAAGGATAGAGAGGAGTCCATCTGAAAAAAAGATGTGGGGTTTTGGTGGATAGAATACTCCATAGGATTCAACAGTGTGATATGGAAGTTATGAAATTTCCTTAATGCTATCTGTGGTTCCATTAGGAAAGGCGAGAGTCCAGGGAAGGGAGAGTCCTGCTGAGGTCTGTACTGCTCAGCCCTTATCTAGAATATGGTGATCCTTGTGGGTGCCACATTTCAGGAAGGTCATTGATAAACTGAAGAGCAACTGAGCCTTTTAGGGGTCATGGAGCCCTTTGCAAATTTGGTGAAACTAATGGGTAGAAGAATAAATTTAGTGAATTCAGAAGACAAAATACATAGGATTACAAAGGAAAAAATTATATTGAAACACAGTGATCAAAATGTTTAAAACAAAACCTCATCAGTCTATGAGCCCTTGAATTGGAGGGAGGCAAAGAGCATGGGAAAGGGCCTAAAGTCCACACCACATGAGGTGGAAGAAGAGGAAGGGGAAGGGAAGAGATGGGGAAGAGGAGCTTTGGAGGAAACACGGCAGCTGCCTTAAAATACCATGAAGGGCTGTCATGTGTCGGGGGAATTAGCTTTGTTCTGCTTGGCCCCAGAGGGCAAAATAAGGAGGAGTGATGGGTGGAAGTCTGCAAATTTAGACATGATTGTAAGGAAACATTTCCAAAGAATTAGATTTATCCTCAAGTAGAACAGGTTTCTTAAGGAGGTAGTTGGTTCCTCCCCACCGGAGGCATTGCAGCAACGGCTGGATGTTCTAACTCATGTGCAGGCAGGTGCTTTAAAAGGTGTGTCCAAATGCCAGCAAATCATAATCCCAGACCTCAGCAGCTGCTGCTTCAGATTCTTTTTCCTTCAATAGGGCTAAGCACCTCAGTATTACTTAGCTGGGTTTTGTTCATTTGTTTTACTTAATAGGTGCTCAGTAAATTCTTGTTAAATGAGTGAATGAATGGGGTCAGTTCTGGGTTTAGGTTAAAAGTCTTGCTGGCTCCAAAATGTTCCTGAATGGGGAGACCATCTCCAGTCATCCTGATGTATATCTTGCCACTGGACCCTGATGGCTCCAGAGGAGAAAGTGAGGCTGGTGACTTTGTACAACCCTCCCTCACTTAAATCTGATTTACTTACAAGCCAGGAAATCATTTTTCCAATGTCAGGGTCCTCTTTCAGAATGAAGGACAAACAACAATCCCAGAACTGACCTTCCTTTTAGATTGAAGCATTGTCTCCAGAAGACTCCTTTTAAAATGCAAATATTTTACCCCTTTCTCACCTAATATGATTCTTGGCTACTTTCCCAATTCCTTCAATACCACTACCAGGGTACTTGGGGCTTTTGCTTTTTGGGCTAAGAATAACAAGGACCCTTCCTTTTCAACCATCCTATCTCCCTTCTCTTAGTATTTGCCACAAAAAGTGCCAGAGTTTGTAGAAATCTTGTGCACCATATAACCCAACTTCCTCATTGAAGAAAAGTTGGACTTTTTTCTACTGATAGATGTAGGTGTTGGAAATGCCAACTTGGAAAAAGCCAAAACACAATTGATACCAAAAATATGATATCAAAAGAAATTTATTAAGAAGAAATCCAGAGTAATTGATCACTTCTGGCCAGAAGTGGAATCTATCCTTCCTGTGTCCTGGACACAAAAACCAAGCAAGTTATATAACATTAGTTTGGTTCAGACATTCCCTTCAGAGGATTGATTGGTTCATTCCCTTCTGGGCACACCTCCCCATTATCATACATGATTACAAATGAGGCTCTAATTCTGTTAGGTAATATACATAATACATGAGGTTCATTAAGCAATCACAGTAACCACCTCAGAATACTGACTTGCCTCCCCCACTGGTCTAACCTAGATGTGTCCTTATCTGGACCTGGGTGTCCCAAGGCTGTTTGCTTGGTCAAATCTACCTTCTGTTGCCAATTTCTTTTTATTTTACTTTATTTCACTTTTAGTATTATCTAGGAGTTCTATGGGAACTGGGAACCCAACTTCTTCCCAAGGCTATTGTCTGGTCTGCTCACCTTACTTTTATCAGTAGCCTCATTTCAGCCATTTTGCAGTCCTGTGGAAACTTAACCCTTTGCTACTTCTCACTTAGGTAATAAAGGCAGGAATGTGGGCCAGGAGGGTGGAGTATGATTATTTTGTCTACTTTGCTTAGTTTTGTGTTTGCTTAAAGTCTTTTGCAGGTTAATCCAGAGAAGAATAGTGAAGTATATTTCGTATTTTAGATACCACCCAGCTTTCATGGGAATTTCTTTAACATACTCCCTAATATTGAGGGGTACAATATCCCCATAGAGTATTAAGTCAAATAGATGTCTGAGATAATCGACTTTGATTCAGTCCTAGGCACAAACAGTTAAAACAATAGCTTTAATCTTAGCCAGGGAGTAATCTGGATGGGTGTATCATCACCTCAATTATATATAAAAAAGATGTCAGTTCATATTTATTAGGGATAGTCTAATACCTAGTCTTTTTAAAAACAATTTATTTATTTTTTAGTTTTCAACATTTGTTTCCATAAGATTTTGAGTTTTAAATTTTCTCCCCCCCTCTCTCCTCCCCCACTTCCCTAATGACTCCCTAGACTCTAACAGACAGAAGACAAGATTGGAAACAGATGGCCCTGAAGCCCAGAGACTGGTAGCAGAAAGAGAGGTGAAGGGTAGCAGAGACTGAGGTATGATACTCAGCAAAAAAACCCCAGTTATCTAATAAAAGAAGAATGATGTTGCTATCAAATGATGCTGGGGCCCCTATAATGTGGGGGTTTTGAGTTATTCCTTCACGTGTGTGTGCTGGTCACCCATATTACCTATATACATCCACCCACCAGTGAAGTCCCTACGTGTGTCTACTCTCCTCATTTATAGTAGATGTGTCTGTAGGAAAGTGTGCCCTAGTTCTATTAGAGGAGTGTTTGACTGCCCATTTACTTATTATGCTGGTTCATTCAATGCTTTTGCTTTAAACTAGTTTCATCCTCTAGCTCTCTAGTAAAGTAAACATATTAAATAGTGGTTCGAGAGTCACACAGACCCACAGAACACTTCGAACCTTGAGTAGCTTTGCAGGGGTTGGGGAATGTGGGAAAGGGCTCATGCAACAGGCTACACTTATCAATTGGATTGGATTGAGTTTACAGGTGACAACTCCTATTTCTGTGGTACTTTTAAGTTTCACAGAATGTTTCACAGCAATCCCAGCAGGTATGTAGAGCAGGTACCATCAACTCCATTTTATATGAAGCAGCTGAGGATCAGGTATTATAAGGGACTTGTCATGCTCACACAAATAATAATTGCCCTTGCCAGAATTTAAACTTATGTCTCCTGACTCCAAATACAAATTCATTTTTTTACTCTATGTCATATATATGTGTGTGTATATATTTCAATTTTATTATAATACAATTATAAAAGTATTATTATATATTACTATACATGATGTGAAGGGAATTATGATTTTTTATAATAATGTATAATAAATATACTAATAGATTAATGTAATATATACTGTATTGTATACATTATATTTCTACACTATAAGGTAATTTAATGAATATACTAATAGATTAGATTTTTCACAATTGCCTTTCTTGGGCATCAGATTCACAATGCAGCTTGAAATGATTGATGAAAACTTTGAGAAGGCTCAGTCACTGGCATTTTCTGCCCGTGTACCTGAAGTGAAGCAATGATTGTAGAAGCTGTTTCTGTCCACCTTCCTCCCCTCCCTTCCCATTGTGATTTATGTTTATAATCTCTGTCTTCACTTTAGCAAGGTGGAAGTCTGATCAGGAGAATTCCCAATTTGCAAATCTGTTCCTCATAATGAAACTAATTAATTAAAGGGCTACCTGATTACTAGTACTTTGTCTCTGGCCTGCTGTTTTGTCACTCTTAGGTTAGAGACTAGTTCAGTAAAATCCTATTAACAATACATACAGATAATACACATATGTATATATATATATATATATACACACACGTATGTATGTGTGTATATACGTGTGTGTACACACACACATACTATCTTTGGAGATAGTCTTTATAAATTCTGTTTGCTTAGGCCTGTCTAGTCCTGGGAAACCAATCTATTATTAGTCCAACATCCCTTTTGCCTGGTTAACTGTTAAGTCTTTGTCTTCCCGCCATCTTCCTTTCTGAGTTCAACCCCCTTCCTTGGCTACCCAACAAGTCTATTTTATTATCCCAATATTCTTCTGAGCAGAACTCATTTCTCTCTCCCACAGTCCTTGCTGGATCCCTGTCCTAGCTCAGACACTTGTGTTATTTTGTTCTTTTTGTAAAGACAGTTGAAAGTATTAGGGTCTTCTGAAGGAATACCCTGGGTAGGAACTCCAGGTGAACTCAATTTTTGTCTGCCTCGTTGGTCATCTATCCCATGTCTGTAAAATGGGGATGATAATAGCATTTATTCCCCAGGTTCTTGTGAGGATAAAGTATTTGTTAAAACACCACATAATTACTAGTTGTTATTATTAATCTGGTTGGGATTAAGCCTCCTGCTCAGTGTTGCCACCACTACCACACCTGGCCTCTATGGGACCTCTGAACTCCTATTTTATTTTGACTGAGGTACATAAGGAAAACCTTCTTCCCCTTAGTTCAGTCACATCATGAAAATTTGAGAAATTTCAAAAGAATCACAGACTCACAGGATTTTGTACTTTAGAGACTATTTAGTTCAATTCCCACATTTTACTATATGGAGAAACTGAGGCTTAAAGAGGAGAAGGGAAGAATTTTGCTAGCTACCTAAGGGAAATGCAAACACAGGCACAACCCTTCCTCCAAGAAAATAATGATGCAAAAGAGATTTATTAGGGAAGTTACTTCCATCAATTTGATGAACTTAGGGGGTAGCAAGCCTTTGGGACTTTTGAAAGTATCTTCCCTATAGAGTAGGTGTTCTTAACCTAGAATCAATAAATAGATTTCAGGGGATGCCAGAAATTGGATGTGGAAAAATACTTCTTTGTTTCAATATAATTTGTTTCCTTTGGTATCCTGTGCACTTTATTTCATGCTTTTAGAAAGCATTATTCTGATTTTTCCTTGGCTCGCCGCCGCGGGTGTTTTTTCCCGGCTCGCTGCCGCTATGGCTCGTGGACCCAAGAAACACCTGAAGTGTGTTGCCGCCCCCAAGCACTGGATGCTGGATAAGTTGACCGGTGTCTTTGCTCCCAGGCCATCCACAGGTCCCCATAAGCTGAGAGAGTGCCTGCCACTCATCATCTTTCTCTGAAACCGACTCAAGTATGCCCTCACAGGGGATGAAGTCAAGAAGATATGCATGCAGCGCTTTATTAAGATTGATGGCAAGGTCCGCACAGACACAACCTACCCCGTTGGCTTCATGGATGTCATCAGCATCAAGAAGACTGGCGAGCATTTCCGTCTGGTTTATGACACCAAGGGCCGCTTTGCTGTTCATCGAATTATAACGGAAGAAGCAAAATATAAGCTGTGCAAAGTGAGGAAGATCTTTGTGGGCACCAAGGCCATTCCCCATCTGGTGACCCATGATGCCCGCACCATACGCTATCCAGATCTGCTCATCAAAGTGAATGATATCATTCAGATTGATTTAGATACTGGCAAAATCACAGATTTCATCGTTTGATACTGGGAATCTGTGTATGATGACTGTAGGAGCTAACTTGGGTCGAATTGGTGTGATTACCAACAGGAAGAAACACCCAGGCTCCTTCGAAGTGGTGCACGTGAAGGATGCCAATGTCAACAGCTTTGCCACCAGGCTTGCCAACATTTTCATTATTATTGGCAAAGGTAACAAGCCTTGGATTTCTCTGCCTTGAGGCAAGGGCATCCGCCTCACCATAGCTTAAGAGAGAGACAAGAGGTTGGCAGCCAAACAGAACAATGGGTGAATGTTGGCACGCTACCATGTATTTTCTCTGGCCAAATAAAGACCTTCAAAAGTGAAAAATAAAAGAAAGCATTATTCTGAGGAGTTCACATACTTCACAAGACTGCCAAAGG
This sequence comes from Gymnobelideus leadbeateri, assembly GCA_011680675.1. Taxonomy (NCBI): domain Eukaryota; kingdom Metazoa; phylum Chordata; class Mammalia; order Diprotodontia; family Petauridae; genus Gymnobelideus; species Gymnobelideus leadbeateri. Next base: position 948,803 of record WOXC01002239.1, read on the forward strand.
GGTTTACGACACCAAAATGGTTAAGAACACCTATTATAGAATATAGAAATGTTGACTGATGTCTTGTTAGGAAGACAAAGACATATCCCAATTGCATCCCAGAGTGAGGCTTTACTGAGAAAGATAACTTTTATAGAGTCATACCTTGTCACCTTTAGGTGGAAGGGATCTAGCGACTTGGGGAACCCCAAGAGTATATGGTTGGTCTGGATTCTTAGAAGGACAGACTTTCATCAGTGGAGCCTTACTTAGTCTTTGGGCAGAAGCATGTGAAGGCTTGCATATGTTTGCTTACAGGTTTTTGAATTTAGGTCAGAAACCAGATCTCTGAGAATGGACTTTCTCAGCCCAAGGGATGGTAACTGCTGGGGAAATAGGGGAGAAATAATAATTCCTACACGTAAGAGCATGTGAGGATTCAATTTATGGGCAATTTCCTTCAATCTTGCCTTCACAGAATCCTGAGTTTTATGGTCCTAAACTTGAACTTTTTAGGCAATCATTTTCCCCTCTCCCCATGGCCTCTCCCAGCTCCCTCCACAATCACTCCTTAAAGCTGGAGGTGGGGAAGATAGGAGGGTTGGAAGTGGTTCATATTGAAGGTCACAAGGCTAAAAGCTCTGAGGTGGCCTTGGCAGGGCCCAGCTGACTCTTGGGGGCCGCTTCTTCGTGAACACCTGGAAAAATAGGAGAAGAAGAGCTCTCGGGAAATGGTGACTCACCATGAAAGTCCTTCAATTGGAAAGAGAATTTGGTTTATTTTATTTTTTCCCTTTTGCTTGTAGAAATAATCTCTGTGGCGGGCTCAGAGGGGGAGCTGCTCGTTTGGGGGCTGTTTTGCTTTCAGACCCTCAGCTGGTTTCCACGTCCTCAAATTGGTCCAGCTGCAGGCCTCATGTGATAGATCTATTAGCCTGATTGGACGGCACAGTTCCATGTTTTCAATGTAGCCTAATGAGACAAATTGTTGTGTTGTGAAGCCCCAGTTTAAAAATATTTTATGTGTGAAGCAGTTTCTTTAAAATTAATATTTTAATGGGCCAGGACTTGGCACCCTGCCCTTTGGAAAGTGAGGATCTTAGGGAACTGGGGTGTGGGGAGTGTGTGAAGTGGGAAATTAAGAGTAAACCTCTGCTCCCCTTGCTAGATTTGACTGAGGGAGTCCCATTTCCCCAGTGGTTTCATTGTTTTACAAGGGAAGAAAGGGTTAGATGTCCATGAACCTGCTTCATGCCTTCCTTGATGCCCAGGTGAAGCAATTATGTTAGAAAGGGTGGGGGTCTGGCTTGGGAACATTGGGGCAAATTGTCCTAGCATTTTAAATCCAGGAATGACCTTGGAAAGATTACCTACTGCAACCCCTTCATTTACAGGAGAGGAAACTGAGGCCTAGAGAAGTCACACAGTCAATATAGACAACTGTGGTGTCTAAGGTCACATAGTTTTCAGTTTGAGGGGCTTAGCTAACTTGGTTTCCTGTTTATTTTTAAGGCTCAGATGTGTTTCCTCCAGGCTCCTCAGGGTCCATGGTCTAGTAATAACCAGCATGGTCTTTGTCAAGCCTGCTAATCTCTGAACCTTTAGTCAAATACTGTATGAAGATACACCTCAGGAAAAGGTGGCCCTTTCCCTGAACCTCTCCTGTGAGCTTAACTCATTCTCTCACGTGTCAATCTCTGCCCGCTGAGACTTGGTCACCAAAGGGGCAGGGGTAGGGATGAGAGAGTTTCTTGTGGGCTATTTTCTCATTAGCCCCTAAGCTCTGGGAGCCGTGGTCTTAGAAGGGAGTAGTCTACCTGGAGCACCACTGACTCTGTCCTTGGAAAGGGGATGGAGAAGCAGGAAGTGACAGCCCACCTGCAGACATGAGAAGCTAGGGAGCTAGGTGGTGTAGTGAATACAGGGCTGGGTCTGGCTGGAATAAGGAGGACCTGAGTTAAAATCCAGCCTCAGATTCTTACTAGCTGTATGACCCTGGACAAGTCATTTTACCTTTGCCTCAGTTTCCTCTGTAAAATGGGGGAAAAAAAGCACATGCCTTCCAGGGTTCTAAAATGAGATAATTGTAAAGCATTTAGCACAGTGCCTTAGCTCTTACTAGCTGGACAGTAGGGTCCATTCTCAAAGTGGACCAATCTGAGCATGAACTATGAACTGCCCAAAGCACAGGTCAGGGGCAGAGATGGCAGCATGCTCTTTCCTTCTCTCTTCACTGATGCTAGCTAATTCTTCCCCCATTGCTTCCCATTGCCTTGGTGTGGCTGTTTGACTTGTCATTCTTCTTGGAGATCTATGATCCTTAAATCGTCTCTCTGCATCTGCATTGAAATTCTGTCTGTTCTGCTTGTAGGGAGAATGTGCTTTATTTTAAATTGCCTTTTGCTTCTCTTCCTCAGACTGTTCTTCCTTTTTGTGTATTTGAATTCCCAATCAGTTAGTCTCTCTTTTGTTTCTTCAACAAGACTTGCCACCATAGATTCAAGTTTTTCTATTCTGCCAATTTCTGCTTTACAGGCCACAAATTCTGCTTTTACAATGCTCATTTCTTTTATAAATCATTCAGAAACATCCTGCTATGGCCCCCATGCCCACTTGGGAATGCAAAGGATCATTTGCCTTATCAGGTGTTGATTCATTTTCTGTTATCCTGCAATATTTATTCATAGATATCTGGACTTTCCCCCTTCTGTTATTAATATCATCCCTCTGTTTGTACTGAATGTTTTTAATTGAATTTTCTTTCTCCTGAGATCATTGATAACTTCATTCTTTTCTTCTTCTTCTTCTTGTAGTTCCCTATTGCTTACTTTCTGACTTCTGACTGTGGTTTCCCTTGGGAGCTGGACCTTGAAAACATCTCAGCCTCCTCCCACACTAGGCAATTCACTATTTCACCAGCTCGGTCTCTCTTCCAAATGACTTCTTGGGAGAATGAAATCTCCCTGTTTTGAAAGATTGTAGTGTTAATGGGATTTAAGATTTTCCTGGTCCATTAAGAGTCCTCACTGGAGCCCATTAAGGGAAACTTGCTTGGGGGAGACTTGTTTGTAGGAAAGCTTTCACACCTTTTGCTAATTCCTAATTAGGAACTGAGTCAGGAGGGTTGTGATGCCTTCTGGCTCTGAGAAGTGTATATATATTCTGAGTTGGTATTTTGCTTTGGGGACTCAAGTATGAGATGGATCTTGTGATTCTCTGGTTGAGATTCTGAGTGGGGTATGTTCAGAGCTCCCTAACTGCTCAGACATATAGGTTCTTTGGATTCAGGGATGTATGTAAAGTGTATAGTTGATTCAAGCAGTCAGAGCCCTGTCTGTTGGTCTTTATTTCTCTGTTCGTATTTTCTCTAATTTGTATTTTGTCTGAAGCTCTTTTCCCCTGAACTAGTGAATGTAGTTAAAAAAGATTGTTGACCCCTTAAACAGCTATCTTTCCTAGTAAAGCAGATCTAAGAACCTGTGCTAGCAGCCATCCTGGGTATGCCAGTGTGGTTGCCTCTACAAATATAAGATATTCAGTTTGGACATGAAGCAGAACCTGGAACCTGGAGCTATTAAGGTGAAATGGGATTTGTGTCAGAATTTTATAAGCCTGTCAGAAGAATCCAAGACCAAAACATTCCTCCTAAAAAAGCAAGCCAGTAAAACCACCAAAATGAGCAAATGAATTAAAACATTAGCCATTGTTCTTCTTCCCCTGGAATGTAGAGTAGATAAGATTTGAAAGGAAGGCCACTGCTGAAAAGGAGAGTGAGTAGTTGGCATCTCTACTTGACTGGTGGCATAAACCTGCTTTGCTTGAGGGCTGATGTGTGATGTCTCTCTGCTCTGTTTCCTTTTTCCCTACTCCAAGGAACAGAGGGAGCTTTGGCAAGGGGACATGAGTGAGAAAGTAGTAGCAGAGAATGATGGTTAAGGGCAGAGTGAATGGGATGCAAAAATATAAGATAATGGGCCAGCTTGCTGAATCTGCCTGCCAATTTCACTTGTTCAGTTATGGATGAATTAACTGTGGTCAGTCAGAGTTAAAGGTCCATTCAGTGACCATCACATAGCTGGGCCACTCATAGGCTCTAGTTTGTACCAGAGGCTGAGTTCTAAGTGCTAGGTTGAAACTGAGGGACAGACTTTGACTCTAAAATTTCTGCATTGGCACTTGATGACCAGACCTATGTCTTGTGGGAACTGTAATGTCACATTTTCTCTGTCTATTCAAGGTAGGGAGATATGTGCAAAACTCTAGGATAAGCTATGAGGAGCTATCAACATTCCTGGGGGTTAAATGCATACATATCTTTCTCCTATCAGATTGTAAATCTCTCAAGGGTTAAGTACACATCTTAAGGTCCCAGCCTTTTCATGCAATGCCTTCATTTCATTCTCCTAAGTCCCATATTGGGACTTTCTGATAAACTCCAGAACATCTTTCTTTTACAGCTTGAGCTCTGTTAATGTTGGCAGTAGCTAATGTTTCTGATCTGAATCCCAGTTCCAGTGCCCTATAGTTCTGAAAACTGATCCCTGGCCCTGGCACCTTCTGATGGTAGCTCTTGTCTGCTTTCTAGTTGAGAAGCCTGGGCCATGGGGTACTCTCAGCCTTAACCTATGGTAGGTCCCATCTCCAGCTCCTTCTTTCAGGTTTTGGGCCCTGAGGTATCTTCTGTGTTGTAGGCTCACCTGTCTGACTGAGGATGGAGCCCAGGTGCTCATCATTGCCCTGGAATATGTCTGGTCATAAACCAGGGAGGACCCTTCCAGTCCCAAGGGGCTGGTCAGGTAAGGGGGACTGAATGGAGGAGCTTAGGATGCACCATAATAAGAGGAAGCACAATAGAATATCCCGCTCCCTGAAGGCAAGGTCTTTTGTCATTGTCATTTTTATATTCCCAGAGTCCAGCACAGTGCCTGGTATACAGCAGGTGCTCAATAAATGATCGTTGAACTGAATTTATGACCCAGTTCCTGTTTGATCCATAGGTTTTAGGATAACTATCTAGAACTATATCTTTCTAGCCTTGCCTAAACATCTGGCATCATTGACTTTTGATGTCTGCCCTTGGATAGGTGTCATTGTTCATTTGTTTTAGGTATGTCTGGCTCTTCGTGACCCTATTCGGGGTTTTCTTGGCTGGGATACTACAGTGTTTTGCCATTTCCTTTTCCAGCTCTTTTTACAGATGAGGAAACCAGGGCAAACAGGGTTAAATGACTTGTCCAGTTCACACAGCTAGTAAGTGTCTGAGGCTGAATTTGAATTCGGGTCTTCCTGAGTCCAGACCACAGTCACATTGTCACTGTGCCACATAGCTATCCATTGTAGGTGATTAGTTAGTAGGATAGGAAGGCAGCAGTAATCACTGACACCTTGATGAAGAGATCAGCCTCCTTCCCTTCCTGAAGTCGGTTGTAGCCAGCCAAGGGTTGTAGCCAGCTCATAAAGGTGGTTTCTAAACTGGCCCTGATGGAGCAGAGCTCACTGTGTTGTCAGGAGGGTGAGCCTGGTAATCAGGTGAGAGTTGTGCATGGTAGGAGTAGTCAGCTATAGGGAGTTCAGTTTTCTGAGTAGCTTTCTCTGTGTCTATGTGCCTCTTTGGAGAGAGCACCATGTAGTAGGTTATGATGTAAGCTGATGGTGGTCTCAAGGCATAGCATAGACCAAAGGACTGGACACATCAACCATGTTGTGTTGCAAGGCCAACAATGTTCATCGTTGATAACATCTTCTGAGCACTTCCCTACTCTCTTGGGTATGCCTGGGCCCAGGGATCATGGGACCCTTACAGTCAGAGGTCATGAAACCATGGCACTGATGTTACAATTTTCTATATAGCCCCTTGTGCCTACAGGGACCTTCTGATGCTGTGACTGCTCATACCCAACAATACCCCTATCTTTCCCCATAGAATCCAGAGAAAGGAAACAATCCACTAACTAGGGATTCATTTGGGGGCATTTGGCTATTCTTGTAAAATACAAATAACCCTATTTGAGGGTAAAACCTAATAGACATCTATACTAAGTAGGAATCACAATTGGATAATCTTGTAAAACCCAGTGGTTGGGGTCCCATGACCTCTGACTTCTAGAGTCTCATGACTCCTGGCACAAGCCTGCTTTTAAGGAGGGGAAGTAGTTCAGAAACACAGTGTCTATTGACTACGTTCTCAGGCTCATGGTCTCTGTTGACCTTGGCCATACTATTCATAAAAATATGCCAAACTCTGGAGCCCCGAGCAACACAGATGCAGACAAATATGACAGTCTTGACACACACACCACAGTTTTTCTGCCCCATGTTCTCAAAGCACACCATTGCAAACAAGCAGCCTATCACCAGACTTCAAAGGGCCACAACCCATTACCCTTGCAAGTGTTGCCCTGGTTTCTGTTTGCACTCTTAGCTCACAAAAATTTCTCTATGAACTATAGTGTCATATCTTCCAGTATTCTAAAAATACACAGCCCCATTCACTGTGTTCCCTTCCCTTAAATACCCTGACTATCTTGGCTTGGATGGAGGCACTGATATAATCAACTGGAAGCCTCTTCCCTCCTTCTCAGTTGCTGGATGAAACCAGGGAATAGAAACGGAAACCTATTGAGCTGTCTCTTGTGTGAGAGGCTGCAAGGTGTAGTGGTTGAGGGTTTCACTTGGACTCAGGAAGATCTGGGTTCAGATCATGCTGGCTCTGTGACCCCAGCTAAGCTCTCAGTGTCCCTTAGGACTGTCCAAGATGGTGAGTTACAGGTTAATTACCCATATGCATCCATGAAGAATCTTCACCCTGGTATGTCCTGTTGAAATTACAGATTTGGAGGCAGGAGTTCTCTTGTTTTTGCTCTCACTTATTATTAAGATTCTTTCCTTCACTATGATGGTGCCAGTGAGATCTTAAGTTATAGAAGAAAGAATACTAGGAGTCAGAACAATTTGGTTTGTGTCCTGTCTTCATCATTTACTAGTTATGTGACCTAAGGCAAGTAACTCAGTCTCTTAGTTTTATCTTCTGAAAAAATCAGATTGAGTATGTACATCACCCCCATCACAAGACTTGTGAGGACAGCACTTTATAAGCCCCTAGGAGTATGTGTGAGAGAGAGAAAAAGAGAGGGAGAATAAGGGAGGGAGGGAGGGAGGGGGAGAGAGAGTGAGAGCTAGAGCTATCCTTCTTATATTGATAGAAGAAGGAAGGTAGAGATAAAGGAGGATTCATCTGGTGGACCACAGGGGATGCAGGGTATCCTGAGAGTTATACATGGGTCACACTATTTATAATGTGTATGGTGAATCAAGGTATCTTCAATCTATATAACTGGGGGTATGACGGTAATCTAAATACATCATTATGGGCAAAACTTTCCTTGGGCAGAAGATATCTGCTCAGAAGTGAAGGCAGGCTGAACAAATAAACTTGCATGAAAAGTACTCAAAGCTAAGATAAGTATATCACTGAAACAAATAGTTTCTCCTTAGATGTTATTGTTGTATTATTAGAGTTTTCCATCACTGTTTTTTTCCCCAATGTCCTCATTAGCATATTCAGTAAAAAAACAACTCTCATTATAAACCAAAATATGCACAATCTTTAAATATATGTACATGATAATGAGATGTCATTGTAGGCAACACATCCTTGCCTCTCAAGCTTCCTTCTGGTATCTGAACACTACTCCTGGGGGGTATATTTCCTGTTTTGCTGTTGACCTCTACCCCTGTGCTCTGGAATTTAATTTTCCACAGTCCTGGGGGGCAGACATTTCTCACAGCTCAGGGTATGCACACATATTCTAGGAGCCATACCCTATCTTCTTGGGTTTTATTCTCAGTTCTGTTGGGCCTTCTCTTAATGTTCTTTGACTGGACCCTTGCTGGGGATCCTGGTGTAAAGCAGAGGATCACTCAACATTCCATTATTTGTTCTCTTTGCATGTGTGTGTTTCTTTCTCTTCGTGTGCACCTATTTCTCTATGTGTTTTTGTAAGTGTGTATATGTATATGTGTATCTATTTTTGTGTCTCTGTGTTTATAGATAATTGTGTCATTTATGCATATGTACTCTCTCACACTCATATACCTGTATACACAAATATGTATATGTGTGTGTATGTATACACACATTCTCTAGGGTAGACTAACATAGGACTGCAGATCTCATTTCCCATAAATATGGAGAGTAGGGAGAATTTTACAGTGACCTGAACAGAATATGTGATGTTTGTATTTATGCCATGGTTGAATGACTGTTTTCTATGCCCCACGTGTAGGCAGATCTCCCTCCTGGAGGACTAAATAAGGGGTTGAAAGGACATTTAGTTAGGTCAGAGGTATCAACCGAATGGGAAAAACTTGCTGCCTGATGGTTCTGTCAGGTACAAAATTCCCCAGTGCACCAAACTGAATTAAAATGCAATTGGAAAATGTTTGAAAAAATAAATGAAAATGGGATACAAGATAGATAATATTAATTTGTGGTTTTCTAAATCCATATGAGACCCTGCAGAGATCTGTCGGAGTCTGACATCAGTGCTCTAGGTTATCATTAGACTGTGAGCTCCTTCAAGTCAACACATGTTCGTTAAGCACTTAAATGGCTGGCTTCTGTGCCCAGGGGATATAAATAGAAACAGAAAGAAAGTCCTTGCCCTCAAAGGGCTTACATGCTAATGGGGAGTGGGGGAGAGTTGAAAGGTAAGAGGAAGACAATGGAGAAAGTATCTTTGGAGAAGAGTCAGCAATCAGGCTTGGAGAGGTGGTTGTTATTGTTTGTCCTTCATTCTGGAAGACATCAGGGAGGTGATGTCAGGATGTGCAAGTGAATTGGGTAAGTGAGGCAGGGCTGTCTGTGCAAAGTCACTAGCCTCACTTTCTCCTCCAGAGCCATCTGGATCCAGTGGCAAGATATAGATCAGGATAACTGGTGATGCCCCGGGTTAAAAACCTTTTCAAGCTAAGGTTTTTAACAGATCTCAATTTGATTGAGGCAATGCCCATTCAGTGATTAAGACTTAATAATGAAAGCATGGTTGATGTTGTCATCCACATTAAAATGGAGAGTCTGGGAGGGACCAGTCAATCAGAAGAAGAGGCAACAAGGGAAGACTTCCTTTGTGAGAAGTAGTCCAGAGATGGAGTCAGCTTTCAGAGTGAAGGAGTTTCCCTGGCATGGTGGTCCAGCACAGATGAGTCAACAGAGCAGCCTGGAGAGGAAAACCTACTCCTTGAGTATAGGGACAATTTTCTTGCCTTTCTTTAGGTACCCGGTGCTAAGCATTGGCACATGGATGGCATTGAAATATTTGTTGATTTGACTTACCAGAGTAAAGTCTTTCTTAAAACAAACCCTTAAAAGCAAAGCCTTCCTTAAAAAGCAAACCCTCCAAAAAGAAGGACCTGAATGTGAAGTCAAAGAAGAAAAAGGATCTGAGGCGGTAGACTTGTATTCAAAAGGGGCAGTGCTTAAGGACTACTGTACACTTGAATCAATAAAAAAGGCATTCATTAAACATTTACTATGTGCATAGCACTTAGGATGCAAAGAGAAGAGCAAGATAGTCCCTCTCAAGGAGCTCACATTTTAATGTGGGAGATAACACACGGGAGGTTTCAGCCGCAAGTCAGATGAAAAAGTATTATCATCCTTAAGGGATAGCAGCAAAGCAGATGGTAAGAGATCCTCTTTAATGTCATTTTCATAGAGAAAAATCTCACTAATTTCTGCCATTGACCCATATGACAGTGCCATGGACTCCAGTGACAAGGACTTTCTTTTCTTGGTCTTCATTCGCTGTGGTTGCAGCATATAGAGGACTAATTGCCAGGTTACCTCTCCTGGGTTGCTTCTCAAGATGATTGCAGCTAAGGCTGGCCTGGAAGCAGGACTGATGGTCTGGAGGCACTTTTACTTCCAAGATGCTTGGGATTTCTCCATCTGTGTCTAAGAGATGGTAGTCAAGGTAGGTGATGGAGATGGTTTGACTCATCATTCAGGAAACAGTTCAAAATCACTAATAAGTTGCTATTGTTGTTTAGTCATGTCCAACTCTGTGACCTCCCTCATTTGGTGTTTTCTTGGCAAAGATACTGGAATGGTTTGTAATTTCCTTCTCTGGATCATTTTACAGATGAGGAGACTGAGGCAAACAGGGTTAAATGACTTGCCCAAAGTTGCTCAGCTTGTAAGTGTCTGAGGCCAGATTTGAACTCAGGAAGAGGAGTCTTCCTGACTCCAGGACTGGCACTCTGTCCACTGCACCATCTATCTGTTCCATAGATAAGGAGAGAAATGCAAATGAAAACATTCTGAGGTGTTATCTCACACTCATTAAGTTGAGATAATTTGTGGAAAGCATTTTGCAAAGCTGAAAGCAATACAAACACACACATATGTTAACTATTATATCAAATTAGTGAAGATACAGAAACTTATTTGCTGGAGAAGCTGTGGCAAGACAGGCATGATAGTCCACTGTTAATGGATTTGTGAATTGATTCAGTCATCTTGGAAAACAGTTCAAAATTATATAAGAAAAATTATTTATTTATGTCCTTTGACCCAGGGATTGCCCTGCTATGTAGTCCAAGGATGTAATTGACAATAAGAAAAGCTCTAGGCAGGACTTCTTAAACTTCTATTCAAGACCCCTTCAGTGCTTCTTAAACTGTGGCTTTAAGACTCTCATATGAGGTCACCATCCAGAGTTTAAGAATCATTGAGAGACGTACAAAAATATTCATAGCAGTAAAAAAAAAATCATTGGTTGATCTGCTTTAGGAAAAGGCTGAATTCACACAGTTAATTTCTTGACATGCTTCAATGATCATTTTATTCTCCAAAAGGTAGAGAAACAAACTTGAGGAAAGTCTGTTTTGAACCTGCTGCTCCCTAACAAGTATGAATTGGTTGCTGGTGTGTAAATGATGGGAACTTTGGGGGAAAGTGACCACTCCTTCTTAGAATATGTGACAGAGAACAAGACAAAAGTCAAGTGTAGTCTGACATCCAACTTAGATTTTTAGAGAAGAAATTTTAAGGGCTTCATAGAAAATGCAAAAGTGCATTTCTACTGAATTCTAAAATTCTGTAGGGGGAGTCAGCCCAGGAGGGATGGGAAGTTTTCAAGAATGAAATGCTGAAGACACACACACAAACAAAACAATTCTAATGAGGAGGAAAAGGGGGAATTGTTTAGAGACGGCTGTGGATGCACAGGGAACTCATCAACCAACTTAGATTTGAAAACAACACAGCAGATGGAAATGAAGGCATGTAATGGAGGATGAATAAAAAAATCACTGCATGACTGGAAGATCAGGGAGTGTGAAAGTTCCAAATGAGCCGAGGCTGTCGAGGAAAGGGAAGGATGGTGAAGAGGGGGTTGGATAGTGTTTGGTTTTGCTTTGACAGCTTTTCTGGGGAAGCAAAGAAGACATAGGCTAGAAGCTGGGAGCCTATAGGATGCTGCTGCTGCTGGATGATGGAGAGGGGGGATTACTGCTTGGTGCAAATTTTGCTTCTGATTTCTTTGACAATTAAAATGTTCATTGGACTGGAGGAGACAGAAGAGAAGTGGCTAATAGGGAAGTGATACCCAAAATAAGTAGCGAGATTTTAAGAGAACATTTAACAACTCCTGATGAATCCAAGTCATTGCTCACAGAAGAGCTATGTTTCTAGGTGGTCCCCCGACCCTGCCACTTCCCCCAATAATTAGGAGATATGATTGATGGGCCATTGTCAGGGATTTTGGAAAGGTCATGTGTGTGAGCATGTATACATTCAAACACATGCAGATACGTGTGCCTCTACTATATGCACATACACATGTTTATAATACAATACATGTATTTGTGTGTGTATGTATACACACAAGGTTGGGACCAGGAAGCCTAGGGTAGGCAGACTTTCTTCAGACTGACATCTTTTGTGACAGATCTTACCAGGGACTTATGATGCTCCTGGGTCCCTGGATTCATATGTGTGTATATACAACATATGTGTGTATATGTACATATACATGTATTTATACACTATATATATGTATATATACACATGCCCCCACATATAAACACATGCATATGTATGTCTCTGTTTTTATCTTTGCACACACATGACCTCATTCATGCATTCATTCATCTATTCATTTAGGCAAACGCTAACTTTTATTGGCTGTTGGGTGTTTGACTCTATGAAAGAGTGTGCAAGCCTTGTGTCCTGAGACCTGCTCATCTATGTTCATCTTTACTGTGAGCCATTACATCAGCTACCACCCATAAACCTAGGAAAAAGTTCCATTCTTCCACTAGGGACCTACCTTCTTACTTTTCTGCTTTTTTCCCCCTACTGCAATTATTCAGCATTTAATTTTTTCCCTCCCTCCCATCTTTCCCATCCCCCAATGGAAAAAAAAAGAAAAAAGAAAACCTTGTAACAAATATGCACAGTCAAGCAAAACAAATTCCTTTATTGGCCATGAGCAAAAATATGTCTCATTCTGCATATCAGTTCATCACTGTGGCCCTTTTTATCTCTGAAATGAAAGGATCAGTGTGGGCATTTCTGTCTTTTGGATTTGAGCCCTCACGTGGGGCTGCAGCTTATTCTCCTCCCCTGGGTGGCAATCGTTGTTCTTTCTACCTTCTATGGTGTCTATTTAATTTCTCTCCTCACCCTAGATTTAATTAAATGATGCCATGTGACTATTACTTTCCTTTCTGAATGATCAATACGGTTGGGACAAAGGACCCTAAGGTAAGGAGGGCTCTCACTGTAGCGCTGGGATGCTCCTGGAGCCCTGGGCTCAGATCTCTCATTCCCCCTCTAAGTCTGGGCATCCCATCATTGGGGTTCTTCAGTCTCTGTGTATCCTAGCCTACTTGGTGCTCATAGATGCTTCTGCATTATATCTTAAGGCCCCAGGGCTCTCATAATATTAGTAAACACTCTGGCTAATAAGATCAAGTGGCTTTAGAGGTCACCCAGTCTGACTCATTCATTCTACAGATGAGGAAACTGAGGACAGAGGGGTAGGATGATTCACTCAATTTCACACAGATATGAATTCACATAGCATTGAGCTTTGAAACCTGGTGGTACAAGGGAAAAAAACACAGACTCTGGAGTCAGAAGGCATAGGTTCATATCCTATCTCTGATGTATACCTGTATGACCTTGGATAGGTAACTTTAAGTCCCTGAGCCTCAGTTTCCTCATTTGGACAATGAGGGGGCTAGACTGGATAATGGTCCCTTTGGTCCCTTCTGGCCCTCGATCTATGAAGCTCTGGCCATAAACCATGTCGCTTTTTCAATTCAATGACATCATGGTATCTTTCTTCTCTGTTTTTCTCTACACAAGTCTCAGCTCCCACCCCAGACCTAGGAAATCTGCTACCTATTGAATAAAATGAATGAGAATTGAGCCAGTTATTTTCCTTAAGCTGATTCCTGAGGCCCTGAGATACTCCACCCAGGCGGAGGATGAGCCACAGTTTTAGGAAATGCTATCCTTTTTGTCTTCCTCAATGATTTATGGAGCTAGAGAAAACCTAGAGTGGAACCCCTGGCTGAGCTGAGAAGTGTAGAATGTGAATGCTGAAAGGGATCTTAGTGGACATCTTGCCCAAACACACCAGACAGGTTTAAAAATAAATCTGAGAGTTTGCGCTGCCACCACTTGAAAAGTCAATGGGGGAAAAGCCATTGGTTCCATTTTATGGATGAGTAGACTGAGGTCCAAGGCAGTGTGGGGTAAAGGACAATGGATTCATGACAATAATAGTAACACTTACTGTGTGTCAGGCATCATGCTAAGTATTTACAGCTATCTTATTTGGTCTTCACAACAACTCTTGGTGTAGAAGGCATTGTTACCTCCATTTTACAGATAAGGAAACTGAGGCAAACAGAAGTTAGGTGATTTGTCCAGGGTCACACAGCTACTAAATGTCTGAGACTAGATTTGAACTCAGGTCTTCCTGACTCTGTCCACCATACCGCTTACCTCCTAGCTTAGTTCATAAAGGTCTATAACCTTGGACAAACCATTTAATCTATTTGGGTCTCAGTCTCTTTTTCTTTAAACTGCTAAGACAGTCCATGACAGGCGCTGTGCTAAATGCTAAGGTTGGACTAGGTAATCTCTTGGTTCCTTCCAAGCCTAGATATCTGAAGTTCAGATCCCTGTGAGAGGCTGGAATCATAGAGTCCTTCACTAGAGCATCCTTCCTTTGTGTTTCTAGCTATACCCAGAATATGCCTTATATAATAGTATATAATAGTATCACTAGAAGACTATCCTTTTAAGTTACTTGAACAATAATGGCGGAACCCTAGGCTTGATGGCAGGCTATTTTTCTCCCAAGTTCTAGGGGTTCATAGCATCACAGATTCAGAGATGCAAAGCAATTGAGCTCATTTAGTTCACTAGTCCTCTCCCTCCTCCATTCTCTTTCACATTTGAGGAAAATGAGTCCCAAGTGTCAATGTCTTGGCCAAGGTCATCCAGGTCATAATTTACCTCCTTTTATTCCCTTTCTACAGCACAATAATCACAAGGTTGAAGATTAGATCCCATTTGTGTGTCATTTTATAGTTTACAAAGCACTTTCTTTCCAACTACCATTGACATTGATAGTTTGAGTATTATCTACATTTAATAGATGAGGAAGATGAGGTTTAGAGGGAACAAGGTCACAGTGAACTCTGCTGCCTCTCTGGTGCAGGTCTGTCAAAAAGGGAATCTGCAGACTGGCTTGTTCAGTGCCTTCTGTTGTGAACATATCCTCTACCTCCTCACCCCAAGTAGCTATGCAGTGGGGGTCCCTTCCCAACTCCTTCTCAGGGTAGATACAATAGAGCGGAGACATCCCTGAATTAGACTTGAGAAGATCTGTGTAATTAAAAACCCACCCCTTATTCTTGCTTCTCATGTCCATATCCCTGGGATTCAGTTCATGTCCTTGGGACTGCATTAGATGACCCTACCAGCTCCATAATCTCATGTTTCTTGATGATCACTATCAACTAGAACAGGGCAAATGCTTTCTCTGCCATCCATAGATATCATTTCATTCACCAGACTCTAGCCCTTTTATCTCCACCCCACCACCAAACTCCCAGGGTTACCCACAAGCCATTGCTGCTCCAAGGAGTTCCTTGCTATGCTGGGCGCAGCCAGAGTCTCCATCTGTTCATCCTTTATAATCATAGGACCATAGATTTTAGAGCTGGAAGGGGCCTTCCATCTATGAACAACCTCTTCATTTTTAAATAAGGAAACTGAGACCAAGATAAATTGAATACTTTGCCCAAGGTCACACAAGTAGTAAGCGGCAGAATCTAGATTAGAATCCTGGGTCCTCTAATTCTGGGTCCAACATTCTTTCCACTGAACCATGTGGTTTCTCTCCTAAGTATCGTACCCTTCTCTCCTTCAAGATGAAAATAGTTTCTTTCTTTTTTTTTAGAAAGGTTGAATTTTTTTTAATTTAAAAATTTATTGTTTTTGTTTTGTTTTTTGCTTTTTGGAGGGCAATTGGGGTTAAGTAACTTGCCCAAGGTCACACGGCTAGGTTTTTGTTTGTGTGTGTTAAGTGTCTGAGGTCAAATCTGAATTCAGGTCCTTCTGATTCTAGGGCTGGCGCTCTACTCACTGCACCACCTAGTCGCCCCCCAAATTTATTGATATCTTTTGGCTTTAACATCTCAGAAATTTCTCTCAGTATCCATCCTCCTTCCTCTTCCATAGAGCTATTCTATAAAAAAAAAAAAAAGAATTTTTTAAGAAAAAGGGGAAGAGAAAAAAATTATAAAAATTTGATCAACACATCAAAAACTAGTCACTTCTTAATGCCCTTATTCTTCACACGGGGGATAAGATCTAGTCCAAAGGCCCCTTCTAAGGGCCCTCAGGTTATAAAGCCTTTTCTCCTTCTTCCTGTTACTTGGGTGCTACAAACTCAGCTTTTCACTAACTCCTGCAAAATTTGGAACCTAAATTTCACCCTCCCTCACCCCTCTCCCCACATGCAATCCTGATACCAGAATTTGTTTAAAAGCTTGATTCTATATAAGGAGAAGGATGAAAGAAAGTCAGAAATCCTTGGTCTTTGAGAGGGAAATTTAGGGATATGGGAAAGAGGAGGGGAAATTATTGATGGGGAAAAAAACACAAAAGGGGTGGACAATCTTTCAGAAAGGTTGCTGTCCTAGGTAGAATATATTCCCCATATCTTGTTTCTGATACCTGAAATTTCACCATTAAAGCTTAATTCCATTGTGTCTATGTTTAAACCTCAGACAAGAGAGACCAAGTCAGCATAAGCACAGTGGACTTGGAAGGGTAGCAGAGTGTTTGAAAGGGGAAAGGGTTTATAACAAAAAACTCTTTCATGGCTTTGCTAATACTAACCAACCAAGCAACCAGCCAACCAGCTAACCAAGGGGTCATAAGATCATAGTTTAGAGCTGGAAGAGACCTTTGAGACTAGTTAGTCCAACTCCTTCATTTTACAAATAAAAACCCAAGGTTCAGAGGGCATAAATAACTTATTCAGGGTCATGTGGATAGAGCAGATAGAGCTCCAAGCCTGCAGTCAGGAGGACCTGAGTTCAAATCCATCTTTGGACACTTGCTGTGTGATCCTGGGAAAGTCACTTAACTTTTGTTTGCCTCAGTTTCCTCATCTGTAAAATGGGGATGATAATAGCACTTACCTTCCAGGGCAGTTTTATGGATAAAATGAGATAACAATTGTAAAGTGCATAGCACAAAACCTTGTGCATAGTAGGTGTTATATAAATGTTAGTCATGCTTATGATAGTAGGTGTGTGAAGTGAGCTATTGAACCTGGACCCTCCTCCTCTAAGTCCAATGCTCTAGCCACTATTCCACACTGCCTCTCTCAAATCACATGGTTGGGAATTCTTTAGGGATCCATCCAGGGTGCTGGAGGTGTGTGTGGCTCTTCTCTTAATATTTCCTGCCCTGCTCCCTACCCCAATCCTGGATTTCATGTCCTTATCCTGCTGTTCCCTTGGTGTGAACATGTCACCAACTGGGGGTAGCCCTTTCTGTCCTAGAACAGAAAAATTAGCTGCCTGCCCAGTAATCTCCAAGTTCCTTGTTCCTCTCTTCCCTCTCCAGCTGTGAGCGCCCCACTCTCTTGCCTGCCTTTCTTCAAAGCTTGTTCTGCTTCTCTTTGTTCTGTGCACAATGCTCTTGGAAGGGAGAATTGGATAGGGCCAGCTGCAATTGTCTTTCCAAATATGAGACTGATAAAGATTTGGAAGGATGAAGGAAAATGGCAAACTCATTTAGGGGCAGATCTCATACTGGGAAGATGGGACAAAGGCTGGGGGATTCAGAGAGAATGGGGAGCAATTAGGGAAGAAAGCGGGAGTTGTGTTCAGTGGTAGCAGCTTCAGGAGGGGGGAGGAAGCTAAGATTGAATTCATAGATCAGGGAGAGTATAGGATGTTGGAGCTGCAGGGGATTTTAGAGTTCATTTCATCAACTCTCTCCCTTTATAGAGGGAGATACGAAGTTTCAGAGAGGGGAAGTGACTTGTATAAAATCATACAGTGAGTCAGTGGTAGCTATGGGTTTCATCTCAGGTCTTCAGAGTCTTTTTTATTGTTGAGGAAATTAAAGTTAGAGAAAGAGGGGAAGAGAGTTGCTCAAGATCACACAGTTGGAGAGTTGGGATCTGAACTTAGGTTTTCTGACACCAAATCCATCACTCTTCTTCCCATACTACCTTGTTTCTTCCTCTCTTGCATACTGATCTGCAGTATTGTTCCCACTACAAGGAAGCTTTGAAGATATACAGCTTTAAACTTTCTCCTGAACTTGACCTGCATTTCCAATGGCTTGTTGGACAGCTCCAGTTAACTATTCCACAGGCATCTTGAACTCAGCATGCCTGAAACAAAACTCATAATTTTTGGTCCCTTTCAAACTGTTCTTTTCCCAAACTCCCCCATCTCTGTTGATGGCACTACCATTCTTCTAGTCATGCAGGTTGGAAATTCTGGTGTCATATCTGTAAAACGAGAGGGTCAGACCAAGTGACTTCTAAAGTCCCCTCTAGTTCTGGATCCATGATCCTATTGAATGAGCCACCCCCTGGTCATATGGGTTTGAAATCTTGGTAGTATTATCCTTGGCTCCTCATTCCCCTTCATCCAACACATCTAGTTACTTGCCAGATCTTGGCATAACAAATCTTGAATTTGACCTCTTCTAACCATCCCCCCTAATTTGGGTCCTTATTACTTAGGTCTGACCATGTCATCTGCTACTCCAGAGAGTCTATTATTTCTAAGATGTAATTAAAACCCCTTTCTGTCTGGCATGTACATGGCCCGTTCCTCCCTTCCCAGTCTTCTTATGTATTGATTTTTAGCCATTTCAGTCATGTCTGACTGTGACTCTCCCCACCCCTTCTTTTTTGTTTTTTTGTGGCAAAGATACTGGAACAGTTGCTATTTCCTTTACAACATGGCCCCTTCCTCCTTTTCCTTTCTTCTCATACATTGTTGTTGTTCAGTCTTGTTCTACTCTTCATGATCTCTTTTTTTCTGGTTTTCTCATAAAAAATGCTGGAGTGATTTGTCATTTCCTCTTCCAGATGAAGAAACTGAGGCTTAAGTGACTTGTCCAGGGTTCACACAGCTAGTAAATGTCTGAGGTTGGATTTGAACTCAGGGTCTTCCTGACTCCAGGTCCAGCTCTCTATCCACTGTGCCACCTACCTGGGCTCTTATGTATTACTCTTCTCTTAGATCCTACATCCCAGTGGTACTGTCCAACTTGCTAGTTTTCCTGGCACTCTGCAGTAGCTGTTCCCCATGCCTAGAGCCCTATCATTCCTCATCTCTGCCTTTTGGAATCCCTGGTTTCCTTCAAGATTCAGTTCAAATTCTACCTTCTATGTGCACCTTTCCTGTCCCACTGCAGTTACTGTGCTCCCTTTCAAAGCTATCTTGTATTGATTTTGCATGTATTCTAAATATATCTAAATATGTATATGTTGTCACCTCCATTAGAATGTAAGCTTCTTGAGGGCAGGGGTTGCTTCATTTGTGTCTTTGTATTCCAGTGCCTCACATAGTGCCTGGTATAAAGTATATATTTAATAATTACTTATTGATTAAGATTTGTACAACATTTCCTTTCAGCAATCTTGTAAAGGAGCTAGACCCAATATTCTTTTTTTTTTTTTGGAGGGGAAGGCACAGCAGTTGGAGTAAAGTGACTTGCCCAAAGTCACACAGCTAGTAAATGTGTCAAGTGTCTGAGGCCGAATTTGAACTCAGGTCCTCCTGCTTCCAGGACTAGTGTTGTATTCACTGTGCCATCTAGCTGCCCCTAGACCCAATATTCTTATTATATAAATGAATGCGGATTAAGTCAGAGGACTTAGGTTCAAATCTTATATTTTCCGACTACTGTCTCTGATAATGTGAAAGTCCCTTAACCTCTCCTGGCCCCAGCATTCTCATCTGTAAAATAGAGCAATTCAGTGACATGACCTCCAAAGGCCATTCTAGCTCTAAAAATCTATTGTTCTAAGATGAGGAACAGTACCCATCAGAGCTGAGATTCAAACCCAGTTCTCTTCCAAGTGCAGTGCGCTCTCCATTGCACCACATTGCCTCAGCAAATGACCAGAACTGTCCCAAAGGGAAATGGACTGCCTCGTGAACTTGACCCCAACTTCAAGCAAGAGCTATATGACCTCTTGTCAGGGAAAGTGATTGGTCAGGAGCTGGAACTGATGTTCTCTAATGGGCAGGGTCTCTTACTTATCCAAATATCAACACCAAGCACACTGCTCTACTTACAGAAAGGTTTAATAAACGTCTGCTGTCCTTTCTAACTCTGAAATTCTCTGGTCTCTCTTTTTAAAAAAATCCAGTTTGTAGTAAAATCATCACTTCTGCATTAGTCCCTTCCTCCCTTCCCTCGTTCCCCATCCTACTCCTTCCACATCCTTTATCCTCTTTCTTTCCTCCCTCCTTCCCCTTATTCCTCTTCCCTTTCCTCCCATGCCCTTTATTCTCTCCCCTTTATTTCTTTCCTCCCTTCTCTTATTCTCCATCCTTCCCATCCCACATATTTTATTCTTTCCCCCTTCTTTCTTTTCTCTCTCCCCTTATTCTTTATCCTTCCCTCCCACATCCTTTATTCTCTCTCCCTTCTTTCTTTCCTTCCTCCCCTTATTCCCCATCCCACCCCTTCCACATCCTTTATTGTCTCCCTCCCACTCCTTTCCATTGTCTCTCTATTGCTTTCCCTCCCCTCTCTTCTCACTGCCCCCAGAGCACTCGTGGGCAGGATGCCAGGCAGGAGGTTGAGGTTTTGATGCTTGTTGGGGAGGACACTAAAGGAAACATGAGGGGGAGTTGAGGACAGAAAAGGACATGCTTGGAGTGGGAGCTGACAAGCTGGAGAAGGGTGCTCAGGATCCTTAAAGGTCTAAAAACTGTATTGTACTCAGATTGAATGAAGGAACTGAGATAGTTAGCCTGGCGAGCAGGGCATGAGAGCTTTTCTCAGATATCTGAATGGCAGTCCCATGGAAGAGTAGGCTCCCTTTATGGGGTTGGGACTGAGTCTGTGATTTCATTGGTACTGAGCATCCCCAGTGAGGGAAAACTCCCTCTACCACAGTATGGGGAAGTATTTGCTTTGAAGAATTGCCAGCTTTTCTGAGAGATAAAGTGACTTGCCAAAAGCCAGTATGTGTCAAAGACAGAATTTGAACTCGGGACTTCCTGTCTCTAAAGAAAGCTCTCTATCCAGGGCCACAAGCTGCTTCTTTGTGTCTTGCTTAAGAAATACTTGTAGAAGTGGTATGAACAGAAGGAGGGCCTGTTTAATAATTATACCCTTTCAACAATGGAATAAACTTCTTCACAAGTTAATGAGTTTCTCATTATTCCAAGTGCTCAAGTGGAAGTTGGATGTGCCCTGGTCAAGAATCCTGTATAAGATATTCCCTCAAGGGTAGGGTATTAAAATACATAAGCTCTATAAGCTTAGGATATGGGGGGGTAGTGGAACCAAACAAGATCATAAGTTTAGAGTTGGAAGGGGTCTTAGAAGTCATTTGTGTCCAAGCCCTCAGACAAGTTAAATGATTTTCCCCTGATTACACAGCAAGTGTTAGAGGCATAATTTGAACTCAGGGCTTCCTAACTCCAAGGCCATCACTCCATATAACTTTTTTTCTCCTTCGTAATGTTATTGAAGGTCAACATTGGGGCTGAAGGTCATCCCTAACTGCTTAGTCCCCCTTTTCCAAACCCTGGGGCAACTCCATTCCTATTGCCCTTTGAGTTCTTATCATACTGTGCATCGTTGGGGAGAAGGGTCTTGTTTCAATGAGAAAGACAGAACAAGGCAAGAACATCAGGACTCCAGGGAAACAAAGATATCATATAATGTACCTTTATTTGTCTCTCTAGACTCTTGGAAACTTACATAACAATCGTGCTTTAATTATGACACCATTTATAGACAGTTAAAATGCATTTTCATTTATAAATATTTTACATTTGGTCCATAGAACAGGTCTTTTCTTTCCTTCTAAATAATACTGTACTCTTTTAACAGGCTCTGTATATATTTTTGAATATGTATATATTACATATATATTTTTATATAGAGATAAATTTGCTTGGTGTTTCTGAGAATAAATTCCTTATTGCAAAAAGCATATATGATAATACAATATCTGTTGTTTTTCTTCCAGGGCGGATACTACAAAAAGTTACAGTTATTCACAATTCACACAGGAGGGCTACAACACTAATTTTGTGCTATATATGAGACGTCTGGACAGAAACCAGCTCAGGGACTTCTTGCCAGACATCTTACTGACAAATGTTTACAGTCACACATGAAATACTCGACAATGAGCTTAGAACAACATGGGATCTGCTTAACATTCAACACGAGAGAAAAGGTGGAAGAGGTTTAATTTTTATTCTAATGGAAGTCCATAGACATCATGGGAATGATGGCTTGATAGCATGAGATTATACTGTGGTGGGTTTCTTTTTCTCCATCCCAAAATTTACTCCACCCCAAAGATTTACAAGATGTTTTTGTTTCATAATAAGTTCGGTTACCGATATTTAAAATGCCTTATGGTTGAGGCTATATTACAGTTTGGAAATGGTTTCAAAACTATTGAACAAGGTTTTGCAAAGTGAGACTGGGTATGATGCAAGCAGAAATAGATGTGTATGTGTTGTGTGTATTTATATATATTATATATGTATATATGTGTTTTCTACAATAATGTGCTTAACATTCTGAGAATAATACTTTATTGCAAGAATGGGTATATGTTGGTCACCTTCAGACAAAAACGACAAAAAAGATAAACTGAGTCACAGTTAGTTACCATATTTGTCACAGGTTTGCCCTATGCAATTTGAGGGCTTGCTAAGGATTTATTTATGATGCACAGAAAGTTGGTCGCAAAAACATGCTGCACCACACAGTTCTGTCTCTCAATCAGACACTGGAATCCTTCAATTTTCATATGTCTTGCTTGGAGCTGCCAAAGGAGAAATGCTCTGTGAATGGAATATTAGTATTTTACCAAGAAACTGTCCTCACGCCATGGCCACTGTCATCTTGCCACTGCTACTGACACTGTCACTGCAACAACTGTGATCAAGAAGTACCTTCTTAAAAGGAAAAAAGCCCCTCAAAACAACCCAAGTTCCCCAAACCAAAAGGTTGTGTGCATGTGTTTGTTTTAAATCTTTGAAGTGCTGCAGGGGTCCCTGGTAACATTGGTGATTTTATTAGGGCCCTGGAGACCAAACTGGCATCGGCAGGGACGGAACGGAGGAAAGCCCTTTACCCCTTTATAGAATTCAAGAATGATGGTGAGAGGCTGAGGCTTCAGATGTGGTGGTAGGGGAAAGGGAGAAATGAATGGACAAACAGGTCAGGGCTGAGCCTTGGACAGGCCCTTTTAATTTGGCTAAATCTGCAGCTGTTTTGTACTTTTAGTTGGGCATCTTAGGACCAACATAGGATGGCACCACCTCTGCTGACTTTCAGCAATGGGACATTTTTGCCCCTGGAATGGTTGGAAAAAAATTCTTTTGTGTTTCCTGCACCCACATAGGAAAGTAAGAGTGAAATAGGCTGATCATTAGAAAAGCCTGATTGGCAGTTTCCTTTTGGGGATGGAAAGTTTTGCTGCAAACAGCTCTAGAAGGATTAAGCTTGTGCTCTAAGAAACAGACCTTCCTGATCTGATTTGGGGCAGTTGGTTTACGTCACTTTGCTTAAGCTGCCTCAAAAGAGAGAAGAACGCAAGAAATAACCAAAGAACAGAGCTGGTTACAGACACCTTAAGGGCAAGCTTTCCTTGGAAATCTTCAGCATACAAAATACTGTATTCACACGTACAAAACAGCTTTCAAATGGAATTGAACTCCTGCAAAGTCAGAGATAACAGTCGTGGGTAAGAAATAGGTCATGAAAAGGATGAAAAAATCCACAGCACAGAACCCCAAAGCATTGGTTGTGCCATAACGTGGGATAAAAATGCCCTGTTTGTTAATTACAAATTCCACAATAATTCAATTCTTATTGAGAAAGGATTAAAAACATTAACAGTCTGTGGATTGCTGGAAAGCCGCCAGTCATTTCTACCCACTGGAGCCCACCAAATGGTCTAACAGTCCCCACGTCACTTCCCTTTGAGTGGTGATGGTCTCTTTTTTTGCCACTAGAGGTAGGTTGATCGATAGTATCTTCAGACATCAATTTGTGGTCATGTTCAACCAGGTTGGATTGAGTGATAATTTTCTCCAGCGTCCTCTTGGTCTTGGTGCCATGGGCAACCTGCTAGATGTAGGCTTCTTTGTTTGCTGAATTGCTTGACTGGGGCTGCTCCGGCCCATTTTCTGGACGAACTATATCTTCACTGGGCTGGATCATGACCTGGAGGCGCTGTGGGGTGGGGGAAGGGGAAAGGAAGGTATGAAGATACCTGGGGGAGTCCTCTAGACTGAGCTGGGGCATCGTAAATGGTGTCTGAGGAGACCAAGGCCAGCATTCTTTATACTAGATGTGTTTAAAACACTGTCACTAGGTCATGAATGCCATTGGGAAATATTTAACAAAATAAATAACAAATAAAATGAATAATAAAAAAAACCCTGTAGATAAAGTCAATATGTGGCCTGTAGGAATCTGACATCCTAAAGAAGTTATGGTCTGAAAGACAAGACCACTGCACTTGGGAGTCAGTCCTAAGATCTGAGTTGGAGTCATAGGAGTTGTGTGATCTTGGGTAAGCAGTTTAGGCTCTCTACACCTCAGTTTTTTCATCTATGACATGGGAATAAAATACAGGCACCACTTTGCACAAATAGTGGACTGAGTTCTGAACTTGAGTCAAGCAGGGTTCAGACTCTACTTCTGAGGCTTAGATCCTGTATGACTTTAGGCCAGTAGCTTAAGCCTCTCTGAGCCTTGATTTCCTCATCAGTTAAATGGGATTAAAAATACCTGTGGTCCCTCCACTCACACTGTTCTCATAAGGCTCCAATGAGACAAGGTTCAAAAGTTCTTTGGAAACCTGCATATTTACATTTACAAAAAACAACAATAACAATGGCCCACATTTATATAGCACTTTAAGACTGGAACACACTTTACAACTTTTAGCTCATTTGAACTTTACAATAACCCTGGAAGGTAGATACTATTATTATTATTACCATTTTGGAGATGAGAAGACTGAGGCAACCCTACAAGCCAAGTGACTTGCCCAGGGTCACACAGCTAGTTGGTATCTGAAGCTGCATTTGAGCTCATCTCTTCCTGACTCCAGGTCCTTCAATTTACTCACGGCACTAATCAGTGGCATATATATACATTTCTATGTCTAGGTTATCCACGTGTGTATATGCACATATATGAATATGCACAAGCATGCACACCTACACACATGAATGTGAGTATAAACAAATAGGTCTATAAACATACATACCCACATATCTCTATGTACATATGCGTACATATGTATACACACATGCACACACACACACACCCCTATGTAGACCCTCAAAACAGTACCTATGGTTAAAAGACTTACCTGTGGTCACATAGCTAGTGTATATCAGAGACAGGACTCTAATTCAAGTCTTGCTGATGCCAAGGTAGGCCTTGTATACATGATGCCACATTGCCATATAAATATTAGCTGTCCTTATTATAATACCCTAGTTCCCAAGGTTGTTATGAGGACATCTTTGTAAATCTTAAAAGTCCTATAATAACTAAATTATTTATTTCATTATTTATGTTACATCATGTTTCATGTGTGCTAGTAAACTACTAAGGGGCAAGGGCTATGTCTCACAATTCTCTTGTATTCCTGTGACACCTAGTAGTTTCTTAGAAAATATTTGATGATTCTTGGGTGAAGTGGGGGAGGAGCTTTTGGTTGAACTTTGGTTCAAGGAAAATTTGGCTTAATGAGATAGGTTTGGTTGTGCTCCTAGGGACTGTGTCCTTACCTGCTTTAAGGAGCCCTTTAAGGTCAGGAACATGTAAGCCATATAGCCAGGGATAAGAACCATGGAAGACAAGGCCATGAACCAGCCCACACCTTGCCCCCACTTGGGGAACACATAGTTGCCCATGGTGAGTGGAGTCATCTGTACTGCACTGAAAATAAAAACACCCTGGGAAACAAGCAGATAGGTTAATGCAGGCAGTTGGTCAGCCATGTGGGCCTATACTATATATCTCTAAATTTTGCAGAAATAGCCTCTTGCGAGTCCCTAAAGGGAACTTTATCATGCCCAGTTTCCCCGAAATGGGGATACCATTCATGATGACCAGTTATTCTAGGAACTCCAGGGGAGATGACTCTATCATCAGGGATTGGGGCAACTTTCCACTACAGTCTTGAACGACTTTGTGGGGCACCTAACTATGAGATTTTGGGCAGCTCTCAGGTCCCTCTGAGTGGAGGGATTCTAGGACTTAGCAAAAATCATAAAGATCCAAATCCATTTGAATGCCTTTCTTGCTAAAGAAGAAATAGGGTAGGAAGACAAGCTTGTACAAACAAGCCAGGAATCCCTGGATATAGCCTTAGCCTCTTCTGGTGGCCTGGACACCCAACCCTTTCCACTACCAGAAAAAAGTTCTCTTGCACCAAGTGAACCTGGGTCCAGGGGTCATCCTTACCGCCACAATGATTGGAGTAAAGAAGGACCAGCAGAGTTTCCACCAGATGCAGGGCCGGGAACCAACCATCTCTTGGATGTTGTCATAAAACCGGTTGACCCCTAATACAAGAGAAAAATAATACGTCAATGATGAGACTCAGGTAGGGATCCTGCCTCACCCCCAAAGAGACTTGACTCTGTGGACCCTCCCACAAGAGGCTTGTTAGGAGAAAAAGAGGAGGAATTGAGACCTCAAGGAGATAAGCTCAATTGACAGCAGAGTTGAAATAAAAAGTTTCAGGACACTTAACCTAGTGTTCCTTTTTATTATACTGTATTGCCTCCTATCTTCAAGCCGTATTAAAAGTGTAGGTACAATGAAGTGGAAGAGGGGGGCTACTTTCCCACAGAGACTGGGTAGGACTGATTGGACAGAACTTCCTTGGGCTCAGAGCAGTGCATTCCCCTCTTTGTCTTTTATCTTCAGGAGCCAGGGAGAGAAACAGGGGAGGGGCAGGGGAGAAGAACAAAGCACTCACCATAGCACCAGGAGATAGAAACACATTCAAAGAACACCAGGAAAAGTAGGCTCATTCCACTGGCCGAGTAGTAATCAAAAAGCTTGAACACATAAATCCCACCCTGTAAGAGCAGGAGAGATTCCCTTGGAACTCTAGGAAGCTTAATGGGAGTAGCTAAAGACTAGGACAGCGGGAGAAACTGGAGAGTTACACAAAAACAGAAAGGGAAATCAGGCAAGATTTCCTGTGCTAGAAAGGTTGAGGACTTTGGTTCACTTTTCACAGGTCTAGTGTGAGGAACAAGCATTGTATAATTTAAAGCGCTCTCTCAAGGTGTGTGTGTGTGTGTGTGTGTGTGTGTGTGTGTGTGTGTGTGTTTTCTATGTGGATTTGGAAAAAAAAAGATTAAGTGATTCTATAGAAAAGCTGGAGTTCAGACCCTTTCACCTCCCAGCCAGAGGTGGAAAGATGGACACCATAACTATCTGGAGTCTTAATCTCCTAATAACATTTAATTAGTAGAACAAGGTGTATTTTGATGTGGAGGTGATTAGGGATGGCTTTTAAAATTTTTAATTTTGTGAGTCCAGATCTTTGGTTTTATTGGTGTAGGGAGTAACTCAGAATGGAAACTCACTCCAGTGATGCATATCATTAACTCCTTTATAATTTATAGTCTTAGAGAGTCTCCTGGGGCACTGAGAAG
Organism: Gymnobelideus leadbeateri; assembly: GCA_011680675.1. Classification (NCBI taxonomy): domain Eukaryota; kingdom Metazoa; phylum Chordata; class Mammalia; order Diprotodontia; family Petauridae; genus Gymnobelideus; species Gymnobelideus leadbeateri. The sequence goes on from WOXC01002239.1 coordinate 976,250, forward strand.
TGACTTTTCCAAGGCCACACAGAGGGGATGTCAGAGGTGAGATCTGAATTTAAGTCTTCCTGACACCAAAGCTAGTGCTCTATCCACCATGCCATGCTGTCTCTCAAACAGTGGTTTAGTAGGTTGTATGCAACCCACCACACTCTTGGGTATGGCCCAAGTCAGATTAAAATGTACTTGGGAAATATATAACAAAATACAATAGAACATAGATGATGTTTTCTAAGTCAACATAGGTCCAACCAGGATGCTTATGCATAGTCTAGCCACCCCCATTTCTTTTTGCATTTGATGCCTCTGGTTTGGTAGATTTTAAAAGATCCAACTTTGATGAATATACTTGTTCTAGTAGACCGAGTTGCCTGGCATCAATAGCATCTCTGACTTGAAAGAGAACAAAATCCTGCTTCTCCATGGAGTCTTCTCAGAGAGTTCTAGCCCTCAGAGCTCACTCCCTTCTCTGAACTCATATACCATTCACTCACTCATGGTTTCCATAACTCTGGCATGAGCCCAGGACTACTCTTGGATTGTTTCTTGTAAAACCTTTTGCTGTGTTCGCAGTGGGCAGAGACATGGGGATTTGTTTTACATGTCTCCATGATTACCCAGATTCCCAAGACTTTCTGCCCCCATATGTTGGGCCAAAGACTGGCTATATGTGGACAGTGACTGAACTCTATTATGATTTGTTAATGAGGGGCAGGTTGGTATAATGGAGAGAGAGCTGGCCTTGGTACCAGAAAGACCTGGACTGAAGTCTTGCCTCTGACTTGTACTGCCTTTGTGACCCTGGGTATCCCTTCTTGGTTCCTTACTCCCCCCTTTGTTGCTCAAGGCAGTGGTCTATGACTACAAATGGCAGAGGAGGTGCTGATCTGCACCGGTAGAAGGCATTTTCTCATCTAGGAGTTCCTACCGGGGTAAAATCCCTACTATTAGCTTACTGCTCCTCAAGTAGAATGAACAATAAGCTCCTGAGGACAGGGTGTGTGTCTTCTTCTGTATCTTCTAAAAGCACCTAACTTTGAGCTACGCAGAGTGGGAACTCAGTAAAAATATTGTGAATGAATGAATGATTGGAGAAAGGGAGGAATATCACTAAATAAATGCCAAGGGTCTTGGTCTCTGCTATGAAACCATGCTATTGTCTTCTGGACTTTTCCCAAGCACTCTTAGGTAGTTAGGTGGCATAGTGTACTCAATCTGCAGTCAGGAAGACCTGAGTTAGAATCTAGCCTCAAACATTAGCTGTATGACCTTGGGCAAATCACTTTAATCACTATCTGCCTCAGTTTCCCCATCTGTAAAACGGTGATAATAATAGCACTGATAATAATAGGACCTGCCTGCCAGGGTTGTTGTGAGGATCAAATGAAACAATAGACAGAAATGCTTTGCAAAACTTAAAACAGGACCTCTCCCAAGTCTCTAGGGAGAGGTCCTGGGTACAAGGAGGGGTTTGGAGGAGGGAAGCAGAGATGGAAGTGGCAGAAGGGAGGAGGAAGTAACACTCACCTGAGTGATGTTGGAAAGACCAATCAGGTAGGAGACAATGCACACGACAGCAATGAAGAGCTCCCTCCGGCTACGGAGCAGTCTTGGGAACTCATCAACCAGGGCTGTAATGAACCCTTCCACAGTGCAGAACTTCCAGGAAGATAATACAGAGGAGGTCAGTGTCCTCCCTCAGGGACCTCAGTGAACTCCCCCCTCCCCCCCCAAACAAGTCCCTATCCCCATTCAGAGTGATTGACACAAGGAGTAAATGGTCCTGGCTGTCCTGGGGGTCCTAGATTTAGGAGAAGACCTGACACCTCCATACATTCTCCCAAAGGCATTAGCCTCCAATTCGGCTGTTTGACCCTACCCAGAATTCTTTTTGGCTAGGTTTGACACAATAATGCCAAAAATCATGAACCAAATTACAGAGCTGTCTCTAGGAATAAAGATTTTATCCTTGGCTAAAGCTTCCTTTGTGTTCTAATTCTCAGGAAACCTAGTAGGGTGATACTGTCAGGCAGGTCCCAACATTTTAATAATGGCATTATCTGTCTTATTAGGTAGGGAACCTTTTGTCTCAGGCAGTACTTTTGTCTCAGAAAGTACACAGTCAGGTAAGAAATCATTTATTAAACACCTATGCCAGTCAGTGATAAACATTTATTAAGCACCTACTGTGTACTGGGCACTATGCTAAGTGCTAGGGATACAAAAAGAGACAAAAGCCAATCCCTGTTCTTGAGGAACTCACAGTCTAATAGAGTAGGGATATCCATTTGTCAGGAATGGTATAGAGAGAATTTTTGTATTGGGTGTGATTCTAGATGACATGACTCTTAAGACTCCCTTTCCAACTTAGATCCTAGGATCACATCACAGTCTATAGCCAGGGATTCCCAACCACTAGATGCCCAAATCCTAGAAGATCTTCTACCAGGATATTAAGATAGTGTCATGCCATCCAGCCATATACCTGGCACAGTGCAACTATAACAGGCTTTGGATGAGAAAACTGGTGCCTGAATCCCACCTATCACTTACTACTTGTGTGACTTGGTCAAGTCATTGACCTCTAGGTCTTGATTTCCTCATCTGTAAAATGAGAGGTTTGGATTAGATGATTCCTAATACACATTCCAACTCTAAATCCTTTTTATCTTATGAAGTCAGAGAGTAGGCTAAAGAGGGAAAATCGAGGCAGGGAGTCCTCACCTGACTGTCAATGCCTAGCATGAGCAGCATGGAGAAAAAGAGGATGGCCCATAGTGGGGAAAAGGGCAGCTGGGTTACTGCTTCTGGGTATGCCAAGAATGCCAGTCCAGGACCTGGAAAAGATTAGATTCAATTCAATTCAATTTGCATTTATTAAGTTTCTAACTTAACTTCCCTTGTATATATCCCCTTCTCTCCTTCATGAAGATGTTCACCACCATGGTGAAGAAGGCCCTTATCACTTCAAGCCTGGACTATGGCAATAGCTTTCTGATTGGTCTCTCTGCATAAGTCTCTTCCCACTCAAGTCCATCGTCCATACAGGAGTCAATGTGATTTTCCAAAAGCTTAGGTATGACCGTGTTGTCACTTGTCCAATAACCTCCACTGGCTCCATATCATCTTTAGGATTAAATAGGAAATCCTTTCATGTTCAAAGCCTTCATAACATGGCCCCTCTCTGCCTTTCCTATCTTCTCATGCCTCACTCTTTCCTCAAACTGAAGTCTAACAGCACTGGTCTCCTGGCCATTTTTAGCATAAGACAGTATCTCCCAACTCCAAGCATTTTCAATGACTGTCTCTCCCATGCCTAGAATTCTCTCCCTCTTCATGTCTACCTCCTGTCTTCTCTGCTTCCTTCAAGTCCTAGCTAAAATTCTGCCTTTTACAAGAAGACTTTACCAGGTTTCTTTAATGCTCACACCTTCTTCCTTCTGTGGATCATCTCCAGTTTATCCTGTATATCCAGGATAAAAAAAATACACACACACATACACACACACACACACACACACACACACACACACACATATATAGCTGTTAGCATGTTGCCTCACCTGTTAGACTGGGCTTCCTTGAGGAAAGGACTGGGATTTTTTGGCCTTTCTTTGTATCTTTAGTGCTTAGAATGGTGCTTGATACATAGTTAACACTTAAATGCTTGTTAATTTATTTGAACTCTGCATTGGCAATGAACTGGGAACTTGAGGAAATCAGAGAGTACCATTACCCTCTTTCTGTGATAGCCTTGGGAAGGCTTCTCTTGGTATGAAGCAGAGCAGAAAAGTAGGCACCCCCAGACCCGTGAAAATCTGGGTTGTTCAAAACATTAGTTTTGAGTTAGAGTTCCCAAACTATTTACGGTGTAAATCCTGGACAAGTAACTTTATCTTTGGGGGTCTGTTTCCTCCTTTGTAAAATGAAGGGTTGGACTAGATTACCTTGAACATCTCCCCCAGACTTAATTCCCATGCATCTTCTGACCTGCCAAGCAATAAGACCTACAGTGGCCACCATTTTTAATGAGTGACTTTCAAGTAGTTGGTATGATGGATAGATTGCTAGGATTGACATCAAGAAGACCCAAACTCAAATCATTCATCAAACACCCATTTGCCATATGCCCCTGGGTGGGTCTACTAATCTCCATCAGCCTCAATTTTCTTAACTGTAAAATAAGGATAATTACAGCACAATTTCACATCATTGTTATGAGGAATAAATAAGAACTGCTTCAGTTTCCTCAAAACTATAAAGTGGGGATAATAATAGAAACCACTTCAGGGTTATTGTGATGATCAAATAATATATGTATGGAATTTTTCAATCCTATACAAATGCTTCTTCTTTTTCTCCTCCTTCCTTCTCCTCCTCCTCCTCCTTCTCCTCCTCCTCCTCCTCTTTCCTCTTCTTTCTTCTCCTCCTCCTCCTTCCTCCTCCTCTTCTTCTTCCTCCTCCTCCTCTTCCCTTTAAGGTTATATATTTGATACAATGTGGATAATATACAAATGACATGGTTTCTGCCCACAAAGAGCTCATAATCAATAGTGATTCTAAAATGTGCACAAATCACCACACAATCAGTATATAAAAGGAAAAAAATGTTATGAGATCAGAAGGGGTCAAACTGAGCAAGTCTGGAAAGGCTTCATGGAAGAGATGGCATTTGAACAAGGGCTTCAGATATGGATGAGGATGCTAATAATTGTTTTCTACCCCAATTTCCCAACACATACTACTTTTGGTCCCCTTTCATTCATGTTGCCTTTCTCTTAATTTCCGCCCCAGCTGTAAACAAACCAAGGCATATTTACCTCTTACATCTCCTTTGAGGGTCAATCCAAATGTCACCTCTTCCAGGCAGTGTTTCCTGATTCCTCCATCCCACATTGAGCTCCTCTTCTCTGAGCTCCCAGAGCCCTAGGGATCTGTACCACTATCTTTTGCCCTGAGTAGGTTATTTTGCAATGTGGGCTGTTTCTTACATGTGTTAGTTTTGTCTGCCCAACTAGACTATAAGCTCATTGAAAACAGGGACTATCTTTGTATCCCCAGAGCCTAGTGAAGACAGCTGCTCCATAGATAACTGTTGTTTAATTAGTAATTAAGGTATCAATTAAAATACACACGTAATCTGGGAAAGGTAACTCACTAACATGTTGACCCTAGTGTTTTTAGATGGGTAGTGGAGAGGGAATGTGACCCATGAGGGGCAAGTTTTAATGGGGTAGAGTAGGAGAATTAGGGGCTGGGAAAAGTCCCATAGTCAGAGACTTGTGGCTATAATATTCCTCCCCCCCCCCCACCTATACATCTCTTTGCTTGTTCAAGGCCCAGATCAAGTTCATCCTTCATAAAACCTTCCCTGACATCTTCACCTTGCCAATTCCCAGAGCACTTTCCTATCTGTACCTCTCACTGGCCATTGAATCAGCAGTAAAGGGAAGTCTATGCTATTTTTAGTTTGGGCATGTCCAGTTTTCCTGACCAGGGCAGGAGTTATGTCTCAGTCCAGGCTCAAACTTAAATTTCATGTGCTTCAAATGTATAGAACAGCTTCATTTGTGCTACCACAGTCTGAACTCTGTTTCTCTGAACAAAACCTTATTAATCTAATTACATAGACATCTGAATGAAGAGAGAGCTAATGAGGGCTGGGGTTTGAGATCCCCAGGTGGAGCAGTGGATAGAGAGCTGAGTCAAGAAGACTTGAAGAAGCTGAGGCTCAGACACTTACTAGCTGTGCTACCCTGAGCAGGTCACTTATCCTCTGTCTGCCTCAGTTTCTTCACCTGTAAAATGGGGATAGCAATGACACCCATCTCCGTGGGTTGTTGTGAAGAGTTAATATCTGTAAAGAACTTTTCAAACCCTATAGTGCTATATCAATGTTAGCTATCATAATTTGTTTCTGCCCTGGTTTCCTTACCTTGCATTCATACTTCATGAACATACAATAGTCTTTCATTAAATTTTTTTTTTGGATGGTGACTATGACAACAGTTCTCATATTACTTCCCTCCCAATACAAAAATGCATACAGCAATGAATGGGGCTTGGAGGCGCTTCTGGTGGGTTGCAAGGAGAGCCTTCTGGTACAGTGAACATGGTTCTTTGGGCGACCAGCCCCAATCCCAGACTAGCTCCAGGTTGTGGCCTCTCCAAGGTTGCACACCCCATCAAAGGCAAAATAACAGCCTCTTAGGGTTTTATTAATAACTAGGTTTCTAATTTTGGACTTCTTAGCTAAGGGCACAATAGCTAATAGATTTCTGCTCAAACTTCCGAGAACTGAGAGACTGTCAACTGTGAATCTCAAAATACAAAAAATTAATTATCTTCTCTTTGGTTCCTTCTCTCTCCTCTGACCTCCTGCAGTACTTATCGTCTGTATCACTTATCCCATATTGACCTGTGGGGTAGTTATTTGCATTTACTGCCTCAATTAGATTACTAGCCCCTTGAGGGTAGGGTCTACATCCTTTTGCAGTTCACTGATATATAGTGCTTTCTTCATAGAAAGTAGGGCAAATAGGATTAACTGTATATTTCAGATAGGCAAACTTCGGCCCAGAAAGGGGAAATGATTTATGAGAATGAGCACTAACTCTGGAGTCAGAGTGCATGTGTTCAAATCTTGCTCCTGATGCTTACAACCTTTGTGAACTTGGACAAATCACCTAATCTCCCTTAGCTTCAGTTTTTTTTTTTATCTATAAATATAGGAGATTGAACTATGGTCCCTGAGGCCCCCTGCCAGCTCTAGATGTGTGACTCTAAATCCCATCTCCAATTTTACTCTTTATGTGACCTTGGGAAAGTTACCTAATCACCCTAGCCCTTAATTTCCTCATTGGTAAAGCAAAGGGGTTGGACTAGATGGTCTCTGAGATCCCTTCCAGCTTCAAAATCCATTATAGACAGAGTTGGAACTCAAACCTTGGTCTTCTCAAGTCAAGTCTGGTATTCTTTCATCTGAATCCCACTGACTCAATCTGACTTATCTTAGTGTCCTCCCTTCCATAAGACCTGGCACAGTACTTCAAATGTGACAGGGGGTCATTAAGTGTTTGTTGATGGAATTCTACCAACTCATGCCCATACTCCTTGGGGAGAGGGAGCTAGAGATCAAAGAGAAAGAAGGAGGTAAGGAGAACCAGTCTAGGAATATGGCAACCTGAATTCTATATCTGCTACTATCTCCCTACGCCAATTACCTGAGTCATTTCACATTTACAACCCTCAACTATAAACTGAAGGAGGTGGGCTAGACCAAGGGGTCTTAGCTTGGGGTCCATGGGTGGACTTCAAGGAATCTATTAGCTTGGATGGGAAAAGAATTACATCTTGATTTTCACTAAGTTCTAACTGAATTTTAACATTTCTTTCCATTATTAAAATGTTTTCTGAGAAGGGGTCCATGGTCTGAATTCACCAGACAGTTAAAGAGTTCATAGCACTACAAAGGTTAAGAACTCTGAGATAAGATGATTTCAAAGGTTCCTCCCCCCTCTTGCATATATTGAACATTCTGTGGTCTATCATTTTCTGCTCTAATAGTTGATATTCTAGCATTCTGTGTTCCAAGATTTCACCTTTAACATAGTTAAAGGTGCTTTCCATTTCTTATATTGTATGTGCTAAAGTTTCTTCCAGTTTCAACTTTTTATGTTCTATGGCATTTTCTACTTCTACCTTTCAAGAAGTTGGATTTGATATCTTAGAAATGCAAAGCAGGTTACAAAGTAATGAAATAAGAAACATCAGAAAAGGACTGGAAAGGGGTGAAACAAAACATGATCTCTCATCCTCCACTTGGATTCTGTAACCTTTTTCTAGGAATAGGAGAGAATATTGAGGATGGGGGGAACTAGATATACCTAAAAAGAAGAAACATTTATTGAATGACAGAATAGTATGGGTGATAGATAGGAAGAGCCTTCCTTGAGTCCCTCAACTGGATATGTTCTCACCCTCTGATTTCATAACATTTTGTATGCTTTGTGTTATGGTTGGATTAGGTGACAACTAAAGTCCCTTACAGCTCTTAGATTTTTGATTCTACCATGTAATTAGCTGGTTTTCCTTGAGTCATTTTTCTTGGGAAACAAAGTATTGGTACAGGGAGGGAAGGACAATCAATCTAGCCCACTAGACTTAAACACTTGACTGGTGAAGTTTACTGATGGTCTTTGTCCTGGATTCCTGTGTGTCTGATTTTGAGGCAACACTGTGTAGTGAAAAGGAAGTTGGATTTCTGAGAGTCAGGAGACCATGTTTTGGTTCAGCTCTATTACTTGGCCAACTTGACACCAAGTCACTTCATCTATTACAATCTCATATTCCTCACCTGTGAATGAGGGGGTGGTCTAGATGATCTCGATGTTCCTTTCCATGTCTTTGAGACCATGACATTTTATGACATTTTGATTTTCTAGAGAGAAGAGGCTAGGTCATCTTCCTCCCAGAGTGTCTAGGACCAGACCATACTAGAGCCAGAGATTAACATCATTATGTAATGCTTTTTCAAGCGAGTTTTCCTTCAATCAAGTCTGATCACAGGGGTTGCCAGGGAAACAGGGGAGTTAGGACATGGTACCTGACCTGAAGCTGCAACATCAGCAATTGGTCTCTTGGTCACATTTGCCATAAAGCCCACGATGGAGAAGATGACAAAGCCAGCAAACATGCTGGTGCAGGAATTGATACAGCAAACAATGATGGAGTCTCTGAAAGAAAGAGAGCAAAGGGGGTCAGAGGAAGATAGTGGTGATGAGGGAGAGACAGAGGGAGCAAATTGAGCTGGAAACAAGGGTCATAGAGGACAAGGAGATAGAATGGTCAGAGATGATGACAGTGAGGGGATGATATCAGAGAGGAATTGGAGTTATGTAGAAAGAAGAGTTTGGGAATAAAAGGGCTGCTGGAAAGAAACAGAGATAGTGAGAGGATGACACCAGAAAGGACTCAGAGAAAGAAGACAGGGATGGAGGAGGGGTGGAGACAGAGGGAGGTGAAAGATAAAGGGTGGAGTTAAAGAGGGGTGAAAGAAAGGGGGAATACAGGAAGTATATGGAATTATTGAGGGGATAGGGTGAAAAAGTGAAATATAGGGCTAGAGAGGAAATGAAACTGGAGAAGGTGAGAGTAAAGTAAGAGCTAGAAAGGCAACAGTTAGAGGAAATGGTTACAGATAGGTGAAAATGGCAGAAAGAAAATGTTACCAAAGGGGCAAAGAGGTTTTGGGGGCATGATGAAGATAGGGGGAAGTCAGAGAGGGAGGCTGGAAGTCAGAGAGGGAGGCTGGGGTATGAGAGGGAGAGACAGAGATAGGGACCGACAGAGACATAGAAAGACAGAGAGACAGGGAGACAGAGATAGAGAAAAAGAGGAAGAGTGAGAAAGAAGGAAAGAGAAGAGAGGGAGAGAGAGACAGAGAGAGAGAGAGCGCACAGGTAGAAAGTAGTGAGGGAATAAGGACAGAAAGAAGTTAGAGAAAGGAGACTGTATGAGAGAGAAAGGCAAACACTAGGTGAAGGGCTTCTCCTACCTGTAGACATTGTTGTGGAATGGGTTGTAACTCCCCAGGGCAATGAGGGATCCAAGACCCAGACCATAGGAGAAGAAGATCTGAGTTGCTGCATCCAGCCATACCTATTGAGAAAATGAAAGTTCTATGAGTACTGGCATGAACTTGTCTGCCAACCTTACAGCCAGACCTTGCCATTCTGGGACCCAGAAGTCCTACATACAGAGTAGGAAGGCACCTGGCCTGGGATAACGGGGCCAGTAGGCTCACCTCTGAGTCAGATAGCTTGCCAAAGTTGGGAGTGATGTAGAAAAGGATGCCCTCTTTGGCTCCAGGCAGTGTCACTCCTCGGAAGAACAGAATGATGAGCATGATGTACGGGTATGTGGCAGAGAAGTAGACCACCTATTAGGAGGAAACTCTGTGTCAGGCAGGGCTCACTTAACACTACTCTGCAACATGTATCCTCTCCCCCAGTGATGTGGGTCTCCTCAATTGTCTGCCTTTCTCATAAACAGACACATATTATGAGCTCATCTGTTTCTTCTGCCCGTGCTGTTCTCTGACCTGGAAAACCCTTCTCTCTATTCTTCACCTAGATAAATTCTACCCACATCCTATCCATCCCTCAGACCCTGCCTCAAGCCTCCTCCAGGAAGTCTTCCTGGGTTAGGAAGCAAAGTAGCACAATAAAATTGGGTTCATTAGAACCAATCTAATAATCTATGTTTCCAGTCTACACTGGAGGCAGAGAGGAGTAGAAAGAGCATTGGAATTGGGTCAGTGGATTTGGGTTGAGTAGAATCTCAATTCTGTTATTTACTACATGTGTGACTTTGAGACAAGTCAATGAATAATTTTTGCCTCAGTTTCCTTGTCTATAAAATGAGGATGGCTAGGTTCTTTCCAATTTTAAAATTCTATGATACCATGAACTGTAGCACTAACAATCTTATTACAATTAATTGTTCACTAGTTATGAATTAGATTGTAAACTCTTTGAGGGCAAGAGCTGATACTTTTCTGTACTCTACTGATTTTCAGACCATTGCAGGCATCAGTCAGTTTTTGTGTTGGCTGACTAAGTAACTGACTCAATGGCTCCATTCCTAGCTAGGTCAGACCTCAGCATTAGCCTCAGGCAAGATGTGATGGAGCCGTCTCCCTTTTCCAGGAAATGAAGGGCAGCCCCCACTGTGGGGAGGCAGCATGATACAGTAGAAAGAGCGTTGATTACAGAGGCATTTAAGTTTTGGATTTAAATTTTGCCTCTGATCCTTAATAAATGTGTGATCTCAGACCAGTCTTTTTATCTTGTTAGACCTCAGTTTCCACATCTGTAAAATGAAGAGGTTGGCCTCCTGAGGCCTCTAAGGTCCTTCTAGCTCTAGAGGAATGATTAGTTGATAGCAGGACCAAAAATGGCCTTAAAGACAGCCATTAGTGGGGAGCATGTCTTTCTCTCCTTGAAGCTGACCATCTCCCTTTTATTCTCTGTTGGCTATTTGGGAAAATTAGTGATAAGCCAAAGAGGTGGCCCCTCATTCTTAGCTATTGCTGAAAAGAATAAAAACTACCAGGGGCAATGGGGAAGTTGGTCTTGGCAGAGTTAAGCTGGTAGAAGCCATCATGAAACTAGGCCATCTCATTTAGCAGCTTAATTAGACTTGTAGCTCCCACCATCCTGGGAGAATGAAGCTTTTTATTAGCTATGGTGAGGTCCGAGAGCACAATTCATTAAGGCTGACCTGTACTCATTACCCCATCACTGCCTGTACTGAGCAGCTTCCTCCTTTTCTTATGATGCAGGAAGGTCAGGGATGGACACATCTACAGGCCACCTCCTTAGACAGTACTTCCACCTTCCTGTCTGTTTATCTCTCAAGGGAGAAAATATATAGCCTTTCACTGGGACGGACAAGTATGCTGAAGCCATGTGGAACTGGAGGGTCTGGTTCAGGGAGGGGGGCAGGACATGTCAGTGACCTTCATCCCTCAGCCTGCCCTTTCCAGGAATCTGAGTGCTCCTGGGAGGATTTGTTGAGTGGGTCAGCTTCTTCTCCCTCTATTACTGTACTGCATGGGGTTGGTGACTCTGAACAGCCCTCCCTCACTTAAATCCAATTCACTTGTGTGTCATGGCATCACCTCCTGGATGTCACAGTCTTCTTCGAGAATGAAGGACAAACTACAGCATGCCCATAAAGGAGTGAGCCTTGTCCAATGGTGCACTCACCATTTTTAGTGAGCACAGGACACACTGATTCCTTTGTCAAGTATCTATACAGGTTTGGGTTATTTTTTTCTTTTTGGAAGGGATGCTTATTCTTTAGATTTTTCTTGGGTTTGAGGTTTCTGAAACAGACAATGGGAAGGTCCACAAAGAGACCTGACTGGCTTGAGTATGTCAATGGATAGGCACTTGACAGTTCTGGATTTACTAACCTATAGCTGTCTCCCTGGTCAGTAGTAATGATCTAGCCCACTCAAGGTCAGCCTCTTCAGAGAAGCATATTGAGCAGTCTCAAGGGCATACAACTGAGCAAAAGGAAGGATGAAGAAGACTTGACTGAAAGTTGAAAGACCTGGGATCTAGACCCAGCTCTTCTCCTAACTCACTAATTGTATGATCTTGGACAAGTTACTTTCTCTTTTAGGGGTATCGATTTCCTCAAATGTGGCAGACTGGACCAAATGATATGAAAGATGCCTTTCAGTTCTGAGATTCCATCATCCTCTGATTCCTCCCAGGCCGTCATCTACAGGTTCAGAAATAGGTTTCAATTGAATCACACATTTCTGGGACACCTGGACTGTTTTTATATATTCAAGGCTTTCCCTGGAAACTGTGATGTTTCCTAGTTTTAAAGATTTAGAAACTGAGAGATCATAGTATCATAGTTAGAGGTGGAAGATCGCTCAGTTATCCAATTAAACTCCTTTCAAGGTTTAATGGCTTTTGCCCAAGGTCATAAAAATAATAAGCAGCAGAGGCAGTATTTAAAATCACATTCTCTGACTCCTGAGCCAGTAACTTTTCCATTGCACCATACTGGGGTATGAGGGAGGTGACTAACTTTTATCTAAGGCCCTCTTCAAGTCTTAAGATTTAGATTTAGGACTGTAAGTGACCTTAGGGACCATTGAGATCAGATCCCTTGTTTTACAGTTTAGGAAACTGAGGCACAAAGATATTAAATTATTTACTTAGGATCATACAAGTCACAAGTGTTTGAGATAGGATTTGAAACTGTATTGTTTCCTAGTTTTGATGATTTGGAGGTAGAAGGATCCTCAGTAATAATCCATTCCAACCCCCCTTTATTTTACAGACGAGGAAATTGAGACCAGAGACACTAAGTGATTTGCCAAAGATTACATAGTAGCAATTGGCAGAATTTGGATTTAAAACCACATCCTCTGAGGGGCAGGTGGATGGTACAGTGGATAGAGCACTGGCCTTGGAGTCAAGTGAACCCGAGTTAATTCGGCTTCAGGCATTAGCTGTGTGACCCTGGGCAAGTCACTTAACCTCAATTGCCTCTTCCCCCAAAATAAAAAAAAAAAAACAAAAAACCAAAAAACCCCCCAAAAAACCCACATCCTCTGACTCTAAATCCAGTCCTTTTCTACCGGAGGTTCCATCTTCTCTTTCTGCTCCATTGCTTTTCAAAAGTAACTCATCTAAAGCTTAACACCTGAATGAAATCTTAGATTCATAGCTACCTGTACTGTGGACTTGGCTAGCCTAGGCTGGATGGGTCCATTTGGAGATATGTTCAAGAAAGCAATCCATTTTTTTTTACTTTTTTTTGGAGGGCAATTGGGGTTAAGAGACTTGCCTAAGGTCACAGGCTAGTTTTTGTGTTAAGTGTCTGAGGCCCGATTTGATCTCAAATCCTCCTGACTCTAGGGCTGGTGCTCCACTCACTGTGCCACCTAGCCGCCCCTAAGCAATCCATTTCTTAGAGAAATATACCAGTTTGGAAAGAAAGGCAGTCCATGAAAGAATGTTTTATATTTTAGCAAAATGAGGATCACCACACCTGGAAACTACTGATAAAGTTAGGTTTTTGTTCCTGTCTTTTGGCTTTGGGGGCACACACCATCTGAGAATCCTAGACTTGAAAAGGACTGGCAGCCCTCTAGTATAACTTACCACCCAATGTAGGAACCTACAAAGCCCATGAGAGATATTTTCCTCTATCTAGAGCAAACACAGCTTACCTTTCCAGTCCAGCCAACACCTTTCCAGATACAAAAATACACCAAGATCCAGGCGATGGCCAGGGTGATAGCCAGCGGCCATCGGATCTGTCCTGGTTTCTCCAATCCATCCGTCATCTGATGCATGTTGCGCCTTGGGGAAGATGGTGGGGGGACAAGAAAGAAAGATCTCTATTAGGATTAACCGCCCTTGTTACAGAAGGGAGAAGGGCAAGAAGTGGGGAAGAGGGAAATGAGGAAGGCGGGTTAGAATTAGGAAAGAATAAGATGGAGTAGGGGGTTGGAACTGGTGATTAGGCAACTGGCAAGACACTACTCTCTTAGTTTTCCAATTTGGTTATTCTTTTTCATTCTCCTTTGATGGATAGCCACCTGATTCTTCTCTTCCTATTGTCCTTGGCCTGCTTTTCTTCTTTTTCTCTCTCTATGACCTCATGAGACCTTCCCTGATAAACCCCAACTGCTAACTGACTCTGCATCACTCCCACCACCAACCCTGGTACCTTATATCTCTTTTGTTTACACTTATACATGGACATAATGTCTCTCCTATTACAATTTTAACTATTTAAGGCAAGGTGTGTTTAAATTTTTTGGTCTTTGTATCTTTAGTGCCAAACACAGTTCTTGGAATGTAAATATCTGTTTGCTTGATAGGTTGACTAGATGTCTCCTCAGATCACATGGTTTTGATGACCATCTCTTTGTAGTTGTCTCTGAGATCTAGGTATCCAACCTCAATCTCTTTCTCCTGAACTCCCATTCTTTCTCATCAACTGCCCGTCAAACATCTTTAAATGGAAGTCCTGTAGCTATCTCAGACTCAACTTGTTCAAAACAGAGCTCATTATCTTAAACACCTGCAATTGCATTTTTGTGTTGAGGACACCATTATCCTTTTAGTCAATTAGGTTTGCAATCTTTACTTTTCCATCTCCTTCACATCCTATGTCCAATAGTTTGTCTATTCATATTAGTTCTTTCTTTATAATATATCTTGCATACATTTCCTTGGCAGCCATCCTGGTCCAGGCCTTCATCACCTCTCAATTAGACTACAGAAATAACTTCCTAATTGGACTCTTGGTTTCCAAGCTCTACTGTCTATATTCTCACCCCCACATTTTCTTGTTGTACAGTCCTTTCAGTTGTGTCTAATTCTTTATGAGCTCATTTGGGACTTTCTTGGTAAAGATACTAGAGGGGTTTACCATTTCCTTTTCCAGCTCATTTTACAGATGAGGAAACCAAGGCAAACAATATTAAGTGACTTGCTCAGGCTCACACAGCTAAGAAATGTCTGGGTCCAGTTTCCAACATAATCTTTCTAAAACACATCTGACCTTATCAACCTCCTACCTAATAACTGTCAGAAGTTTTTTATTATCACTGGGACAAAAGTCCTCAGATTAGTATGTCATAATGGGTCTTCATAATGTATCTGCAGCCTGCCCTTTCATAATTAGTTCATGTTACATCCCTTTACCCAATCTGTGCCCCACTTCAATAGATCAGCTTATTATTCCCATTTCCCACCTCTACATCTTTGCACAGCGTGCCCCCATACTGGTGATGGACAAACTCTGACAGATCCTTCCAAGAAGGGAATATACTCTCTCCTTGCCTCTGACTCTTAGAAACCTTGACTTACTTCAAGATTCACTTCATGTGCTATATCCTGCTGGAAGGCTTTCCTAATATCCCTGGCATATGATTAGTGCTTTCTCTCTTTCCTCAAATACACATCTGTTTACATGCTTTATTCCCTGCTCCCACTCCCACCCCCTAGTAGCATGTAAGGTTCTTGAGGACAGATATAGTATTTGTGTTTTGTGTTTTTATCCCCTGTGCCCATTATAGTATCTCACACACAGTAGGTGCTTAATAAATGCTGTTGAATGGAAGGGAAGGCAGTGTTTTTTGAATGTACAGAGATTAGCATGTTGGGAAGAGTACTGGATTTAAAATCAGAGGATCTGCATTCAAAGCCCACCATTGCCACTAACTACCTATGTGAAATGTGGACAAGTCACTGAGGCTTTGGTTTTCTCATCTGTAAAATGGACATGTTGGATATGATGGCCTCAAAGGTCCCTTCTAACTTTAAATCTGTTGCACTCTGATCTACAATCTCTCCCAACTCTCTGACTTGTACTCTTAGGGTACAGCCCATTGATTTAAGGAAAGAAAGGAAGCCCCAGACTTACTCCCAGAATTCCACCACAGCACTGGTCATGTTCGTGGTGTTTGCGATGCTGTAGTTGGAAAAGCAGCGGTCTGTGTTCCAGGAATTTCCACAGTGTCTCCAGGGAAGTGTCTATGGAGACACAATCAGGTCATAAACTCAGTACGAGCCACAGGGAGAGAGTTTGTGTTAAGGGTCAGGAAAGGTGGGGGGAAGCTGGAGCAGCCACTCTCACATTCTGCTCCTCAAGGCCAAGGTTGAGGCCATGGGGAGGATTAGCATTTCTTCTGGTCAGTCTTGCCTGGACCCCAACTGAGAGCCTTGACAAGGTCACTGCTTAAGGAGACAATGGCAGTACCCGTGGGAAAGAGATCCGGCCAAAGGGAATGAGCTGTTCCATTATGATTTGGCTTTGGCATGGGAGATAGATTGTCTCCCCCAAGAGTGACTAGACCAGGTTCTATGCCTGCCCCAAATGGCATGTCATAGGTGTTTTGGTCACTGACTGTAGCTTTTTTTACTGTCTGGGGGTGATTTCTGTCTCAACTGTCTGCAGCAGGCAACTTTTGTAGGCAGTAGGGCTTGGGTAGAGGTCCTTTCTAAGAAGGGAACCCCAGAGTTATAGCTGGATGCTCTTTAGAGGTCTTCAGAATTTGACTGACCCCAGTATATAATAGAGGACCTGAAGGTGGTGCTTTCAAGGTGTGTGTGTGTGTGTGTGTGTGTGTGTGTGTGTGTGTGTGTGTGTGTATGAGAGAGAGAGAGAGAGGAGGGAGAGGAATCCAACTAATGGTGGCAGCAGCAGGATTGAGACTTCCTCATTCTCATTGTTTGGTTTGTCTAATTTTCCTCCTCTTCTGCCTCTTTGTCTTTTTAAAGAAATTTGCTATATGGGATGGTTTTTTGAAAGGGATTGGGGAAAATTTAGGTGATGTAAAAACAAAATATAGTAATTAAAATATACTTTAAAAT
The DNA here is from genome assembly GCA_011680675.1 of Gymnobelideus leadbeateri. NCBI lineage: Eukaryota > Metazoa > Chordata > Mammalia > Diprotodontia > Petauridae > Gymnobelideus > Gymnobelideus leadbeateri. The sequence continues at coordinate 993,160 of WOXC01002239.1, forward strand.
TAGTGCTTGTTGACTGACTGGGAGAGCAATTTGTATGAAACAAGTTATATAGAGGAAACACTAGAAGAAATAGAGACTGCACATGTGTATGTATGTGGGGGAGTGTTGGGAGGGAGGCTGAAGACAAACTGTGTCAACTTCCTAGTTTCTTTATGGTTGAGACCCATAAGGGCCCCATTCTACGCAGATGGGAGCTGTTTCCTATTGCACAGAGCACAAGGATGGGGAGAGGAGATACTTACTGTGGTGAATGAGTTGTACAGGTAGTAGATGGCCCAAGAGATGATGACAATGTAGTAAATATTGAGCCAAAAGGATAACACAGCAGCAGCCAGTCCTACACCTGGCAAAGAAAGAAAAGGGTTATGGCCTCATCTAGGGCAGCATTAATAGTCACATAAGTATTTTTCCAGTATGCACTTTATGCAGGACACTATAGAGGATACAAAAACATGTAGGACAGGGCTCCTTCCTTTAAAAAAACTTACAATTCACTTGGAGAGGCAGAATTTGATTCTTATCCAAATGTTCTCTAGCCCTAGAACCCTTCTCTGTATACAATAGGTGCTTCTTAAGTGTTTGTAGAATAACTAACATACAGGGATAGTAAGTGCTTGCTAAAGGGTTGTTGAATGAATAAATCCTAATAGAATGTTAGCTCTGGAAGGAAGCTCAGAGATCAGTTGAACCCCTTCCTTTTATAGATGAAGAAACTTAGGTCCATGGAAGTAGAGTTACCCTGCCCAAGGTCATAGAACCAGTAGGTCTAGACCCCATGAATCCTGACTCATAAACCAACGGGTGCTTTTTACCACCCCACTGCCTCTCCAAGCAAGCCCTAGGCCTCTAAACAAGGCCACCTGCTCACCCCAAGAGTCTGAGGTTGGAGCTTAAGGCACATCCTCTTCAATAATCACACAGTTTCCTCTTTCTCTCAACTTACCCTTGAACATTGGAGCAAGCTTCCAAACCCCTAGGCCTCCAATCGATGTGTACTGTCCCAGGGAACACTCCAGAAGGAAGAGAGGGACTCCAGCAAAGATGAGAGTTAGGAAGTAAGGGATCAGAAATGCCCCTGCAGGGAAGAGAGAAGAAAGGCAGTAGGCACCAAGGCTCTAGGAAGGCCACTGACTGGGCAGGACACAGCCATTAGCCCAGTAGTAAAAAGGAAAAATCCAAGAAAGCCCTGGGGCAGGGGAGGGGGAGGACACTAGTGGGAAGGAAAACTTGCTGCAGTCTTTCAAGGTTTTGTGATTTCTTCCCTGTGGATGTGTCCTTCATTGAACAGATGGTCTTTGTGAATTGTTGGGGCTAAAAATTTAACTCACATCCCCTTCCATGGATAGCCTTCTTATGATGAGTTGCTCTGAACTTGGCCAGGCTGATTCTTGCACTACAACCACTGGGTTCACACACAAAGCCTTATTTTGGTAAGATCTGTGAAACTTACATTCCATTGACATAGCCATTGAAAACCTAGCTAGGATCCTCTCTAGATCATGAGACACCAAACTAGGATTTTAGGAAAAATAGTGAAAGCTTTTTAAGAAATAAAACAATGGTGTTTAATGATCTCCTATATATATTACAACCATTTGTGTGTGTGTGTGTGTGTGTGTGTGTGTCTGTGTGTGTGTATGTATGTCATGGACCTCTTTGACTATAAAGGGAAGTCTATGCACCCCTTTTCAAAATAATTTCTTTACATAAAATAATATTGAGAGGATTACAAAAATGATAATTTTGAAGTATAATTATAAATATATTCAAAAATCAAGTTCATAGACCCCAGGTTAAAAACATCCCGCACCCCACTATAGTTTAATTCTTTTATTTTAGAGATGAGGAAATGGAGATCCAGAGAATGAAATCCCTTGTTCAAGTCATATGTAGAAAAATTGGAATTTAAACTGAGGTCATCTACCTTCAAAACTGGAATTCTTTCCACTACACTATTTCATTCGGCCATTTGAGGAATATACCCGGCATAAAAGCAAAAAGGCAGGAAATAGGACATTTCCTATAGATTTCTACTGAAGGTCACACAGTGGACAAGGTAGGCCTAGAACCCAGACTTTTCTTCCAAAAGGTGTACCAATTTCTTGCCTCCTTTCCGCCCCCCCCCCCCCCCGCCCCCGTCTTTCTTTCTCTTTCAGGACCTTTGAGGAACATGACTGAACTGTCTACTGTCCTCTTCTCCCCATTCTCTAGGAGTTTGAGATAGACTGTGATCACATACCACCACCATTCTTTCCACAGAGATAGGGAAAGCGCCAAACATTCCCCAGTCCTATGGCATAGCCCACACAGGACATGAGGAAATCAAATCGGCCTTTCCAGGTGTCCCGGTCAGGAAGGTCTGTTGATTTCTTCTTCTGTACTTTCACCACCAATGTCTTGGGCTTGTCATTGGTGATGGAGGCCTCACTGACCTCAGTGGAAATCTGCCCATCTGCAATCTTGGTCCCATTGGTCGCCATGTCTCTGGGTTTGGATGGAGAGGCCCTGGCAGATGGACGGGAGATATCAGCCCCAGTCCACGTGGACAGCAGCTTTGCAGCCCTCAATCACCCAATTAGAGAGTCAAAAGTTTGTTGGGATCAATGCAGAAGAGGGAATGATGGGAATGGTAAGAGTGCAAGGATCCTGGAAATGGGCCTCAGCTCCTAGAAAATGCAAATATGTGATTTAGTGGAGTTGTCATTCCAAATCTCTTCCTTCTTGAATTCTTCCCCACTGGAAGATGGGTGAAAAATGATTGTTCTTCAAAGTTCACATAGGGTATATGGAATTTGAGATGATTTCAGCCCCCAAACAGAATTAACTTGTTGACCATGGATTAGTTTGAGAAGATTTGGCTCCTTCTCTTTCTCTGACATTTAGCATGTCTATTTATATAGGATAATTTCCACTGGCAGACTATTCTAAGCTTTACAAAACACTACTATAGCATGCCCTTGTAAGATAGGTAATATTAACACTCATTCCCATTTTGCAGATGAGAAAACTGAGATATTAGCAAACTTCCTCATGGTCATAAACCAGGAAGTCTGTGGGCCAGAATTTGAATTATGCCTCCCAACTTCAAATCCAGAAGTCTTTTACATGCATATTTTGTGATTTAACACATAAGAAGGGGTGCTGGTGGAAAGATAAAAATATCTAGCATTTATACAGTGCTTTAAGGTTTACAAAATATCTTGCATATTTTCCCTCAGTGTTTAAGCTCAGTGCCTGGACAGCAGGTGCTCAATAAATACTTCTTGACTTGACTGACCTCATCTGATATGAATAGCAGCCCTGGCAAAGCAGGTGCTGTGATCATCCCCATTTTATAGGTAAAGAAAATGAAATGGAGAGAGGATACCTGACTTGCCTGTGGATACACAGCTCTTAAGTGTATGTATGGCAAGATTAGAACACAAGTCTTCCTGATTCCAAGTCTAAGATATCATCCACTATACCACTCACCTAATTGTCTGCATAGATATTTAAAGCAGCAGCTACAAACTGTTTGGGTGTTTGACTCAGGTTTATATTAATTATATTACATTGTCATGTTACATTATATTATGTTACATTATGTGATGTTATGTTATGTTATGTTATGGTGTATTATACATCATATTATGATTTCTTTCTTCCCCCATCCTCAGCTTGCATCACCTAGGAGGCTGGGGGAGACAACACATAAACCTAACTGGAGTTCTAAATAAGATGTGTGTGAAGCTTTCTGCAAACCTTAAAATGCTAGCTAAATATTCACTATCGCCATTATTTACTTAGGGATATATTTTTGCCTATAGACAGGAGATAAAAAAGATGGCTTCTAAATAGCATAGATTTTGAGCTGGGAGGGCTTTAGAGATCACCTAGTTCAAATTCATTGTTTTATAGATGAGGAAAGTAGAGATCAAGTGACCTGCCCAACATGGCGCACTAGCAAGACAAAGAGCAGGGATCTGAACCAAAGCCCTCTAACTTCAAAATCTGCATCATCTTCCTGCTGCCTCCCACATACTGTCCCATTGAGCTCCCTCTTCAGTTACCTGGAATATTTGTGTTGTCAGTCGGCCTGGGTGAAGTTCCATCCACATGTACTGCCAATATCACTGTGGAGGGAGGAGAGACGAGTTGTGAGCAGAAGGAAGGGTGAGATGACAGTGACAGGGGAGCCCTGCAGCAGTGCTAGGGTGGGGAGGTGGGGATCTGCCAGCCCTTGCCAGTGATGAACATGTGCCCAGCTGATCTCCCCATTGAGGGAGCAGTGGTGCCGTGCAGCATGGAGCCGGGCCTGCAGGGAGCTGGAGACATGCAATGTGCCAGTGCTGGCTGTCTTCAGGGCAGAGGGCAGGTGGGTCAGTAGGGGTGGAGAAAAACGTTCCATAATTTTATCAGAAGAAAAGACAAATGATCCAAGGAGCTCTCAACTCCTCAAGGCCTTTTCAAGAGCTGTTGAATTGCAACAGATGTCTTTTTTTTTCCAAATTTTTTTCTCAACATTTTTTTCAACATCTAAACTTATGGAACCCACACAGCAAATTGTGAACCCCAAAGCAATCACCTCAGAAAAGATCCAGGATCTTGGCCCAGCCCAGTCCAGCCAAAGCACCATGAACTCTCTGCCTGATGCTTCCCTCCCCAAAATGCCCCACCCCAGCTCAGCACTGCCAAATCACCCAGGAGCAAGAGCACTGTGATTGACGATGAGGTTAACCTCTCTATCTGCAAGGTGCACAGCCCCCTCCCTGCTTGCACAAGCACACATTACTATGTGAGATGGGCCCCACAATCCCCAGTTACCTAATGTCATAGTCTCTTCCTAGAGGCTGAAGAGAGCTGGACAGGTATGGTGGGCTTCTGTTGGGAAAACACTATCTTTACATGGCTTGGTTCTCATCCTCAAAGATGAGCTTGTTCATTTTCAGCCTTTACTATGTTTTAGTCTGGTCTCAGGACCCGGAAGGATATCTTCTATGATGATCCACATGCCTGACTCAGTCATGGCAAGGAAAGAACCCTTCAACAACCCAACCCATTTGGATAGTTGCTTCCTATGATGGGTGAGAACCACAGGATCCAAGAGACTCCATCTGGGTCATAAGATTTAGAGTTGGAAAAAAACCTCAGATGTCCAATCCAAACCCTTTATTTTAAGCTTTATTGATGCCTCTTGTCTTTTCCACCATAATCATTTCCCAACATGAATACCCACTTTGTAACAGAAGAACTGTTAAGCAAAAACTTGGCAAAACAGAGAATCATGTTTGATAGCATATGAGCTATTTCACTCCTATAGCCCAATACTTCTTTACATAGAGGAGGGCCTTTCATCATCTCTTTTTCTTAATCTTAGTTCAGTTGTCTTTTAATGTTGTTTTCACTTGTGTTACTACAATCACTATGTAAACTATTCTCTTGATTCTTCTCACTTAACTTTGTATCAATTCATGCAAATCTTCTCTTCTTCTCCAAATTCTTTGTTTTAATAATTCCTTATGGCATAATAGCATTCCGTTGCATTCATATACTACAGTTTATTTGGTCATGCTGTAAAATAGACACCCACTTTGCTTCCATTTTTTTTCTGTGACAAAAAGTGTTGCTCTAAATATTTTGGTATATTCAGTCTAATTCAGCTCAATAAACATTTATTACAAGTCATTTAACCACGTTTGCCTCAGTTTCCTCATCTATAAAATGAGCTAGAGAAGAAAATGGCAAGCCACTCCACTATCTTTGCCAAGAAAACCCCAAATGGGGTCACAAAGAGATAGACACAACTGAAATGATTGAAAGCAATGTACCAAGCACTGTGGTAAGCACTCAGGATAAAAATAAGAAAAATAAAGATAGTCTTTGCCCTCAAGGAGCTTACAATCTACTGGTGAAAGAAAATATACAAATGGAAGCTGTATGTCAAGGGATAGCCTGTGCACAGAGACATCTTATTTCTTGGAGATGAAACCAGGCAGAACTTTAGATATAAAGTGAAGTGAACTGAAAGTCCAAATTCTGCATCTATAAAGGAAGGTTTGGTACTTTACCCTCCATCTATTCAATAAGAAGGGAGAAGAGACTTGGGAAGGTGGTATCAAAGCTTGAGTTAACAACATGGTGGTGAGTTTAAAGGTGATGACCTGATATCTTGAGAAGGGCATCTTGTTCCTTGGAGTCGAAAGCAGGCAGATCTGCAGATGTCGAGTAGTGTGAACCTTTCCCCTCTGTCTTTGATTTTCTTAAGTCATATATAACCACTAGGATCAAATGGTCAAAGGGTGCATACAGTTTAGTCTCTTTACTTGTATTATCCCAAATTGTTTTACATGATAGCTAGACTAAATATATATAAAGTGGGTTTCCAAGGCTTTTTCATTATACAAACACAACTTTACCATCACCAATTCCCCAAAGGATAGAAGATCTGAGAGAATAAAGTCATAGGCACAGTATGAAGTATTGAAGTAGGTCACATTTCTCACATCCTGGGAGAAATTTCCTTGAAGTCTTCAAATGTCAGACAAATGCCCTGGCACATGATGGTGGTAGTTTTGGTCCCCTGGTATGTGTTACTAAAATAATAGTCTCATTTATTCCCATGAACATACTAAGAAAAAGAGTAAAGCATTACTCATAAACATGAATGAGTTCTTTCCAAACTGTCTATATTTAGTGGGCATTAGGATGATGCCACAATACTTGTAGGGGACATCCACCCTTGTAGTAGCTCAGCCTTCAACTGATATTTAAGGACAATGGAGGTATCTGCAAAGGTAAGATGGATGCAAGAAAGCACCCAATGTTAACATAGAATAAACTAAATTGACAGGGTTAGGGGTGTTTTGGCTAACCAAAAGTTAGCATAAGGAATTGAATACAATAAAATACATTTTGTAGGATTATAGCTGAATTTATGAATTATTTATAATTTATGAATTTATTAACTACTATAGAATCATAGCTGCTTTATAACTGAAAGGGACCTTTGGAGTCCTCTAGCCCAATCCTTCCTTTTACCTACAAAGAAGCTCAGGTTTAGAAAAGTCGTGACTTATCAAAACTAGGTAGTAGCAAGTAGTTGGAATCTGAACCCAGGTCTTCTAGCCACAACTCCAATACCTTTTCTATCATGTTAGAGAGAGAAGCTCTGAGTAACGTCATACAATGACTTTTTTTGTTTGATTAAAGAAGAGGGATTGTTTAGGCTGGAGAAGAGAAGAGTTGGGGATATCTCTCTAAGAATTTCAAGGTGTCCCTGGAAGAGAAATGCTTAGTTCCAGAAGGCAGAATCATGATGTTAGTAATAATTATAGCAATGATAATAATAATAATAATATCTAACATTAATATAGCACTTATTATGTGCCTGACAACTTTTTCTTATTTATATTCCCAGCACTTAGCACAGTGCCTGGCACATGGTAAGTGCTTAGTAAATATTTATTGAATTGAATTGGATGAAAGTTTCAAAGAGTTAAATTTAGGTTAAGTGTAAAGATGTAAAGTAAAAGTGTAAAGTGTAAAGTAAAAAGATGAAGAGGCTGCCTCAGAAAACTCCTCTTCTTTTAAACAAAGGTTAGATGGCCCCTTGTCAGGATGATTCTTGTTCAAGTATTAGCTGGACTTGGGTCTCCTTCCAGCTCTGAAATTCTGCCATTTTTATCATTTACACAGAATTTAGGCTTCTGTTCCTTCTAAGTTAAATTCTCTTCAAGGTCTACTTGGCCAAATCTGACTACATAAGTCTTTTTTAAAAATTATTTTCCCCCAATTACTTGTAAAGACAATTTTGTAACTACCTAAGTCTTGATGACATAAAGGAAAGCACCTTAAACTTTAGGCTCAAACTCCACATATCCCCATGTCTTGGTTTAGATGCCCTTTTTTATACAAACAGAAACTGAATGATGTAAAAATGCAGGACTTTCTGGGGAGGGTATTGACTTTAACTTGCAAGAAAATGAATCCTAACTTAGAAGAAGCAGCCTAGTGGCAAGTTGTTTTGTCCCCTTCACTAAGAGCTTCTGCTCTAATATCTTTCTAGGGTCCTTTGAATCTGCTGACTCTTCAGACTCTGATTTCTACTTCAGTAACACCATTGGTCACTTCAAACCCCATGACAGTTTCAACCCTTCTATTTCACTTGCTTCAATTTATTGCTAGTGGAAAGAAGGAACATTGAGGCTGATGCATTTTGAAGAATTTTCTGACTTTAAAGTCTTCAAATTTCTTTCTTTGGAAGAGGCTCTGTCTGTAAGCTTAATATTGAGCTGCAAATATAGAATCTTAAAATATTAGATCTAGAAGAAACCCCAGTGGTCATTGGACTGAACCTCTTTCATTTTACAGATGAGGAAACTGAAGCAAACAGAGGTTAAGTGACTCACACAAGATCATACAACTAGTTTGAGAATGAATTTGAATCCAGGTCTTCCTGACTCTAGACCCAGTGCTCTATCTACTGAGTCACCTAGTTGCTGGTTCTGTTTTATACTACTTGTGTGATTTTGAGAAAATCATTTCTCTCTCTGGACCTCAGTTTCCTCATTTGTAAAATGAAGTAGTTGGATTCCATGACAATTAAGGTCTCTTCCAGCACTAAAACCCAAGAGTCTGTAAATATTGTAGTGAGATTAAGAATCCTGAAGACTTTCTGCACAGTGGGTAAATTTTCAGATGATTTCTTTTTGTAATACATTTCATATTCTGAATGATGCCCTGGGGAAGATGGGAAAGCTGTTAATTACCAAATTCTGACTCTGCTTCCTCAGGGTAAACATTTTAATTGTTCCATAATAGACTGGCTAAGCCATCCTCTGGTAAGTCTGTGGTTCACCTCAAGTACAAAGGTGAAGAAAGCAATTAGGAAAATGTCTTTGTCTATTTATTCGAGGCAGAGAAAGACCAATAGGCTTGTAGTTCAAGTTCAGTCCTGGCTTAGAATCCTACCACTTCACTGCTAATGAAATGGGAATAGAAGAAGGGTTGGATTTGGAGGTGGAGATTTGAATCTTAGCAGTGTGACCTTGGACAAGAAATATTACTTCTCTGTATCTTGGTGTCTCCAGCTGAAAAAAAGAAGGTAGAACTAGATGATCTTTATGGTACCTTCCCCTGTGGCAGCTACATAGTACAATGGATAGAATTCTGCGCCTGGAGTCAGAAAAGAACCTGAGTTCAAATCCAGCCTTACATACACCCTAGTTGTGTGATCCTGGGGAAGTCACTTAACCTCTGTCTGCCTCAGTTTCCCCATATACAAAACTGGAACAATATTAGTACCTACATCTGGGGTTCTTGTGAAGATCAAAAGAAATAACATTTGTGAAGTGCTTACTGAACTGTTTGGTAAATAATAGGTGCTATATAAATTCGTATTCCCTTCTGCTTCCAGATATGAATAAAATGGTCCTATGCCTTAAACCAGTGATGTCTCACTTAGCCTTTTTATTTATGAGGAAGCTTATAGGACCCCTCCCCTTCACCCCCGAATGTGATTCTTGATTAAGATAATACAGGATGATGAAAAGGCTGAAAGTTACTGAGAATTCAGGAAAACTTTTAATGAATTTGTTTCTTATTAAGGAGCATCTACATATATTATTATTATTATTTTTCACATACACAATCAAGTTACATTTTATTCAGTCCATAAAGGTATACTATACATTATACATAATTTGTTGGAGTTGAAAACAACAAACAATAACAACATGGATAAACTGCCTACCACTTATAAGGAGCTGAGCTGATTATTGGGGAGTCAAGGACAAATATTGAGTCTCGGCCCTCAAGGCAGAAACCTGTACTTCTATGGGTCAAAATAATAATGCTTGGGGGTGGCTAGATGGCACAGTGAATAGAGCACTGGCCCTGGAGGCAGGAGGACCTGAGTTCAAATCCGGCCTCAGACACTTAACACAAAAACTAGCCATGTGACCTTGGGCAAGTCACTTAACCCCAATTGCCCTACCTCCCCCCCCCTCCAAAAAGCAAAAAAAGAAAAAACCAACACAACAAAATGATAATGCTTGGCCTGGATGTAGATTTGCTGATGGTATCATTCCCATTTTACAGATGAGGGAATTGAGGTTGTGTTGTTAAATGACTTGCTTATCTGTTGTTTGAGGCAAGATTCAAACTCCAGTCTTCTTGAGTCTAAATCCCACTGGTGTCCTCAGCTCACAGGTTTAATGTAAACTTCACTTTTCTTATCTATCAAATAGTGATAATAATTTATGTCTTGTCTACCTCTCTAGGTTGCTGTAAGATAATATATCATCAAAGTACTTTGTAAACTTCTAAGTTCTAGAATCATAGGTTACCTTGAAGACAGGATTTTGAGAGACTGAGATGAGGAGGGCGGTCCAAGTATGGAAAAATTACTTGTATGAATGGAGCAGAGATATTGTAACCATCTGACTAACTCCTGTCAACCTACTTTTCCCATCTTGTAGGCAGAAGCTGCTGGGTGGGGAGTTCTAGTCTGCCACAGCAAGGGACAGGAAAGAGCCAGCCTTGGTCTTGGCAGGAAGGGATTGGGATCAAAGACTACTAGAGAGCCACTGTCTACTTTTGTCTTACCCCTTACCCCCATGCCTGAGAGAAAGCATGAAGCAGGGTGGGCTTTAGTTATAAATATATAATAATAGAACACATTTCTGTGGTGTTCTAAGTTTTATGAAATGATTTCTTCCATCTGGGTAGAGCAAATATCATTAGTCTCATTTTACAGAAGAGGACATAGAGGCACAGACAGAGGAAATATGGCATATTGGAAGGAGCACTAGACTAGGAATCAGTAGAAACCTGTCTTGAGATCCTGCCTCTAAAACTTATTTAGCTGTGTGACCATGGGATAAATAATTTAAGCTCTTTAAGGTTCATTTACCTTTGTAAAATTGGGACAGTAATATCTGCAATACTTCTTCATGGGGTTGTTGTGAAGGCTATGTAAGATTCTATGTAAAGCACTTTGGAAAGTACAATATGGCATAGAGTGTTCGTGTATCATATATTCCTTTCATATAGTTCTTAAATAGTGACTTGTCTTTAGCCACACAGAGACAAGACTCAAACTCCAGTCTTTTGACTCTAAACCCAGTGTTCTTCTCACTACCTTATTCTACTCATTATCCCACTCTAGACAACACTTAAAGTGGTCTGATTTAAGAGGTCCTTCTCAGGACCCCTTCTACTTGCCTTTTATGGTGCCTAAAATTCCAACATTAGAGATTCATTCCTTTGGGGTTGGAATAGATTTTTGGTTTTCTAAATTCCTTTAAAATGTAAATGGAATAATTTTTGGAAAGATAATGCCGTAAGCCATAGTCAGCTGTCTTTAGGGGGATTAGGACACAGAATGGAAATGGGGGTGTAGGAAAGTTGCTGATAAAACATGAACTCCTTTGAGAGCGGGGACTGTCTTTTTATATCTCCAGTGCTTAACATAGTAGGCACTTAATATGTATCTATAATTGACAGAGGCAGCTAGGTGGCACAGTGAATAGAGCACTGGGCATGGGATCAGGAGATCTGGATTTAAATCCAGTCTCAGACATATGACTCTGGGAAAGTCACTTGGCCTCTGCCTCAGTTTCCTCAACTGTAAAATAATTATAATAATAATTAATAATAATAATAGTCACCTACCTCCCAGTGCTATTACAAGGATCAAATGAGATAATAACTGTAAGGTGCTTAGCACAGTGTCTGGCACAGAGTAAGACCTATATAAATGATACTGATGCTGATGGTGATGATGATGATGATGATGATGATGATGATGATGATTTCCCTGGGCAAGTCACTTAACCTCTGTTTTTCTCAATTTTCTTAACTGTAAAATGCAGACCACAATAGTGCCTATCTCACAGAGTTGTGAGGATCAAAGGATTTCTAAAATATTCAACAAACTGTCTGGCACATAGTAGGTGCTTAACGGCAGCTGGTACATAGTAGGTGTTTAATAAATGCTTGATCCCATTTTTGACTGACTAAATTCACATTATTTTGGGGGGGTTATTTTATAGTTTTTTTCTAGAGGCCCCAATAATCTGATCATGAAAATTGTTTGTGGGGGGGACTGCTTGGTTACTCTTTTCTCACTGTGTGATTTTGGCAAATCAGTTCTCTGTGTCTTCTAGTTTTCTCATTTGAAAAATGGGGTCAAATGGTTGGGAGCCACCAATCTAGTAGAACCCTTGCATTTTTCAGATGAGAAATCTATAAAGCCCAGAAGATTTTTGAATGGGGTCTTTGAAACCACAGGTAAATCCATCAGACTACTTTAAGTGTTGTCTAGAGTGGGATAGTGAGTAGAATAAGGTAGTGAGAAGAACATTGGGTTTAGAGTCAAAAGACTGGAGTTTGAGTTTTGTCTCTGTGTGGCTAAAGACAAGTCACTATTTAAGAACTATATAAAAGGAATATATGATACACAAACACTCTATGCCATATTGTACTTTCCAAAGTGCTTTACATAGAATCTTACATAGCCCTCACAACAACCCCGTGAAGAAGTATTGCAGATATTACTGTCCCAATTTTACAAAGGTAAATGAACCTTAAAGAGCTTAAATTATTTATCCCATGGTCACACAGCTAAGTAAGTTTTAGAGGCAGGATCTCAAGACAGGTTTCTATTGATTCCTAGTCTAGTGCTCCTTTCAGTATGCCACATTTCCTCTGTCTGTGCCTCTATGTCCTCTTCTGTAAAATAAGACTAATGATATTTGCTCTACCCAGATGGAAGAAATCACTTCATAAAACTTAGAACACCATAGAAATGTGTTCTATTATTATATATTTATAGGTAAAGCCAACCTGTCTCGAGCTTTCTCTCAGGCACGGGGGCGGGGGGGGGGGGGAAGGGGGAAGACAAAAGTAGACAGTTGCTCTCTGGTAGTCTTTGATCCCAATCCCAAGTGCCTTTGATACATCAAATAAATTCCCCTTATGCATGCTAAAATTTTCATTTATGCAATATGGAATGATATATAATATTATTTTTAATGATATCTCAGGTAACAATATGTTTGATAATATTACATATTCAAACATATTACACATCAAACACATTATACATTTGATAATATTACATAATATATAATAATATTACATATTAAAATGTAATAATTATTATGTCATATTTTTCAAGTGTCAGTTGGCATTTATCATGCACCTACTATGTGTTTATTGAGCCTGTTGTGATGAAGAAAGTGTAATTTCATTTGAGAGAGGTACTGAACCCACAGTAGTTTTTGTCCATGCATTTTTTTTCCATCCACGGATACTCATAATGGGTGTGATGGAGCCAGTTCAAATCAAGTCAATTGTTAAATTTTCAGTGTGAGCATCTATACCTCAGAAATTGTAAAAGTTATAAATTCTAACTTGGTGGTTTTGTGGATTTTCTAGAATTAAAAAAGTGAAGAAAAAGATGAGGAAAATGTTAATAATTAAGATTAAACTTAAAAGAATGTGTGTGTGTGTGTGTTTGTGTGTTGTAGGTAGGTACATTTCATTCCTACCTCCAGAGAACTGGGGGTTTTAAACATTTATTAACAATCTCCCTGATGGGTAACTACTATCCTGTGGGGGCTCATGACATTTGGGATGTTATTTCCTACTCATGGAGTACTTACCTGTTCTTACCCTCAATTTCTTCATCTATAAAATGGGTATAATAATAACACCCAAGTGTGTGTGTGTGTGTGTGTGGGGTCTGTTGTGAGGATCAAAAGAGATGCATGTAAAGTGCTTTGCACACTTTAAATACTATATAAATGCTAATTATTTTCTAGCTCCCTCCCCTTATTTTATTCAAATTATTTTTCTCCCAGTCAACGAGCATTTACTTTTTGATTACCATCTCCTTCACAAGGAAAAAAAAAGAAAAATGAAAAACAAAACCCTTGTAATAAATATGCATAGTCAAACAAAACAGATTTTCACCTGGTTTTATAACCTTTGAAGAAAATGAGCCCTAGGGAGATTAAATGTCTAGAGTCATACAGATAGTAAGTATTCAGAGACCAGATGTGAACCAAGGTCCTGACTCCAGAGACGGTACTGTGTGTGACTGTTGTACAACTTGTTATACCCACTTTACTGATGAGAAAACTAAGGCTCAAAGGGTCAAAGTGATTGCACTGGAACCATACAGCTACTAAGAGTCAAATCTCATATCCAAACCTAGGTCATTCGGCTCTAAAACTCCTTCCACTTGATTACCACTCATCCCTATTTTATAGCTGAGGAAACTGAGGCAGAGATGTTACAGGATTTGCCCACTTGTGGAGAGAGGGAACATGAGGTAAACAGATTGAGATTAGCAACCATTTTAGGAAATAGATGGGAACTGAGGATGTCTGAAGTCGGTTTGTAAGATTGGTCTAAAATTTTATCGAAGGAGTTATTAAGGATTATAGACCCATAGAATGACAAAGCTGGAAAAGACCACAGAGAACATTGGATCTGACTCCATTTTTATAACACAGGAAACTGAGACCCAGAAAGAGGTAATAAGAACACACAGTTATTAAGTCAGAGAGTCAGGAATGGAACTCAGGTCTCCTGCCTCGAAAGTCAGGACCTCTTAGAAGCCTTGGCAGTGAGGAAGGGAGGGTAGAAGAAGGGAGAGTTATTTTGAGGAGAAAGGTCCCTGTAGGTTACTTCTTGGGTGTTCCACAGTCTAACAGAAGCCCTGAGTTGTGTGCGTGTTTGTGTGTGTCTGTATTTTCTCTCAGTCCCTCTCACAATCTCCCATTGTCTGTGTGGCAGAGGAATGATGTGAGCGAGGGAGGAGAGAGTGTGGGCATGGACAGAGGCGGGGGACAAACCAGGGCTTCGTATTCGGGAGAAAAGCTCCAGCTCAGTTCTGTCTTTGTCTGGGGCTGGGAACCATGGCTCAGACCCAGCCCAAGTCATAATGCAGAGTGAGTGGGGGTGGCAAGGGGGCACCCAGGCTTCTTTTGCCCCTACCAATGACTGGCAAAGAGGGAGAGGCTGGTGCTCGTGTTGAAACATATTTCCAACACTACCCAGGACTCACACCTAAGATGCAGTTGCATGTGGTATTTGCCATTTGATTTTTCTCACTCAAAGACTTAAGTGGATTTTGAACTCATTGATTTAAGAAGTGGGTCACAACCCATCTGTGCCTGCTCATCCTGGGTGGCTCTTGTCCATGCTTGGTTTAAAATATTCCTATTAAACAAGAGGCAGCCAGAGGGCACAGTGGGGAGAGCCCTGGATCTGGAGTCAGGAAGACCTGAATTCAAACCAGGCTCAGACATTTACCAGCTCTGTGATCCTGGAAAATGCACTTAATCTCTGTTTACCTTAATCCACCGGAGAAGGAAATGGCCAACCACTTCAGTATCTTTGCCAAGAAAACCTTATGGATAGCATGGTACATGGGGTTACAAAAAGTTAGACATGGCTGAATGACTAAATACTTATACATATATTTTTATCAACAACCAACTGGGTCCTCCTCCTCCACACCCTCCCTCCCCCAAGAAAATCTACTCATTAGTCACTTCATCAGTTAATTAGGGACATTCCATGGAACAGTGGAAAGAATGCATTGGTCTAGGTTCTAGTTTGGCATCTTGCAGGTAATTTACTGTGTGACTTTGGGAAAGTTATTCACTCCTCTGAGAACATACTTCTCAGTTTCCTCTTCAAATGGGAGGATTCACAGGGGACTTTTCTCTAGTATTTTCTGGCTTCTATTCTCATATTTCTTGGTCTCTAAGAAGGTTAGGTGTGTACTATGAGAATCATCTCATTTGCAGTACTGGCTGCTAGACAGATCCTACTTGCCCTAACATTGGATACTGGAGTAATGAAAATTGTTAAGAAAGAAAAGTAAGGAAAAAAAGAAAGAAAGAAAAAAGGAAAAGAGGAGGAGGAAAAGGAAGAGGAGAAGGAGACAGAGAAAGAGGAGGAGGAGGAGGAGAAGGAGGAGGAGAAGAAGAAGAAGAAAAGAAGAAGAAGAAGAAGGAGGAGGAAGAGGAGGAGGAGGAGGAGGAGGAGGAGGAGGAGGAGGAGGAGGGGGAGAAGGGGGAGAAGGAGGAGAATGGAAAGGAGAAGGAGGAGGAGAAGGAGAAGGAGAAGGAGAAGGAGGAGGAGAAGAAGGAGAAGAGGAAGAAGAAGAAGAAGAAGAAGAAGAAGAAGAAGAAGAAGAAGAAGAAGAAGAAGAAGAAGAAGAAGAAGGAGGAGAAGGAGAAGGAGAAGGAGAAGGAGAAGGAGAAGGAGAAGGAGAAGGAGGAGAACCCACATGAACATAGGACTTTAAGGTTGGCTGGCCCCCCTGCCTAGATGCACTACTTTACTTCCATCACTTAGAATCCAGTTTTCTTCCAGCCCCTGCACAAGCCTCATCTTCTACATGAAGCTTTCCCTGAGCTTCCCACCTTCCAGTGCCTCACTCCCCAGCTCCAATGACCTTTTCTTTATTTTGTGCACACTCACACATGTGCCTGTGGGAACAGGGGCTCTTTCCCTTTTGTCTCTCTCTAGTGCCAGGCACAGTGTTTGGCACATAGACTGGTGCCTAATAAATCCTTATTGATGGTCCATGGTCATCCAATTACTAAATGTTAGAGGTGGGATTTGAATCCAATTTCCCCACTCCCAGGCCTGCCCTTCTAGGTCCTATATTGTAATAGTCTTCGAAGGAACCTTTCGGGCCTGGTAGAAGCCCAGTCTCAAGTGTAAGGCTTCCATTTTCCCCAGAGGAAGCATTGACTGCATTTCCTGCTTCGTTCAGATGCATGTCATGTCACATCACTGCTGCTGCCCTGATATCATCACCTCTTAGTTTCCATCTCTTTGGTTGGGGGGGAAGGGACTGGCTTTGCATCAGGAAGAAAGGACGTGTTTTGAACAGAGGCAGAAAGACCTGTTAAAGGAGTTAGTAGGGAGGTCTGCTGCATTGATGGGATGCTAGCCTTGTTACTTCCACCAATTAGCTCCTGAAATCAGGGTCTCTTCATATTCCCCCATCTTGTTTTCCAAGTTAGATGTTTCTCTGTGTCATAGTGATAGGACCAGTGTAGGAGGTCTGGCTCCTATTCCTAATTGTGCCATTGGTCTTGGTTGTGTGACCTTGGGTAAGTTGCTTCTCTTCCCTGGGCCTCAATTTCCTTCTCTACAAAATGAGAGATGTGAATCAGATAATTGCTAAGTCCCCTTCCATCTCTGAATTTTTGAGAATCTGCTCTCTCTGGGGAGGACTTGTTTCTAAGGCAGGGGGTCCTAATCTTTTTGTGGGATCATAGACAGTCTGACAAAACCTATGAGCCCCTCCTCAGAAAAATGTTTTTAAATGCCTAAAATACACAGGGTTATAAAGGAAACTAATTTCATTGCAATAGTTATCAAAATACTAGAAACAAAAACAAACTAATGGAGCTCAGGTTAAGAACTTTTGTTCCATAGACTGAAAGGAAAGTGAGGAAACTAGACCATCCGAGGTGTGATGGGGAGGGGGGTAAGAATGACTAATTTTTATGACAGGGGCTATATTGGAATGTGCTCAGTAGGTGTTGGCCTCGAGATTGGAGCCATTACCCTGGATAATGCATGCCCCAGCAGGGTGTCGGTGCTGCGCTGCCTGACCCAGCATGGCAGTGTTTTTGGATAAGTTTCCTGATGAGTATAAAAAGAACCCTGTGCCAATCTAAAGCCTACCCCACTTTGGCATCTGTGCCCTCCTCATCGAAGGAAAGACCTTACTTCCCAGAAATGGAAAGCTCAGAATTCACAAGGCATCCATGAGCTCAAAAATCACTTAATGTTTACTGAGACTGACTTCGTTCCTTGGGGATGAAAATGGGAAACGAAGCCTGTGGTGATAGGGATGGAGGAAGGTGCTGAATTTGGAATGTGAGGACTTGGATTTGAATCCTGTCTATTAACAGCCCTTCCTCTCCCTCAGGTTTTCTTTTTCTTTTTTTTTAATTTGCAAAATGAAAGGATTGGCCTAGATGCTCTCTCAATTTCTTCTGTGTAGCATAGTGGAAAGAATTTTGAATTTGAAGTCAGAGGCCCCAGGTTAAAATCTTACCTCCCTACCTCTCTAGGTTTCAGTTTTTCATTTATGAAATGAGAGAATTGGATCATATGACTTTTGACGTCCTTTTTGGTTCTAGATCCATGACCCTATGGTTTTTACTTTTAATAGCCACAATCCTGCATGACACTTTAGCATTGCATCTCCTCTGCCCTCAGTCATATTACTCTCATTCCTAAAGGATTCATCTTGAACTACCCCTTCCAGGAAGCCACCCTTCTCCAACCAGCCTCCCCTTGTTCCAGCCACTCCTACAACTTCCTATGGCCCCAGTGCTTGTGGATGAATTTCCCAGTGCGGCTGCAATGGGAACTCTGTCTAGAGGTGGAGAAATCTGGGTCCTTATCTTAGTTCTGCCATTCACCAGCTGGTGTGGCCCCAGGCATCTTGTTTCCTTGGATTCAAAGTCAGAAAAACTGGGTTCAGATCCCCACTCTGCCACTGAAAAATCTGTGTAACCTTGGGCAGGTCATATCCCCTCCATGGATCCATTTCCTACTGTGTAAAATGAGGCGATTGAACTAGACAACTTCTAATGGCCACCTCTAAATCCATGATCTTGTGATTTCTAAGGTCCCTTTTAGTTCTATCATTCTGCGTCCTAAGTCCCTTCCAACTGTCACATTCCCTGTTCTGAGGTTCTTGATTGTTCTATCATTATATTCCAAGGCCTTTTCCAGCTCTGACATTCTGTGTTCTAAGGTTCCTCTAGTTCTGACATTCTGTATTCTAAGGCTCCTCCAGCTCTGAACATTCTGTGTTCTAAAGTTCCTCCAGTTTGACATTCTAGGTTCTAACGTCTCTCCAGCTCTGATATTTTAGGTACTAAGGCCCCTCCAGCTCTGACATTCTAGGTTCTAAGGCCCCTCCAGCTCTGACATTTTGTGTTCTAAAGCCCCTCCCAGCTCTGATATTCCCTGTTCTAGGCCCTGTCTCCTGAGATTCCCTCCCAGGTGCCACATTCTGATTCTCATCAATTCCTCTTCTAGCTTATTTTTCCTATTTGTGTATGTAGGGTAAAAGGCCTGTTATATTTTGTCAGCACCCAAGGATGTTTGGTGTATGTGACTGGTCCCTTGAGCTGACTGTAAGATTTCCAAGGGCACAGACTGTGTCTGATGCTCTTCACATATCTCCTAGATTACCTAGCATGGTGCTGGGCACATTATTGGCCTCCAAGACTTATAATTGATGTCCAACCTCCATTGCTCATGTTGCTACTTGGTCTTGACTAGATAGGAATAATAATAAAAACAGTAGCATCATGTAATAACAACTGATATTTACATAGCACTTAAATTTTTTGCATGTTACCTTTTATACAGCCTGTATATAAAACTTAAACCAGATCTTAAATTTTAAACCACTAAAGCTTAAAACTGCAGTCAGACTTTTGGTATGCCTTCCACATTGTCACCTTTGGGCCTCTCCACAAAAACCCCATGAAGGAATTCTGTTAACCACTGTCCCCATTTGATAGATGAGGAAAATGGGGCTTAGAGAGGATAAGTGAAATTGCCCATACTAACAGGTGTTTGAGTCCAGGTCTTCTCATTTCCAAGTTCATTATGTCATGTCTCAGTTGACTTAAAAACCAACCAACAAGCACTTATTAGCACCCACTGTGTGCCAGGCACCATTCTAAATGCTGGTGATACACAGGCAAAACAAAAACTGGTCCCTGTCCTCAAGTAGCTTATATTCTATCAGAGGAGACAGTGTGTATATGTGTGCAAAGACATGGGAGATGGAAAGTTGTATATGAGGAATGAGAAAAAATCCTTGAAGTACTGATGATAGCAGACTCACTGACACCTACTCCTCACGACAACCTTGTAGCTTGGGGATTCTAAATGTTAATATCTCCATTTTACAGCTGAAGAGATTGAGCCCCTGTGACTTGCCCTTTATCACACAGCTAGTAAGTGTCCAAGGCAGGATTCGAACCAGATCCCCTGAGTGAGGCTGGCACTCTTTACCCCCCATACTACTACTGTTGACACTTTCCTCTCTCCAGGATCTCACCTTTTTTGGACAGGATCTAAGTTGTAGGAAGAACCTCACCCACGCTCTGCTCTTGCTCACAGTAAACATGACTTGTTTCTCAGTAGCGGTGAGGGCTCTGGCGTGCCTTGTGAAAGGAAATTCCTGAAAAACACCACCCTCAGCTCGCAGATGAGCATATGCTACCACAATTGCTGGTGCCAACTGAGAATAACTGTGAAATGCAGACACGGACACCATGGGTATCTGCACCTTCTGGGGTAGCCGACGTGGGGAGCCAGACACCCTAGGGGATAGGAGGGTGAAAGGAATTCAGAATTGAGAAAGATTTAGAATCAGGGGACCTGGTTTCAAATCTAAGCCATACTGTTTATAGCCTGTATGGTTCTAAATAAATCACTCTCCCCCTTTCCCCCTGGGCCTCAGTTTTCTCATCTGTAAAATGGAGCTGTTGGGCTACATGGAGTCCAAGGTACCTTCAAATTGTATGTAGCCTCCAATGGTAGGTAGGTTTGATAGACAAGGGACCTAAAGACCATCTACTTCAATCTTCTTGTTTTAAAGGTGAGTTTTAACTGAAGCCCAGAGAGGTAAATGCACCTAGTTAATACCACTCAGCAACAGATGCAAACCCAATGCTATTTCTGCTTTTTGCCATAGTAAGCCAGAAGGGAAGGGATCATTTTGATCAAGGCACACAAAGTTTGGGAGTCCATTCACTGTCCTTTCAATTCACTTTCTTAGGTGAGGAAACCACTGCAACTGTATTAGAACAACAACAACAATTTCGTTATGTTAAGAATGTGTTTAGGGGTTGCTAGGTGGCACAGTGAATAGAGCACCGGCCCTGGAGTCAGGAGGACCTGAGTTCAAATCTGGCCTCAGACACTTGACACACTTACTAGCTGTGTGACTTTGGGCAAGTCACTTAACCCCAATTGCCTTCCAAAAAGCAAAAAAAAAATGTGTTTAAAAGGTTAAGGAAGAAAAATAAGGCATAATCCTTTTAAAAATATTCAGATCTCTCTCTCTCTCTCTCTCTCTCTCTCTCTCTCTCTCTCTCTCTCTCTCTCTCTCTCACTATATGGGGCTTTGCTCCACTAAATAACCATTAGGAAAATGACTGACCTAAATGGTGAAACACAATTTGACTTATATATATTCTTTTTCTTGATCCTCACCTCCTGAGAGATAGGTGAGGCATTATCCCCATTTTATAGATGGCAACACTGAGATCCAGAGAAACTCAGACTTATCCAAGGTAATACAAGATAATCATAGAACTAAGACTAGAACTTCTTCAAACTTCCAGGCTATTTTGTCAGATCCTTAGAGTAGTTTACAAAACAAAAAACAACAAAGAAGAATTTCCCTCCCCTTCTCCCCCACAGCCTGCAGCCCTCTAAGATGCTCAGGTGTGTCCCCCAAGATAACACATCTTCCTGAAAAACTCTTTGCCAAATAATTTTTTGTGAAACAATTGTTATTTGAAATACAGTATGGTCACTGGTTGTTTAAAGGAACCCTGTTATAAATATTTTTCTAATATGAAGAACTCCTTTTAATATGAATAAGGGGCCCCATAACATTTTCAGCTCAGAGTTTCACATATTGAATTTTCTACAGTGCCGACTTCTATCTATCATAAGCAATGATTTATGCAGAGAAATGCTGTAAAGAATATCTGCAGGGAAATGATTTTAAAAATGCCAGCCAAACAGTAAGAGATGACTAACAGAATCATAGGATCATAGATTAGAAGGAGCCTTAGAGGTGACCTAGTACAGAGGTGTCAAAAGGAAATGGTGACTCAGCCAGGTTAAAATATAATTGGGAGATCATTAAAAAAAAAAACTAAATAAAAATACAACAGAACACAGATAATGTTAACATGTGGTTTTCTAAGGCAATATGCAGCCCAGAGGAATTCTTACATAGTTTAGTGGACCCCTTTCTGTGTGAGTTTGACTGATTTAGTCTAACTCTCTCATTGTGTTATTGCTGTTTAGTAATTTCAGTTGTGTCTGACTTTTTGTGACCCCATTTGGGGTTTTCTTGACAAAGACACTGGAGGGGTTTTCCATTTCCTTCTCCAGTTCATTTTACAGATGAGGAAACTGAGGCAAACAGGGTAAAGTGACTTGCTCAGGATCACACAGCTCTGAGGTCAGATTTGAACCCAGGAAGATGAGTTTTCTTGACTCCAAATCTGTGCACTATGGTGCCACCTAGCTGTCCTGCTAGGGGCATTCCCTCATACTGCTTTGTTATGTATTCATCCCTCCTATGGTCAAAAACTCTTCTTTCCTCATCCATAGCTATGAAATTTACCTAGTCTATCCTCTGCCCTGACGTCACCGCAAACTTGGGCAAGCTATTTCCCCCATCTGGGACTCAGTTTCTGACTAGATGGCTTTAAGTTCCTGCTTGGATTTGACATGCTGCTTGATTTCAGTCAGTCTTTCCACCTTCCTCAAAGTCACTGAATGTTGAGGGTCTATGTAGTAAGCCCACGAGGGCCATCCCTAGAATAGAGAGCTAGGCTAACAAAGAAAAAGAAGGGTGACTTAGGCTCAGACAGCTGAGGACTAGCTAGAGATCTTTGAGTGGAATGGGTCACTGTGGGAGTTCATAGGATTATGGGGTTATTGGAAAGGACCTTAGAGGTCAAGTCCCTGATTCCACAGGTGAGGAAACTAAAGCATAGAGAATTTAAATGACTTGCCCTGGATCACATAGCCAGTAGGTGATGGAGGTGGGATTTGAAGTTGTCTTTTTACTCTAGGTCCAGTCCACAACTCTACTCAATATGCTATGATATCTCCCTTCATGAATGCATTCTCCATCACTTGAAGGTCTGGGAGGGGAGTCTTGATGACTAACTGTTTAGGGATGTTGTGGAGGGAATTTCTTTTTAGGGAGTAGTTGAGTTGGATGATGTCAAAGGTTCCTTCCAGTTCTCATTCAGTGAGTCTATTCCCAATTCCTATTAACTTTTAATTCCTTTTTATTCCTTTTGTCTTGGCTCTTTTCTCTGAGGTCTGGTTTAGTTATCTGTAACAAAATGAAAGGGTGAGAGTGGATGGGAGGAGAGAGAGACAGAGACAGGGAAAGAGAGAAAAAAGGAGAGGGAGGAAGAGAGAGAGAGAGAGAGAGAGAGAGAGAGAGAGAGAGAGAGAGAGAGAGAGAGAGAGAGAGAGAGAGAGAGAGGAAGAGAAAAAGAAAAAGAGAGAGAGAACACTCTGAGGTTCTTTCTAGCTCTGTCTATAATCCCATGAATCCATGGTTTCACCAATATGAGCACTCTTGCCACTGAAATAAATTGCAAATGCTCCACACTTTAGGTCAGGGCTTCTTAATTATGTTTTAACATGGACCTTTACTGGTGAAGCCTATGGTCAGTAATGTTCTCAGAATAATGTTTTAACATGCATAAGATGAAATACATAGGATTGCAAAGGGAATCAATTACATTGGAATAGTATTATAAAATATTTTAAAAAGTAAGTCCTTGGACCTAGGTTAAGAATCTGCTGTCATTTTAGGAGATGGACGTTGAGACTGTATGGCCCAAACCCTCCTTCTATGATGCCCACCGTTCCCAGGATGGATTTGTCTTTTCCAGTATTGGTCCACTAGCCCCAGGTGACCCACCACCTGTTAGAGACTACAGACTCTCAGTCATGCCAGTTTAGTATTTGCAGTTGTCTGATGCCTTGCTGATGCAGCTTTTTGGAACCCAGGGTTACCTTTGTACCTCATATAAAGTAGTTTGGAAAACAGGTATTAATTGTGTTATCTACCATGTGCAGGGAGGGCATTTTGGGCCTTGTTCTCTTCCCAGACTCCACTTTCTGCATAATTCTGGATTCTATCCCGCTGCCATCTGGAACCCTAGTCTTAAGTGGGTTCCTTAAGTATGGAAATAGATCATAGATTTAGATTTGGAAGGAACCTTAGAGGCTACTGAATCCAACTGCCTCAGAGGGCTGCAAATAGAATTACTTCACTTTTTTTGTGGTGGCAAAGAACTGGAAAACTAAGGGAGTGCCCCAACTGGGGTATGGCTCTACAAACTATGGTATACAAATGCAACAGAATACTATTGTGCTATAAAAATGAGGAAAGGGATGGTTTTAGACAAACCTGAGAAGACTTGTATGAACTGATGCTAAGTGAAGCAAAGGAAACTATTTCATAGAATAACAACAGCATTGTAAAGACAAAGAATTTAAAAGATTTAACAAATCTGATTGATGAAGTGACTGGTTGATTGGTATAATTCCAGGGAGCCTATGATGAAACATACTACTCACCCCCTTCAGAGACATGGTGGACCCAAGAGGCAGAAGGAGACATCCATTTTGGACAGGGCCAATGAGAGAATTTTCTTTGCTTGACTACACATTTTTTTTTAACGAGGGCTTTGTTTTTCTTTTTTCTTTTTGGAGGGCACTTGGGTTAAGTGACTTGCCCAAGGTCACAGGCTAGTTTTTGTGTTAAGTGTCTGAGGCCAGATCCAAACCCAGGTCCTCCTGACTCCAGGGCCAGTGCTGTATTCACTGCACCACCTAGCCGCCCCAAGGGTTTTGCTTTTCTTTAAGAATTTTTCTTTTGATGGAGAAATGAAAGGAGAGAAGAATTAATGCTTGTTGATTGAAAAAAATCAAACAGAACCTTTCCTTATGCCCATAAGCACATATACACCTCGGTTTCCAATGTCCAACCTGTAGGTCAGAGAAATGAATGCTTCATAGCCTTTCTCTCCCCTTGGTTGCAAATGCTTTTTCAATATTGTCTTTCCACTAGAAACCAAGGAGGACTTGGCCATTTTCTTGTCAGTATGAACACTTTCCCTGTGGGGAGAGGAAGAGCACGGGGAGAAGGGATGAGCCCCCACAAACAAATTCCCCAGAGCTGCCTGAATCAACATTCCACACACAGAGCATCAAGCTCCGGGCTCCGGCTCCCCATTATCTTCGGAGGGCACATGTTCCGTTGTCACGGCAACCAAAATCCTTCCCCCAGCTCTATTATTCAAGGCACATTGGGCTTCTTCCCTTCAGTCTGCCAGGTGCTAATGGTCCTGGAGTAAGGACAAGGGTAGAGAAACCTGATAGGAGTGGGATAGGTGGGAAGCAAGCAGGTGGAGGTGAATGGGAGGGGAGAGAGAGAACAACTAGGAAATGAAATCTAATGAGCAGAGACGTACGGGCAATTTCAGCCAACCAACGGTCTTCGTGGAGCTGGGATATTTGATTTAACAAAGATATTGGATTGCCTCCAGGTGCTTTCAGAATCAAATCCTCCATTTCACCCCCCCCCCCCCCAGCCTCAGTTGCTTGTCTGTAAAATGAGGGAGTTAGACTAGATGGCTGAGATCCCTTTCAGTTCCGTATCTAGGGGGTCTAAGACCCCAATGACAGCTAGACAGGGCATTATTATAATTCTCACTACATGGATGAGGACACAGATTTAGAGGGTTAGGGAAGTTAGAATGAAAGAATATCAAGACTGGAAGGAGTCTTAAAGATAATGTACCTGGCCCAATAACCTCATTTTTACAGAGAAAGATACTGAGACTGGGTGAGAAAAAGGGACCTGTCTAGAACTAGCAGAGTGTGTGTGTGTGTGTGTGTGTGTGTGTGCACATGTGCACACACACACACACACATACATACATACATACATGTTGACTACCTCCCTCTCCCACTGGTTGTAAATGTTCTTTCAATTTTATCTTTCCATCAGAAACCAAGGAAGGCATATACACATACATACATGTTGTCTCTTGATAAAATGTGATCCCTTTGAGAGCAGGGATTTTTGTCTTTGTATGCTCAGTGCCTGGCACACTTGTTGCCTGATTGGTTAGTTGATCTGACAGCACATCCATATAACCTAGAAATCATTGTCCTGTTTTTAGGGAGCCCATCCTGACTTTCTTCTCATATCTGCGTATGTAGACATGGTCTTCATTAGACAAGTTCAATCGCTAAGGATTTCATCAAGCCTCCTTCTTCCATCCAGTGGTTCTGAAGCATGTGCTTTTCTCTCCCCAAAGGAGTCACTACCTGATATCACCTCCCTAGGTACACAATGGACCTGAGTGACAGCAGATACTTTTGTATGAGGGTTGCACTGTCTGAGCCGGAGAATTCCTCATTTACTTATGACAATGGCATTGCCTTTTAAGTTCCCCACTCACAATTCCAGTGGTGCCTTTTAACTCCTCTGGGGTTGAGATTTTCACTTAATATCCACGGTATAATTAACACTGCTACATCTGTACCATATCATTAATGGCATTCAATGCCATTCAGAGAAAGGGCCATTATCTTCCACTCAAGTCATTAATTTGGGGGAAGCTATTAGAAAGGGGAAAATGGAGGAGGAAGCCATGCATGCTGATTTCCTTCCGCTTTTTTGAAGAATCACAGAATATGGGGACTGAAAAAGGTTGGAGAGGGAGCAGTCAGTTCTTTTAACAAATAAGGAAACTGAGGCCCATAGAGGGAGATCAATTTACCCAAGGTTATATAGTTAATTTTTAGTTGGGGCTATAAACTAGACTTTCCAACTCCCTCCTAGCCCAAAGTTCTTTTCACTGTACTAAGCGACTTAAAAACTAAATGTATCTGTCTAGATATATTTCATGTATATGTTTAATGGATGCTTACTTGGAGTGTTGGACAAGTCACATACACTCTATGGACCTCAGTTTCCTGTAAACTAAGGAGATTGGATTAGATGTTTTTAAGATACCATCCCAGCTCTAGGTACTAAGAAACATGATGTTAAAATACAAATAATAAATGTATCTTGTCAAATATATTTTTCCATGGTACCTTTACAGATCTTTATAAAGTTAGAACCCTACCTCCAAGTCCTCTCCACTCTTCCCCCACTCCCCATTGCCTTCCTCTTCTCTCTTTCCTTAAATCACAGGTTCTTCATGCAAACTACTAGCATGGATCATTGGAAAGAAATACCAAGTTAAGGAAGGTTGTCTCTAGTACTCAGCCCCAAGCTCTGTGGGCTTCTGTGATATAGGTATACTGATCATTTCTGGAAGAATTTGACGAGGCTGATGGTAGCTGCTTCTGATCAATCTTTATTCTGGTTCTTGTAAGAGAAACTTGGCAAGAATAACAGAAGCCAATAGTGCCCTCTTGCAAGACTCAAAGGTCTTGTTCAACCTTGTGACCTGTCTTGATGGGCTTGAACCCCACCTCCCCCATGAGGTCCACTGAGTCACATTACCAAAGGAGGTTTAGAGAGAAAGCCCCTGCTTTAAGATGAAGGTGGATCTAAAAGGAATAATAAATATAAAATAATAAAAATAAATGGTAGGCAGTGAGATCGACAATAACAAGAGCAGGACCTTAGAGATCTCGGCCAACTCTGTTACTTAACAGATAAATTTCAGGTTTAGTGACTTGCCCAAGGCAGTCCAAGCAGTAAGGAGGAGCATTGGGAACTGAAGCCAGGCACTCGGATGCTGGAAGTGGTTAGGTTTTTTTTTTTCCCATTCCATGAAGTTGCCAGTTTCAGGACTCAAGGTCAGGGCTTGGGGCTTCAGGTCTGGGCAGTACAGGGGTTAGGGGGAGGAGGAATTGCTCACCTATAAGTGACCCAATAGAAAGTGCCACTCCCAAGGGAGGGAATAAATCAGCTTGTGATGGTTTGACCTGGAGAAGCGTGGTCAGGCAAATACCAGGCCATGTGCATCTGTCTGTGGGTACAGCCACTGACATTCACAGTCGGAAAGAACAGCACTTCCAGGTGTCAGCTGTTGGTTCTGAGAGGAAGTAATTTGGTGGAGTGGAAAGCTCACTGGATCTGGAGTTGGAAGCAGCAGTGGCAAGAAAGCTGGGTTTGTCGTCAGAAGTTATGGGTTCAGATCCTCATTCTTCGTCTTCCTACCAGTGTGACCTTGGACAAGTCATTTAATCTCTCTTGGCTTCAGTGGTCTCATCTGTAAGATTGGGTTGGATTAAATGATCTCTAAATCCTTTCCCTTCTAGTTCCTAAAAATCCTAAGATTTGCATACATTCCATCTTTCTACATGTCTCAAGTAAAGACCCTTCACCTGCACCCCACCTCGAGCTAAATGTGATTGTTTCCAATTTCAATGCCTTCAGTATTTATGCTAACTTGATTCCACCTGGACAAGCACATGAGGATAAGGAGGGCATCATATATAGTCAGATATGCCTTGGCTTACATTGCCCTGCCCTCCTGACAACGATCTGAGTAAAAAAGTCTCTACAGTGGGGAGAAAAACATATTTGTTGTCAGAGGACCTTATATGGGCAAGTAATTTTTCAGTACTAGCTTGCAGGATTTAAAAAATTATTTGAAAAATGAGGGGATAAAAAAAATGAGGATATAAGATGTCTAAAGTCCTTCTTAAGATTGAGCTATAATCCTGTAATAAGAGTTAACATTTAAATAGCACTTTAGGTTTGCAAAGCATTTTATATAATATCTCATTTGGTCCTAAGGATTATTGTTATAATACCCATTTTGCAGATAAGGAAACTGGGGCTGGAAGAGGGATGTGAGTTTCCAAGAGTCACATAGCTAGTGTCCAAGGTCAGATTTGAATTCAGAGCTTTCTGACTCCAAGTCTAGTGTTCTATGTCACCTACTTGTTTCTATGATCCAAAATCCCTGGACTGGTCATTCTTGAAAGAGTATTGGTAAGGAGAGCATGAGATTCCCGACCTCAAATCTCTCAAACATCAAAACTTGTCTAATGTGCAAGTAGAAATATGCACTGCCTGACTACCCTGACATCGACTTTGGATTCCACTTGAACAAGGGCCTAGAGTGGACAGCTTCCCTGGAATTACTCAGTGATTTGATTTGGCCTGGGGATGCTATTTCCAACAAGCAGAGGTCACAGAAATAATCTTTGCTTAACCAAAGGTCTCCAAAGGGCATATTTCATAAAGGAATATTGAGATGGCAATAGGCTTGGATCAGCAAAAACTACATATTGCATGACCATCCAGTACATAGTATTTGAATTGGAGTCAGGAAGTTTCAGTTGTGTCTGACTGCTTGTGACCCTATTTGGACTTTTCCTGACCAAGATACTGGAATGGCTTGCCATTTCCTTCTCCAGCTTTTGTAAATAAAGAAACTGAAGTAAACAGGGTTAAGTGACTTGCCTAGGGTCACAATTTAGTAAGTGTCTGAGGCTGGCTTTGAGCTCAGGTCTTCCTGATTCTGGGCCTGAAACTGTATCCACTGTACCATTTAGCTAACCAGGAAAATCTTAGTTCATATCCTCCCTCAGACCCTTATTGGTTTATTTGTGTGCCTGCCTGAGTTTCCTCAACTATAAAATAGGTACATAATAGTACCTACCTCCCAGGGTTCTTGTGATGATCAAATGAAATAACAAATGTAAAACTCTTAAAGCACGGTATAGCTATAATATTCTTGTAATAGCAACATATGAAATAATTGGCTAAGACTATAAATATAAAATTGGATGGAACTTGGAGGTTATTTAGTCCAATTTCCGCAGTTTATAAGTGATAAGACTCCAGAGAGTCTTGCCCAAGGTCACATGGGCTGTCTGGGCCCATCCAGAATTCTAACTCAGGGTCTCTGCCTTTAAATTCAGTGTTCTTTCTACAGCATCAGGCTGATTCTTCAACCCTCATGGAGTTGTTCATTCATCTTCGTGGGAAGGCTATTCAATAGTGGTGTACAATTAAGTTCCTTCTTGTTGGCTCCAGATTTGAATGTGAAAGCCCAGAAGTGGGTTGCCAGGGCTCAAAGCTGAATGCCACCTTTTCTGCCAGGGGAGGATGTGTCCTTAATGACTGCAACAGTCCAAGGATGCTTTCCTTGACTTTTGTCCCGGGGAGTGGGGAGAAGTCATTCATGCCTTCTCTTCTGTTCCCTCTTCTAGTGATCAATAGCACCTGAGATGGCTGGGGAGGGTCAAGGCTGTGGTCCGTGGATGGCCAACAGGGTAAAACTACAGGATGGATGTAGAGACTGATCCTGGAGCTGTCTCTATGCTTGCACACTTATTAGCAGAGGGAAGAAATTGAGTTTCCATATATTCACTCTGTTCACTATTCCAGCACTATTTGACTTAAAAGTAACTTTATAAGTGAGTGAGACTACAGACAGGAGAGCTGAATGTCTGTGAAGGTCTCAAGTCCTCTCCAACCCCTAAGAGATTATCATTAACCGTCCCTTCTGGACAAGGAATGAAGGTTTTGGGCATCTGTCTTGCAGAATGAGATGGCATCTACTCACAGAATATTAGGATTAAAAGGGACCACCTTGATTAGCCAATCCAGGGATTCTCAATCTTTTTTCTTTTTTTAAATGTCAATCTAAGCCTTATCAATTCTTTTTAAATAAATAAAAAAGTTACATAGAATTACAAAGAAAACCAATTTTATGGAAATAGTTATCAAAATATTTTCCAAAAAAATAGTTCATGGACCCCAGGCTATGAATCCCAGAATAGTCCATAACACTCATTTTATCAATGAAGAAATTGAAACCTAGAGAGAGCAAGTGACTTGCCCAGGGCCACACTGCATTAGTGACAAAGCATTTTGTTTTCTTCATCACTATCCCAGGGATCCATGCACAAAGCCCTACTGTTTGGGAAATTATAATAGGACTAGAGTATTTGGAGCTGGAAAACATCTTGACAGTTATCTTTTTCTATCTCCCTTATTTTGCAGGTGAGAGGAGTGAGCCTGAGGGAGGTCATGTAATTTTCCCAAGGTCACAAAGCTGATAAACAACAGCCGGGATTCAGGGACAGATCTACTGGCTTTAAACCCACCCATGCAAATATACTGTGCTCCCTCCTCTTATGACTGACACCAAGAGGAACTGCTCTTTCAGGTTAAAAGTGGAGGGGTATATAGTAGATAGTAATAGATTGGAGTCAGGGGAGACCTAGATTCAAATCCCTCCTCAGACCAGCTATGTGACCTTGGGCAAATCACTTAACCTTATTTAGATTCAGTTTTCTTATCTGTAAAAGGATGGAATTGGATCAAATGGTCCTAGGCCTTCCTAACTTCAGATCTATGATCCTATATGTAAAATTCTTTGTAAACCTAAGAGCTTAGTAGTTCAGTGGAAAATTGGGCAGCTAGTGGTGTAGTGGACCACCTAGTAGAGTGGAGTCATTTGACCTGAGCTCAAATCGAGCCTCAGATACTTACTAGCTTATCTGTGTGACCTTGAACAAGTCACATAACCTCTGTCTGCCTCAGTTTCCTCAATTGTAAAGTGATAATAATAATAACAGCACCTGTCTCTAACAACAGCAAAATAACAAAACCTACCTAGCACAGTGGGTACTGTATAAATACTTATTTCCCCCTTCTCTTCTCCCCTCTAGTCAGAGGACCTGATATTACCTGTGTGAGTGTGACTTTAGGCAAGTCATTTACCTTCACTAGACATTTGTTTCTTCATAGGCAAAACAAAGGAGTTCAATTAGATGGTCTCTGAGATACCTTCTATCTCTATGATCTTATGTGAGCTATTGTTCCAACTATTATTAATAAAAACATATCAACAACTATATCCACACAAGGACATAGCCTGTCCCAAGGTCATAACAGCAAACATAGATTTGTCCCTTCCTGGCATGGATGACTCTCTGGAACCCCAAGGCAGCCTGTTCCACTCAGATGCAATTCCACCCCCCTTTGAGAATGCCATAGCCAATCACATGGCAAGTTCTGACCACCTTGTAATTTTCAATTTGCAAAAAATATAAAAATAGACAAATGTTCACTGTGGGCAGCTCAGATCGAATTGGATGCCATTTCGTTGTCATATCAGATCAAGTAAAACTGAACTGACCGCTCCATCCGCTACCATCCATCCCATCCATAGGAAATTGGTTCTCAAAGACAACAGTACTATTTAGAAAATCATAGAAGGGTACAACCCTCCAATATTTGATGACATCTTTGGAATAGATAAACACAACAAGAGCTCACATTTATGTTTTGAAGCTTATAAATAAATTTCATCATGATAACTCTGTGCAAACGAGAAAATGGAGCCTCTGAAAAGTCAAGTGAATTGCTCTGGTACCACAAAGCTAATAACTGCTGGTCAGAATTCGAACCTATGTCTCCTGACACTCTTTTCACCCCACGGTACTGTTTCCCTGCTATGCAGTGAGAAACAAGATCGGTATGATTAAGTTACTTGAGGACAGAGATTATTTTTCCTTTTGTTTTGTAGTCCTGGAGTCTAGCACACTGCCTTGTACATAGTAGGTGCTTAATAACTGCTCATTGGGTTGAATTAGGTTATGTGGCTGGAGGCAAGGCTGTATGCAAATTTGGAAATGGAGATGAGAATCTATAAAAAGGGGTTATGCATCAGACAGGGGAATGGAGATAGGGGAAGGGGAACCAAATGACCTCTTTGGTCCTGTCCACATCAGATTCTAGAAGTCTATGAGCTGAAGGGACCACTGTGTGGTTCTTTTTTAAAACTACTTTTACAGTATTAAGCAATATTGTGTTGTTTGTCATCAACATGGATGGTAGCACTGAGAACCATAGGATCATGGGAATTAAAGCTAGAAGGACATTTAGAGATTATCTAGTCTAATCCCCTATTTTGAGAGGTGAAGAAACTGAGGCCACGTAGAGTCATGTGATTTATGTTTCAAGGGTAGTAAATTGCACATCTGGTCTTCTGATTTCAAATCCACTCTTTCCCCACTACATCATATAGCTGTTTTTGATTATACGGGTTTTTATTGTATATTGTGAGAATGGGGGCTGTCCTACAATATACAAACTTGCCCTGTGACTTGACAGTCAGTTATATAATGCCAAGTTACACTCCATTTATCATAATAGCTCTCCTTTGAAACACATCTGTCATCCCCATCTCTCCTCCTCTCAATTAATTCATCCACAAAATGGCTCCTCCTTCAAATATCTGGACAGCTGCTGTTGCCAACTCCAGACCATGCTCCTTTAGCCCTGGCTCATGTTAATTCAGCCATCTTCTGGACCACATGGTAGTGACCCCAGTAACCACCCTGCTCTTCTATTGGTTTCCCAGGGAGGCAGGAAGAAAGAGGTTGAAAATGGTGTGGGGTCTGTCTGAAAGCTACTTTGGCTAAAGGTTCTAGGAAGCCCTCTTTTTTGGCTCAATTTTTGCACTTAGCACTTAGAGCTTTCCCCCCCTATAATGCACCAATTCATTCCAATTACCTCTGGAGAAAGGGAAATGCAGGCAAAAGCCTGAAGGACTAGAGAGTAGGAGCCAAATCCACAAAGGCAGTTGAAGAAGCACTGCCATGGGTTGTGATTAACAAGCCATTCAAGCTAGCAAAAAGGGAAACCGCTGTTCATTCCACTCAGAGTCAATGCTGGGCTCTTTCATCACTAAAGGAAATGTGTCTCTCTATACTGTATTATGAGCAGAGGAGGATTTGGGACATCTTACATAGTTGAACTGGGAGGGAAGTTTGGGCACCATACAACCAGACATAGAGAGACGTCTGTTGATAGAACATTTCTCTCTTAGGTTGGGTTGTATAGGAGAGGAAAATGGCACTAATTTAATCAAGCACCAAGGCTGCAGCTAAGGTGTAGATGTCCATAGAGGTAATATCATTGCCTCCCCTTTGATTAGGCATCAGAGTTCATTTACCGTGTTGAAAGACCACAGAACAGGTGGACAGTTATTGAGTTAAGGCCAGTTTTGAATTTCAGCCACCTGTACTCTCTGGGGTCAGCAGATATGATCAGCAATATCATCATTCAAGAATGAATGAAAAGGAAGGTAATCCTTGCTATTCTTGAATAGAAATCCCACCCGTTAGACCTAGCTCCTTGAGTGCAACTGGGTTTTTGTTTGTTTGTGTTGCTTTTCTTTGTATCCCCAGGGCTTAGCATAGCTCCTTGCATAAAGTAAGTGTTTAATAAATGCTCATGGTTGTTGACTTATTGATTTCATCTTTGGCTGCTCCCGAATGGTAATCCCATTTTATCTACGGCTGGGCTATTTTGAGCTACCTTAACTATGGAAGTAATAATGGATATGGGTTTGTTGGTTGTGCTGAATAGAACCAGAAAGGCAGCTGGAGTTCCAAAGGATTTGACATTCAGCTCATAATCCGTTTACAAGCAAGAAGGAAGTTGAAAAAGACATTTCCTAATTTTGACTGCCTCAGGATGTCTATTATACAGCTAAAGGATGAAGAACCCTTCTTTAAGCCACGTCAGATACATAAGCTGACCTTTGTTCTAGACTAGATTTTATGTTGAACTTGAGACTCTTATGAGACCTTCATAAACAGCAACCAAGAGTGTTGCTTTTATGCACAAGAAAGGACTTCAGGGTTGGAAGGGACCTTGGGGATCATCTGGTCCAAGTCTCTTATTAGGTAGGGATGGCTCAGAGATGGATGCTGCCTTGTTCAAGGTCACACAGCTAGGACCAGATTCCCCAGCTCCTGCTCCAGTGCTCTTTCTGCTCCAAACAAAACCCTTTGAAAGCACATTCTCTTAATCTTACACCATAGAACTGCTGAAATAGGATGCCATCAGAGGTAGCTGTCAATAGCAATCTGAATTTAGACTCATTTTGAGCAGATATTTGGGGAATTGAGTTTTGTTACACCAATGAGAGAACCCCAGTCTTATACGTCTTATTGTCAGACACTGACCGAGCACCCACAGTGTACAAAGCAATGCAGGGTATGTTTCCCTGGAGGTAGAGTTGGAGGACCCTCAGGGGACTGCTGTGCACATTTACTTGATACATTTATTGTTGGATTCTCCTGCTCCCCTTTGTAGCCTAGGTTTTTTTCATTGCGGTGATCAGAAGCTAGCAAGCACTCCATGATGCTTGGGAAAGATAATTTTTTTCATCTAGATTTGGGGAAGTCCTTGCATCTTGCTAACCATCTGTCCAGTAGGGAGCAGGCAAAGCTCTCAAAAATTGTAGGATCTACTCCTCTGGGGTGGGGAAAAGTTAAATTCTCTCCCCTACTCCTTGGGGTCGCGTAGCAGGGTCTTATTTCAATTCACCTGCGAAGCCCCAGCCTGGGCTGCTGTTTCCCTCGGAAACAAGCTCGGCTTATTCTTTGTCCGCACCACTGCCCCTGGACCTGCTGTTTGTCCTAGCACCCACCATGAATTCATCTCTTGGCTCAAAAGCTCCCTTTGTTTTCCTCTCAGTGTTTCTACATGACTATCGCCTCAACCGTTTTGCTGGGCTTGTTACTAGAAATGTCAATACACCCATCCCAATCTTCAACTTCTAAGGTCAAGGTTATCTATGCCCCAAACCTGGATAATGTAGTATGGTCAGAATCACATCTGCTTAGGGAAAAATGGCATGGAAATTGACCGGTTTTTTTTTTTTTTTGACTCCCGTGTCCTGAGGCAGCAGAGGTCCCCGTCCCCCCACTTCCTCTTACGCTGCCCAGAATAAAGAACATTGTTCTTGTTCTTTGTAGACTCCCCAAAGGATCATTTACCTAAAATTCACGGCTGACCTCTTTTGTGGTTCTGAGGTCCCCCCTTTTCCCTGCGGCCTTGGGGGGGGGGTTCTCCATCAAAAAT
Source organism: Gymnobelideus leadbeateri (assembly GCA_011680675.1). Lineage (NCBI taxonomy): Eukaryota > Metazoa > Chordata > Mammalia > Diprotodontia > Petauridae > Gymnobelideus > Gymnobelideus leadbeateri. The sequence continues at coordinate 1,028,858 of WOXC01002239.1, forward strand.
TGCTTGAACATTTATTTTTGAAAAAGTTCACATCAAAAGAAAATGTTCTCAATACATAATTAGTATGTACATTGGACCTCTTCTCTCTCCCCCGCGCCCCCCCCCCCCTTCATTTTGTGAAAGCAGTTACAGGCCAAGAGGGAGATTCAGAACAAGAACTGTCAGTTCAACCGTTCACTTACGAAGCTTTGCTGCTCTGAAATTCTTCAAGACAAAAGACTCGGAGCTTTCTGGTTTGGGAGCTTAACCAGAGGAAAAGACTGGCAAAAGGTTGGTCTCCTTATGGGGCAGGACTTTGTAGGGAAGGAAAAAAAGTAAGTATTCATTTCTAATGAAAATGTCGCGGGACAGAACCCCAGGCCTTGGAATTCCCCTTTGGGCTTGACAGGGGTGTAAAAACCGAGAGCGGGGTGGGAGGTGGCGGCGGCGGAGGAGACAGCTGACATACGAGAGAAAGGTTCCAGAGGAAATATGCTTTTGGACTTTATACATCTCCTCCCCTGACCCAAACCTAGAATTCATTTGAAACACCTCAGAATTATTCTGGTAACACAAGTCGGACGCAGCCGTCACACACGGAGATGACCCAACAGTAGCTCCCAGGTAAAACAAAAGCTGTACTCCAGCCCATCACAAAGCTAACCCATCGGAAAGACCTTCGAAGCTCTCTTTGCAAGGAGCCCACAGAAAAAGCTGGGTTTCTTTTGCTTAGCTATCCCGGTCAGGGGTTCAGAGGTGTCTCAGGTCTTGCATTCCTGAAAACCTCGAGGCTACTAGTCCCTGGAAGAATAACTGGAATGGGTGGGTGGGGGGGCGCTGAAAGGGAAGGGACGCATCATGGGGATGGGGGGAGGGCAGGCTTCGGAGGGAAGGCATTGGAGGAGACCTTAGAGAGCACAGCTCCATCAGAGAGTTGGGACTTGGGTTGGGAAGGAGGGAGGATAAGCCCCCAAACCTTCGGTAGGATAGGAAATGGAATTAGAAACCTCGAAGAGCTCCGGTCTCTCTTTTCCAGTTGCCGAGGGGGTTGCGCCACATTCTTCCCAAATTCTCTAGGGAGGACCCCTGTTCAGTTTAGAAGGTTGGTGGGGGAAAACGGGCAGCGTGGCAGATCTTCCCAGTTCCACTCTCCCAACGTAGCCTTCCTAAGCCCCTCGAGTCTGTGCTTTCCCCTCTTTCCTACCCTTAATTCTTGCACTTCTCTCCACCTCCCTTGGAGGAACCCCTCCCCACCAAGTTATTTGGGATAAGAAAGAGCAAAGTTCAGCTCCAGAGGGAGGCTGCCTAGGCTCTTCCCCTGCGGGACAGAGCTGGGTCCCAGGCAGCCATCTCTTCGTTCCCCCGCACCCCCTCCTGGAGCATAGAACCCCGAACCAGCCAGCCAGTCTCCCTACCTGCGGCCGGCACCAGGGCCGGGGCCGGGATGGGACCTGGCCGGGCCGGGCCGGGACTGTGCTCCTGGGACAGCTGGAGGAGGCGCATGGGCCGGTTAAGGCTCTGCTTTGCTGAGCTGCGTCGCGCTGCCCAGAGCCAGGCAGCACAGTTCAGATCATTCGCTCCCGCTCCTCTCCTCGATCCTCACTCGTTCGCTCCCTCGCTCTCTCTCTCCACCAAGCCCCGCAGCTCGACGGAGGAGGGGCGCTGGAGCTGTCGCTCAAAGCCCAGAGTGGGCAAACGGGGGCGGGGCTGGGCTCGAACCGTCCCACCCCTTTCCTCCTTTCTCTCCTCCCCTCCCCTCCAGCCTAGTGTTCCTCTGTACAGAGCGCTCCATTCCTCTCTCCCTCTCGGCTCCCTCCTTTCTTTTCTCCCTTTTTTCTCCCTTTTCTCTTCTCTTCTCATTACCTCCTCTCCTTTCATTTTTGCTCCTTCGACTTCTCTCTCTGCGTCTGCCTTCTCCATCCGCTCTCCATCTGCTCTCACTTCTATTCCTCTTTCATCTTTCTTTTCTTTCTTCGATGCCTTTCTATCTACTCCTCCCTCCCCTCCCTTTTCTTCTTTGCCCTCACTTCTCTTTCTTTAACCCCTTTCCTTTCTCCCCTTCTCTCTTCTGCTATCATTTTCCCTCTCTCTTCCTTTTTCATTTCTCCCGATCCTTTTCTCTCTCACTTCTTCGCTGTTTCCCTCGTTCATTTTTTCACTTTCTCTTCCCCATCTTAATCCCCTTCCGTTTTCTAGGCTATATTTCCCTTTCCACCTCTCTTCGTCATTCTTCTCTATCACTCTCCTTCCTTTTCTCTTCCCTCCCACCATTCCCTCTTCTATCTTTCCTTTCCTTCTCCTCTTCCCTCCCGCTTCTGTGTTTCCCTTTTCCTTATTCCCTCTTCTCTTCCCCCTTACTCACATCTTTGGCCTCCCTTACCTTCCACTTGCCCAGGGGTCTCGCCTGGAGCTGTCCAAATGCCTGGGGTCTTTATTTCCCCGAAGCTGGTGGCAGGAGCTTTATATTTGGATAGTCAAAAATACCTGGAGGAAAATTGCCTTGGTGGGGGGCGGTGGAAGTGAGGGGTAGTGGCGATGAGGGAAATGAAGGGAGGCATAGACTAACATGTATCGGAGTTGGGGGAGGGACGGACCTTCGAGACCCAGAGAAGAAGCCTTTCTCTCCTGATTCCAGAGGTGGGAATAATAAAGTACTCAGAGGAAGTGGTGCATGTATATGTATTTGTGTGAGGTAAATGTCTCAGGCTGCGCGATCCCTCTTGTTCCAGGGACCCCAATGGTTCTATTCAAGGTCTCAGATTCCCCTCCCTTCTAAAGACCACTCTCCCAGCCAGAGATTTATTTATTTTAAAAGAGAGAGCTAACGCGTATTCTCCTGGAATGCTTTAGCAGCAGCACTGCCTAGAGGCAAACAGCTGAATAAAATGACCCCCGTGGTCATTGCCTACAAATTGTACAGACTGAAGTTTGTTCTCCCAGGCTTCCCATCGTCCAGAACCAAACGTGAACAGGACCAAGGCAGAGATAGTAATTGAATAGAATAGGGTCAATGTAATGTGCAAGCTGGAGACTTTCCCCAACACTCCAAAACACCACTTGCATTACAAAGTACATTGTAAATATTGAGGAGTCAGAAGAATGGGCTGCTTTGTGAATGTTCTGTCCTTGGAGCCTTTGGTTTCTTAATCTACCCCAGGCAAATTTGTATCTCACCTTCAATACCTTCTATTGCCCAGTCCCACCAGTTTTTTTTTTTTAGTAGTGCTAGAACCTTGGAAGAATAACACATGCCTCTCATTTCTTGACCACCTCACCCCTTATTGCCCTAATTCCACCACCCCCCCCTCTAAATTTTCTTCTGAAGGACTAAGCAAGGTTGGAAAACTTGGCCTCCTAGGTTTGTATCTGCCCATCAGATGCTTTGAGCTTGGGCTACAATGCACATGTCTTATCACAAAATAAATAGAGAGGGACTGTGGAGAACAGGGTTTTCTGGCAACAAAATATGCCCATTTATACAAAGTATTAATTTTTTATGCATCTGAGTCTCTCTCAGCCCACCATGCCCGCCCCAAGCATCCATCTCCTTTGCCTATTGCTGGGTCTGATTAAAAGATCCCAATAGCTTTTTAATCACTAGATCCAAAGGTCTCCCATATGAGCTCACAGGGATCTTGGAGATTGTCTGGTCCAACCACCTCCTATTGTGCCTTAGATACGAGCTTCCAAGAAAGAGTCAATAAACATACTCAATACCATGCAAGCAACCAAGCAAACAAGAAACATTTATTTGGTGCTTACTATGTGTCAGGTACTATCTTAGGCTCTGGGGATATAGGCAATCCCTACTCTCAAGGACCTTACATCCTGGGGTTGGGGAGGGGGAGGGCCTCGTTGACCTAGCACGCACACAAATAAGTATGCAAGGCAATACAAAATAAATAGAAAATAGCTAGGGAGAGCAATCAGAAAAGGGCAAGAAATCATTTCAAAGGTGCTACTTGAGCTGAATCTTGATGGAGGTTAGGCCTTGCAAGAGGCAGAGGTGAGGACAGAGAATATTCCAGGTATGGGGGAGAGCCTGTGCAAAGGGAGAGGAAGAGGGAAGATAATGCATCATATATAGGGTAACATCAACTAGGTCATTTTAACTTTATTTTTTAATTGGCAGCTAGGTGGTGCAGTAGATATAATGTTGGTCCTAGAGTCAAGAAGAACCGAGTTTAAATCCAGCCTCAGACAGTTACTAGCTGTAAACCTTGGCCAAATCACCTGCTATCTGCCTCAGTTTCCTCAACTGGAATATAGGGACAATAATAGCACCTACCTTTCAAGGTTGTTGTGAAGGTCAAATGAGATAATAACAATCAAGCGCTTAGCACATAGTAAGAACTACATAAATGCTAGCTATTATTGATTACATTTTTTTCAGTGAACAAACATCCCTCCATCCCAAAGTAAAATAAAACTCTTCTAACAAATATCATCTTGTGATGGGTAATATGTATTATGGCCCTGGAAAAGGTTAGAGTCAGATGGTGAAGGGATTTAAATGCCCCACAGAAGAATTTATATTTTAGCTTAGAGGCAGTTGGGAATCATTGAAGCTTCTAGAGCAGGAGAATGACAGCTTCTGCTTTAGCAGTATCAATTGCCCCTCCACTACGCTGCACAGTGTTAGAAGTCACCATTTCCCTTGATCCCTCCTCCTACCCCTAACTCCAATCAATTGAATGTTCTGAAAATTATTTCCTCTGATCTAGCAAACTCCTAGGTAGTACTCTTCTAACCCCTGTGATTCAGACTCACTATCTTTTATGGCAAAGTAAAAAACAAAAAACCTCTTTCCCCTTGTGACCTCTACCCAAGCCCTCATTCCTGTTTAGAACAGCCCCAACCTTCTCAGTCCCTATTCTCTCCCCTTCTACTATGACTTTTGGGTCTTCTTCTTTATAATTAAAAAACTCTCCTTCATCTTTAATCTCTTTCTTTCACACTATTTCCATTCAGTGTTTACAAAAACCTGACTTTTCCCAGACCTTATCCCTTATCAATTACTTGGGCATTTCTCTCATGCCAGTAGGAGAAGCTGGTTTTCCCTGGTCTAGTGGCCAATAGACTATTCCACTTCTAGAATCACCTTGCTGCCATCTCTCAACAATCTCTCTCCTTCATTCTGGTTCATTCTATCCATCTAGAAACTATGCTTAGACTATTGTTACTGTTACCTACCAGCCTCCACGTTCCTCTTGCTCTTCTTAATTTGTACTGACTGTCTCAAAGTCTTCTCCTCTCAACTCGAGCCCTCATCTTTGGCCATTTAGTTATTGAAACTGATGGCTCTTCAAACATTCTGGACTCCCAGTTCTCTGAGCTTCTTCTCTTCTGTGACCAGCACCTCTATTCTATCTCAGCCACACAAGGGAGTGGTCACAAAATCTTGAACTGTGAAATTCCCTTCTCTGATTCAACCTGTTGCACTTCCTTCTCTCTCTCTTTCTCAGTCCTCTGGAACTTCCTCATCATTCCTATGACTTTAGGTTCTTGAGGTTCTGGTCCACCAACCTTGGTCTAGTTTCATTTCCCTCCCTTTCATAGTCTTGATGGCATTATTAACCAATTCAATTGTATTTTATATTCATGTCCCTTGCTTTTTTGCCTTGCCATTCATGCCCTGCCTCTTTTCAACTTCATTTTGGGCCTTTTAGCTCCATCTACCTTTTCCACTCCTACCTCTACGATGCTGAAAACACTGCTGGAGGAAATCACACAATTGTGCCATGTTCATTATAAATTCATGGGATTTCATTATAAATCCATTATAAATACAATAGGACCTTCACTACTGTGTGGTAAATGTTTTAGCCAAATCTGATCCATCCTTTTTCAAATACCTCACAGGAATTCTGTCAAATCTTTTTCTTATAGATCCAATGCCATCCCCATTCTTATCATTTAGTAAAGGACCTAATCTTCTTTACTGAAAAAAAATAGAGGTCAACCATGGCAAATTTTCCTATATTCCTTAACCATTCATTCAGGCACAAGCACTTAGTGAGCACTTTCTGTATATCAATCACTACATCATAATATGTACATCATAATATCTACATCATAATATCTCTATATCTTCAGCAACTTTGGCTTGCTTGAGTCTCAGAGAAGGAGGGGACCCCTGTCTTTGCCAAGACTATCCCCTATACTTGTAGCCTGGATTCTATCCATTTCTGTTTCCTCTAGGTTATTGCCATATTGATCACCTCCCCCTTCCACCTCATCTTCAAATGATCCCTGTCTTCTGGCTCTTTCCTGATTGCCTACAGACACACTCAGATCTCCTCCACCTTTGCCCCCTCAAATGATTGCTCATTGTCTCTGCCTCTACACTGATCACATCATTGCCTGCACTTTCTCTGCAGCTCATTCACTTTCTGGCTTCTTGCAATCAAGCTCCCAACCCCACCATTCTACAGAAACAACTTTTTCAAAGGTTACCAGTGATTTCTTAATTGCTAAATCCAGTGGCCTTTTCTAAATTCTTCCTCCCTTGACATTTCTGCAGTTTTTGACGCTGTTGATCCCCTCCTCCTCCTCCTCTACCCTCCCTTTACTTCCTGACCTAGGCTAAGCCTAGATGGCTTCATTCTAGGCCAGGTTACTCTGGGCTTTTTTCGCAGCATGAAGAAGGGAGGATGGGGCTGCTATAGTTTTTGTAGCTATTAATGCTGGCTCATTCTGGCTCAGTGTGGTTAAAAAACTCCTTCAATCCACTGTGATAGGAAGCAGTGCTTTTCTGTCCTCCAGATCTGCTATTTGCTTTAATGGTTGTTTAGGGAGGAAGGACAGAATAGAAAAAGAATTTCCATAGATGTTAATGGTGGCTCATCCAGAAAGATCTTTACCCAAATGTTCTCTGTCTTATTTACCTGGATTTCTGGATTTCTTCATATGAATTTATCTTGTCATCATTTAATATTATTCCACTCCCTTTTGATATTTTCTACTTATTTGAACTCCTCTTGGATATTCTCTCCTACCTGGGTTTGTATGATTCTTTTCTCCTGGTTCTCCTCCTACCTCTCTGACTGCTTCTTCTCAGTCTGCTTTGCTGGTTCATCAGCACCCTTCACCCTTCTCTTTTCTTCCAAAATCCTGCCCTGAGTCTTCTCTCTCTCTCCTTTCCTTGTTGGTCTCAAAGCTTTAATGGGTTCAGGTATCACCTGTAGTTGACTCCCGTGATGGTAGTTACTCATAATCTGGATCTCCTGAACTGAAGTATCTATATCTCCAGGGGTGTACTGGAGACAGCACTAACTGGTTTGTTAGAGGCAATTGTTAAATTTTCAGTGTGAGGATTTATACCTCAGAAACCAGCAATTGCTGCGATTTAGGTGTTAATTTACTTAGTAAAGTATTAATAAACCAAATTTTTTGCATACTTTTTTTGGGAGGGGAAGCTTGGTTGCTAAACGTTAAGCTGGATTGATCTAGAAATATTACTAAATCACCACAGAAGTACAGTAGAAGGCTCAGGAAAGAAAGTCATCACCAGCCTGGAGGCTTGGAGGCTGTAGGCTGATAATAACAATAGTAAACAACATTTATTTCATTTGAGCCTTACAATATCCTATGCATATGTCTCACTGGATATCTCTACCTGCATCTTAAATTCAATATTTTCAAAATGGAGCTCATCATCTTCAACCCTCCCCCCCACTCTATCCTTCTCCAAACTTATCTTTCTGTTGAGCATATTCTCCTAGTAACCCAAGTTAAAATTTTGGAGCTAGTGGCTTTTCCTTTTCTCCATCATTCCGGTATCTACTCCGTTGTCAAGCCCTCTTGGTTTTTCCCTTCATGAGATCTTGTTTATCCATCTCTCTTTTCGCACTGGAAATTTTGTGGAATATTGCAAGAGCCTCCTAATTGATGTCCCTGACTCTACTCTTTCTTTTCTCCAATTCGTTCTCTCTTCCTCCACAACTGCCAAATAATCTTCCTCAAGTACAGATTTGACTATGCCACTTCCTCACTAAAAATCAATCAAAGGCTCCCTAGGATAAAATTCAAATTACTCCACTTGGCATTTAAATCCCTCCACCATCAGACTCTAGTCTTTCACATTGCTTTCCTTCATGCCCTCTGTGTTCCAGACAGACTTCGTTACTAGTTGTCCTTGAACTTGACCTCTCACTTCCACTTCTGTGCCTTTATACAAGCCATTCCTGATGTGGAAATGCACTTCCTCTTCACCTGGTTTTTCAGATCCCTTATCTTCCTTCAACTCAGTTCAGATGGTCCTTCCTTTAGGAAGTCTGTCCTGATCCCAGCTGTCAATGCTCTCTCCTTGTGCACATTTCCCTAAAGTATTTTGTCTGAATCTCTTCTCTCCTCTCCTACTTTGTATCATACTTACCTGTGTACCTGTTGGACCCTGCTTCCAGAGGATGCAAGCTCCTTAAAGGAAGAGATTAAGTTACTTTTCCTTTTTCTATTCTCGGTGCCTACTGTATGTTCCTGAAGATTAGCAAGCACTTAAATGGTTGTTGAAGTGAATTAAGTTAAAATAACTACCTTTCCGGGTTCTCTTCCTTGCTCTCTCTTTATCTTCTGCCTTTACATTCTAACTGGGTGTTCCTTAATCCTCAGTCTTGTGCTCTCCCTTCTCTCTATTTACACCCATGAAGAGCTTGCCCGTCTGTGGATTCCTCTATGGATCTCTGCCTAATATTGTCAACTCTTGAATCTATGTTTCCAGTTCTAACTTCTCACCAGAATTCCAGTTCCTTCTTTTCAGAAATCTAGAAGAATTTTCTGAATAGATATCAATCCCACTGCAAGTCCAAACAAAGCTATCATTTACTTAGGGCCTTCTATGTGCTAGACATTTTGCTAAGCACTTTACAAATATGATGTCATTTGAACATCACAATAACCCTAGAAGGGAGGTGCTATTGTTATCTCCATTTCACAGATGGTGAAACTGAGTCAGAAATTTGGGTGACTCAGCCAAAGTCACAATTTGGTCTGAGGCTAGATTTGAATTCAGGTCTTCATGACTCTAGGATAAGTGATACATCCACTGCATCACTTAGTTGCTTCATGCCCAAAACCAAGGTTGCCATAATCTTCAAACTTGTTCCCTTTTCCAGCTTTCCTATTTTCTTTTTCAATGGTGAACAGATATTTTTCTAGATTCCCAGGTTCAGAACATCAGGATCAGTGCTCTCTCTTTCATTTTCCATGTTGAATTAGTCATCAAGTCTGTTCAATTCTTTTCATGAACTCTCTGTTTCTTTCTCTTTCCATGGGATCCAAGAATGAATGTGAAAAGCATTTATTAAGTGCTTACTGTGGGCCAATCATTGTGCTAAGCACTGGGGACACAAATACAAAGTAAAAGTCCTTGATCTTAAGATGCAAGGGGCATATAAAGCAATGGGGAAGCCAACATGTAATATAAATAAACACATATAAAATGTAGATGAAAGTAATCTGAAACACAAAGTTTTAAGCAACTGGGGAACTGGGAAAAGCCTCCAGCAGAAGATGGGATTTGAAATGAGTCTTCAAGGAAGCTAAAGAAACTGAAGTGGAGGGGATGGATCAGAGCACTCTGCAAAGGCATAGAAACAGGAGATAAGAGTGTCATGGCAGAGGGACTGCAAGGAGGATTGTGTATGATAGAGTTCCTGGATGGGGAAGGAGTAAGGCATATCAGGACCAGGAAGTAGAAATGGACCAGATCTTTATATCTGATCTTGGAAGGAATAGGGAGCAGGGAGGTGAGCTGGTCTGAGCTATATTTCAAAACAATTACCATCAGCTAAATGGAAGATGGATTGGAGTGGGAAGAGGTTTGAGGCAGAGAGATCAGTTAGAAAGCAATTGCAATAGATAGGGTGAGAGGTGCTGAAAGACTGAGCAACAGTTGTGGTTGGATGAGTGGAGAGAGATGGTCATATATGAGCAATATTAGTTAGTCAGTCAACAAGCATTTATTAGACACCTACTTTGTGCCAGATATTGTGTTAATCATTGGGGATACAAACAAAAGCAAAAGACAATTCCTGCTGTCAAGGAGTTCACACTCCAATGGGGAAGACAAAATGTAAACAACTATGTACAAGCAAGATATATACAGGATAAAGAGATAATAAACAGAGACAAGGCACTACCTTTGAGAGGTTTGGGGAGAGACTTCTTGGTAGAAGGTAGGATTTTGACTGATATTTGAAGGAGGCCAGGGAAGCCAGGAAGTAGAAATGAAGATGTAGAGAATTCCAGGTATGGAGGGGTTGGGCAGCCAGTGAAAATGCCCAGAAGTAGTTTGCAAAGTTAGAAATGACAAGATTTGACAATGGGATGGATACAGGGATGAGTGTGAGTAAGGAGTCAAGGGTGATACTGAGGTTGTGATACTGGATGACTGAAAGGATGGTGCTACCCTTCATAGTAACTGGGAGATATAGAACGGGGGAAGAGTTAGAGGGAAAGAGAATTAATTCTGTCTTGTACATATTGAATTCAAAATGCCTACTGGACATCCAAACTGAACTCTGTTTTTGGTGACTTTCTGTAGCACATATTTCAGAGGCAACAATTAATTAATACAGTGTGGTACCAGGCTCCAGATATCAATGTGTCAGGACAATAATTTCATGATAATGAAGAGTTCCTTTTGGGAAAGACATTGACAATGTGGAAAGTGTCCAGGATAAGGCATCTAGGATGGTAAAGAGGACCAGAAGTCATGCCATAGAAGAAGGAAATAGCATTGTATAGTGGAAAGAAGACTGGATTCAAAGCTTGAGTTCAAATCCTAGCTCTGGAACTTACTGTGTCACCTTGGCTAGATAACTTGATCTCTCTAGACCTCAGGTGTCTATCTGCAAAACCAGGGGATTGGACTAGATTATCTTTTAAGGTCTCTTATACCTCTAAATCTACCATCCTAAACTAGAGATACTCACCATTTAGAAGAGACTTCGTGGCAGAAGAGCATGGACTCTCAGGCCAGATGACCCCTTGTCAAGGATGTTGTAGAGGGAATTCATGCTTTAGATATGACCTGGAGTAGCCAATGTCCCTTACAAATCTGAGATTCTTTGATTCTTCTTCTTTTAAAAAATACATAATTTATTTATTTTTAACATCCTTTAAAAAATTGAATTCCAAATTCTTTCCCTACTTCTAGCTTCCCCCCACCATACCTTGAGAAGGCAAGCAATATGATATCAATTATACATGAGAAATAATGCAAAACATATTTCCATATTAACCATGTTGCCAAAAAAGCAAGAAAAATGAAGTGGAAAAAGTTATACTTCAGTTTGCACTCAGAGTCCATCAGCTCTTTCTCTGCAGGTGGATTGCATTTTACAACATGAGTCCTTTGGAATATCATGAATTATTGGATTGATCAGAGTGGCTAAGTCTTTCATAGTCAATTATTATTACAATATTGTTATTACTGTGTATAATCATCTGGTTCAACTCACTTTACTTTGATCAGTTCATAGAAGTCTCCCCAGGTTTTTCTGAAGCCATCCTGTTTGTCATTTCTTAACAGAACAATAGTATTCCGTCATGATCATATACTACAACTTGTTCAGCTATTCTCCAATTAATGGGCATTCCCTCATTTGCCACCACAAGAAGAGAGTTGCTATCAATATTTTTGTATATATAGATTATTTTCCTCTTTTCTTTTATCTCTTTGGGGTACAGACTTAGTAGAGGTATTGCTGGGTCAAAGAGTATGCACAGATTTATGGTCCTTTAGACATAGTCCAAATTATTCTCCAGAATGGTTGGACCACTTCACAACTCTTTCAAGGGTGTATTAGTGTCCCTATTTTTCCACATGTTCTCCAGCATTTGTAATTTTTCTTTTTTGTCATATTAGCTAATCTGATAGATGTGAGGTGGTACCTCGGATTTGTTTTAATTTTCATTTCTCTAATCAATAATGTTTTAGAACATTTTTCATATCACTATAGAAACCTTTGATTTCTTCTGAAAACTGTTCATATCTTTTGACCATTTATCAACTAAAGAATAGCTCTTGTTTTTATAAATTTGACGTGGTTCCCTATATATTTGAGAAATGAAACTTATCAGAAAAACTTGCTGTAAATCTTTTATATTACTTCATTGTCTATGTACCTTTTGGTGAAATGTAGTTTCTATAATTATTTCTTTTAATTAGATCTATTTTTGCTTTTGCCTTGTCTGAAATAATGATTTCTACTCTTAGGTTTTTTTAAACTTCAGCTGAAGCATAAGAGAATCTACTCTAGCCACACCTCCCCCCCCCTTTTTTTTAACTCTATGTGTCTTTCTGTTTCAAGTATGTTTCTTGTAAACAGCATATTGTTGGGTTCCAGTTTTGAATCCATTCAGCTGTCCACTTCCATTTTATGGGTGAGGTCATCACATTCACATTCACGACTGTGATTGGGGACAATATATTTCCCTTTATCTCATTTTCTTTTGTTTATCCTCTTTCTCTTTTTATCCTTTCCCTCCACAAAAGTCTGTTTTGCTTCTGACCACTGCCTCCCTTGATCCACCTTTCCTTTTATCACCTGCCCATCTTTTTCTTTGTCCTCTTCCCTTCTTAATTTCCAATTGGATAAAATAGATTTCTGCACCCAGCTAAGTGTGTGTGTATATTCTTCCCCCTTTGAATCAATTTCAATGAGTGAGGTTCAAACCAAGCATGCACCACTCCTTTGTATTTTTTTTGAGATCATTTCAACATAATGCTCTCATAGCCCTGCCCTCTGTTTATGCGGACACCTTCTAATGGCCCTAATAATGTAAAGTTCTTAGGGGTTACAGATATTATCTTTACATATAGGAATGTAAACAATTTAACTTTTTTGAAAGATAGCTAGTGCAAAGATCTGGGGACTGAGTATCATGTGTGTCAAATAGCAGGTATGTTGTGTACATACTGTTTATATTTTCTTCAAATTAATATATGTGTATATATATATGTATGTGTGTGTCTGTACTTTGTATATTTGTATATTCTTTGTTTACATGCTATCATATTTGTTATTTATACTGTTTATGATCATTTGAAGAGGAAGAGACAAAGCCCTCCTATGTATGGGTATCAGGAAAAGCTTGTCAACATTGGCAACACATAAACTAACCATAAATAAAGCTAAGGATTCCTTACCAATAAAGAAGAAGCTATTTTAGTGGCTGGAGGGTCCAGTTTTTTAATCAGGAAGACCTGGGTTCAAATCCTGCCTTCGATATTACTGGTATGACCAACCAATTCCCTTAACCTGTCAGTATCCTAAGGCAACCTTCTAAGCTCAAAAATTGCAGATGAGGGGCGGCTAGGTGGTGCAGTGAGTAGAGTGCTGGCCCTGGAGTCAGAAGCACCTGAGTTCGGATCCGGCCTCAGACACTTAACATACACAAACAGAAACCTAGCCTTGTGACCTTGGGCAAGTTACTTAACCTCAATTGCCTTCCAAAAAGCAAAAAAAAAAAAAAAAAAAAAAAAAAAATTTTAAGATGAGTCTTGATCTGTATTGGTGGAGATGAGTTCTTCACACCCATAAAATCAAAGGTTTATGTAGGTCTTCACACGTTGTATCCTCCTACTAGAAACAGAAGGTCCTTGAAGGCAGAGGATGCCATATTTGATCTTTGAATTCCCAAGACCTAGCACAGTGTCTTGCATGTAGTTAATACTTGATACTTTTTTTAAAAAATTGAATTAAATTGGTGTCAAATAAATTAGGCTTCAGGTCATATAGGAGTTAGACTTTTCATCTGAAATAACCAGTCTCCTTGCCTTTACTGCCAACCACACTCAACCCTCAAATCCCTTTAGCCTTTGGGCTCCTTGAGAGAAGACACTATTTTTTTTTCTTTTACCTTTTCTGGATCCCTAGAGCTTGGCACAGTTCTTGGCACACAATGTTGTTGGTGTTTGTCTTTTGTTTTTGAAGACCAATGACATCATGGAGGTATTGTATTGACTAGCCAATGAATTGGATTTGAAGAAGAGTTGTGCAAAGCCACTAGCTGCACTCTCTTTTCCTGATTAATAGAAGTCCAGTGAAAGACAAAATATGACTGGTGATGGCCCAGGATGCAGTAGATGACCTGGGCATCTTCAATGTCTGAACAAGCTCTAAGTGCTCCACATCCTGCTTTAGCCACCTTCATGGTCACTGGAACAAATTGTTCTCATTCACCTGTTCCCCAGGGGAAGTCTTCACATGCTTGGGATACACATTCCCCTAACTCACCAACAAGCTTGAGACTTCCTGTTGTTTAACCCTCAACCTGGCTTAAGCTTTCTGCTAAGACAGTTCACTAGGATATGACCACTCAGCATGCTTAACATGTGACTTCTTAGAGCTACATGTGAGAGCTGGGTGGAGGTGGACTCCAAAGGTGGATGAGCAGACCTGAAAAGGGCTCAGCAGCAGCATCTCTCTGAATACCTCATACACTCCTGTCAAATAGTAGGTGCTCAATAAATGCATGGTGCTTGACTTGCCCATATACCTAATAAGTGTTTAATTAGTGACTGAGCTCATTTGATTTTCCAGATGTAGCCCAAGAGGATCCCAGGACCTCAAGAGTGGAGAAATTAGAGAGATCATACCTAAATTATGAGCCTCTATTGCAGAATTCTGGACAAGTAAGTAGCTCCTAGACTCATGAAAACCTTCTTTTCTCTCTCATTTTGAGTCCTGCCAGAGACAGGAAAAAGGCTGTACAGTCACTGGGGAGCCTGCTGGCATAGATCACAGGCGTCTTGCTGTGGTGAATTGCACCCCACTGAATGTGCTTGAATTTGGGCCATCTTCTGTGGACGAGTGTTAATGATTCCAGCAGTTAACTGTTTGTGGGAGAGGTGTCTCTGGCTCCCTTAGAGACTTGAGATCTCTGGGTTTGCAGAAAGATTGTCTGACACCATGGAGAGAGTGCAAGCTTTGGTGTAGGGATTCAAGTCCATCTTCTGAAACAAATAAGTTACAATATGGGACACTGGTCAAGTTACTTAACTTTTCAGAGCCTCTAAGTTATATATGTATTGCTGAAATGTGTCACTGAAGGGAATTTTGCATGGGAGGAAACCGGAACAGAGGGGAAAGGTAAATTGCCATAGGGTATGCAGATGGTGATAAAGGGAAATGGACCCAGATTCAGAACCTGGCTCAAAGAGTTTTCAAAAATGGACTTTGGCTGGAGGGGGTGGGAGTGGCAGAATGAGACTAACTAGAGAATTGATGAGGGTCATTGTGGTGTAAAGGAAAGCACGTTAGCCTTAGAAATTAAAAACAGACTCAAGAGTCAAATGAAAGGATTCTAGATAAAGTACAAACTGTACTTTGGGACCAGACAGAAGCACCCCTACTGTGGGGACTCAGTATGAATTGTCTCTTTAGCTGGGTCAGGCTTGTATCTGCTTTTTGTGCCTGTGCTCAGTTTTCATAGAGGGAGCTAATACTTATGCTTTGTTATCTATCTGGACATCTAGGTGGCTCAGTGGATAGAGTGCTGGACCTGGAATCAGGAAGACCTGAATTCAAATCCAGCAGACACTAGCTGTGTGATCCTGGGCAAGTCAAAACTCTGTTTGCTTCAGTTTCCTCATCTGTGAAATGAGCTGAAGAAGGAAATGGCGAAAGTCTAAAAGGGGTCATGGATAGTTGAACATGACTGAATGACAAAAATGGTGTCTATAGGAAAGGAGTTTTTGTTACCCTGAGAGTAGGTGGCTGTCATGATGAATTTTGATGAGGAGAAGCAACCAAGACACAAAAGGGGAAGCCCATGTTATATTCCCAAGGTAGATACTACCAGAAAGAATCCTGCTCTCTCTGGAGGTAACATGGAAGGCTTAGGCTGAGCAATCAGCCAGACTTCCACACCAGCCACAAGCAGATCTTCAGCACACTCTGCTGAAGCTGTGATCTGTCCAGATGGCTCCATGTGAAGAAATGGCCCTTCCCTTAGGAACTGGTAGGAATTGTGTGTGGGCAGGATCATATGTCACAGCATACTGTGGGGGGAATTGCATTGCACTTGGATTCTGAAGGGCTCTGTTCAAATTCTGGTTGGGCCACCTCAGTAACTTCATGACCCTGGGCAAGGTTATTAATCTCTGTGCCTCAGTTTACTCATCTATAAATGAATACATTGAATGAGATTATACCTACATTCTCTTCTATCATCAACCATAAAAATATTGGTCCTAGAAGTTCCTTTCTAGCATCAACTATAAATCTGGTGAAACTGAGACCTGGAAAGTTGAAGTGACTTGTCATTGGTCACAAAAATAGAAAAATGAAGAAACTTCTGATTGGGCTGACATTGAGACATTCTTTTCCTTCAGGATAAGGGTTCAAATTCTGCTTCCAAATCAGCACTTGGCACAGTTCCCAGTGCTTCCCATGGTCCCTGGTACAACTGTTGTTCAATTCTGCCTGATTCTTTGTGACCCTAGGTCATGAGGTTTTCTTAGCAAAATTACTTGAGTGGTTTGCCATTTCCTTCTGCTCCCTGGCACACAGTAGGTGCTTAAATAACTGCTCAGTGACTTGTTGTCTGTGTGCTTTGAACCTCAGTCTCCAATCTGTAAAATGAAACAGTTGAGATCCCCTTTCAGTTGCAGATTTATGACCCTATGGCTCCAGGAGATTCACTAGGGGACCTTGAAATGAATGATACACTTGGGAGAAAAAAGCTGAGGAACCTGCCTTTCCAAGGGAGATGGTACTAGGGAGAAAAATCATAACCTAGATTCTAGGAAGACTGTCTAGGCAAGGGCGCTTCTAACAGACCCAGTTACCACCCTGGGTGAGACTAAAACTGTGAGGTGCTAATGGGCTTGGCTCTGTCCAATCTTGGAGCTGGACTGGATGCTAATGGCTGGCTTGTACTCCACACCAGGCCTGCTATTTAGTTCCACATGGAACGCAACCCAACAGTTTCCCTAATAAGCTCTCCTGGCTTTGCATTGGCTGCTAGATTTCCCTGCCCATGATTTGGCTGTCCTGTGCCTGCTGAGCCTTAAATATGAGGTGGCTGCTTGCTCTGTTTGAGTCGGCAACCAGCCCGATTCAAACCTTTTTCTTCAGACTCAGACGCAAAAGGAAGTCATGAAATTGCTTTAAATCATAGGTTTGCTGGGCCACGCTCTCAATTATGGGCTGGGAAATGGCTTCCCACCTCAGAGCCCCTGATGGTAAGGCCCACAATCAATTTCTCAGATTCCAGTTAGTGATAACGGTAATAACTGCCAGGATTTGAGTGCTTCAAGGTTTTCAAAATGCTTTTTTTTTTTTGACAACCATGACAGGCAAGCAGTGGGAATGCTATTATCCCCATTTTGCAGATGTGGGAAAGGGATATGCCTATGGTTACATACAAGGGAGTGTTGAAGCCAGGATCCAAACCCAAGTCTCAGGACTCCATGCTTTGTAATTCACAAAATCTCAGAATTGACAGGAACCATCTAATGCAATACATCCATGAATGTACCTGCTGCCACATACTTCATAAGTTCATTCAGTTTTTGCGTGAAGATTTTGAGTGAAGGAGAACTCACTACATTTTGTGACTTCCCCTCCTACTTTTGGATAGTTCTAATTTTCAGGAAGTTTCTCCTTATGTTCTTTTTTGTTTGTTTGTTTCATCTTATGAAACATTTAATTTTAAAACTTCGATTTTCAGATCCATTCCCTTCCTCCCTTGTCACCCACTCCCTCTGAGAAGATAGGCAATTCAGTATATGTTGTACTTGTATAGCTATGCAAAACATTACCATAGTAGATATATTGTAAAAGACTGCTTATATTTCCCTCCCACCTGTCTCACCTCCCACCTGGTCCATTCCCTGCTTTGATTCTGTCCCTCTTTGATAGTGGGTACCTCCAACCTCCCCTCCCCCCAGAATGCCCTCCCCTCCATCATCCCCCCTCTCATCCCCCTTTCCCCTACTCAGGAGAGTGAATGAGGGTAAGATATTCCATTTAGTATGTATGTGATTCTCTCCTTGAGCCAACTTCAATGAGAATATGCTTTTGCCTTTTTGCCTTCCTGTTCTTCCCCTCCCCTGCAACTACTTCCCCTTGCCTCTTCTACATGAGATAGTTTACCCTACCCTGTCTATCTCCATCTGCTCTTGCCACTTTCCTCTCTCACCTCTTGACTTCACCCCTTAAGAATCATCCCTTCCTTGGGGAGGCTAGGTGGCGCAGCAAGCAGAGCACCAGGCCCAGAGCCAGAAGGACCCGAGCTCGGATCCGGCCCCAGACACCCAACACAGAAACAAAAACCCAGCCACGTGAACCTGGGCAAGTCACCCAACCCCAATTGCCCTCCAAAAAAAAAAAAAAGAATCATCCCTTCCCATCAAATTCAACCTGTGCCCTCTATCCATGTATACCTGTGAACATATGCCATGTACCCTTCTTCAATTATTTTCATAATGACAAAGGTTTCATCAAACACAGTTATTATTTTTCCATGTAGGACTGTAAATAGTCCAACTTTGATAAGTTCCTTTTGATTTCTTTTCCTTGATTACCTTCTCAAGCATCTCTTGCTTCTTGTGTCTGAATGTCAAATTTTCTATTCAACTCTGGTTTTTTCATCAAGAATGCTTGAAAGTCCTCTATTCCACTGAATGACCATATTTTCCCCTGAAACAAAATACTCAGTTTTGCTGGGTAGGTGACCCTTGGGTTCATTCCCAGTTCTTTTGCCCTCTGGAATATCATATTCCATGCCCTTCGATCCCTCAGTGTAGAAGCTGCCAGGTCCTGGGCTATTCTGATTGTGTTTCCACAATATTGAAATTGTTTCTTCCTGGCTGCTTGTAGTATTTTCTCCTTGATCTGGGAGTTCTGGAGCCTGGCTACAATATTCCTGGGAGTTTTCTTTTTGGGATCATTTTCAGGAGGTGATCTGTGGATTCTTTCAACCTCTATTTCCCCCACTGGGTCTAAAACATCAGGGCAATTTTCCTTGAGAATTTCTTGAAGGATGATTTCTAGGTTCTTTCTTTGATCATGGCTTTCAGGTAGTCCAATAATTTTTAAATTATCTCTCCTGGATCTATTTTCCAGGTCAGTGGTTTTTCCCATGAGATATTTCACATTGCCTTCTATTCTTTCATTTGTTTGGATCTGTTTAATAGTATCTTGATTTCTCATAAAGTCACTAGCTTCCATTTGCTCCAGTCTAACTCTGAAGGAATGAATCTCCTCAGTGAGCTTTTGAGATTCTTTTTCCATCTGGTAAATTAGACTTTTCAAGGCATTCTTCTCCTCATTACCTTTCTGAGCCTCTTTTGCCATTTGAGTTAGTCTATTTTTTAAGGTGTTATTTTCCTCAGTCAGGCTGTTGACTGTCATTTCATACTTTTCTTGCATCTTTTTCATTTCTCTTCCCAAATTTTCCCCCACTTCTCTTATCTGCTTCTTAAGGTCCTCTATGGCCTGTAGCCAGCTTGTATTTTCATTTGGGGCTTTTGGTGCATGAGTTCTGACCTCACAGTCCTTCTCCATGCTTTGAGCCTCTTTGCCCCTAAAATAGGAGTCCAATGTTGAACTTTTCTGTTTATTTTGTTTCATTTGCTTAGGCATGTTGCCACTTAATTACTTGATTTTTTGGCTTGTTGCCACAGTAGGACTCTGCCACCAGACAGGGGAGCTTCCGTCCAAATGTGGGGTCTTCACAACTTCCGCCAGTTGGGTGGCCTCTGTAAAGCCTCCACCCACTCTGGCAAGTTGGATACCCACCCCAAACTTCCCCCCCAGACCACAATCCAGATCCAGGCAGTTTAAAGCAAGAGAGATTAACCCCCAGACTGATTGCTGGATCTCCCTACAATTTGCAGACCAGGAGCTAGAGCCACTACTGACGCTGCAAAATGGCTTCTGTGCAGCTGTTTCTTCAGCAGCTTTTTGCCCCTAGGGGAGGAAGCCACGTGTTCCCCAAATACTGGTCCCAAAGTCCATAGGGCACTAACCTCTCACTTTGTCCTAGGCATATCTGTGCTGATAATTCTGGAATCGCCACAATTGCTGGTGTCCTGGGGTCCCTCCAGCCGGCTGGGGGCCCAACCGCCCTGGGGCAAAAACCTCGGACCTGGGCTCAGCTCTGTGAGCTGTGCTGTCGGTTCCCAGTGCTATGCTGCCTGCTCTCAGAGCGCTGTGCTGCCTGCTCTCAGAGCGCTGCGCTGGCTGCTCCCTGCAGGGCTGCTGGGCTGTCCTCAGCAGGAGGTTAGCTTCTCTGTGCCATTCTGTGGGTGTTGGGGCTCCAGAATTTGTTTGGAGTCCCCTTTCACATTGTTTGAAATTTGTGTGGGGCAGAGCACATTGGAAATGCTGTTTCTACTCTGCCATCTTGGCTCTGCCCCCCCTCCTTATGTTCAACTTAAATTTGCCACTTTGAAATTCCTATCCATTCTTCCTTGGAATGCTCTCTGGGGACAGATGGAAGAAGTCTAATACTAATAGAGCAAGTTTAATCCCTCCTTTATAGGACAACCCTTAAAATACTTGAAGACCATACTAATGACCACTCTAAGTCTTTTCTTCTCTGGGGGAACAACCTATGTTCCTTCAAATGACCCTCATACAAAAGGGACTCAAGGCCCTTCCCCAAGACAGCTGGCTTTCTCTGAATGCTTTCCAGCTTTTCAATGTCTTTCCTAAAAGGAAGCACCAAGAACTAAACATGATACTCCAGATACAGAGTGGTACAATGCAGAAAGAATAACTTTGGGGCTGGGGAACCTAGGTTCAAGTCTTACTTCAGACACCGACATAAGGAAGCCAAGGGTTGGAGTAGAGTTTGTCTAAGGCTCCTTTAAGCTTTAGATGATACCTTGCAAGTGGATGATGCTTGACCTCCATGCTTTTCCTTGTACAAGACACTTCACCTAATGACTCCAGCTATTTTTATTCACTGTCCCCCTTGCCTAGAATGCTCTCCTTCCTCATCTCTACCTCTTGCCTTCCCTGGCTTCTTTCAAGTACCAGTTATAGTCCTCTCTACAAGCCTCGTTTCTCAGCCCTCCTTGATCTTAGTGCTTTCCCCAGACTACCCCCAATTCACCATATCTACATCTTGTTTGTACATAGTTTCTTACATCTGTCTCTCACATTAGATTTTAAACTCCTTGAAGGCAGAGACTAGTTTTTTACTCTCTTTGTATACCCAGTGCTTAACACAGTGACTGGTACATAGTAGGGGTTTAATGAATGCTCCTTGATGAATCATGTCTTTGTTAAGATATGTGGTCTGACTCAGAGGGCAGAGGATTGTGGAGCTAATACTTTCCCAGTCCTAGATTCTATGATTCTTTTAAGATTGATTAAAATCATATTATCAGGGGGCAGAGCTCAGATGGCAGAGTAGAAACAGCACTTTCACGGTGCTCCAGCCCACATCACTTCCAAACCACGTAAAAGGTGGACTCTGGCACTCCAGCACCCACAGAACGACAAAGAGAAGCTAACCTCTGGCTGAGGACAGCCCGGTGGCCTGGCAGGGAGCAGCCAGTGCAGCACTCTGGGAGCCGAGCCCAGGCCCACCTGAGTCGAGGTTTTAGCCTCAGGGTGGCCAGACCAGCAGCCAGCTGGAGGGACCCCAGAACACCAGCAGTGGCGATTCCAGAATTATCAACACAGCTATGCCTAGGACAAAGTGAGAGGTTAGTGCCCTATGGACTTTGGGACCAGTATTTGGGGAATGTGTTGGCTTCTTACCCTGAGGGCAAGAAGTGGCTGAGGAGACACGGCACAGACGCCATTTTGCAGCTTCAGTTGCAGCTTCAGCTCCTGGCCTTCGAACTGTAGGGGGATCCAGCAATCAGTCTGGGGGCTAATCCCTCTTGGATCTGGATTGTGGTCTGGGGTGGAGGTCTTGGGGTGGGTATCCAGCTTGCCAGAGTGTGTGGAGGCTTCACAGAGGCCACCCAATTAATACCTCTGGCAGTTGTGAAGACCCCAACATTTGGGATGGAAGCTCCCCTGTCTAGTGGCAGAATCCTACTGTGGCAACAAGCCCAAAAGTCAAGTAATTAAGTGGCAACACGCCAAGGCAAAGGAAACAAAATAAAGAGAAAAATTCAACATTAGACTCCTATTTGGGGGGCAAAGAGGATCAAAGCATAGAACAGGAGGAGGACTGTGAGGTCAGAAATCCTGCACCAAAAGCCCCAAATGAAAATATGAGTGGCTTACAGGCCATAGAGGACCTTAAGAAGGATTTTAAAAACCAAATAAGAGAAGTGGAGGAAAAATTGGGAAGAGAGAGTCCACAGCCTGACTGAAGAAAATGATACCTTAAAAAATAGACTAACTCAAATGGTAAAGGAGGCTCAAAAGGGCAATGAGGAGAAGATTGCCTTAAAAAGTCGAATTTGCCAGATGGAAAAAGAATCTCAAAAGCTCACTGAGGAGATTCATTCCTTCAGAGTTAGACTGGAGCAAATGGAAGCTAGTGACTTTATGAGAAATCAAGATGCTGTTAAGCAGATCCAAACAAATGAAAGAATAGAAGGCAATGTGAAATATCTCATGGGAAAAACCACTGACCTGGAAAATAGATCCAGGAAAGATAATTTAAAAATTATTGGACTACCTGAAAACCATGATCAAAGAAAGAACCTAGAAATCATCCTTCAAGAAATTCTCAAGGAAAATTGCCCTGATGTTTTAGACCCAGAGGGGGAAATAGAGGTTGAAAGAATTCACTGACCACCTCCTGAAAAAGATCTGAAAAAGAAAACTCCTAGGAATATTATAGCCAGGTTCCAGAATTCCCAGATCAAGGAGAAAATACTACAAGCAGCCAGGAAGAAACAATTTCAATATTGTGGAAACATAATCAAAATAGCACAGGACCTGGCAGCTTCTACACTGAGGGATTGAAGGGGCATGGAATATGATATTCCACAGAGCAAAGGACCTGGGATTAAAACCAAGAATCACATACCCAGCAAAACTGAGTATCTTGTTTCAGGGGGAAATATGGTCATTCAGTGGAATAGAGGACTCTCAAGCATTCTTGAGGAAAAAACCAGAGTTGAATAGAAAATTTGATATTCAGACACAAGAAGCAAGAGATACTTGAGAAGGTTATCAGGGAAAAGAAATCAAAAAGAACTTATCAAAGGTGAACTATTTACATTCCTATATGGAAAAACAATAACTGTGACTGATTAAACCTTTCTCAGTATGAAAATAATTGAAGAAGGGTATATGGGCATATGAATACATATGTGAATGCATGTATATATGTTTACAGGTATACATGGATAGAGGGCACAGGTTGAATTTGGTAAGAAGGGATGATACTTAAGGGGTGAAGTTAAGAGGTGAGAGAGGAATGTAGCAAGAGGAGATGGGGAGAGACAGGGTGGGGTAACCTATCTCATGTAGAAGAGGCAAGGGGAAGTAGTTGCAGGGGAGGGAAAGAACAAGAAGGCAAAAAGGCAAAACCCTATTCTCATTGAATTTGGCTCAGGGAGAGAATTGCATACATACTAAATGGGATATCTCACCCTGCAGGAGAGTAGGGGGAATGGAGCTGAGAGGGGGGGATGATGGAGGGGAGGGCATTCTGGGGGGAAGGGAGGTTGGAAATACCTGCTTTCAAAGAGGGACAGGATCAAAGTAAGGAATGGAACAGGTGGGGGGTGGGATGGGTGGGGGGGAAATATAAGCAGTCTTTTACAATATATCTACCATGGTAATGTTTTGCATAGCTATACATGTACAATACATACTGAATTGCTTATTTTCCCAGAGGGAGTGGGTGACAAGGGAGGAAGGGAATGGATCTGAAATTTGAAGTTTTACAATTAAATGTTTCAAATATATATAAATACTATTATTAATACTATTTTGCATGTAATTGGGAGATAAGATTGCAGGCATTGGGGCACAGAGATTCACGTTGCCCTAATGGCAAAGTCGAAGGGGGTATGGGAGAAGGTATGGGAGAGAGCAGATTGGATAAGGGGATATCTTGTGGGACTGCTATTCTGAGGTGGTGGGTAGGGGAAAAATTGGGAAATAATTGTAACTCAAAATCTGGTGGAAATGAATGATGTAAACCAGAAGTTAATAAAGCATTTGTTTAATTAAAAAAAGATCATATCATCATTCTTCTCCATCATAATGCGCTGTTAATTCATATTGAGTTTCAAACCAACAAAGTCCTTACATATTTTTCAGATGAGTTGCTTTATGGTCAAGCCTTACTTGTAAAATTGATTTTTTTGAACCGCAGTGCAAGAATTTACATTCATTTCTATCAAATCCTATATTATTAGTTTGGGCTAAATGTTCTGGCTTGCCAAGTAGAGTCTTAACTATCATCCTATTCATTAACTATCTATCTCAACCCTTTTCACTACCCCCATGCTTCTGGTAAAATTTGATTCTTTCATTTTGAGCCTTCTCTATCCTGCCCCACCCCCACTTCCCCATTCCCTGAGAATTTTTCACAATGTGATATGATTCTTCTTATTTTTTTAAAAAACATTTTTCATTTTCAACAGTCATTTTTATAAGATTTTGAGTTCTAAATTCTTCTCCCTCCCTCCATTGCCTCTTCCCCAAGATGGCATGCAATCTAATATGGGCTATAATGTATGACCATATTAAACACATTTCCATAGTAGTCATGTTGTAAAAAGAATCAGAACTAAAGGGAAAAGCCATGAGAAAGAAACCATAAAAACAATAAATAAAAGAGAAAATAGTATGTTTCAACATGCGTTCATACTCCACAGTTCTTCCTCTAAATATGGATAGCATTTTCTATCATGAGTTTTTTGGAATTGTCTTGGATAAGATATGATTCTTCTTGAAGTTTTCTTTTCTTTTTTTTTTTTTTTTTTGAGGCAATGGGTTTAAGTGGATTGCCCAGGGTCACACAGCTAGCAAGTGTGCAAGACTGGATTTGAACTCAGGTTCTTCTGATTCCAGGACCAGTGCTCTATCTACTGTGCCAACTAGCTGCCCCGGAGTTTATTTTAATTTTATACACACACACACACACACACACATATCTGTATACACACACATATATATATGTATACACACAACACCCATATATGTCTATGTGAGAAATATATGAGATATACATATATGATATTTGTGACACCCATTCCAATAGCCCTATGAATACTGTTAGGAAATCCTCAACAATCTTAAGAGATGAGAGTATAGCACTTTTGTAGAATTAACTTCTGCTGGCTAGAAAGAGACAAATTGGGTACAAAGAGAAAGGATTAATATAACCTCATTCCTGAAAGATTGAATTTAACTTACTCTCTTGTGCAGAAACATTATTAGGAGAATTCCTGAGAGGTTTTGACTGTTATCCTAAGAGTGATGACTGGTGGTACTTGTGCCTGCAGAACTGAAGAGAAATTAGCAGAAACAGTGTTGGTTAGAGGAACCTTTGGACTGTGAGCTTTTCCACAGCTGAAATAGTGACTACAATTATTTATGTTTTTGTTTAATTGTTTGTTATACTGTTAAAAGCTTATATAGTCAATAACTTGGATGATTATTTAAGCCTAGGAGATGGTAGATTTATTTTATTTATAGAGAGTTAAGCAAAATATATTGGCAAAAGATGTTTCTCCAATTTATTTAAAAATAATAATTAATAAACTGGGGTGGGCCAGCTAGTGGGCTTAGGGACAGAGACCTTAAACCCTGATACACTTAACAATAGTTATAAGTTGGAGATGTCTTCAATTCTAAAGCTAACCACTATGGTACACTATCTCTTACCTGATACACAATAGACACTTACTAAGTCATATTGTTGTTATTATCCTTTATTTCTGGATAAAAAAAGACTAAAACTAAGAGAAAGGAAGTGGTTTTCTTAGGCCATATGGGTATTAATCAATTGAAGTTTGGATTTGAACTTTATGACTAGACTGGTGATGTCAGGAGAGGCAATTTGGTGTCTTGGAAATCCAAAGCACTGGATTTGGAGTTAGGAAGATGGTTAAGTTCTGGCTCCAATATTTTACTAACTATGTGAATGTGAGCAAATCACAGCATCTCTGGGACTCAGTTTCCTCATCTGTAAAATGAAGAGATTTGATTAGATGATATCTAAAGCCCCTTCAATGGAACCAAGGCCAGTAGGGGTTCAATTATTTGTCCAAGGTCACACAAGTGACTGGGATTTGAATCTAGTTTCTTTGACTCCCAGTTCCATGCTTTTCCCCACTGTACTGTACCATTTCTTATACCTGCCCTAGCCCCATCCACCTCTAAATTACATGATTTTGAAGGTATCTTCCAACCCTAATTTTCTATGATTCTGAAGGAAATGGGTTAGAAGCTTTACATTCTGAAGAGATTGCCAACCACTGCTGGGGTAGAACCCAAGAGCTCTGCCCTGAGGCTCCTTTGGATTACTTTCTTTACCTTCAGTGCCTGCTTTTCAGTTATCAAGAGGGTAGGGACTATTTTCATGTGCCTAGAGAAGGAAATCAAAAGTGGAAAGTGTCAAAATATGCTCATTTGGCTCTGATTCTTATTAGAGTGGCAACTAATTACAATACTGTCTTTTTAAAATTTTGGGTTCAGCATTTTATTTTAAAAAGAATTATTGATGTTGACAAGAATAGGCTTAGTGGAGGGGAAAGAAATGGCACCCATATCGAAATGTTGCTTTGAGAAACAATTGGCAATCAAGGGCCAGGGGAAGCTTGAGCCAATCTGGAAGGAGCTTCTGGTTAGTGCTGATAAAGGAAATAGTTCAATTGGAGGTCCCAAGGGAAAGAGAGAAGCAGAAATCTCTCTCCTGATAAAGAGAACTTTTGTAGCTGTTCCCACAAAGGAAGGGAAACATAGCATCAGCAAGGATTTAACTTGTTTCCAATATTGAAAACAGAGTCGATAGCTTCTATAGGAATATTGGCAGAATACACATTGTGGGCAGAAGAGCATAGAAGAGATTGGGCACAGAAATGAGATCTGGGTTCCTATTCCATGCATGACTTTGTCCAAGTCACTTTGCTTCAGTTTCCTCATTTGTTAAATGGAGGAGAAGGGCTGGAATGGGTGATATTTTAGATAGAACACAAGACTTTGGGTCCAAAAGCATAGCTTCTAGTTCCAGTTCTGGTTAACTAGGTGAACTTTGGCAAATTATTTAAATCCTCTGAGTCTCAGTTTCTTTAAATGAAGGGACTTGGATGAGAGAAATCACAGAAATTCAGGAGTTTTCAGAATTAGAGAGAGATAATAGAGACAGAAATAGAAGAGATTTAGGAATTCATTTAGTTCTGGAGTTCTTAACCCTTTTTGTCATAGACCCTTTTTGGCAGTCTGGTAAAGCCTATGGAACCCTTCTCAGGATAATGGCTTGATGGTATTATTCACAATAAAATGAAATGCTAAATTTCAGTTATAGGTTAGTAAAAATAAAGGCATAATTATTTTCCCTGTTCAAGCTAACAGACCCTTTAACATTTATCTATGGAACCTTTGAGGGGTCAAGTTAAAAATCCAATATTTAGGGCAACTTGTATCTGAGCATGAATCCTCTCTATACTTTGCCTGAGAAGTAGTTATCCAAATGCCATATGAGTACCTTCAGTGATGGGCAACTCTATCTCTTGAGATACAACTTTGTTTTTAAATCATCAATTTAATTGCTAGGAAATTTTTTTTCTTACATTGAACCATGATTTGTCTTTCTACAGTAGTCTCTGTTTATTGTTCCTTTTTCTGATCACAAGAGTCAAAAAGAAAAAGCTGAATCCGTTTTTGACAAGTCAGCCCTTCAAATACCTACAAGCTAGAATTGTGTCCCCAATATTTCCCCTTCTGTAATTTAAACATCTTCAGCCAGGCCATTCAGTCAATCTTCCATTTCATTCACCAACCTGGTCTCTCCACTCTCTGTTCAGGCTCTAGACTATCATTACATCATGGGAGGAGTATTGCTTCCCTCCTTTTGAACCTCATACCTTGATTAATGCAGACTCAGTTCAAAGGAACTCTTTTGGGTTACTATGGCACACTGCTGACTGGAGAGCTTTCCCTCCTTACTTTCCCACTTTGGACTCCCCTTCCTTTTAAGAATCAGTCCAAATGCTACCTGCTATACTTTGGCTGATCTCCCCAGTTATTAGCATATTACCCACACTGTCGCAATTACTTTGCATTTCTGTTGTTTTTATTTTCTATTTGTCTATTTATGCATTTTATTTTTCCTTGGTAGATATAAGCTCCTGGATGGCAGGAACTTAATTCCATTGCTACTCACTGAAACCACCCCGCCTTTTTTGTTTTGTTTTTCTCTGGAGCTGTTGTCTAACTGCCCTTGATCAGGTCTGACTCAGGCTAGTTTTGTGGTTCAGACTCATGGTTGGAAAGAAATAAGAGAGGTAGGTGGTTCACTTGTGCTTGTCCTTTGTTCTCAAAGAGGACCAGGACATCAGAGAGATGATGACATGATTTACAGTTGACTTTGATTTGAGTGGGGGAGGGCTGAGGTGGTGGTTCAGTAGATAGAGCCTTGAGTCAGGAAGCTCTGAATTCTAATCCAGTCTCAGACTTATTAGCCATTTGACCCTGGAAAAGGCATTTTGTCTCAGTGCCCTCATCTGTAAAATGGGATAATAATAGTACCTACCTCCCAGGGTTGTCGTGAGGATCAAATAAGGTAGTAATTGGAAAGCACTTTGTATAGTGCCTGGAACATGCTAAGTGCTGTATAAATGTTAGCCATTTATCATCATCTTCATTATCAACATTATTTATTATTATTATCCAGGGGGTTGTTAGAACAGCTTGTCCTGGCTCCAGAGATCTGATTGCTAAATTTTCAGTGTGAATATTTACACTTTGGCAACAAATCAGGGCTTGATTTATTATTTTGTTGATATCTAGACCTAAGAAAGTGAGGGGGAAGATGTTACTAGTGAAAATTAAATGTCAAAGTGTGTCATGTGTACATTTCTCCCCCTGGAGAGCCGGTTGTTAAACATTTGCCAACATGCCCCTGCTCAATAGGTCATTTAACCTTTACTTCACATTAACATGGAAAGGATATTCAGCAAGGATGTGGTATTGATTCTGCTGGTACAGCTGTCACGTCTATCTCCACAGTTTCAAAGGTGGTATGTCTGACTGGAGCATGTATTGAGACCGAGAAGTCCTTGACTCTTTGTGTGCTGGGCTTTCATACTTAGGGGATCATGAAGCCGTTCAACAACTTGAACCTTGGTCCATGGGTCTGAATAATCCTTGAGGAAAGTATCATTAACTTTTTAATGGAAAACTAGTCTAGTCCATGTGGTTGAGCCCTTTGTGGATGTTATTCTTACCACACTAGTTATCTGTGATCTGTGATTGCTAAGGTCAGATCCCTTCCTGCTATGCCTGGAGGAGAGAATTAGGATCAATAGGTAGAAATGACAGGGAGTCATATTTCAGCTCAAAATAAGGAAGACCTTTCTAAATGTAAAAGTTGTCCAAAAATAGAAAGCTAGGTAGTGAGTTCCCCACCGTTGGAGGTATTTAAAAGGAAGCTGAGTGATTACCTGATAAGGTTGTTGTAAAGGGGATTTTTGGTCAAGTAGAGGCTGGAGGAGTTGGCCTCTTGGGTCCTCTCCAACTCTGAGTTTCGATGGGCTTGATGAGTGGAGGTGTTGGAAGATTAGTGAGAAGGATGCAACCTTTGCTTCCTCCTTCAGTCTTGTGCTCTGTGTTGTTTGATTCTGGACAACTCCTGGTGTTCAATTGTTTAACAAATGCTTATTGATTAATTTTCAATTAATGAGCTTTCAGAATGTTTGGTTCAGTAGGCTGGGAGTCAGGATCCTGTGTCTTGGGAGCTTAGGTAAGTCCTTCATTGACCACAAATGTGGAGGCTTCAGAGCTAGAAAAGAACCTACTGCTCTGAGGTTAATCCTCTCATTTTATAGCTGAGGAAATGGAGACCCTCAAGAGGCTAAGAGCCCTAGTCAAGGTCTTATAGTTGAAAGTGAAAGGGCTGGGAATTGAACTCAGATCCCCCAATTTCTAGTAATAATATTAATAATAGCATTTATAGGGTTATATATAATATATATTATCTTGATTAAGTTTTGCTGAGCATTTTATAAATATTATTTCGTTTTATCCTCACAACAACCCTGGAAGGCAGATGCTATGCTTTTCCCCATTGTACAAATGAAGAAATTGAATCAGAGAGAGACTAAGTAACTTGCCTGGTCTTACACAGCTACTAATTCTCTGAGGCAGGGTTTGAACTCATGTCTTCCTAACTCAAAGGTCAATGCATTAGCTGCCTAAATCTGGTGTTCTTGCTACTGTGTGCCTTTCTGACTCTTAGTTTCCTTATCTACTAAATAAGAAGTTGGACTGGTTGACCTCTAATCCCCCCCCCAGCTTTCCCATTCTATGTTTTAAGCTCCCTTCTAGTTCCATGAGCTCGTGAATTTTCTGTGTATGGAAAGATTTCTCTGAGAGGGACTGGCTTGTTAAGGCTGTTCCCTTGAAACTCAAGTCTTCTCATGTGGAGAGATGAATGTTCGGACAGTGATACTTTTTTGTTGTTGTTCAGTCGTGTCCAACTCTTTGTGACCCCATTTAGAATTTTCTAGGCAAAGATACTGGAATAGTTTTCCGTTTCCTTCTAGAGCTCATTTTACAGATAAAGAAATTGAGGCAAACAAGGATGAAGTGACTTCCCTAGGGCCACACAGCCAATAAGTATTTGAGGCCAGATTTGAATTTAGGAAGATGAGTCTTCCTGACTCCAGGCCAGGCACTATTCACTGTACTTCTAAGCTGGCAAGAACAGTGTTATTACAAACTTGATAATCTGGGGGTTTCCCTGAAAGTCTTTTCTCTTAGCTTTACACATTTTATACCCAATCATCTCTTTATTAATGTTTGGGGGATAGTCTGAGAGGTTGGAGGGTCAATTGACTTGGGGACAAGTAGCCAGGGACCAAGGGCTGAGCAAAGCCCAGTGAACACAGGCTTTTGGGGGTATAGGCAAGAGGGCACCCGTTAGTCCAGTCTGAAAGCTGCAACCTTTGGCAAGAGAAGCAGGTCTCTCCGGTGTGAAAAGAACAGCTCCTGTTCTTAGGAAGCTCCCGGCGCAGACGACAGATGGTCAGTAAATGAGGGGTGAGTAAACCTGCTAAATCATGGGACAGGAAATTGAGCATCTCAAGGCCCATCTGGACCATCTTCTAGGCCTCCCTTCCTAGCCCTGCTTTGCTGAGGGCATGGGGGGGGGCGGGGCTAGAGGGAGGGAAGGTTTAGCTCAGCCACCTGCAACGCTGCAGAGGGAGAATTGGAATTTGGCACTGATTCATGTCCCAAGACCACACCTACTGGTATGCATACAACAACAGGCTCCTACCATCACACACATGCATAGGTTCATAAACATTCACATATAAGGAGGTAATAATAGCACCAACCTCACAGAGTTACTGTGAAGATTGAATGAGATAATATAGATAAAGCACTTTGCAAACTGACCTTCCTGATTTCCTTTAAGCCCCAACTACAAATTCCTCCTCCTCCCTTTCCCCACCCCTCTAAATTCCAGTGCCTTCCCTCTGCTAATTATTTATCTTATATATAGTTTGTTTGCATGGTATCTTCTCCATTAGATGGAGAAAGCTCCATGATGGCAGGTACTATCTTTTGACTCTTTTTGTATCCCCAGCGAGTAGCATAGTAGATGTATGTA
Source organism: Gymnobelideus leadbeateri (assembly GCA_011680675.1). NCBI lineage: Eukaryota > Metazoa > Chordata > Mammalia > Diprotodontia > Petauridae > Gymnobelideus > Gymnobelideus leadbeateri. The sequence continues at coordinate 1,060,562 of WOXC01002239.1, forward strand.
GTGGATATATAGATATAGATAGAGTTGATATATAGGCACATAGTAGATGTTTAACAAATGTTTATTGTATTAAATTGAATATAACACTAGCTATTTTTTACCATTATCATTATATTTCAAAAGCCTTCTTTACATAGTTAGATCTGGAAATCAGATGGCTGAAGTTTGAATGCTAGTTCTGCTATTTACTACCTATGTGACTTCAGGAAGTCATCACTCTGAACCTTGATTTTCCCATCTATAAAATGGGGGCAGATCTATACTAGGTGATGTCTAAACTTCCTATGAATGTTTTTGGCTGTTGTAAAGGAAAGCATCTGGCATATTTAGGGGTTTTTTGGTGATGGAAAATCCTGTGGTGTTATACTTTTAGTAAGAGCAAAAGAGAACCAATGCTCAAGTTTTATGCTAATACCAAAGATATATGAAAACAAAACAAAACAAAAACAAAAACTACAGAAAGTTGCTAAGGAATCCAGGAAGGATTCATAGGACACAGACAAGAATCAGTTAGCCGATCAACAAAAGCATTCATTAAATGCTTACTATGTGCCAGGCATGATAATAAATGGTGGAAATATAACGAAAGGTTAAAGTTGGTCCCTGCCCCTCAAGGAACTCACATTTGGGTGGGAGAGACAATATGCAAACAATTATGGGATGAAAAAGTTTGGATCAGGTGACATCAACCTTGATAGAAGGAATATCTACAATGATGATGGTGATGAAATATATAAGAACACATATATGAGTTCACACAGATGCAAATATATGGATATACACAATATATGTATGCATGCATATGCAAACACACGTGTGTATATATTGTGTACACATGCACACACTCTTGTTAAGATGCAGTGTGGATAGAGCTGGTTTTGGATTCAGAGGAGCTGAGTTTGAACCTGAGCTCTGTCACTCTCTGTGTGACCTTTGGTACTCTTTTATCTTCTCTGGGTCCCAGCTTCCTTATCTCTAAAAGAGGAGTGAACAAGATGGCTGAGAAGGTCATTGACTGGGCAGCTAGGTGGCAGAGTGGAGTCAGGAAGACCCGAATTCAAAACCTGCTTCACATACTAGCTCTGTGACCCTGGGCAAGTCACTTCACCTTTGTTGCCTCAGTTTCCTCATCTGTAAAATGAGCTTAGGAAGGAAATGGCAAATCACTCCATATCTTTGCCTAGGAAACCCCAAAGGGGGTCACGGAGAGTCAGATGTGACTGAAATGACTGGAAAAGATCCATGCCAGCTCAAAATCTATGATCCTGTGATTCTCTGGTAGGATCCTCTTCTGAATGAAGAAGGTAGTAAGGATATAGGCAAGGTGATAAGCAGTAGTCACTGTAGTATAGAGAAAAGTGTGCCGACTCAGGAGTCAGAGGACCTGGGTTCGAGTCTTGGTTCTGACATTCACCTCTGTGAACTTCGGTTGTTACAAAGCTGTCTTGGCCTTGATTTTGTCATCTATAGAATGAAGGGTTTGGCTTTTGCTTTCTCTCAGATCTATCCTCACATAGACCCCTTGCTGTGCTGGGATGAGGAGAGTGAGGTGCACAGAGAAAATAAATTTCTCTCAGGGGACAGCCACTTCCCATTGGCTAAGAATATAAACTTTTTTTCTTTTTTGCTTTTTGGAGAGAGGAAGGCAGGGCAATTGGGGTTAAGTGACTTGCTCAAGGTCACGTGTTTAGTAAGTGTTAAGTGTCTGAGACTACATTTGAACTCAGATCCTCCTGACTCCAGGGCCAGTGCCCTGTTCACTGCCATCTAGCCACCCTGGGATATAAACTTTTAAAGGTCCTTGTGTTTTAAAACCCAGGGAGCCAGAAGCTGGAACCATCCTGGGGATGGAGGTGACTGGGAAGAACTACATAGATTGCAGTAGGGGAGTTGAAATTCTAAACTCTATTCGAAGTAATTCTAGAAACTATACAGCCACCTCTTAAGGGGGCTTGGGACCTTGTAATAATAATTCACATTTATACAGTACCACCAAGTTTTATGAATTACATTTCTCATAACTACCCTGTGAGCAAGCTGGGAGAATTATTTTCTCCTCCTTGTGGAGTACTGATGGAGGTTGCTTCGGTGTGTGACATCGTTGATGGATGTGACTCCCTTGCTTAGCTCTGTTAACTCTTTGTTTGCTTTGGTGTCTCTGAGGTGTCCCCTTCTGGGCTGGGTCAGGCAGATTACTCCTCATTTGTTACTTGATTCAATCACTGCTTCTAAGAGATATCTGTTCCCCACTCAGAGTACTGGGGACTTCTATTGGTTCTGACCTTTTGGAGCTCATGGGGTTGTAGCTTGTTTTATTCCTATGCTGGATACGTATCTATCGAAGATCAGTAATAAAATAAACACAAAAGAAATAGGTACCATGCTCTCAGGGACTTATGATAGCTGGGTAGGAAGATAAGACATGGGATATAATAACCAAGAAGACAGCTGGCGATAAAAAAACCCATAGCTTTTGAAATTCATATTCAAACATACAAAGGATAGTAGTAAATAGGGTGAAATATAGATCTAAGATAAGGAGGTAAATTTGATCTCAGATATGATTGAAACTTGAAATGGGACACATGCTTGGGATATGACTTGGGAAGGAAACATTTGGGGATGTGGGTAAAGTAGAACTGGCAATTAAGAAAATAAACAATGTCCACATGAAGAAATTTAGGAACTCTGCAGGAAAATGTGATGGAGGATATGTGGGCAAGGACAAATAGAGGGTGAAAGTAATAATAATGTTATGAGAACATATCACAAGGCTATCTGGATAGAAGGAAGAATTAGAGAAACAGGGGATTCCAATTCTCCTCACAGTTCTCACACAACAGTCATCTCCCAACTCCCATTTGCACTGGCTGTCTCTCACGCCTGGAACACTCTCTTCCTCCCTTCCCCATCCCCTCTCTCCCTTTCTCTCTTCCTTTCTACCTCCTGGCTTCCTTCAAGTGTTAGCTAAAATCTAATCTTCTTTGAGAAGCCTTTCCAGTTCTTAATCTTACTGCCTTCCTTCTGAGACTACCCCCAGGTTGTCCAGCATATATCTAGTCTGTATGTAGTTGTTTGTACTGTCTCCTCCATTAGACTGGGAGCTCCTTGAGATGGCTTTTGCCTTCCTTTGTGCTTAGTACTGTGCTATACACATAGTAGGTGCATAATTAATGGTAATTGACTGTACTCTTATGGCCAATAGAAAAGTATAGTAATTAAATTATCACTTGCCTCAATAATAATTTCATCCTTCAAGATATGAAGAAAGTAACAAGGAGAGTCACTATTCTATGCCTGGTTCTAATGTATACAGACGTTTCTGAAGTATAGACGATGGAAATTTTGGGAGCAAGCTACCACTCCATCATTGAGCTCAATGATAGAAAAGGAGAAGAAAACTGTACATAGTTTAATATTCATCCTAGGTTTGGGGACAGCAGATTTTGAAAGTTCATAAAAAGGTTTGAAAGGATTTAGTGACATAATATTTTACAGGGGAAGTCTGTCCATGTGATGTAGGAAGCTCTCAAGAATGAAATTCTGAAATGCTTCTAATGAGGAAGAAAAGGAGAGCAGAGATGGCGGAAGAGACTGATGTTAATACACAGAGAACTCATTAATCAACTTATATTTTAAAAAGATTTGTCCAGAATATGGAAGCTAGGGCAAGCAATGGAAAATGAGAACACAAGAATGAACAAGATTCTGTAGAAATGGTGTCAGGAGGGCTAGGACCCAGAATGATCTGAGGCCAATGATTGAATATTAAAGACAAGAAGCAAAATAAAAAAAAAAACCTGTGGGGATAACAAGAGAGTCAAGGGAAAGAAGAGATTGCTCTTTGAGGTCACTGAAATCATACCAACTGATAACAGAAAGAACAGAAAGAATCATTTAATTTTATTTTTTCTTTCCATTTTCTCTTCCAATAAAAATGATCTCAAGTATAGGAAAAACTAGTCAGCAGGGAGTGAAAACCCTAGATAAATGAGGGTTGGGTTAGGGTTGGAATCAGGTGGTATTTAGTGGCCCTTCATGAGTACAAATCACCAGGCCCAAGAGAACTAACCCTTTCAGTTTCTGAAAGAACTGGTGGATGAATATGATTGCTGAGTTGCTGATCTTTGAAAACTCCCTAGGATAAATACCATAAGACTGGAGAGGACAAGTGTTGCTATTATTTAAAAAAAAGGAAAGAGTTTGATTGACTTCTGATCTTGCAAATGTCTAGGACTAAAGGGATGACTTGTGGGCAGTTAGAAAGGGAAGTAGCAACCAACAAAGCAAGCATAGCTCCATGGAGAAGAGGTTATGCTAGGCTAAGCACATTTTTTTTTTTGACAAGATAACTATCATGATAAATGAAGAGAATGCTGTGGACATAGTTTATCTTGATTAAGCATTTTATAAAGTATGTTATCTTTCTGTACAAGGCATAAAGACGAACCAGGTAAAGTGGATTTGGAACTGGCTAAATGGATGGACCCAAAGAGTATTGACAAGTCAATGTCAAATTAAGAAGTCTCTAGTGGAAAGTTTAAAGTATCTGTCCTTGGACTTGTGCTGTCTAACATTCTTGTCAATGACCTGAATAAAGGCATGGATGCCACATCAGCCAATGGTAACATGTTGGATGACATAATTAGGATCCAGAAAAAAAAAACACTAGAATGATGTCTGAATTGAAAAAGACAGAACTTAGTAGGGAGAAATCACATGATAGGAGTCACATGATCAGGGTCAAAAATATCAATTTTACAAATACAGGCTAAGCGAAGCATCAGTACACAAAAGTTTCTGTGAAAAAGATCTGGACATTTAAATCGACTAAAAGCTCAATGTGAGTCAACTTTGTGACATGACAACCCCAAAGACCAATGCATTAAGAGGGGCATAGCATCCAAAAAGAGGCAGGTAATATCATTCTGTTTTCCTCTGTTCTGATGGAGTAACATTTATTGAGGGCATCACACTTTAGGAAAGACTTAGGCTAGCTGGAGTGCATCTAATGTGGATTGTGGGAGCATAGTAGACCATTCAGGAGTTTGCCGGTAAATATTTAACAACTTATTCTCTTGGAGGGAAGTATATGCTGGGCACATTTTAAAGCTTAATTTGCATTATTAACAGTTTCTATATCGCTTTCTTAAATGTAGAAATCAACAAAACAATAAATCAAGCTATAATTTGTAGGTTTGCTGATATTGAAGGTATAAATGCTCACACTAAAAATTTAGCAATTAGCTCTTGTGAGCTGGTTTTAGCTATCTCTAGCACACCCCTGAGACCATCTTGCATGTGGATAGCCTGAAGGAGATGATTCTAGCTGGAAATGCTCACTGGATTTGGGAAAGAAGGGTTAGATTTACTCTGTTTGGCTTCAGAGAGAAGAACCAGGAGCAATGGGCATAGTAGAAGTTACAGAGAGACAAGACTCAGCCTAGCATATAGACCTACATCCTTATCCAAAGGCTGCCTGGGAAAGTAGATGTACTTTCAATCTAGATCTTCAAGACAAACTGGATGATCATCTAGAAGATTATTCGGTGTTGTAGAAAGGATTGTTGGTCAGATAGAGGTGTTCTGAAGACCCAACTTTTAGATTTTGTGATTCTGTGTTACATATATGTGTGTATATATACATTCACATATGCATGTATACCTATATGTGTGTGTGTGTATACACACATATGTGCACACACATACACACGTAGTCCCTAATCACCTCACATCTGGACTATTGTAGGTAGGTCTCTCTCCCTCAAACCTCTTCTTCCAAGCCATCCTCTACTCAGCTGCCAGACTAATCTTCCTAAAATGCAGGACTGACCATATCATTTTGCTCCCACCCACCTCCAATAAATCCCCTCAATAAACTTTAGTGGCTCCTTATTACTTAGATTCTCTTAGAGGATCAAATATAAAATCCTACATTTGACTTTTAAAGCCCTTTACAATCTGACCCCTTTCTGCATTTCTAGTGTTCTTACATTTTACTCCCCCACCCCCCACCATATACTTTGTGAGCCAGCCATTGTGACCTTCATGCTATTCCTCCCACAAAACACTACATTTCCTGATTCTTTGCCTTCTTACTTGCTGTCCCTCATGTTTGGAATTTTCTACCTCCTTGTTTCTGCCTCCCAACTTTCCTGGATTCCTTTAAGAGAGTTCAAATCCCACATTCTCTAAGAGACCTTTCCTGATTGACCCCCTGCCCCCTTTACTGCTGTGACCTTCCATCTGAAATTCCCTCTAATTCTCTCTCTCTCTCCCTCTCTCTTTCTTTCCTCTCTCTTTCCCCCTTTCTTGCTCTCTCCCTCTCCCTTTCTCTCTCTATACACACATTCTATCTATCTATCTATCTATCTGTCTGTCTGTCTGTCTGTCTGTCTATCTATATCTTTCATTTATGTAATTGCTTGTTGCCTCCTCCATTAGATTGAGTTTCTTGAGTTCAGGGGTGGTTTTTCTCTCTCTCTTTATATCCCCAGTGCTTAGCACCATACCTGGCACACAGTAAGCACTAAATAAATGAGACTGACCAAGATACATACTAAATGCATATATACACATGTATATGTACGTATTTGTATATACAGTATATACATATACTCTATTCAAGTATATATTTATGCATATATGTATATACACACAGACAACGCACATATTTAAATAGAATTCATAGGCTAAGATAATTTTTAGAGCTGGATAAAAGCTGAGAGATCATCTAGTTCAGCTCTCTCATTTTTATGAATGAGGAAACTGAGACTTAGAGAGGAAATACAATTTGTCCAAGGTCACATAGTGAGTCAGTGGCAGATCCAGAATTTTAGCCCCCATCAATGAATAAAATATTCAATTTATTTCCTACTACACAACACTGTCTTCCTCATTAAGGCAACTTAACTCTGCCATCAACTCGTGGGGTGACTTCAATTTCACTTTGCTGGTCCTCAGTATCTGTATCTGTCAACTGAGGGAATGGATGAAATAATTTCTAAGTGTCCTTCCAGCTTTCACTTTCCATGATTCTAGGATGAGGGGCACCATGGTAGAAGTCCATAAAATCTCGATCACTTTGGGTTAGGTGGACAGAGTAGGATAAGAAATCCCAAGCTCCTAGGATGTGGAGGTGCTTGTGATACTTGAGGAGGGTAAATTTATGAAAAATACCAAGGATTGCTTTCTTCTTGAACAAAATAGATGTTGCCTGTTAGCCCTAAGAGGTGGCAAAGGGAGAAAATATAAGCAGATGCAGAAAAGAGTTTGGGCAAATTTATTCATGACTAAGCCAAAATGGCACATAAGAGAAGCTGAGCTATAGCTTCTTTTGAAGGCTGACATCAGAGAGGACAGGCTTTCTATCCCATAGTCTCTTCCTTTGGGTCCTGCCATGAAAAGGCTCCTGGAATGGATAGATTATGAATATGACACCATGTTGCAAATTATTATGTTGTATTTTAACTGGGGAAGGAGACTGTGAAATGGTTTAATAGTAATAACAACAACAGACATTTTTATAGCACTCTAAACTTTATATACATGATCTTGAGAGGCAACATAGCCTAGCATTAATGGAGATGGCCTTGGATACAGAAAGACCTGGGTTCAAATCCCAATTAGACATTTAACTGTCTGTGTAACTCTGGGTGAATTATTTAACCTCTTGGTCCTCTAGGCAAATCTCTAAGATTTTAAATTGTGTGCCCACTTGCATGAATGAAGGGAGTTTCTTTACTTAGATGTTCTCTATTACCAAGAAGATCACAGGTCTGGTCTACATGATCTTATCCAAACCTCACAATAACTTTGTGAGACAGGTCCTACAGGCATTATTATAACCCCATTGTACAAATGAGCAAAACTGAGGTCAAGTAATCTGCCCATGGGTAATCAATTATTAAATGTTAGAGGCAGAACTTGAACCCAGAACTGCATGGCTCAGAATCTAATGATTAATCCACTATTTTCACTGTCTCTTGAAATAGTAACAATAGGTAGCACATGGTTAAATATTAATTTAGGGCTGAAGAGGGCTAGAAAAGGTAGATATCAGCACGAAGAGGAGTATACCAGTAGAACACATGTCCAGAGCTGGCAGAGACCTTGGAGGGTGCTTTGTCCAAGGTCACATATGTAGTAAGTGGCAAATCTGGCTCCAAAGCCAATATTCTTTCCTCTACTTTGCTTGCTCCTGGAGGCAACAGAGAGCCATTGAATATTTGAGAATCTGGGGGTGACCTTCTGAATGTGGTGTTTGAGAGGTGATGACCCTTTTGAAATCTCTCTGCTACCACTTTCCTAGGCTGGCCCATCCTCTAAGGGACATCATACCTCATTTTTCCAGTGTCAGGAGCCTGAGGTTGGATGGTGATGAAGATTTTCATCATGCATCAGGACAGGTGCACACCTCCTCTCTCCTTGCTAGAAAGCAAAGCCATTTGAAACAGGCTGATTCTGTCACAGGGTTGCCATAGCAACTGGTCTTTTCCACAGATCCCAGCATCTCATTCCAATAGGAGGGAAAAGAGTTCCTGCCAGAGATGTAGGTTCAGCTACTGGTTTCAAGGGCAGAGCTTTGAGGGTGCAGATGTCTGATAAAGGGGAACAAAGCTCTCCTGAACAGCCTCCATCTTGGTCCTGAATTATTGAGGTCCAATGACCTCATGCTGGGGAAGTCAGTTTCCCTTTGGGTTCCTTGGAAAATGATGACATTGAGCCTCACTAGGACCTTTCTAAGTAGGAATAGGGCCAATGAAGCTTGAGCTAAATAAGGTGGAAACAGCTTGAGGCCATCCAGGGAGGCCAATGGCTTTAGACACGTGATGTGAGAATGGAGAAGGATCATAGAAGTGGTGAACCCTGGCTTTGCCATTTACTCTCGGGGTGACTTTGGGCAGGTTATTGTTCCTCTCTAAGCCTTAATTTCCTCACCTGTAAAAGGATGGTGTTGAGCTCTCTGACCTCTGAGGACCCTTAGGCTATGATCCTGTGATCTATGGAAGTGGTTCAGAGAAAATGCCACCCCTAGTTCTTGCCCAGAGGTGGTTTGATAGGATTTTGATAGAGCTTTTCATCTAGACTCTCTCCTTCAAAAGCTGTAATGAGGTTCAAGGACACAAGGTCTCTTGCTCTCAGACCTTGCTACTCCACAATTCTCTCCATGTGCTAAAAGAGCTGTTCTACACTTTTTCTTTTACCTTCTGTGACCTGGGAAGAAGACTACGGGATGCTTTTCACCCTTTAAAATGTATTATGATGGAAATCCATAGGCTCTGTCAACTCTGCCTAGAGAGCTTTTCTTAGGAGGACCAACAACACTGTGCAGTTAGTTGTATGGGTATTGAGAAAGTTCTTCTTCATCCTAAATGCAACAATATGTGGAAATAACTTCAGGAAATGACAGTCTACTCTGACAGTCAGTCTGTCTATGTAACTCTCTTACTTTGTGCCCATATCTCTCATTTCTCCCTTTCTCTATTCCCTTCTCTGTTTGATCTGAGCTTTGAAGGACAAGTATAATTTGAATTAGGTGGAGAGAAAGGAAGAGGGTCATTTCAGAATCTGTCAACAAACAGGTGTTTATTAAATTCCTATAATGAAAAGGCAGTGTGCTAGGCAATGAAGATACAAAGGCAAAAATGAAACAGTAACTGCCTTCAATAAACTTATATTCTCTAGGGAAAGACAAAAGGTATCATATAAGTAAAGGGTTCTATTCTCAACCCAATCAATGAAATCATGTAGGCCCAGACATCTTTATTGAATTAATCAATCAAAAGTGTAAACTAGGTATGAATTAGTCCTTAATTAATTTGAAAGGATTTTATGATCTGACAACTGGACAAAAGGCAAATGGATCTGCACATAAAACATCTTGTGATTGGATGAAAAGATCGGGTCACACTTCTTGGGCTAAATACTAAAAAAGGAAGCTAATTTGAAATCAATAAAGCAGTGGTTCACTGAGTGAATGAGTGTGTGTGTGTGTGTGTGTGTGTGTGTGTGTGTGTGTGTGAGAGAGAGAGAGAGAGAGAGAGAGAGAGAGAGAGAGAGAGAGAGAGAGAGAGACTCCTCTCTTCTCCGTCCTCATCCCTGCCAACCATGTTATCAGACAGAGAGACTGGTAGTAGTAGGGGAAAACAATGATCCAAGAGTGGTAGTGACCTAAGAGCTTAAGGGACTATGACTCCTCATTATAGAGAGAAGTTATGGACATAGCTTTTACAAAGGCACTGATACTCAGAACCCCAAAGAGATCTATATATACCCCAAATATGTCTATGTCTATGTCTGTCTATGTCTATGTCTATGTCTATGTCTATGTCTATGTCTATGTCTATGTCTATGTCTATGTCATCTATATCTAGACTTCATGAGGACTCAACAAGGGAGAAACAAGTGATCAAGAGTTATGAGTTACTCTTTTGCAAATGAACACTTCACTACATTTGTACTTTAAGTTTGTGCCCACTCTATCCTTAGACCCTGCCTGTGCTTGTGGATGACTCTGTCTCAGACTTTTGGGGGCAATATTTTGTACCCACTGTTCTTATTACACCATTGGAAATGTCTTTGCCAGAAAAGAAAGTTTTGTATGATAGTGGGAAGTTCACTAGTGGGGGTCTCATGAGAGATAGTACTAAAATAACCTAGTTTCTCATGGTTATCTCTGTAGTCATGAGAGTAGTAGCAACCACCCTATTGGAACTTGGGGTACCAGTATAAGTGGAAGTTGGGGAAGGAACCAGGGAGGGGGTACTACATAAGTTAAGTTAATGAGTATTTACTTATTAAGCTTACTACCAGGAGGGAGTAAGACCAATTCAGCTGAGTCAAAAAGGAAGCAATATATAATAAAAGCTAGAAAAGAAGGGAAGGTGATGGCAAGGTTGTGAAGGGCTTTAGACACCAAACAGAGAAGTTCATATTTTCTCCTAGAAATTATAGGAAGCTGCTGATGTTTGTTGAGCAGAAGAATGGCATGGTCAGCTCTGTGCTTTAGGAAAACCACTTGGACAACTAAGGGGAAATGATGTGAGCAAAGCTGCGAAGGCAGGAATGACCTTGGCAAAAGATCGTGGGATTTAGTGACGAAAAGAAACTATTTCCTCATTTTACCAAAGTTCCAAGGCATGGTCAAAATCTAATTGACTAGAATGTAGAGTATGTGTTGGGCAGTAATGGGAGATAATATTAAATAGGGAAGATGGAGTCAGTCTTAAGAAGGGCATTGAATGCCCAGTTGGACTTCATGCAGTCCGGTGCAGGAAAGGGGCAGCTGCTGAGAGCTTGGCTGTCCTAAAGCCCCTTACAAAAATACCAGAGCTATTCCCAGGCTTCGCTTAGAGCAAACAAGGAGCTCAGAGCTTTGAGCCCTCCGAGGCAATTAATTCATCATCAACCAACACACTGGAAAACTGGCTGCGACTCAGTGACTCATTAATATCCTGAACCTGATCAGCCTGCAAATGCTAATTAAAGTCACACAGAAGAATGAGTGACACTCCGGAGAGCACCAGCATTAACTCCTTATTCACTTCTGACATTATACAAATATTTGAACTCCAGGAGGTACACAAAGGATCTGATGTGAGCTTTGGAGCAATTCTCTATTGGGGAAACAGAAGTCTAGTTTTATTTTTCATGTTTGTCAAGTGTTAGCACTGGAAGGGAACTTCAGGGTCATCTCCCTTATTTAACAGATGTAGATCTGAAGCCAAAAGAGGGGAAGTGGATTTGCTCAAGGTCACAGGGGGACAGAATAATAAAAGGGGAAGAATCCTGTATGGAATCAGAAGATTTGTGTTGGAATTAGGACTCTACTGCTGAGTGCATTCAATCAGTAAAGATTTATTAAATGTCAGGCGCTGAGCTAAGCACTGGGGATACAAATATGAAAAAAGACAGTCCCTGCCCCCAGGGAGCTTACAATCTAATGAAGGTAGACAACACACAAAAGGAAGCTGAAAAGTGGGGGGAGGGAGCTGGAGAAGATACCTCATGTGGGGGCACAGTGGAAAAAGTCAAAGAAATCCCAAAGGAGTGGATCCAAATGAGAAATGAGATTTATATAGTATAGAATAAATATATAAATGAATGAAAAAACATTTTTAAGCTCTTACTATCTGTCCAATACCATGCTAAGCTTTGGGAATACAATTAGAAAAATTGAGATCATTCTTGCCCTCAGAGAGCTCACACTCTAATTGAAAGACATAACACACAAAAAAAAGTTCAGTTGGAGAGTAGACAAAAAGGCCCTGTAATCCCAATGGTTCAGCAGCCAGATAGATGGCAAGACCCAAAGGTCATCAGATTACATAAGCAGATGTCATTTAAGCACTCTGGGCTTGAGTTTACTCATTATTTCAATTAGAACCAGTGTTCTCCATATAAATACAAGGTAGTTTAAATACACTTGGGCTGGGAGTTAAACATTCAAGGAAGGCTGGAAAAGCATCACTTAGGGATATAATGGAGAAGATCTCCCTCCCCTCCTTTCTTCCTCCTCCTCTTCCTCCTCCTTCTTCCTTTTTCTTCTCTTCCTCCTCCTCCTCCTCTTCTTCTTCTCCTTCTCCTTCTCCTCCTCCTCCTTTTCCTTCTTCTTCTTCTTCTTCTTCTTCTTCTTCTTCTTCTTCTTCTTCTTCTTCTTCTTCTTCTTCTTCTTCTTCTTCTTCTTCTTTCTCTCTCTTTCTGTATCCCTCTTTCCCTTTCTATCTCTGTCTCTTTCTGTTTGCCTGTACCTCTGTTTGTCTCCTTTCTATCCCTATGAAGGAAGAAGCTCAAATAGTGTTAGTTCTATTTTGCAAATGAGAAGTCAAGTTATTTGTCCAAGGTCACACTGTGTGAGTGATGGCAAGGTTCAGCTAAAAGGATTAGTCAACCTGGGAAAAATCAGGACTGAAACCCTAGGAAGGCATCTCTAGATGGGTCAAGCTTTTCTGCCAGCCTTGTATATGAGTCCACCACTATATGGTCAGATTTCAGCTCTGAAAGGACTGTAGAGATCCCTGGAGAAGTGGAGGCAGAGGGAATGGAAAGGGGTGGCAAAAATCCTAAAGCAAATAAGACAGCAGGAAAAATGTACTGTGCATTCATCCCCAAGTCCTTCTATACACAGATTCTGACTTCTAGGGATAGAGAAGAAGTTCAACAATCCAAAAAGCATTTACTAAGCACATACTCTGTGCCAGGCCCTCTGCTAGACACTGGGAATACAAAGATGAACGCTCGATAGTGTCTGCCTTCAAGGCTCTTACAACAACTTATTATAGTTTATAGAGTTCAGGCTCTGCTGATTTTTCTGAAATTTGGGTCTGGAGTACTCAGTGCACTAACTGGCATTGACCTATGACCACCATAGTGGAAAAGATGTGGTGGAGCACAATTGCATCTGGGCTTCTTCTGACTCTCACATTGTTCTTCTGTGTGACCTTGACTTCGTCCTTTGCCTGCCCTGAGGAGGTAGCCTGTCACAGTGGAATGAACAGGAATACTGAAATGTAGGAAATGTAGGGAAAGACGTAGGTTCAAATCCTTCCCCTGATACTGACCACCTACATTGAGGATGGACTGCCCAGACACAGACTGTGTGTGTCTGCTGTCCAAGGATAAGCCAAGTTGAGTTGGGCAAGTCATGTAACCTGAGTATCAATTTCCTTAGCTATAAAATGAAGCTACCATGTTGGCCTCAGTTTCCTCATCTTTAATGAGGAATTTGGTCTCGATAGCCTTTGAGGGGCATTCCAGCTTTAGATCAATGATCTGGGTCTCTATTTCCTTATCTGGGTGACCTTCCCACATTGTCACAGGGCTCTTGAAGATCTTTATGAATAATGGATACAAAAAGACTATAATACCAAAACAGAAGGCACAAATGTATTTAAGTCTCCTAGGAATCTATTATTTCCTTAATATGGGTCCTCACTTCTCCAACAGAGATTATAGTCTCCCTCTGACATGATCATCTCTGAGAGTTGCCATGGCTGAAAACTTATCAGCCCCGTGGGCCAGTCTGAAAACGGATCTCTGAACTCAGCCTGGCTTGTCCTAGGACAGTAGACACACACAATCTGTGTCCTGGAAGACCACGTGATAGGATTTACCAGCAAGTCTTACCAAGCTTGCTTCCAGTGTGCTTTGGAGGATTTCAAAGGAGGGATACAAATGTCAGATTGTCTTTCAATCGATAAACATTTATAAAGCACCTACCATGTGCCAGGCACTGTACCAAGCACAAAAGACTTTGTCTCTGTCCTCAAGAAGCTTTCCTTCTAATGCAGGAGCTCACAATCTAATCCCTGTTTGGTTCCTTCAACAAGCATTCATCACATAAATTAAAGGGTAGGATAGAGGTGATTTTTGAGCTTTCTTCCTGTTCTAGTTTGGCACATAAAGCCCATTCACCACTGACTTCTTCCTACCTTTTCTGCAGTCTGCACCATAGTCTCTCTCTATGCATGGCTTGTCTATCTCCCTAGCATTCTCCTCCTCCTCACTACTGCCTTTTAAAATTCCTAGCTTCCTTCTTCAAGGATCAGGTCAATTGGCAAATCCTACAAAAAACCTTTCCTGATTTCCCTTCCCCTCTTAGGCTTTCTATTAGGTCCATACACTTAGAGCTGCAAGGGACACATCCGAAGTATTCTAGTCCAAAACCCTTCTTTTATAGGTGAGAAAAGAGGGACCTAGATAGAGGAAGTAATATGCCCTGGGTGGGCAGATCACTGAGGTGGAAAACTCAGGATTTGAACTCCGTGCTTCAATGGAAAGAGTTGACACTTACTGTGTGCCTTGTAAGAAGACATTTCAACACCGTGATCCTCAGTTTCCTCATGTACAGGGGATACTAGTTGTATAATTTGCCTCATAGGTCTTTAGGGTGAATCCATTTTGTAAATCTCAAAGTGCTATTAAATATGAGCTATTATAATGATTGGCTATCAGTCAATTGATCAATCAATGAACAAGGACAGGAGTGGTACCAGTATTGAAGATAAGTCTCTGTCTTCAAGGAGGTGATATTTATTTATGAGAGAGAACATGTGCATTCATAAATAAGCAGAAGGTGGTTTAGAATGGTAAGAGATCACCTGATCCCTGTGGGATGTTCTTGCCATCCTCAACCCTACCCAGACATTTTATAGGTGAAGAAATTTATAGGTGAAGTGTTAGAGGTGATCCAAGGTCACCCAAGTCCTAAGAAGCAGAATTGGGATTAGAATTCAGTTCCTCAGACTTGAAAGTCAGTACTGTTACTGATCACCATGAGCAGATGTGAGGACATATTGTAAATCTCAAAGAACTGTACAAATACCAGTTAGTATCAATGGTGAGGGCTAGGTACCTAGTTCAGTTTTACAGATGAGAAAGCATTCCTTTTCTCTGGGAAGGAATTAATGCAGATTCCTTGTATCCCATCATCACAGGGTTTGCTCAAGTCCTCTGATTTTGACACTGAGAGGTGTCTAGTATTTATTTACTCTGAAGCATTAAAACAAAATTTAATTGGAATGTAATCTCCAGAGCCACTGAATTGCTAGAGAGACCTGACAGGCAAGTCTGTGGGGGAGATGGGGGTGGGGGTGGGGAAGCAGAGGCTGGGGGAAGAGTGGCAGCCATACAATGCTCCTGATTGCTGATGTGACATTTTTAAATAGTCACACATAAATAATGCTGGCTTGGGGAGCTGAATGCAGGGAGACACCTCCTCTTTACCTCTCTGAGCACCCTTCTACCCAGATCATGGGCTCAGCCCTTGGTCCTGGAGCTGGGAGTCCATGATAATGCTTTACTCTTAGCTGAATCAAGGAGGATTCAGATGAAATCCTTGCTGGTTGTTTTCAGTAATCTTCATTCAAGGGGCTCCACCCCCATCCCCTGTACTGAGTCTGTGGCTGGTGCCATACTGGCTGCCCCTGTGGATGGCCCGGGTCTGGTCCTTTGGAAAATAAGAGAAGGGATGTGATACCTTATGGACTATAGGAACAAGGAGAGTATCCATCCCAGAGAAGGGAGACCCCCAGAGGTGAAGGGTCTTGCTTAAGTTTACACTGGCAGGTGTAGAACCCAGGTTAACACCTGTGCTCTTTTCACTGGTTACAACATTTCAGAACTGAGAGGAATCTACTTCAGAGGTCATCTGGAAAGAAACTTCTCCAGACCTGGAAGGAAATTCCCTCTAGCCTTCACTTAGAGGACACTGTTACTTCTTCCTAAGTGTTAGTCATTTCTGCCTTTGTTGTCTTTACAATTCCTCTATTGTCTTTACTTAACTGTGTAAATGAGTCTTCCTCCACAAGTGTCTTGGGAGAAAGGGTGCTATTTTCTTTTGTCTTTTTATCCTTTTGCATAGCACAATGCTAGGCACATTGAAAGAGCTTTCATACATGTTGAATTGACTTGAATCCTAGTTTTAAACAACTTTAGTTGCTAGGATATTTTACTTTGAGCCTCAGTTTCCACATTTAGAAAATAAAGGGGTTGGACCAGACGGTGTCTGAGGTCCCCCTAGTTCCAGGGAATGAAATGAAAAAGCATTAGTTAAGCATTTACTATGTGTCAAACACTGTCTTAAGTGCTGGGAATATGCTTTCTAATATGGGAGGGACAACACATACAGGAGGTTTCAGTTGCAAGGAAGATGGCTCTGGTATGGAGGAGAGGTTTTGAGAATAAATGTCATGGAAGATGCTAAGACCAGGGTCTTACTAGAAGAGTTGTAGTTGGTTATTCCCTCCCTGCTCATGGGAGGCTATAATGCCAATCATGGCAGCACACCTGAGGACTGCTACTGTGAATAATTTTAAGGGTCTAATCACATAGTATAATGAACTCTCTATTCAGCAATAAATGAAAGTATAACATTCATAGCAACATTCTTAAGCAAAACATATTATCTAATACATATATATCATAGCTCTCAGTATGTCATATGGAGCATAGCATGTACCATTGCATTCAGTAATATTCCACAAAATATTTATTTATATTATCAGGGGGCCTCAGGCTAGGATCTTCCCTAGCATAATGCATCCTTAAGAGGTAACAAAAAATACCACACTATCCATCCCTAGGTTACAGTAAGAACAATCTTAATACCAAGTGTCTAGGTCCTCTTTCATCTTGACTTGAGGTTGACTTCCAAGTCCCATGACTCTTTATCTGTGGGCTGACTATTCCTGACTCTCTCCTGGATTCACATGTAGGCAGCTCTCTGCTCCTGCTCCAGCTCTCAGCTCACAGGGACTGCTCCACTCCAAGTTCTTGCCTGACAACAGGTTCCAGGGGCTCCTGCCTCTGGGAAAACAAAGCTTAACAGGGCAACAACACACAGTACCAGCACCACCATCTCAATTTACCTCCAAAGTTCAGAGGCTCTGTGTTAACAGCTCGGTTCACTTTTACAACTCTTTTTTTTTTTTGGAGGGCAGTTGGGGTTAAGTAACTTGCCCAAGGTCACACGGCTAGGTTTTTATTTGTGTGTGCGTTAAGTGTCTGAGGTCGGATCCGAACTCAGGTACTTCTGACTCCAGGGCCGACGCTCTACTCACTGCGCCACCTAGCCGCCCCCACTTTTACAGCTCTTAAAAGGGGCTTGAGCTAAGCCTTCTTCCCACGGGTGGGTTTCTGCCCTATAGCTCTATTTGCTTTTACAGTTCTGAAACTCTTTCAGCAAGTCTCTGTCATCAAAGGTCTTCTCTCCCCTCTCAGAGGCCTTCTCCTTGCTCTCAGAGGTCTCTTCCTTGCTCTCAGAGGTCTCCTCATTCTCAGAGGTCTCCTCCCAGCTCAGAGTTCTCCTCTCCCCAGTTCTTTTAGGTTTGCTTTTCCAGGCTCTTTTCAGTTTCCTTTCAGCTCAATGCTCACAGCTCATTCTTCTCTTCTTTGTCTCTTCTCTTCATTTTCTTCTTCTCAACACTAGCAGCTCACTCAGTGCAGACTTTCTCAATGTTTCTTCTCTCACCCCACTGGTTCTCTTTATATACAGTTCCAGTTGGTATCTGATTGACTAAAACTCAATATCTATGTCTGACTGGCTAAAACTCAATGTACATACAAGTCTCTGGTTGGCTAGAATTCAATTCAGCAAAAAATCACACTTTGCTTGCCATTACAGAGGCATGACTGAATGGCCATGTCCTTCTGGGTGGTCATGGTCCTGGATAGATTTGGCCTATTATTGTTAGGATGGAGAGAACCTGGTGGACTTTGGGTGACTGAGAATCATGTTGGGATTATTGGGTAAAGGGGTTTCACATTAGTTCCACCCTCCTTTGTTAAGTGATGGGCCCTGGACTGGTAGATATCAGTATGAGACCATTGGGCTAAGAACATTCTGTCATTCTGATGGCCTCTGCTTGCAGTCTCTCACTGATGAACTCTGAACACAGAAGGGTTATAGTCAGGCTGGGAATGTTGGAGGAAGAGGTCTATGATCCTAGGATGCTTACATAGTTTATCTTCAACTTCCTACCATTATTCCTGGTTCTACCCTCAGATGCCAAGCAAAAAAAAGATAATAATAGATAGCATTTATATGGCATTTTAAGGTTTCCAAAATGCTTTGAAAATATTTTATCTGATCCTCACAACAGCCCTGGGAGATAGAGGGCTATTATTATCCCTATTTTACAGAGCAGAAACTGAGGTAAACAGAAAGATAGCAAGTGATGGAGGTTGTTTATGAACTCAGGTCTTCCTGACTCCATGTCTAGTACTCTATGCACTGAGTCATCTGGTTGTATATAAACCCTCTTCCAAATGACATGCCCTCAAGCACTTGAAGGACTTGTCCTCTAAGCCTATTACTTTTCTCTAGGGTAAACATCTTCAGTTATTTCCAATATGGCCAAATTTCACATGGCGAAATCTCTAGGCTCTTCACCTTCCCCATCACTCCTTCCAGATCTGCCCACTTAGAGGCCAAGTATGAGGACAGTTAAACACTTCCCTATATTTGTAAGTGAAACCTTTCAAACTCCTTTGGAATCGATTATTGTACTATAGATCTTCGGACATTGTGGCAAGGCAGTTAAGGCACACAAGGCAGGCAAGGCAGGGACAGATGAGGACATGAAAGTCCATAATGGTGCTGGAACTCTGATTTGCTCAGGATCACCTAGGGAGCTACTGGCTGAGCCAGCTCTGAGGTTATTAACTTTTAGGGATCTGTGGGACAAAGTCATTTAGCTGTAGCCCCTATCATCAAGAGCACTGGCAGAATTAGAGGCAATGAAGATGTATGAGTGCATCACTTGGTTTTTCCCATCTTTCAAGAGGCCCACCAGAGACTTGTATGACCTTGGGCAAGTAGTTTCATCTCTCCAAGCCTCAGTTTCTCCATACTGTAAAGAGAGGGAGCTAGACTAGATAATCTTAAAGATCTCTTTGAACTCTTTTCTCACTATCCTTAATATCAAGGAGCTTACATTCTATAGGGAGAGACAACATGTATTTGTGTGCATATGTATATACATATGTATATATGGTATATATTTATAATATTTACACGTTTTATATGTGTGAATGCTTATATATACTTTGTATAAGTACATATATAAATATTTATAGTATGTGTAATATATAGTATGTAGATATATATTTATATGTATTTAAGATTATACACATATGATAATGTATACTTATGCATGCATTTATCTATATAACACACATACATATATATGATCAGAATAAATAAATGAAAGGTAGTTATGCAGGGAGGGCAGGCATTGGCAGTTGGAATCAGGAAAGGTTTTGTGTAGAAGGTGGTGACTGAACTGTGTCCTGAAGGAAGGGAGGGATTTTGCTAATTGGAGGTGTGGGGGAAGGGGATTCCAGACACTGAGGATAATTAGGAAGAGTACAAAGATAAGAAGATAGACTTGTAAAGAACCGAAAGAAGGCCAATTTGGCTGGGCAGGACAAAAGAATGCTGGAAAAGGAGTGATATATAATGAGGCTATAATAATAGGGAGGGGCCAGGTTCTTTCATAATTGAAGTCTCAGCTTTTTACCTAGGAAGAGACGGACTCAGATTTGACCTGGCTGGGTGAACCAACCAAAAAACTGGTTGGTCAGTGACCTTGAGAGAGGATTTTAGTGGGAAGTGGGAACCAGGGCATTTCTCCCTGGCTGGCTAACACTCTCACTCCACATGCCCAACTGCAACTAGAAGGGTCTCACCAATTAATATAGTGTGTGCAGGGGAAGGGATTGTTCCCTCTTTAGGAACAAAATGTCTTAATGAAATTGTGGCTAAGACCAGACTAGCCCTGGAAAAGCTGAATAATAAAACAATAGGAAACAAAGCAGTCAGCTATGTTATCCATAGCTGAAACCTAAGTGAGACACTTCCCCCCTCTCTTCCCCCCTTCCCCCTTCTCCTTCTTTTCCTCTTTCTTGTCTTCTCTTTCTCTTTTTCTTTACTTTATATTTCTACCCCACCACCTCACCCTTTTTCCTTCCTCCTCTCTTTATTTCTCTCCCTTCTTCTCTTCCCTTCCTCTTTCTCCATTATCTTCCTTTTCTTTCTCCCTTTTCTTTCTCTTTTCTCATAGTGATACTCTATCTCTTCCTTCTTCATTATTTTCCTCCATTCCTCCCTTCCTTTTTCTCTTTTTGTCATTCCCTTAAAATAGAATAATTTCATCCTATAAAAAGTAAAAGAAACAACAAGAAGGAATTCTATCCTGGGTCTAATTCTCATTAGGAGAATTTGGCTTTTGGAGTGGAAGTGGTGGGAACCTGAATGGTAGGGATAAGTGTGGTGGCAGGTGTGGTCACTTCTTCCCAGAATTTGTGAGAGAGAAAATGAGCAGAACCTGGTATACATTCAAGATTTTGGGAGGGCAGATTTCAAACAGCAAGGCTACTAAAGATCCCATGAACTAAAACTTTATAGGGAGAAATCAGCTCAAGAAGGATGGGAAGCTCTTAAGAAGGCTGTTCTGAAGACATAGAGGGAAATAATCCCAATGAGGAGAAGTGGAGGGACACAGAAACAAAAAACTGCAATGTCTTATTAACAAGAGAACTGGTGAATATCTAGCAGAGATCTAGCAGGGATTCCTCAAAGACAGATCATTCCAGACTAAACTGATTTCCTTGTTTTTTTTTTTTTGTTTGTTTGTTTGTTTGTTTTTTAGCTGTATACTGTTCTGTAGGTCAGGGAAATGTTATAGATATAGTTTATCTAGGTTTCTAACAAAGCACCAGAGTATTTCATATTAGTCTTGTGGAAAAGGTAGAGAAATGTGGACTAGATAATATCAGATGGATTTGAAAATGATGGCTCAATGTCAATTCATAAAGAGGTCTCCAGGGGAGTGAGTTAGGGATCTATGTTTTTGCCTTGCATTATTTAACAGTGTTATCAGGGTGAGGCTAGGTGTCGCAGTGAGTAGAGCGCTGGCCCTGGAGTCAGAAGGACCTGAGTTCGTATCCAGCCTCAGACACTTAACGCACACAAACAAAAAACCTAGCCGTGTGACCTTGGGCAAGTTACTTAACCCCAATTGCCCTCCAAAAAATAAAAATAAAAATAAAAATATCTGATCCGATCTTTAAAAAAAAAAAAGCAACACTTTGGATAAAGGCATGGATGGTAAGTTTATCTAATCAGGAGATGACTCAAAGCTAGAAGGGCTAGTTAGTTTGCTCCCTGGGTGATAAAGACAGGATCCAAAAAAAATATCAAGAGACTGGAGTCTTAGGCTGAATCTAATAAAGTAAAATTCAACAGGGCCAACCATCAAATCTTATATTTATGTCTACAAAATATCAGTTCCCAACTACAAGGCATGATTAAATAGAAGTCTGTCTGAAAAAGATTTGGAGATTTTCGTTGACAGTAAGCTCAATATAAATCAACTGAGGGAAGTGACCACTTAAAAAATCTAAGCCAAGTTTAGGTTTCATTAAGAGAGGCACAACTTCCAGAAATAAAGGGTTTATATTCCTATTGCATTCTGCTCTGTTCAGATCACATCTTTAACACTTTTCAGTGCTAGATGCCACATTTTAGGAAGGGTATTGACAGCATGAAGGAGGGCAACCTCATTGGTGGAGGTCCTTGTGTCTGTACCACATGAGAATTTTCTGAAAGAACTAAGGATAGTTAGCCTGAAGAAGGGGAGCATGGGGGGACATGGTAGATGTCTTCAAGTATTTGAAGGGTTGTAATGAAAAGACTTGTTCTATTTAGACTCACATAGAAGAATGAGGAACAATGGATGGAATTTATAAAGAGATCAACTTGGGTTTTATGTTAGAGGAAACTTACTAACCACCAGAATTGTTAACTTTTTGGGGAGGAGTTGGGTTCTCCACTTTGGAGGGCCTGACCATTTGTTGTTCATCTGTTTTTCAGTCAACTCCAACTCTTCATGATCTCATTTACGGTTTTCTTGGCAAAGATGCTGGAGTGGTTTGCCAGTTTCTTCTCCAATTTATTTTACAGATGAGGAAACTGAGGCAAACAGGATTAAGTGATTTGTCCCAAGCAGATAGAAAATGCCTGAGGCCAGATATAAACTCAGGAAGAGAAATCTTCCTGACTCCAGGCTCAGTGCTCTATCCACTATACCGCCTAGCTGACCACTTGACAGTTATATTATAGGGAGTATTTTCAGGTATGGGTTTAAACTAGATGGCTAATAACAATAGCTAGCATTTATAAATAGCTAGCATTAGACTGTGTGCTAAGCATTTTAAAAATATTATCTCATTTGATCCTCACAAGAACCTCAGGAGATAGGTGCTATTATCATCACCTTCATTTTAAAGTTGAGGAAACTAAAGCAAACAGAGATTAATTGAGTTGCACAAAGTTACATGACTAGTAAATATCTGAAGCTGGGCTTGAACTAAGTCTTCTGACCCTAAGCCCAGTACTCAGGATTGTACCACCTAGCTGCCTCCTAATTAGATGGTCACTGTGGTCCCTTTTAACTCTGCAATTCTCTGATTCTGTAATTCTTTGAAAATTGTGGTGTTCTGTGATTCATAGCTATTAAGCATCCCTGGGAGAAGAGTGTGGATTTTTAATCTATAAAAGTAAGTGTCCTTAATTGACTTGATAACTTTTGGGTCATTTGTTGTCAAGGCCTCCCCTTTACAACAGTAGAGAGGAAAGTTTGTTTACCTTTGAGCTCAGAAAGGGTCAAGAGATACCCCGTAGTACTTCTTCCTCTTGAGTCTAGCATACTATTACAACTTTCAGTGTTAACCTGAGTGGGGAACTAGAAAGAAGAAAATGGGCATTTTCTCCTTCACATTTTCTCCTTCTCTTGTCTAAGATCCTTGAGATCAGGGACTTTTCCTCTTTTGTATCCCCAATACCTTTCACAGTACACAGCACATAGTAGGTGTTTTAATAAATCCTTACTGATTAAGTGATTGCTGTTTCACAGTGCTTTGCATATAGTTAGATCTTAATATATTTTGTTCATTCATTTATTCATTCACTGGAAGCTCTCCTCCAGATTCTGGTTCCTTCGAGTTCACTCTGCTACTGCTGTCTTTTGTTCCCACCCCATATTTTAAGTGCTTTTTGTCACTGCCCTCATTTCCTCCCAGTTTGTGTGGCTCTTCTTACCAATTGTGTCCTTCTTGGCTCTCCTTTGCTGCTCTCCGAAGTTCAGGTCTTCCCCATCAAATAGTGCTCGTTATATTCTCTTCAGGGGACCAGGTCTCCAGCAACTAGAGAAATTCCCTTAGCATCTCTTCCATACTGGGCTACAGTGCCTCCAGCTCTTTCCAACCATCTGCTCTTTTGCATTCAGGTCTCACAGATTCATCTTCTACACTATCTAAAAGAACTCTAAAAAAGGGGAGTAGTGTAGGGTCAAAGTTGATAGCTCCTGAAAGCTTCCCCCAGGGCTAGCACATGTGACTCAAAGGAAGAGGGATATCCCTGCCATAATGGTGCAGATTGTTTTTTTTTCTTGCTGCAAACATGATTAGAAAAGGAAATGGCATAGTTTTGGAGTAATAGTGAGAGACCAAAGGAGGAGAGAGGCAGAATTACCTAGGAATAGTCCTAAGGACAGGTTTCTGATACTACCATGGTAGAAGATGAAAACGTTGAGAAAACTATTGAACAACTGTGAAAAGATGTTGGGAAATTATATTACTATCTAGATGAAATGCTCAGTAGAAAACTTGAACTCCATATTTCCCAATTAAAAATGAAACATGCATAGTTGAATCTAGAAAACAAAATTATTATGTAAATTCTCGATACCTTTATTTATTAATTGAAAGCAAAAGCACCATTGAAAAGCATAGGGTCTAGTCAGAGCAGTGGAAGAGACTACAGGTCCCCCCAGGCACAGACTCTAGTCATTCCCAGAGACCTTTAGATGATTAGCCATTGACTTGAGATGAGTACCGTTACTCAGAATAGGATATAAAACCATTTTATGGATATTTAACATATAAATAGTAAGAATGAGAACAAGAATAAGAATGAGAAGGAGAAAGAAAAGAAGGAGGTAGAGGTGGTTCAGATAATGATAATGATGACAGAGATGGTAGTTGTGAGGTTCAATGAAAGAGAAATGAAGAAATTAGGGAGGGAGGCAGCCTTCTTAGGGAGCCAGTAACAAACTGATGCAAGTCTGCAGAGATATTGTACATATACGTATCTCTGGATACATACATATACAAAGCATGATATACAAGAAAAGTACCTGGACTTAGAGTCAGAAGACCTAGGTGCAAGTTTGAACTCTACTACTCACTACCTGTGTGATCACTTGTCCTCTCTGAAACTCAGCTTCCTTCTCTGCAAAATGAGGGAACTGGATTAGACAACCTCTCAGGTCCCACCCAACTCCAGCATTCTGTAAAGGTTCAATACCAGTGCCTAACATTCTGAGAGAGCAGCACTGATATCTCCAATCTTTTTCTGAGCCATTAAATCACATGCTGATTTTTTCAAGCATCAAATTCCTCAGGTTATTTTTTTTAAGAAGTCAAGCATTGACAGCCTCTTGGGGGTGCTGAGATTTAATTAATGAAATGATTTAAACATCCTCTGAGGGTCTATATAAATACCAATACTTTCTCATTTCTTCATTCCACAAAGCCAAGCTTTGCTTGGTACTTTGAGTCTTACTGTTTAAAAGCAGTAGATAGAGCAGTGAGCTTAGGCTAGGGTCAATAGCATTAGGCTATCAAGTAGGAGCCTTCTTCTCCTTCCAGAATTGTGGCACATTAAGCATGGCTTGGTGGAAAGAGCACGGTATTAGGAATCAAAAGACATGAGTTCCAGACCGAGAGCTGCCATTGGTTAGCTGTGTGACCCTGGGCAAGTCACTTCTCTGGACCTGTTTACCTTTCTTTAAAATGAGGGCATTGAACCAGATGACTTTCAAGGCCCCTTCTAGTTGGAAGAGGTTCAGCTAATCATAACTTGAAAGTATTTTGAAGAGTAGAAAGTCCTATAAGAATGATGACAATGAGCATTTTTATGCATTCTGGTTCTGACAGCTTTGTCTCTTGTTCCCCAGGGGTCTGTGGAATACATCAAGGAAGGAAAGTAGAGTGCACCTAGCTTAGAGCACACCTGGCTTAGTGTCAGTTCATAGAGTGAGAGCTGGAAGAGAATATGAGGCCAGGATATCAATGATGATGATTCAGGCAATCAATGATCATGATGGCTGTGGTGGTGGTGAGGTTCACTATGGGAGAAATGAGGGACCAAGGCCAAGGGGCAATCTTCTGAGGGGGTGAGCAACATATTTATTAAGACAGATCTGCAGAAGGGTAAAGCATAGAATGGCAGGAAAAAATAATTGGATTTAGAGTCAGAACACGTAAATTCAAGTTGGGATTATGCTTCTTACTAGCATGTCTTCTCTGTGCCTTAGTTAGAGGTAGTCTCCTCCAAATTCTGCATTTTACACATGAGGAAACTGAGATCTAGAGAGAATAATTAACTTCCCGATGAGTATACAAGGAGTAGGTGGCAGAGTTGGGATCTGTTCCAAGGCCTCCTGGTTACAGCCTACTAGACTAGGTTCTTTGAAGGCAGGAATTATATGTTACTTAAACTGAATAGCCTTCAGGGTCTGGCATGTTATCCTCCATAGACTTGAAAGTTTGTGAATCGAATGAGTTCTTTCTCCATCAGCTGGGCTCTGACATGAGTTGTCTACAACATAGCAGCCAAAGCCATCAACTGTCTCTAGATTCTAGTAGGACTTCCCAGTGACCTCACCTACCCCCAGCAGTAACCACTAGCTGACCAGTTGGGACTCTGACAAAATTTAACCAGGCTTTCATAGGGGTAGTGGAAGGATGAGTGGCATGGGAGTTAGGAGGCCTGGGTTCTAGTCTTACATCTAACACTAACTTGCTTTGTGATATTGGGTAAGTCTCTCTGGACTCCAGTTTCCTCATTGTGAATGAGAGAGGTTGGATTAGATGTACTCTAAGGGATTTTTTGTTTTTGTTTTTGTTTTTTGCTTTTTGGAGGGCAATTGTGGTTAAGTGACTTGCCCAAAGTCACATAACTAGTAAGTGTGTCAAGTGTCTGAGGCTGGATTTGAACTCGGGTCCTTTGGACTCCAGGGTTGGTGCTCTATTCACTGCACCACCTAGCAGCCCTACTCAAAGGTCCTTATCAGGCAGCTAGGTGGCATAGTGGAGAGAGCACCAGGCCTTGAGTCGGAAAGACCAAGATTGAAATCTGACTTCAGACACTTACTAGTTGTGTGACTCTGGGCAAGTCACTTAATCCTGTCTGCCTCAGTTTCCTCTTCTGTGAGATGAGCTGGACAAGGAAATGGCAAACAAATCCAGGACCTCTGCCAAGAAAAGCCCAGATGGGGTCATGGGGAGTCAGGCATGATGGAAATGACTGAACAACAAAGTTCTCATCCCTTCTTACATGCTAAGTTTGCTTCTAACTTTGGTGTTGTTTTCTAAGGCATCTTCTAACTTCATGTTTGAAGTTTCTTTCTAGACCTGCCATATCGTAGCCTAACATTCAGCTGTAACATATTGTTCTAAGGCCACTTTGGGCTTTAACATTTCTACGTTCTGAAGTTCCCCCAGATTGATATTCTATGTTCTAAGGTTCCTCCTAGCTTTAATACTCTAAATTTCAATTTGCTTCCAATTCTGACCCTGCAATTCTAATATGGTGTCAGAGAGGACTGTTTTTAGGAAAAAAGGAAGGAGGCAGTTTGTCTTTGGCGCCTTTGCCACCATTCAATGCCCCCACCCCTATGTTGCCAGTGCCTCCATGTTATTTTGACCCTTTCTATAGGGCAAAACATCTTATAAGCCCCTTTTAAGTTTCAATGGGATTGGAACAAATGTGTCCCGTTCCTAGGTGACTAAAGATAATATTTAGAAAGAGGACTCAAGTAGAGGGTAATGCTTAAACTGAAGGGAGGTGTTTCTAATGATGGATCATAGATTTTTGAGTTGGGAGAAACGTAGAGTCACATTCTTCACAGATGAGTCTGAGAAAGGACAGTGACTTGCAGACACAGGTAGGAAACAATAGAGCTGGATTTGAGTCTAAATTCTGTGCTCTTTCCATCATGCCACACTGCCTCTGCCTGAAGTTTCAGACATCTGTGAAGGAGATGCTTTCGTAGGGAGAGGACAGGGCAACGTCACTCCATAGGGAGATGATCTCTTTGGCCATCCACTATCATGGTCAATGAAGCACATAGTTATTGCCCAGCTACACCCAGCATTCCCTCCAGGACTGAAGTTCTTTGAATTTGTTTTTGTTTTGAGAATTTCACATCCCTAGGATCTAGAATGTGATCTGACCCAGCTGGGGAGAAGGCAGGGTCTAAAGTGACTAGAAGAAGATTCAAATGGGAGGGGATGATCTGAAGTTAGCAAACAGCCTAACAGCCTGCTTCAAAATATCTTAAATGAAAACAGTTGTACCAGGGCTGAGAATCATCACCAACCCAGCATGGGACTTTTTTCATCCATTAGATCAAATAAAGCTCTTCAGGACACTCTGGCAATGAGTTTAAACTGCAATCCACAGATGCTGGGATGAGAACAAAGTGAAGTCATTAGATAAAGTCAGATGCCTCTCATGCTGGGACTTCCAGACTTAGGCTGGGGCCCTGCTGAAGCACATCTGGTGAGCCACACACTCCCTGACTTTGCTACCACCATGGGCCTGGGGTTTGGGGATTTGTCTTGGACTAAAGTCTGAAGATCAAAGTGCTCCCCTGCCCCACCTCACACTGCAACCTGGCTGCATGAGGAGAATATTGAATCTGGAGTCACCAGACCTGGTTTCAAACCCTACCTGTGCCAGGCACTACCCATCTGACCTTGGGCAAGTCAGTTACGTCTCTGGTCCTCAGTTTTCTGATTTGTGAAATGAAGGTATTGTCTTAGACGATGTCTAAGGTACTTTCCAGGTTGAAGATGGTGTTACAAGTTGTTACAAGTTTACATTTTGTAGAGGAGATACCATGGTAAAACCATATCAGCAGATGGGCTAAATCAGGTTGAGAGTCACTGACAGGCTTCAAACCCATTTTTGAGTTAGGAGGATGTCTACTCCAAGACTTCCCCCAGTTAAATGGGCTGATGAAAACAATTAGCTCCATGAAGGCAGCTGAGTAGGTGCTATGGAGTGCTTAGAGTCTGGTCAGACATCAAAGATTCTAAGGCCATCCACTGCATCCCAGGTCATTACCAGTCAACTTGACTTTTGTCTTGCCACTGGACTTTGATGACTCTGGAAGAGAGAGAGAGGTGATGGCTTTGTCCAACCCTGCTTCACTTCAATACAATTCATGCACAAGTCAAGAATCACCCCATGATG
Organism: Gymnobelideus leadbeateri; assembly: GCA_011680675.1. NCBI lineage: Eukaryota > Metazoa > Chordata > Mammalia > Diprotodontia > Petauridae > Gymnobelideus > Gymnobelideus leadbeateri. The sequence goes on from WOXC01002239.1 coordinate 1,089,387, forward strand.
TCTGTCATTGGTCCTCTTAGAAAATAAGGATAAACAGTATTTTGTAGAGAAGGGAGCAATGGAGTTGGAATCAAAAGTCCTAAGTTTCAGTCTTGCCTCTGCCCCTTATAAGCCATGTGATCCTGGCCAAGCCATTTACCCTTCTAGGTCTTATTTTCCCCATCTATGATATGAGGAGCTTGGATTAGATTCAATTTAATTCAATAAGCAATCCACAAGCACATATTCTTTTTTTTTAAACAAATGCTTTATTAACTTATGGTTTACATCATTCATTTCCACCAGATTATGAGTTACATTTCCCCCCCGTTCTTTCCCTACCCACCACCCCAGAATAGCAGTCCCACCAGATATCCCCTCATCCAATCTGCTCTCTCCCATATCTTCTCCCATACCCCCTTTGACTTTGTCATTAGGGCAAGGTGAATCTCTGAGCCCCACTGCCTGGACATCTTATGAAATATTTAATTTTAAAACTTAGAGTTTCAGATCCATTCCCTTTCTCCCCTGTCACCCACTCCCTCTGAGAAGATAAGCAATTCAATAAGCAATATGTTGTACTTGTATAGCTATGCAAAACATTACCATAGTAGATATATTGTAAAAGACTGCTTATACTTCCCTCCCACCTGTCTCACCTCCCACCTGGTCCATTCCCTACTTTGATCCTGTCCCTCTTTGATAGTGGGTACTTCTAACCTCCCCTCTCCCCAGAATGCCCTCCCCTTCATCATCCCCCCCCTCTCATCCCCTTTCCCCTATTCAGGAGAGTGAGTGAGGGTAAGATATTCCATTTAGTATGTATGTGATTCTCTCCTTGAGCCAACTTCAATGAGAATATGCTTTTGCCTTTTTGCCTTCCTGTTCTTCCCCTCCCCTGCAACTACTTCCCCTTGCCTCTTCTACATGAGATAGTTTGCCCTACCCTGTCTCTCTCCATCTCCTCTTGCCACTTTCCTCCCTCACCTCTTGACTTCACCCCTTAAGAGTCATCCCTTCCTTGGGGCGGCTAGGTGGCGCAGCGAGCAGAGAGCCAGGCCCGGAGCCAGAAGGACCCGAGCTCGGATCTGGCCCCAGACACCCAACACACAAACAAAAACCCAGCCACGTGAACCTGGGCAAGTCACCCAACCCCAATTGCCCTCCAAAAAAAAAATAATAATCATCCCTTCCCATCAAATTCAAACTGTGCCCTCTATCCATATATACCTGTGAACATATGCCATGTACCCTTCTTCAATTATTTTCATAATGAGAGAGGTTTCATCAAACACAGTTATTGTTTTTCCATGTAGTACTGTAAATAGTCCAACTTTGATAAGTTCATTTTGATTTCTTTTCCTTGATTGCCTTCTCAAGCATCTCTTGCTTCTTGTGTCTGAATGTCAAATTTTTTATTCAACTCTGGTTTTTTCATCAAGAATGCTTGAAAGTCCTCTATTCCACTGAATGACCATACTTTCTCCTGAAACAAGATACTCAGTTTTGCTGGGTAGGTGACCCTTGGGTTCATTCCCAGCTCTTTTGCCCTCTGGAATATCATATTCCATGCCCTTCGATCCCTCAATGTAGAAGCTGCCAGGTCCTGTGCTATTCTGATTGTGTTTCCACAATATTGAAATTGTTTCTTCCTGGCTGCTTGTAGTATTTTCTCCTTGATCTGGGGATTCTGGAACCTGGCTATAATATTCCTGGGAGTTTTCTTTTTGGGATCTTTTTCAGGAGGTGATCTGTGGATTCTTTCAACCTCTATTTTGCCCTCTGGATCTAAAACATCAGGGCAGTTTTCCTTGAGAATTTCTTGAAGGGTGATTTCTAGGTTCTTTCTTTGATCATGGCTTTCAGGTAGTCCAATAATTTTTAAATTGTCTCTCCTGGATCTATTTTCCAGGTCAGTGGTTTTTCCCATGAGATATTTCACATTGCCTTCTATTCTTTCATTTGTTTGGATCTGTTTAACAGCATCTTGATTTCTCATAAAGTCACTAGCTTCCATTTGCTCCAGTCTAACTCTGAAGGAATGAATCTCCTCAGTGAGCTTTTGAGATTCTTTTTCCATCTGGCAAATTCGACTTTTTAAGGCATTCTTCTCCTCATTGCCTTTCTGAGCCTCTTTTGCCATTTGAGTTAGTCTATTTTTTAAGGTGTTATTTTCCTCAGTCAGGCTGTTGATTGTCATTTCATACTTTTCTTGCATCTTTTTCATTTCTCTTCCCAAATTTTCCCCCACTTCTCTTATCTGCTTCTTAAGGTCCTCTATGGCCTGTAGACAGCTTGTATTTTCATTTGGGGCTTTTGGTGCAGGAGTTCTGACCTCACAGTCCTCCTCCATGCTTTGAGCCTCTTTGCCCCTAAAATAGGAGTCCAATGTTGAACTTTTCTGTTTATTTTGTTTCATTTGCCTAGGCATGTTGCCACTTAATTACTTGATTTTTTGGGCTTGTTGCCACAGTAGGACTCTGCCACCAGACAGGGGAGCTTCTGCCCAAACATGGGGTCTTCACAACTTCCGCCAGTTGGGTGGCCTCTGTAAAGCCTCCACCAACTGTGGCAAGTTGGATACCCACCCCAAACTTCCCCCCCAGACCACAATCCAGATCCAGGCAGTTTAAAGCAAAAGCGATTAACCCCCAGACTGATTGCTGGATCTTCCTACAGTTTGCAGACCAGGAGCTAGAGCCGCTATTGACGCTGCAAAATGGCTTCTGTGCAACTGTTTCTTCAGCAGCTTTTTGCCCCCAGGGGAGGAAGCCACATGTTCCCCAAATACTGGTCCCAAAGTCCATAGGGCACTAACCTCTCACTTTGTCCTAGGCATATCTGTGCTGATAATTCGGGAATCGCCACAATTGCTGGTGTTCTGGAGTTCCACCAGCAGGCTGAAGGCCCGGCCGCCCTGGGGCTAAAGCCTCAGACCTGGGTTCGGCTCTTCGGGCTGCGATGTCGGTTCCCAGCGTGCTGTGCTGCCTGCTCTCAGAGTGCTGCGATGGCCGCTCCCTGCAGGGCTGCTGGGCTGTCCTCAGCAGGAGGTTAGCTTCTCTGTGCTGTTCTGTGGGTGCTCCAGAAGTTGTTAGGAGCTCCCTTTCACATTGTTTGAAATTTGTGTGGGGCAGAGCACATTGGAAATGCTGTTTCTACTCTGCCATCTTGGCTCCGCCCTCCCACAAGCACATATTCTTTGCAAATAACACTTCCAGGTAGTGGGGATGAAAACACAAAATGAAAAAAAATTCCTGTTCTTCTGAGGCTATGCAATATTCACATGGATAAATACAATGATATCATTTGAGGATATAAATATCATATAAATAATTATCATATTATGAACAACTAGGGGGCTTGATTTTTTAAAATCAAGAATGATATGGCGAGGGGCAACTAGGTGGTGCAGTGAATAGAGCACCAACCCTGGAGTCAGGAGGACCTGAATTCAAATCCGGCCTCAGACATTTGACACACTTACTAGACTTGTGACTTTGGGCAAGTCATTTAACCCCAATTGCTCTCCAAAAAGAAAAAAAAAAAGAGTGACATGGAGAGACCTGTGTCTCATAGAAAGATTAATCCAGCAACTGTATGAAGAATGGATTGGAGAAGAGACTAGAAGGTCTTCCTTCCTCCCTCCCTCCCTCCTTCCTCCTTTCCTCCTTCCTTTCTTCCTTCCTTCCCTCCTTCCTTCCTTCCTTCCTTCCTTCCTTCCTTCCTCTTTCTTTCTTTCCTTCTTTCTTTCTCTCTCTCTTCCTTTCTTCCTCCTTCTTTCTTATTTCCTTCCTTCTTTCCTTCCTTCCTTCATTCTTTTCTTTCTTTCTTTCTTTCTTTCTTTCTTTCTTTCTTTCTTTCTTTCTTTCTTTCTTTCTTTCTTTCTTTCTTTCTTTCTTCCTTCCTTTCATTCTAGTTTGGTTTCCCTTACTGTTTTCCTAACCCCGGAGCCAAATGCATTGGACATTTTTAAAGGAAACTAGAGAACCTTCACATTCAGTCTTTTCTTCTATTTTCCTATCATCAACTTCCTGCTATAATCATTGATCAGAGTCAAGGGATTCATGTTCTAGACAAGTCTGCCACTTACCAATCATGAAATTGAGATTTCCTCTTCACCTCAGTGAGCCTTATCTATAAAATGGAGTAATGGAATTTGAATTATCTACTTCACAGTTACTATGGTAGGTATCATAGATAACATATGTGAAAACACTTTGAAAATGTGAAGTTTTCATAAGACAGGGAAAGAGGTAGCAGGATGTTATACAAAGAGCACTGGATGGGGAGTCAGGATGTTTGGGTTCTAGTCCCAGCTCTGCCATTATAACTTTCTGGATGAAATTGGGCAGGTCTCTTAACCTCTCTAGAACTGTTTCCTCATCTGAAAAATGAGGAGGGTTGGGACTACATGATTTCTATATTTCTTCCTGTTCTGAGATGACTGAATCCCCTGATTTAGTGAAAAACTAAGGTGAGAGCATAGGAGCAGATGCCAAATTCCTTTCTTGCCAATATATGCTGATGCAATCAAGTCTGTTCTGTGATAATAAAGACACCAGGCAAATGTGAAATCCTACATACTGAGTAGCCACATCTGGAGGGATTCCCATAGTCTCACCTGTCCCAGTTTTGGCTCAAATGGCCTCAGAGAGTTTTGACTGTTACTGGAACAAAATATGCTGGGGAAGCAAAGCCAGATGAGGGTTGGTTGATTGTTTATTTTTTCTGGATCATCAAAGTCGAGGACAAGATGCCCTGCAGTCTGCGATAGGTGTTTAGCCCACCTGGAACCCTGTGGATGCCCAGTTCATGGACATAGATAATGAGGATTCAGATGTGGCACTTGAATAAAATGATGAGAGGCATCATGATGAAATGATAAAGAGTGCTTGGTAGATTTGAAGAAAGAAGGTTGAGGTTTGCATGGCAGTTCTATTGACACCCCTGTATTACCCGGGGCAAGCCATTTAACACCTCTGGGCCTCAGTTTCCCTTATCAATAAAATGAAGGGATTGGATAAGATGACCTTTGCCATCTTTTCTAGCTTTAGATTGTTTGATCATGTAAAATATCTCAAAGGTTTGGAGCAGAATTATAGGACTAGAGGTCAGAATTCAGGATGACTGAAAAGGTTTTTCACAGGACTCTAAGAGTCAGGATTCAAACTCAGGTCATCTGACTCCAGATTCAGCACTCTTCCATTCTTTTGCAGATCATTGTATCCCATCCCCTTGTTGTTACCACTTACTATCAGAGTAAGTCTTTAAGACTAAAAAGGAGGTAGGTTACATAGAGCCCACAACATCCAATGCACTAGCACGATCCAAGGTTAGCTGACCCTGCCTGCCTCTGGATGTGTGATTTGGAGTGGGGCAGATAAAAAAGGAGTCCTGTTGGAGTAGTTTGGGTGTAAGATTGTGAGGGCTGGGGCTGGGGTGATGGCTGTGTAAATGAAGAGAAGGACACATTTGCAAGAGATATCGTACAGGCTAACTCCAGAACCAGCACTGGTAGAGTATGGCAGGGTGGGAGTCAAGGAGGCTAGCTGAGGAGGCTAGATTTGATGGAGGACATTCAGGCAGCTATACTGTAAAGGGGAAGGAAGACATTGAGATGTCCAGAGGAGGTAGATGCCAGAAAGCCTGAGCTTGAGTCCCAGTTCTGACTTAGAATTCCTCTTTGAATTTAATCAAGTCACTTGCCATCTCTGGGCCTTGGTTCATGAGCACTCTTAGGCAATGTTCTTTTCAGCCCTGTATCTACAAATCTTAGATAAATACATAAGGTGCATGTGAATAGGCTGGGTTTTTGAAACAATTGGTAAAAAGAAAGTTAGCTCTTTTCCCACCATGGTCAATGATGAACATGCTTCTTGCTATCTCTACACCTGAGAAATTAATTTGTGTCATCTTACCCTTACTAGGGAACTTTGATTTTTAAAAAGGGCATAATCATCCCAAAAGAATGACTCTTTAGTGATGCATTTTTCCTCATTTTCTTTTTCATTGCTGATTAAACTTTTGGATGGTGATGGTGTCTAGCAAATCATATCCTGGAACTGTTATCTACTCTACCTATGAGAATAACCCAAAATGTGACCCCCCTCCTGGCCAATCCCTTTTTCAGTAATTCCCTGGAACAGTTTTAAATTTTTTAATTGACCACAGGCTGAGCTCAGATGAAGCCAGAGCAAGAAATGCTATTCTCAGCAGACTCAGGTTTTAAGGTAATCTTACTTTGTATAGAAAGATTGTGCCCAGTGCTAGAAAGGCAAAATGGAATTGGTCACATTTTCCCCTTCCCCCATTTGGAGTATCATAGGACACCTCTCCTGTTACATGGACTTAAGTCACAGTTGAGGTGGGATTAACTGTCCTGTTTCTTTAGTTAGTTTTTAAAGGTCACTTCAGGGTAGGATAAGAGTGAGGGACTCATTCAACCACAGTGGGCTTGGATTGGTGAGTTTTTGCCTTCCTTTTCCTGGATGCAGGTCTCTAACTCACTTCTTAGCTAGATTTCCTAACCCTCAAACCTCTCCCTTACTAGCTTTCCTTTACATGTTGGCTTCCTCCAATAGAATGTAAGGTCTTTTACAACTGTGAAAGACTTGGGAATTCTGATCAACTCAATGATTAACCATGATTCAAGATAGAGATGGTGCAGACTCTGAAGTCCTGCTTCTGACACATTCTGGTTAGGTGAACCTGGGTGACTTTCTAAGACTCTAAGTTGCCTGAATTGGTAGGAGCTTCCTCGTCTGGGGGTTCCCTATACCAGAGAACTCAGAGGTCTAGTTCCTAACCCTAATGCCCCGGATATGTCTCTTCTGCTACATCTAAACCTACTACTTTTCCAACTGATTTTATTAACCCTTCTTTTTAACATTGCTACCATTTCCCATGCTACCTCTGACAATATAACACATTGACCATGTCTGACAAGGTATGCCTTATTTTGAATCTAAAGATGACTAATTCTCTACCAAGAGGAGGAAGGTATCACCATGAGGCTTCTGGAGTCCAGAGTAGCCATTGCAGCGATCCAGGTTCTCAGAGAGTAAGGCAGTGTCTTCCTTCATGTTATAATGACCACTGTGCATGCATTTTTCTTCATTCATTCTGCCTCAGTTCATGTAACTTTTCCCAAGTTCCTCTGAATTTATCATATTGTTTCTTATGATTATGATAGTGTTTGATTTCATTCATGTTTGTTGTGTTATCTGCTGGTAATTGGGCAGCTGTCTTATTTTTCAGTTTTTTTGTCATTACAAAATAAAGATCACTATAAATATTTTTTTAAAGCAATTGGGGTTAAGTAACTTGCTCAAGGTTACATGGCTAGTCATTATTTTATGTGTGGGTGCTCATTTTCTGAGGCCGGTTTCAATCTTGGGTCATCCCAACTCCGAGGCCGGTGCTCTTACTCACTGTGCCACCTACCCGCCCCCACTATAAATATTTTGAGATATGTGGGACCTTTTCTTCTCTTTGATCTTCTTGGGATTTATATCTAGGAGAAGTATCCTTGGGTCTGGGGGCATGAACAGCTTTGAGACTTTTTTCACAAAGTTCCCAATTGTTTTCTGGAATGATGGGACCAAATCCATAGTTTTACTAACAGAGTTGTAGTGAAAACTACAATTTTTCCCCCTTCACAATGGATACATTTTGATAGAGTTTTTTATAAGGTTGGGGGGGGGAGATGTGTGTGTGTGTGTGTGTGTGTGTGTGTGTGTGTGTGTGTGTGTGTGTGTGTATGAATCAGGACTTGGCATGAGTATTGCCTGAAGGTATCTTACTAACTGAATCAAAATCAGACTAATTTCTGCTTTTGATTAATGTATTTCTCTCCTCCCTTCCTCCCGTGACCCTTTCTCTCTAGGGGATTTTTCTAGGGAAAATTCCTGATTGGATGTTAGTGCTTGTCTCAGCCTGCCACATTTTTAGAAACATCCCCAGAGCTGAGAAAACAGACAATTCCAAAGGGAAAATAAATATTTTGGTCTCACTGTGGACCTGGTCATATCCCTTTTACTCTTAAGTTTTCTTCTCTATAAGAGGCTTGTAGGGAATGTTGCTTGACCTAATCCCCTTGAGAAAATTAAATCATGAATGCTTGTCACCCAGCACCATGGTGTGGAGCCTGGAGATGGCCATAAGCCTCAAAGAATGTGAGATGGTCCCTATGGGTCCTCCAACTCCCAAACCCTTCAATGACTAGGGCATTCGGAAATGAACAGGGGAAAGATATTTTCATCCTTCATGATATTAGCCTCCAAGGCTGGGCATGTTTCTAACACAGCTGGATTTCTTAATCAGAGCCATAACTAGGAACAAGTTTAGTTGGTAGAGGGATGGTGTTGGTAGAATTGGGGAGAAGAGGTAGTATAACTGTAGGTGCAGTCACACAAGGAGAGGGGGGCTGTCCAATGCCCCATCCACACTAAAAAACAGATTTTGCTGCTTTGAGCAAGCAGCTCAGATGGATAGTGTTGGAACTGGAGTCAGGAAGATCTGACCAAATATAACTTCAGACTCTAGTTGTGGGACCCTGGTCAAGTTATTTAACCTCTCATTGCCTCAATTTTGTCAACTGTAGAATGGGAATAATAATAGCACTTACCTTCCAGTTGTTGTGACTATCAAATGATATAATATTTGTAAAAAGTGCTTAGCACAGTGCCTGGCACATAGCAGGCACTTAATAAATACTTATTTCTTTCCTTCCTTCCTTCCTTCCTCCCTTCCTCCCTTCCTCCCTTCCTTCCTTCCTGAGGTTGGAGGCAGGGAAGGGAGATTGCCAGAAAGAGGTATGCCACAGCAATGAGAGCCTGGCATTAGCAGCCTGCACTGGCTATGCATTGAGTGTGGGTGTGGGGTGCTGGTCTGATTCAAATCCTCAAGGCAGGGCATGGGGGTGGTAGTTACTGGAGAGAAGAACTGTAGCCACTGAAGAGAGAAGCAACCCTTCCCAATATACCCTAAAGCAATCCCATTCATCCTGTTAGTTATATTCTTAACCCACAATCCACTGAAGTGTTTGTTTATCTAAACCCTGATGGAAGCTACTTATATTTTCAGTCTTTATCATCTCAGGGCAGCTGGGTAGTGCAGTGGAGCACTGAACTTGGAATCAGGAAGACATCTTCCAGATTTCAAATCTGGCCTCAGTCATTTACTGGCTGTGTGACCCAGGACAAGTCATTTAACGCTATTTGCCTCAGTTTCCTCATCTGTATAATGAGGTGAAGAAGGAAATGGCAAACCAATCTAGTATCTTTGCCAAGAGAACCCCAAATGGGGTCATGAATAGTTGGACATGACTGAAAAATGCCTAAATAATGTTATCTCTCAAGGTACCAAGTTCCATAAGGTTACTTGATTCCTACGGTATAAAGAATGGCTTCCATTAACTTGACCTAGACCTTCTTCTCTCCAGGCTCCCAGGGGACAGGAGAATCCTCCAGCTGGTTCCCTGAGGTCTAGTGACTCAGTGGCCACACTGTTTTCTGCATCAGTTGATAGTCTTGGGTCATGATGAGCCTTCCCATCATGATTGGCGTCCAAGATTGCTGCTCCAGGAACATGTCTTGTGCTCTCCTGAATTTGGTCCTACTGTTTCCTAGGCCTGGAAAAACCTATTTGCTTCTTATTATTCCCATCTTTGCCTCCTGACATCCTTCTGATTCTTTCTTGCCTAGCTCAAAGGCTTCTAGATCAAGAGGTAGTTTGGAGGTGGTTGGAATGGGTGCAGATCCCCTCTCCAATACTTCCTAGCCATATGGCTCTTGGCCAGTCATTTAAGTTCTCTGTGCCTCAGTTTCCTCATCTGTAAAATGTGGGGTTTGGACTCGGTCACCTCTGAGCTCCCTCTCAGCTTTGAATCTATGATCCTATAACCTTTCCCACAATTGAAATAGTAGCAGTTTGCAATACTCTTACACACAAATATATTCTAAATTTTTTACTTGCTTTATTCCTTCCACCCAGTTTTAAGCTCTTTAAGGGTGGGAGGTTAGGACATCTCCCTTACCATCACCTCCTTAGACAAGTAGTCATCCAAAGTTCAAAAAGTGTACTAATTTTTCAGCCATTTCTCTTCATGATCCCATTTGGGGTTTTCTTGGCAAAGATACTAGAGTTGTTTTCTGTTTCTTTCTCCAGCTCATTTTACAGATGAGGAAACTGAGACAAAGAGGGCAAGTGACTTGCCTAGGGTCACATAGCTAGTAAGTGTCAGAGGCCCTGATTTGAATTCAGAAAACTGAGACTTCCTGATTCTAAGCCCAGCATTCTATCTGTTGCACCAGCTAGCTGCCCAGCTAGTCACCCAAGTTCTTCTCAGACATTTCCAATGATGGGGAGCTTTTTCAACAAAGTGTTAGGCCCATTAGGAATGCAAAAGCAAGTACTTAATAGTTATCTGTTGAACAAGAAACTAAATAGAATGAAGGTATTATGGAGAACCCTGGAATGAGCAAATGACCCAAAGATTCCCTGTCAGACTCAGTACTAGCCCAGTTTTCCATGCAGTGCAGTAGACTCGTCTACAGTCTCATCCCTGGCGGATGATCACTGGACCTCTAATTAAACATATCCAGTGAAGATTAGTCCACAATACCTCCAACAAGGCCTGTTAGACCCATTCCTTTGCAGAGATGGAAGAATGTGATGATGAGGATGATGACGATGATAATGCACCTTCATCGTATAACACAAAGAACACTAGATTTGGTATAAGTAGACCTAGGTTCAAATCCTGATGCTCCTACTTAGTAGCTGACCCTGCCTGTTATGTTGATGGATGTCAAAGTTTTGCCAAGTCAAGCATTGGGGATGGGCTTGACACATGCTCAGTCAACACTTGTTGGATGAAAGGACTCAAAAGATGTTGAAGTTAGAATCGCTGCCTTAAAACATGGGTGAGAAATGAATAGGGGCCCCTGGATGCACTCATGGAGAAATACCTTTCTCCAAAACAATGCTCTTATCACCCATATTGTGTTTTTACAAGCATCCTGCTGGCAGGTATTGACATCCCAGCTTGAAACCTTGGCTCCAGTGACATTCATATTCATGCCCTGAGTGGGGCAAGAAATATTGGACCATTATGCCCCAATTATGATAATTAACTGGCTTTTATTTTTAAAAGGAGACAATTATTACCTTCAGTTGACAGTTTCTAACTTCATTAGCAGTCACAGCTGCTGGCATCATTATTGTGATTAGTTACCTTGGATTGCTCCACAAAAGACAATTATCATCAGACCTTAAGTGTTTAGCTGCTCTGTCCTCAGTGGCAGGAGGAAGGCGTGGCAGAAGCCCAGCCGGATTTCAGAAAAGGCTTGGAGCATGATGGAGGAGAGGATTCACCTACTAAGGCTTTTCTCCCATAGTTGAGCAGTGGTGCAAGAGTTTCCCTGAATTTGTGATGATTTTCCAAGGGAGTAATGGGAAACCACCACAATGGTAGAGAAGGTGGATCCAAGCAAGTGTGTCTGAACATGCAGAAGAGCAAAGTCTGGTTGGTGGCCATGCTGCTGGCTACTAATGCAGGAGAGACCTATATTTGGATCTCCCCAAAGCCTCTGAATAGTGTAAACATGGGAAAATCATTTAGGCTTGTTTCTTTTTCTGTAATAATGCCTATAGTGCTTATTCAATAGAGTTATCATGAAGATCATATGAGATAATCTATATGAAGTACTTTACCTAAGCTTAAATGGTTCACATAAGTGTCTAATTAGATTCATAACTGGAAGGGAACTTGGAGGCCATGAAATCCAACTTCCTCATTTTACAGATGAGGATGAGAGAGAGACTAAAGAATTTGCCTAGGGTCACCCAACTAGAAAGTGTCTGAGGCAAGATTTGAACTTAGGTCTTCTTGACTCCCAGCCCAGCACTCTATCTGCTATGCCACCAAGCTGCCTTTGTGATCCCCCAATGTTTTACATTCTTTATCTTGTTTGAGTTTCAAAATAGTCCTACGAGGTGGGCAGTGCATGGTTATTGCGCTCATTTCATAGTTGACAAAGCAGAGGCTTAGCAAGCTTAAGTCACACAGCTAGACAATGGCTCAGGACATGTTAGAGCTCAGGTTTTCCCATTCCAGACCCTGCTGAGTCTACTCTAGGTCAGTTCAGCACACCTGACAAACACCATAATAAAGTTTATAGTCTATAGCTAGAGTGGTGTAAAGTAGGACTGACTAAAACAGCTTCTTAACCTTTTTTGTGTCTTGGATCCCTCTGACAGCCAGTCTGGTGAAAGCCTACCCCCTGCTCAGAATATTTTTTTTTAAATGCATAAAGCAAAATACATAGGATTACCAAGGAAATAAATTATATTGAAATATAGTTATCAAAGGGTAGCTAGGTGGCACAGTGGATAGGGTGCTGGGCCTGAGACTCATCTTCACGAATTCAAATCTGGCTTCAAATACTTACTAGCTATATGATCCTGGACAAGTCACTTAACCCTGTTTGCTTCAGTTTCCCCATCTGTTTAAGATAAGCTGGAGACAGAAATGGCAAACCATTCCAGTACCTTTGCCAAGAAACCCCAAAATGAGGTCACAAAAAGTCAGACATGACTGAAATGACTGAGCAATAATAACAAAATAGTTATCAAAATACAAAAAAATCCTAAATTTATGGACCACAGATTAAGAAAACCTGAATAAAGAAAAAAGAACCCACATGTGTGCACAAGAACACACTTATTCACAATTCATACATTGCATTGCATGCTTGTGTATGTATGAATGTGTGCATGTGTGCGTGTAAGCATGAGTATGAAAGTTCCATGTAAGTGTGATTACTAGAGAGTGAGTGTGCATGAGACAGAAAGAATGAGTGTGTGAGTGTATGTGAGAGAATCAGTGTTTGTGAGCATAAGTATGAGTGTGTATATGAGTATACATGAGATTGTGTGAGAAAGAATGAGAGTCTAGTTAAAGGATGGAAAGTATATTGTGAATAAGTGTGTTCTTGTGTGGAATTATTAGCTTATTAACATATGGATTAATTATTATTCTTATTAACACACGGATACACACACTCATGGGGCCACAGACACATGTATGCACATGCTGATACATAGAGATACACAGACACATACACCCCCTGCTGTTGAACAGGGATATGAAATAGATTGAAAAAATAAATCAAACATTTGCAGTTTAGTCAACTCACAATTATCTACACTAAGCAGAAGCAATGAAGTAAATAATATAGCATTAGTTTCTCTTTGGACTTTTAGTGGTACATTTCCAATGTTCAATGGAGTCTCCCTCACTGCTGTCCAGAGTCCTGAGGACTGGCTCTGCAGGCTTTGCTTGTTAACAGTGTCAGAATTCATTCCTCATCTTCAAGAGTCATGTTCCTTCTTCTTCTCCTTCAGAAAGACTGAGCTTTAGGATGGGGATGGATTATTCCAGGTGTCAGGGAGGATTCTGAGGCTTGGTCAAAAGTAGAGTTTGAAGTTCAGGCTTGGACATTTTGATGTTCATGAAAATGAAGGACTCAGAGGGTGACGAAGGAGGGTTCTTGCTTGGGGGTGGGTGGGGGGTGTACTGAGTCTCAGAGGCTCAACCTTGTTAGATGGAGTCATAGCTAGGAAAAGTGACTGCAGCTTTGCCCTGGGAGTGTGTATGTGAAATTTCAAAGGTACTGGCAGTACTTAGCTTCTTCAAGGAGGTTAAAATGATGGAGTTTAGTGCCCGAGTAGCAAGAATTACTGAAGAAAGAAATGGCAAATGACTCTAGTATACCATGGACGGTATTGATATGCTATGGTCCATGGGAACATGGAGAGTTGGCATGACTGGACAACAGCAAGTGAAAATAATTAGTTAAGAGAAGAAAAAACCAGATGGAGCACTTTCTCTTCCTAGAAGATGCCCCTAAAGGGAGTTTCTTCCTTGACTAGCCCTGCCATGTTCTCTCCTGTGTGGTGCCTCCCCAGTAGCAATCTAGTAGTATCCCCAAGTTTTCCTCCCCATGAAACTTTGTGTCCTGAGGCCTGAGGTCTTACCTAACCCAGGCTTGAAATTGCCTTAAATTGATTGAAGTATGCTTTGCCTGTTGTCCTAGATACTAGAGGTGCACATAAGATTTTATAGTATGGAAGTGGGGAAAGGATCCTGGACCAGCACTGCTTAGAATTCAGAAGCAAAACGGATCAAGGGCTGACTATGTTCCCCCTATTTGGAGTGTTTTCTGGGTTTATTTTGAATCTTGCCATATCAGGATGAGGCTTATAGAGTTGAAGTCTAGTATGAATTCATTCTGTCATTTGGGCTCTGGGATGGATCTGGTTTGACTGACATAGAGAGTACGTGACATTTATGTTCATGCCCCCATATGGAATAAGACTGGGCAGGCAGGTGAAAGCCAAATTATCTAGGGCCTTGAATGTCAGGATCTGAAGTTGCTAATTTTTTATTCAGTAACGAGGAGTCATTGAAAGTATTTTGAGTTAAAGGAATGACATGATTGGCCAGGGGCACCAGAAAGTTTACTTGGGCATCAGAGTGGAGGGTACAGTGGGGTGGACATAGATACAGAGGTACAATGTCAAGTTTAGAGATTGTTCCAGCTGTAAGAACGAATTGTAGGAATGAGTGAATGGAAGTTTACTTTGCCAAGCACCATGTTAAATTCTGGGGATATAAACATAAGCAAACAAAATAGTCCATTCCCTTAAGGGGGAATGTTATTATATTCTAATGAGGAAGAACAAACATATAGGGGAATGGTGTCCAGGGAGGAGTGGTTTGGAAAGAGAAGTCAGGGAGAATGGTGATTAGACTAATGGGGTAATGAGATATCCTTGCCAGGAATGGTAATGTTACTGTCCTCAGAGACAGAACTGGAAGGATGGTGGTGGTGGCCTGTGGCAGGTCATGGGAATGAACAGGAAGTGGCATGAGGAACTGAGACCAGGGACAATAAGGTGATATGTTTACTAATCAGGAGTGGGACCTTCAGCTCAGGATGGAGGGAACGGAAAGGGGTAGATTTCAGAAGGATTGTTTGGACTCTGAAGAAGCAGGATATCTGGAGAGAAGAAAGCTGCTTTGGATAGAAAAGTCAGGACTACCTAGAGAGAAGGGACTTGATCCTGAAGGTATAAGTATACAAGGCATAAGACTCAATACCTTTTGCATCTCCAGGCCTGGAGGCATCAGGGAAAGAGCATAACTCAGTTTGGTCAATGGCCCTGCAAGCCTGCAGGGCTACCTTCAGAGAGACCTATGCCAGGCACCCAACGGCCAGACATACAGAAGATGTCTTCAGAGGACCAGTTTTTAGAGACCCAAGGCCTGGAAGAACACTACTAGCTGACTGCCCATCCATATTTTTGTCTCCTTTCACTCAGGCTTAAGCTGTTTTTCATAGATAAACTCTGGTTTCCCAAAGGAGATTAGTTAAATAAGTGGTATTGGTCTGGGACATTCAGGGTTTGGACAGTTCTAACATGTGCAAATGTCATAGGATAAGAGTATCTGAGATTGAGAGGTGAAAGGAATCGTCGAGGTCATAAAGGCCACTCTCTCCTCCTCCTTTGTTTTACTGACAAAGAAACTGAGGCACAGAGAGGTTATATAACTTGCCCAAAGTCACCCAGAGACTAACTTCCAGAGGCAAGAACCCTGGGTCCCTTGCTTCCTAACCTAGTGCTGTAGCTATTGTACCGTGCTGTTCCTTGTCACTGCTTGACCTCAGAGGACCTCAGTGACCCAACACAAACATGACCACAGATTCCAGCTCTGTAGCATCCTGCTTCTCATTGGAGCTTTGGGGCATGTGTGAGGGTTTCACAGCAGACAGGTAGAGGACAAAAGGCTTCAGAACTTGAAGATCATTTTCCTCCAACCTCCCATTTGGGAGAGGAGAAGCAGATCTAGAATAGGGGTCAGAAGTTATAGCCATCTGAGCATTGCTGGGCACCTGGATTATGATGCTGGTGAGGGTGCCTATACGTTAGGGAGTCTGATGAGGTGTTTGGTGGGGTGAAGCATGGGAGTTATGGGGAGAGTGTTGGAATGAATGTGTAAGTGTTGAGGAGATCCCCTTCCATATTCACTTAGCTTAGCTTAAGGACAGCATTGGGATAGTTGAGTTAGAGGATTATTAATAAATTAATATCCACGTCAATTCAAGTCAACAAACATTTATTAAGCACTTAATATGTCCAAGGCATTGTGCTGGGGATATGAAGATAAAAACAAACAAAATCCTTATCCTCTTGGAATTGGTAGTCTAAGAGACACATCTGTCTATTAATGGTACAGGGTTAGTTTCCTCCTTCTTGAAGTTAAGGTACATTTCTCAGAGTCCTTCTAGTGACACTCTGCTCCTACTCTCCATTCTGGGCCCCCCACCTCTCCATCCCAGCCTTTGTTGTATAATCCAGGGTATCTACTTCTCACTGTGGGAATTTCAGGCCTGGGAGGAAGGGAGGGAGGTGCCATGGCAAGGCTGTGGGGGAGTTAATTCAGGGCAGGCAAAACCTTGCAGAGTGCCACCCCCTCAGATCATTCAGAGGTCTCTGCCTGGACCAGATCTGTTGGGGGTGGGGGGAGAAGGGCATATTGGGACATGCTCCATACAGGGACTAGGATTACTGACAAATTGTTTAAAAATAACAACAACCTTTTTATTTAGGTTGGGGGGCACTGAGTTTTTCTTATGGATGTATGTGTGTATAAAGGAAGAGGGACTATTGGTTGACAAATGAGGGGAGGGAAAAGCTGCCACCCAGATGTGCTCCTGGGGGCTGTCACCCCGAGACAAACAGAGAAAGAAGAGGAACGGTTGCCTGGCAACAGTGCTGAGCCTGCCGAATAGATGTGAGGTTTGGAGCCAGAAACACTTTTTCTGTGTGCCAGCGCCCTCTCTCCCACCCCACCCCCTGCCCCATCCCAACCCCCTCCTGTCTTTCCCTCTAAGAGCCTGGAGAGGACAGAGCCAGCAGCTTCCTGGTAACAGCTCTTAATGGCGCTGCTGCTGTCCAGAGGCACCTCTTCCAGGCCCGGGGGCTCCTGGCCCAAGTAACTGTCCAAGGACTGGCCAGCTCCAATTTCCCAAGAGAACTAGAGCATACCAACCCTTACCTCCATTTCCTTGACTGTAGAGTCAGAGCCTAGTCTATTTACCCCCTAGGAGTCTAAGACTTCCTTGGGTGATTCAGGAGACCACTGCAGACCTGAAGCCTTGAGACTGGAAGGAAAATAAGCAGTCATTTGGTCTAGACTCAGGCACAGATGTGGAAAGCTTTCATCTGTTTCAAAGAATTTGTCATCTAGTGACCAGCCTCCTGTAGATGGGCTTATCTCTGCTTAGTGAAGCCAGTATTCTGACAGCAAACTATGAGAAGATGAGGAAAGTAGGGAAACAAGTGTCTTTTCTGTTTAGTGTCCTTATTGCTTATGTTTGGAAAATTCTATATGGCTATTTGGGCTGCCTCTTCTAATCCTGAACCTTACATCCAACTCTCCTACATCTATGGAATCTCTCTTTGGACATGGGGCACCCGAATCCTAGCCATCCCTCAAGACACAGTTTAACTCTCACCTCTTTCAGGAAGCCCTCATTGACCATGACAATCCACAGGGATTTTTCCCTTCTCTGAATTCCTGCAACACTGTCTGTACCACTCAATTGGTATTGGTACTTCCCATATACTGCTTGGGAGTGTATCTCTCTATCCCAACTAGACTGCCTCCCTCAAAGGCAGGGACCATACTTACTTCTGTTTCTCTCATGTTGCCTAGCACAAGACTAGTAGCCCCAAGGAGGAAGGAATGAGACAGATTCTTATTGAAGGAAAACAGAAACAAGGGAAGGAATGAGAGCTGGAAGGAAGGACGAAGGGAGAGAAGAAGGGAAGGAAAGAGGGAAGAGTGGAAGAAAGGAGAGAGGAAGTAAAGGAAGTTGGGAAGGGAGGGAGGAAAGAAGGAAAAAGGAGGAGGTGAGGAGGGAAGTAAAGAAGGAAGAAAGGAAGGAGAGAGGGAAGGAAAGGAAAAAGGGAAGGAAGTTAAGAAATGGAGGAAGGAAAAAAGGAGAGAAAGGAAAAAAAAAAATATATATATATATATATATATATATATATATATATATATATATATGTTAAGAAAATAGTCCATGATCTTCTTCTGATAGTTAATTGACTATTCTTCCTCAGTGTCCTCTCTGCCTTTAGAGTCCTGTAAGGACCCATGTGCTCAATTGGATTGGAAAGAATGTTGTACTATGCCTACCTCAGTGTCTGTGCACACTAGGCATTCACTAAATGTTTTCTGATTGATTGACTGATTGGGTATCTTTCAGGGCCTGGAGTACTATTCCAAGCTCTGCCATGAGCTGTTAGCTGTGTGATCTGGGGTGAGTTACTTCTCATCCTCAGTTTCCCCCTCTGTAAAACAAAGGCATCAGCTAAGTTGAGCTCCAAGGCCCCTCCCAGCTGTAGAACTGTCAGATTCCAAGTTCTCTTTTCCCTATCACCATGTTATTGTTGGTGGTGGGCCTTCATTTTTTTTTTTTTTTTTTTTTGCTTTTTGGAGGGCAATTGGGGTTAAGTAACTTGCCCAAGGTCACACGGCTAGGTTTTTGTTTGTATGTGCGTTAGGTGTCTGAGGCCAGATCCGAACTCAGGTCCTTCTGACTCCAGGGCTGATGCTCTACTCACTGTGCCACCTAGCCACCCCATGGGCCTTCATTTTTAAGGAGGCTCAATGACATCATGGGGTCATGTCTAGACTTGTACTCTGTCTTGTCCCTAATACCATGAAGAGCCTAAAGCCTCCTTTGAGCCATGTGAAAATTGTCTGCTTCCTTCAGGGTGGTGCTTCAGCTGGATGGTCACTAGTCTTCTTGGGTTCTCTGAAAACACATAGCCAAGGGTTCAAGGTTCTCAGCACCAGCTCCCTCCACATTCTTTCCTCAGTTAAACTCTAAAGGAGGTAATATAGTGAAAAGTCCCAAATTTGGAGCCAGGAAATCGAGGTTTGAATCCTGTCTATTAAAGGCTGCATGACCTTAGATAAGTCTCAAACTTTCTGAGTCTTAATTCATATTTTCAGAAAGTGAGGATAATAATACTCATATCTGTTTCACAAGGCTGGACTCAGGAAAGGGGTTTATAAACTTTAAAGTTCAGTATAAATTTGAGTTACTGTGTTACTCAAATGAATCTTCCCTGCTTACATCCCATCTAGTCCATCATAATACACTTCATATACACATCAGGCTTTCCTCAAGTGGAACTGTAGGCTACTTTACCTATAGAGGAAATAAGCAGCTTCCTAGTGTGTGGCATCAGGGGTCATGGGAAGGCCTCCCTTATCTTCAAGGACTTATCTACACTCACAAAAGCAGTAGCTAGCCTTAAATTCACCTGGGACAGATTCATTTGGGTTGGCAATGTTATAGTCCAAAAGGCAGTCCAACCTTAGATACAGTAATGCTAGTAAGGCCAGCCTGTACCACAAAGAAGGCTGTTCTCCACCTATAGGAAGTGGGACAAAAGTAGACTTGGGAGAAAGATCCTATGGTGATAGGACTCTGGGGCACTGGTCATGAGAGCCTGAGCTGAGAGTCAAAGTCCACAGAACACAAGGGATTGGGAAGTAGGGTATTTTTTGATTCAGAGAACCCGATTTCAAATCATGACCTTGTTATTTACTATCTAGATGTCTTTGGTCAAGGTTACATCACCTCTAAGGTCCTTAGTTTCTTCCTTTATAAAATGAAGTTGCACTAAATAACTTCTAAAATCCCTGAAAGCTCTGAATCCTGAAATCCTGAGTTTAACTGCTCTGAGCCTCGGTTTCCTTCTCTATAAAATGGGTATAATAATACTTGTACTATGTTCTTTATAAGTTGGAAGCAAGAAAAATTATTTAGAAACAAATATCCCTGATTTCCCTGACATTGTCTCAGAAAGGTTCTGCTGGTGCAGTTAATTGCAGTGTAGATATATCCTTCTGAGAGCACTAGGAGAAGGGAATGCTGACCATGTTCCCCAAGAAGAATCAAGTAAGCATTGCTTCCTCTTGGGTTTCTTTTCAGGCTCCTTTCCCCCCTCTAAATCACCCTTCCCATCCCTGCAGCCTGACCCAAGGGCTGTGAAATTCCCCCAACCCCCAGTCTCTAAACCAAAACTCCCCCAGCTCCAGATGAGCTTCCTGTCTGTCCCCCTTCCCTCGGGAGCCTTGGATTGGACTGGCTAGGGAGGTGGGGAGGAAGGAAGGGAGAGGGAGAAGAACAGGTGCTTAAGTTCTAAGCATTTCTTGGGAGAGGGAAATGGGGCTTTGAGACCCATGGGAATTGTTTGCAAGCATGAAAAGGCTCCTTGGGGCTGTGCTGAATGTGTCTAGCATTTCAATGCAGGGAATTTGCCAGTGAAGGCAGTGGGCCAGGGGCTGCCAGGGAGGGAGAGAGAAGGGAAGGAAGGAAGAGAGAGATATGAAGGGAGAAGGAGAGAGGAAAGAGAAAGATGAATGAGGATAAGGAAAATGGAGGGGAAGGGGAGCAGAGAGAATAAAGAGGGAAAGAAGAAAGGAAGGGGAAGTGATAGCAGAAGAGGGGAAGGAAGAGAAAGGAAAAGAGAGAGGGGAGGGAGGAGGAAGGAAGGAGAGAAGAGACAAAGGGAGAGGGAGGGAAGAGGAAGAGCTGAGAGGAAAAGGAAAGTAAGAAATGGGAAGGATGAAGGGAAGAGACAGTAGATGGAAAAAAAGAGGGAAATGGAGAAAAGAGAGAGTTTGAGGAAGGGGAAAGAAGAAAAGGAGAGAGGGGAGGGAGTAAGAAAGAGGAAAAGAAAGGAAAATGGGAGAAGGGGAGAGAGAAGAGGGAGGAAGAAAATGAAGAGAAAAAGGGAGAAGAGAGAGAGATGAAAGGGACAGATTAAAAAGAGAGAAGGGGAAAAGAAGAAAGGAGAGGAAAGAGAAAGGGGAGAAAAGTAGATAGAATAAAGGGAAAATGGAGAAAGGGATAGGGGGAATAGAAAGGGGAAGATAAAAAAGAGGGGATGAGAGAAGAGAAGTGAGGGAAAAAATAGGAAGGAAGATAGATGGAAGAGAGGAAGGTATATGGAAAGGGATAAGGGATGAGAGAGAGAGACAAAAACAAAAGATTAAAAAGAAGGAAGGAGAAAGAAGAGAGGTAGAAGAGGAAGAGGATGGGAATGAAGAAGGGGAAGAGGTCTTTTCTGATTCAGCCACAAAACTACTAAGAAGGGAGTACCAGGGAGATTTTCTCTGTGAGTTACCACCTCTCTGTTTGGGAGTCTTGGGTGGGCTGCTCTTGGGGGTAGAAACTCCTTAGTAAGCTATCTCTGATGTCAAGTTCTTGACTGAGTTTCCCACCAGAGTAGAGGGAGGGTCTGACTTGACCATGAGATGGGATGAGAGACTAGGTGGTTGCTGGAGTGAGAGTGAACAAGCATAAAGCCCTGGTTCATGCTTAGGATGATGCATGCCCAGCTTTGGGTTTAAAAGGGTACCAGCTGGGAATAGCTGGGCAAAGGAGCTGGCCAGACTCCTCCTGGAGAGAAGTGCTGCTAGAAATAAGACAAGGGTCAAGGGAAGCACAAAAGTCATGAGGCCTGGGTTTGAACCTTAGCAGACAATGTGACCTTGGGCAAAACACTCAGTGCTTCAGTTTCAAACAACAAGCATTTATTAAGCACCTACTATGTGCCAGTGGGCACTGTGCAGGACACTGGGGATACAACTTCAAAGAATGAAACAATTCCTTCTCTCCATGAGCAGAAACAACAATATATAGTAACACATATATGAAAAATCTTTGCTTGATTTCTCTAATTGCCTTTAGCTCTGACTTTTCTTAAACCTATGTTAAAAATCCCAGAGCATCAGCTTCCCTCTGCCATCCTTTATGAGCAATGGCACTGCCGTTCCCCAGGCTCTGTAGCTGGCCCATGGTTCCCTTAGAGGGCCAGAAGGGTGTCACCTCCCTTTGTAGGTGACATATCCCCTTAGTCAGCTGTGGGGTGAGGGTCCAGTTGTGTCCCTTCTAGACTAATCAGAGTCCCCCAGAGTTTACTTCTGGAGCCTTTAGACTAGTAACCAGCCTAGATCTTCAGAGATAATTGACATGGTGACTCCACAGGTACAATTTTGTAGAATGAAGATTTGTACCCAAGTGTTCTGATTCCGAATTTGGGGACGATGATTCCATAGGATAAGGAATGGAAAGAGAGAGGGGGGGAGAAATCAGAGGCAGGCAGGAAGACAGTCACCCAGAGCTGATACCCTAATGTCAGGGTGACAGGATGCTGGGTTGCCCAAGTCACATCTCCCTGCCCTGCTCACTCTCCCCCTGCCTCACTAATTAACCCTTTCTGAAGTTTAGAACCACTTAGGAAGTAGGCATGGGAGCAGGTGCAAAGAGGGGCAAGGGGCTGTGCATTCACGCCACATGAAAAATGATGGATCGAAGAAAGTTCGATGTTTAGTCTGGAGAACAGAACCAGGAGGAAATCGAACGCTGTCTTCAGATAGATGGAGGACTGTCTAATGGAAGGGGGAGTAGACTTACTGTCTTGCTAGAGAGGGCAGGAGTAGGGCCCTTGGGAAAAGTTGCAAGAATGTGGATTTCTGTTTTATATCAAGATTTTCTAAGAGTTGCAACTCTGAGTTGGAACAGACCATCTTACTTTGCTGAGAATCGCTAGAATCATTCAAGCTGAGACTGGATGCCTGTGCACTTATCCAGGAATGTAGCAGGCCTTCCTTGCCTTTCTTGAAGGTTGGGCCTCCTTCAATTACTCCACAATAATAATTACTGACATTTCTAGAACAATCATGATCTTACTGGAGCCTCAGGATAGACCTATAAGGTAAAGAGTATGGGTAATATCTTGATTATACAGATTTTGCTGAGGATCAGAAAGGTTAAGTGATTTGCCCATGATCACACAGCTAGTAAACGTTAGAGGTCTTTTTGACTCCCAGTCCAGCACTATTGTGATATTTTGGTTTACCTCCCAAATTGGACTTCAGGAAGTATGTTTTCTAGATTTTCAAAAATTTAATCACACAGGGGAGGATGGTAAGCAAATCTCCCTCTTCCTCCCCTCCTATTGACTTTCTGATAAGAGATCCTTAAATAATAACGAATATTTACATGGAGTTTACTGTGTGCCAGACATTATGCTCAGCACTTTACAATTTTTTTTTTAAATTTCAGTTGATCCTCACAACATCCCTGAAAGGTAGGTGCTATTATTTTTTTTTAAACAAATACTTTATTAACTTCTGTTTTACATCATTCATTTCCGCCAGATTTTGAGTTACAATCATTTTCCCCCCATTATTCCCCTACCCAACCTCCCAGAATAGCAGTCCCACAAGATATCTCTTCCTCCAATCTGCTCTCTCCCATACCTTCTCCCATACCCCCATCGACTTTTCCATTAGAGGAAGATGAATCTTTGTGTCCCAATGCCTGCACATCTTATCTCCCAATTATAGGCAAAAGAGTATTAATAATAGTATTTATATATATATATTTGAAACATTTAATGTTACGACCTGCTGCAGGTTGAGATATCCCATTTAGTATGTATGTCATTTTCTCCCTGAACCCAATTCAATGTGAATGTTGTTTTGCCTTTTTAGCCTTCCTTATTCTCCCCCTCCTTTGCACCCACTTCCCCTACATGAGATAGTTTACCCTACCATGTCTCTCCCCATCTCCTCTTGCCACTTTCCTCTCTCACCTCATAATTTCATCCCTTGAGTACTCTCCCTTCCCAACGAAATCAACCTATGCCCTCTATCCATATATAACTGTAGCCATATACACACACATTCACATATGTATTCGTATGACCACACCCCCTTCTTCCATTAGTTTCATAGTGAGAAAGATATCATCAGTTACAGATATTGCTTTTTCATATAGGAATGTAAATAGTTCAACTTTGATAAGTTCCTTTTGATTTCTTTTCCCTGATTACCTTCTCAGGCATCTCTTACTTCTTGCGTCTGGATGTCAAATTTTCTATTCAACTCTGGTTTTTTCCTCAAGAATGCTTGAAAGTCCTCTATTCCACTGTAGGGGAAGTGGGTGCAAAGGAGGGGGAGAATAAGGAAGGCATGAGCCTATGCTTCCATGGGATTGAGAATCAGAGAACCTGGCCACTCCTGGCTCTGCCATTGTCCCTTGGAAGGGACCATGCCAGTCCTTTCTTTGAAGGCCTATGTTACTTACTAATAAAGTAGCTAAGGAAATAGGCTTTTGATTTAAAAAAAAAAGCAGACTTGAATGAATTAGGATAAAAAGAAGAGAAAACCAAAGAGGTAGCTTAATTATAACCTTCGAGTACACTAAAAACTATTATAAAAACCTCTTATCCACTTCAACTGTGTCTAGGACAAGAGGAAATGGTCAATTCTCAATCCCATGAGTTTTCCATTGTGCCAGGCATGGGCATCATAGATTTGGGACTAGAAATGACCCTAGGGGGCCATCTAATGGATCCCCTTCATTTTCCAGATGAAAAGTTGAGGCACAGGGATCCCATGGGATCACCCTTGCCCAAGGGCAAAAAAGAGTGAGTTCCAGAGGAGGCCCCTGTGACCTCCTACCCAGAACTCTTTTCTTTTTATCATGTGGAAGCATAGGCTCTTAGGGCTGGAGGAGATTTCAAAGAATTGGATGTCCAATCTCCTCCTTTGACATAGGAGGGAACTGAGGCCCAGAGGAGGAAAAGAATTTGCCCAAGCTCACATAGTTTTTTCCTTTGGAAATTAGAGAAAATAATCTTTGTAGTACCTCTATCAGAAAGCTCTTTTCAGGAAAGTAATTAGTAAACCCTAGGGTTATAGGCTCACAAATCTAGTGCTGAAATCGAACACAGAGATCTCCCTTAATTTACAGATGAGGAAATTGAAGACTATGGAGGTTAAATGACTTGTTCAAGGTCACAGAGATTGTAAACTTCCAAAACTGGATTTGAACCAAGAAGGATGAGAGGCCAGAAGCAAAGGCAGGCGCATGTCTGTCATGATGCCATCTTAATTCCAATCCTCCAAGCTCCCAAGCAGACTGGCCTCTTGGTATCTGGCAAACAGTCCCATTTGCATGCTCTCCTTCAGAGAGAAATATTCATTGGGTTCTCACATTAGACTTATGTGCCACTTAGGGCTGAGAAGAAATGGGAAAGAGAGATTCATTCCCATTTTATGGTCCCTGCTTGGTGATCGCCCATAAACAGAGCTGGGGAACAATTCCCCCTTGCTGTGCCTAGAAACAGATTGCCTTTCGTAGGCTAATTCCATGGCTCAATAGGCCATTCTGGCAAAACATCTATTAACACGCCCCACCAGGCCTTTTGCTGAGCACATCTAGGTTCTAGCAAAGGGTCCCTAAAGTTTAGCTGGCAGACATGGGGGTGTGGCTGGGCTGCTGGGGCTCCTCACCATCATCTTACCCAGCCTCTCCCAGTCAGGCACTCCTTGGAGAAACCTAGACTGAGGAAAGTTACTCCATTTCAGTGGTCTGGAATGAGTACCAATCCTGGAATCAGGAGACTTGGGTTAAAAGGCACTTGTTGGTTATGTCATCCCATGCAAATTTCTTAACATTTCAGAACCTCTGTTTCTTCATCTGTGAAATGGGGATGATATTGCTGGCAATCCCCGATTAAGACTTTTATTATGTCTAATAGAATGCATACATATGGCTATGGATATGGATACTGATGTAGATATATAGATGATCAATGAAGATAAGGAAGCAGCTAGATGGCACAGTCTATAGAGGGCTGGATCCAGAGTCAGGAAGATTTGAGTTCAAATCTGTTTTCAGACACTTACTGACTTTGTGACCCTGAGCAAGTCACTGCTGCAGTTTTCTCAAGTGTTTTTGAGTTTTCTCAAGATGGGGATCAAAACAGTACCTACCTCCCAGGGATGTTGGGAAGATCAAATGAGTTAATATTTGTAAATTGCTTAGCTCAGTGCTCAGAACGTAGTGAACCTTTAATAATAAATTCTTGTTTTTTTTCCTAAGCAAATGATAATGTGGGACTGGAGTTCAAAAAAGAGACTAAGGATGGATATATATATCTGGGAGTAATCTCCATGGAGGTGATTATTAAGCTCATGGGAGATGTTGAGCTCAGCAAGAAAGTATAGAAAGAGAGGCGAAGAGAGCTCAAGACAATGTCCTGGGTAAACCTCTTTATGGGGGTGGTACATGGATGATGAGCCAGAAAGGAAAATAAGAATTGAATTAGGGTGATTGGAGCTTCCAAAGGGACTGCAGATAACTTCACGGTCAAGGTATGGCGTGAGCATGTTTTTGAAGGAAAAAAAATGGAGCTGAAGTCAGGTAGACCTGAGTTCAAATCCAGTTTCAGGCATAACTAGCTGTGTGACCTTGGGCAAGTCACTTAACCTCTGCTTGCCTAACTTTCCTCAACCGTAAAATGGGGATACTAATAGCACTTACTTTCCAGGTTGTTGTGAAGATCAAATGAGACAAAATTTGTAAAGTGCTTAGCCCAATGTGTGGTGCATAGTAGAGACTTAATAAGTGCTTAATAAGTGCTTGTTTCCTCCTCCTATGTCCCTCCTTCCTTCCCTCCTTCCTTCCTTCTTTCCTTCCTTCCTTCCTTCCTTCCTTCCTTCCTTCCTTCCTTCCTTCCTTCCTTCCTTCCTTCTTTCCCTCCTTCCTTCCCTCCTTCCTTCCTTCCTTCCTTCCTTCCTTCCTTCCTTCCTTCCTTCCTTCCTTCCTTCCTTCCTTCCTCCCTTCCTTCTTCCTTCCTTCCTCATTTTCCAAAGGACTGTATCAGTCCATTAATATAGCCAAAGCATTATGATCCCAAATAGGGCATTTTACCAAGGGGAATAAATTAAGGTGCTGAGGGCAGATGGGAGATGAAGTTAGAAATTCCATGCCGAGGGAGATCAGAAATATTTAGAAAAATAGATATTCCTCTGACATCCAATATCATCATCTTCCCAGGAAATCACCTATCCCAAGAGATGACTAGCAAATGTGGCTAAGGAAATGAGGGTGTCTCCCATATCTCATCGAGAAAACACCAATTTAGAATGTAATTAATATAATCCTTAATATACTTGTGTGTAACATGTCATGAGGTCATCTTGTAATGACAGTGGCTTTGGGGGACCGATAACAAATTTCAAAGGAGAGTGGGTCAGCAATGAATTTGTCAGCACTGATCTGGTACTTTTCATTTGATGGCCAAACCTCTCACCTGTATCGAAGAATGTGCACGTGAGAGGACATCTGCGCCGTCCCTTTGTTTGTTTCAGGGTTCCATGCAAAATGTAGGCATCAGCTCCAAGAAAAGACAATGGAATATTTCAGAGCCTTCCGTGGTGTTGGAGAGCAGCCACTCAGGGGCAGGGCACCCCTTCTCTGGTGCTAGCATTTGTTTGTGTTTGGTTTAAACCAGAGCCACCTCCTTACGCAAGTGTCTGGGAGAAAAAAAGGCATCAATCACATTTCAGGTTTCTGAAGGGTTATTACACAGAGGATGGAGACCAGCTGCTCTTCGCTCTTCACCAAGGGTAGAATTTTAAAATGTGAGAGTGGGAGTGGGGGGAGGGGAACCTTCCTGATCATTGCATCCTTCCTTTTGCAGATCAGGATACCGAGGACCAGGTTGTAGAAGGGGCTTGTACCCAAGTCCATACAGTGAGCTGAGACCAGGATGTGGTCATCTCTCCCATGGGGCCACTCCAGCTCTATGGAAGGAACTCCAGTCCAATGGATCAAGAGGCTCCCCAGTGGCTCTCCTAATGCACTGCTAAATGCTATCAGATGAAGGGAAGGCACTGCTTGTGTCCTTGCCTGCAAACCATTAAAAAGAGAGGGTTGTGAGGAAGAGCTAAGTTTAGTTAAATAATCAGTGATTTTGAAGCAGAGCTACAGAATGAAACAATGCTGGACCAAACCAATCACCCCCACCCCAGGCCTGTTTCTGTGGGTAAATGTAGCCATATCTTTGAGACTGCGGTCCAAGTAATTCACTGTAACTAATGTACTATGTGATTTTGAGCAAATAACATCTCTCCTCTGGGCCTCAGTTTCAGATTCTATAAAATAAGGTGATTGGTCTCTAAAGTCCTTCTGGTTCTAATATTAGACGATTCTGTCATTTTAGCAAGTGCACCCCTATCTCCTCAAGATTACATGGTAGCTATTTGTTCATAACGAGTTCCCAAAATAATTCTCTAAATCTTTCTAAGTCTGGAATGTCACAGTACAATACCAGGATATTTCATCCATGTGATTAAATACCCGTGTGTCTGATTAGACACTGACTTGGGCAAAGACCATAACTTTTCTTCCAGCAGAGGTGGTGAAAGGCTCTCTTTTCACCTCTGTGGAAGCCACTGTCACTTTGCCAAGTCCTCACACTCATCTCAGCATCCTCTGCGTTCCAAGGCCAGTCTGGTAGGTTCTTCATTTTATACAGTCTGCGTCTTTCTCAGGAGGAGCAATGCTGCCCCAGGCATCTTCTGTCTGTTCATGGTGGACTGCCTTAAGGAAGCATGAGCTGCCCTGTTATCAATAGGCAAGCCTTTCCCATCACCCAGGCGTGATGAGAAGGGACATGCTGGCCATCGGCACTGCTTTGGGTGTAGGGGGAGAGAGCAACAGCCCAGAATTAGGTTAGTTCTAACCTTGACATTAACCTATTTCTATTTATTTCCACTGCCCTGAGGAAGGCCAGCAGCCAAGATGTCATCTTGCATCCTGTGTCTTCTAAGCCATGCATTTCCTTTGACCCCATTTCCAGTTCCTCTTGGATGGAAGCAAATATTTCCAACACCACCTGACGGCTCAGGCTCATCCAACATCCATGGGAGATTTGAGCACAGAGCAGGCTGTGGAGCTGGAAGTACTGCTGCTGCTGCTGCTGAGAATGAGAAGAAATAATGATGACTAATAATGAGATAAGGGAGAATTGATAATACTACTCATGTTTATAGAGTACTTTCCAGTTTGTAAAAACACTTTAGAATGTCAGAATATAGAACGCCAGTCAGCCAACAATGATTTATTCAGCTGTTGCTATGTACCCGGCACTGTGCATACAAAGAATGTCAAAGTACGTGGAACCTTACAGTGGAGATTAGAAAATTGTACTCCTCAGCCACCCCAGCATATCCAATCCACTGCCAAGATCAGTTGATTTTACCTTCATTAACATTTTCCCCAAAGACCCCCTTTTATCTTCTGACACAGGACTGACTACTGCCCTGTTGCACTCATCACCTGTATCTTAAATCTCTTCCTATTCCAGTCTACCTTCACTCAGCTATCTTTCTAGAACATAGGTCTTTCCATGTTACTTCTTCTACTCAATAAACCACAATGGCTCCCTACTACCTCCAGGATCAAATATAAAATCTATATGACATTTGAAGCCTTTCATAACTGACCCCTCTCCACTTCCTCCCCACTTTCCTGTCCTCTTATGCCTCTCTCTTCCTAAATATACTCTTATGATCCAGGCAGTGAGACTGATCTCCTAGCTGTTCCTCATAGAATACTTTCCATCTCCTAACTCTGGGCATTTCCACTGGCTATCGTCCATGCCTGGAATGCTCTTCCTCCTCATCTCTGCCTTCTGACTTCCTTCAGGTCTCAGCTAGAATCCTGCCTTCTACAGGAAGCCTTTCCTGATCAACGTGAATTCTAGCACCTTTCCTCTGTTCATTATTTTCAATTTATTCTCCACAAAACTTGTTTGTATGTGGTTGTTTGCCCACTATCTTCCCTATTTGATTGTGAGCTCATTGAAGGCAAGGACTGTTTTTTGCCTTCTGTTAGCATAGTGTCTGGCATGTAGAAGGGACTTAATAAATGTCTATTGAGTAACCAAGACCAGAGACCATGATAACCAGAGCCCTGCTCTCATGGAAATTGGTAAACAGAGCACTGAGTTTGGAATCAGGGAGGCTCATCTTCCTGAGTTCAAATCCATCATTAGACACTTATTAGCTGTGTGACTCTAGACAAATCATTTAACCCTGTTTGCCTCAGTTTCCCCATCTGTAAAATGAGCTGGAGAAGGAAATGACAAACCACTCCAGTATCTCTGCCAACAAAACTCCAAATAGGATAATGGAAAGTCAGATATGACTGAAACAATGCAACAACAAATATGCCAGGAACTGTTAAGTGCTATGGATATAATGACAAAAAAAATAATCCCTGCCCTCAAGGAATTTACAGTTTAAATGTAAATAACTAGATATATCCAAGACATACAGTGTGAATGTGAAGTAATCTCAGAGGGATGTCACTAATGGTGGGGAAGGGGACAGAAATCAGGCAAGGGACTTCTTTAGAAGGTGAGTTTGAACTGAGACTTGAAGGAAGCCAAGGTAGCCAGGAGCAGGACATGGGGAGGCAGAGCATCTCAGGAAGAGAGCTGCCTAGACCTGGGGATGTCCCATTTGAGGGAAGCCCCTCTGAAGGACCATTCTTTGTCCCCATTTATCTTCCTGCCATAGCCTAAAGACCATGGTAATTGAGACCCAATGAGCCTGCCTCTAAAATCCTGCTAATATTGTTTTTCTTGAGGCTCACTTCCTATGTTTCTGTTTCTTTATGCCCCTGACCCTGGGTGAAACCTAGTGTTTGGACTAAACATTTTGACTTTATCTATAATTATGACTTTATAGATAACTGACCTCTTCCCTTCCCGAGACTATTTCCACTACTTTAGGATGCCCAGAAGGGTAGCTGAGCTCCTATAAATAGATTTGCTTAGTCTTAGTAACCAATAAGAGAGTTCTATGTAGTAGCTAGTATTTATATTGTGACTTAATGTTTGCAAACCACCCTGGAAGGAGGTACTATTATTATCCCCATTTTATAGATAAGGAAACTGGGACTGATGGAGATTCAATGACTTGCCCACTAACAAGATCTCAGAATGGTGGGAAAAAAGTGTGACAGGCTATTGATGTTTGAGGAGATAGGTCCACATGAATTCCACAGTAGTGGTTGATGGCATTGAAATACAACTCTCCTTAGGGGCGGCTAGGTGGCACAGTGAGTAGAGTGTTGGCCCTGGAGTCAGAAGGACCTGAGTTCAGATCTGACCTCAGACACTTAATGCACACACAAACAAAAACCTAGCCGTGTAACCTTGGGCAAGTTACTTAATCCCAATTGCCCTCCAAAAAAGCAAAAAAAAAAAAAAAGAAAGAAAGAAAGAAAGAAATACAACTCTCTTAACCGAAAAGTTGGGATCTGAAGTCTGGAACAAGGGGACTGAACCAGTAAGTGTCTGAGGCAGGATTTCAATTCAGATCCTCCTGATTTAGAGGCCCAGCAATGCTCATAAAGTTCTAGATCCAGGCAATACCTGTGTAACCCCCAAACTGTGTTCCTTCTCAAACAGGCCTGTCCTATGAAGAACTGTATATCCCATCTTCCAAGGAGGAAAAGAAAACAAAAGGATATTAGAACTCAAGAACGGCTTAGGTACCAACACCCTCATTTTATAAAGGAGGAAACTGATGCCCCAAGGAGGGAAATGAGTCGTTCCAAAATAGGAATAAAACCATCTTCACTTCCCTGCAAGTCCAAGGTTCACTTAATAGGGTCAATTGCCTCCCACTGAGCAGCACCCCCACAGGGAGGTCAGGTGAATGGCCCTCACCAGTTTAACAGTCTCCAGTTGTTTCCCAGCTCACTCTTACAGTTATCTCTTCCACACAGACTTTGCCCAACTAGGTTTCGATATGTCATCCATTGGCATAAGAAATTAAATGGGACTTTTGGAGGTGTTTTGCAGAAACCACAGACAACATGCAAAGGCCAGCAGGTGACCACACCCATAAGGGCACTACACCTTTAATCTCCATGATGTGGAAGGGATAACTGTACCACCCTCTTTTGATCTGCCCTATTTCTGATTTCATTGACCTAGGTACCTAACTCTAATTCAGATAGCTTATACCTCTGATTCTTTCTCTATTCTAGGCCCCCTTCATTTCCAACATGGTTATACCTTTGCCGTGGACCCATTTCACAGATTTAAATTTGGCCAATCTAGTATAGTAGATCATATGGGTTAAGCTGTTTAACTGAGACCTTTTTTCAGCTGTTATAACAATAACATTTATATTCTTTAAATAAAGTAGGCAAATTTTTTTGCTTTTTGGAGGGGACAGGCTAGGGCAATTGGGGTTAAATGACTTGCCCAAGGTCACACAGCTAGTAAGTGTTAAGTGTCTGATGCTATATTGGAACTCAGGTCCTCCTGACTCCAGGGCTGGTGCTCTATTCACTGTGCCACCCAGCCGCCCCGGCAAATATTTTCATATCTTCTGAAAACCACCTTAGGCTTTATGATCATCCCTTTTTATATGTGGAAAAGCTGAAGCAGAAAGACTTGACCAGACAGAACTGGAAATCTGGGCCAGCACCTGGTCCACTTTGCCTCTCATGGGGGCATGTGTGCCCCATTCAACGTGACCAACCCAGGAATCATTTAACCTCTTCCAAAGCACTGGCTAGAGTAGTTAGAGGTGGGATATTGTGGACAGGTAGTCAGCTTGTAAACTGGGATTTGAATTCAGTTCTTTATGACTATATGTCAGCATCCTATCTCCTATGCTGCCTAATATGACAATCCTCTAATCTGTCCCCTCTAAATACTCCAGCCTAGAAGAGGCTAAATCATTCTTGGGTTGGGCCAGATTGGATGACACTCACTCCCATGAGAGACAAAGGGGACCAGGTGCTGACCCAGGGTTCCAGTTCTGTCTCTGAGCTTTCTCAGCTATGAAATCTTGGAGCAAATGACTTAACCACTTGGAGCCTGGTTCCCCAGTATCAGCCTCATGTGCAAAAATTTAAGATACCAATTTTTCAGTTAAGGAGGCTGCCTTCACTGCAATCAGCTGCTGCCAAGGAAGACATGTGGGCCTGGTTCTCTCCCCAAATATCAATAGCCTGTCAAACTTTGCTCTCGCAACTGTTTGAGATCATGCTGAGGAGGCCACTTGATAACACGGTCATATAACATAATTTGTGTGTGAATTTCCTGGCTGCCTTGCCAAGATTTTTTTTCACCGGCAACTACTTGATTATTTGCTATTTAAACCTAAGTCTGGGGGAGTGAGGAGGTAGGGATGGGAATCTGTGTGGTGTTGTGGGGAGAGAAACTCAGCTGGGAGTTAGGAGACCCTGGGTTTAGGTTTGCCTCTGCCACAAACTGGTCATGTGACCTTGGATGTTATCTCTTCTCCAAAACCTCAGCTCCTTTCTCTGAAAAAGGAGAAAATATGTGTATCTCATAGGGGCCCTCTCAGCTCTGACATGCTCTGATTGATGGTCCAACACTGTAAATTCTCAGCTCACTTTCTAGCTCTAATGTTGTATTTTAAGGTCATTTCCAGCATTCACATTCTATATTCTAACATCGTGTCTCTTAGCATTCTGTGTTTTCAGCTTACTTCACATTCTAACATTCTGTGTTCTAACCATCTGTCACTTCCAGATCTAACATTCCACATTCTAATATTCTGTGTTCTAAGGACCTCTTCTACATCCACCATACTGTGTTCTGCCATTTTGTCCTCTAAAATGGGACCCTTTTAGGGCCTAGGGTTCTATGTTCTAGGGATTCCTGTTCTAAGGATGTGATAATATTTATACAGCATTTAGTAGTTCCTGGAGCATAGTAGACATTGACAAATAACTATTTTCTTCCTTTTCCCTTATTTTTACTTACCTAACATACTACATTCTAACAGTCTAAGAACTTTTTCCACATTTGACATTCTAGAACTCTCTTTTTTTTGAGTATCATCATCAAGCAATTCCCCCTCAATATTAACCCTTGCCTGACTAGGTAAAAAGTAAAGTAAGTAAACTTGCCTCCCTAACCCAACATGTAAAAACAGCTTGCCACTAATGGGCTGAGAATGTGAGTGACCTTCCAGACCAAGTGTCCTCTGTACCAGATATCGACCTTTAGGAAAAGATAGGGCCATTCTGTCACTAATTATTGACTTGGGTTTCCACATTTCTCACCTGGCCCTGTTTTGGTGCCATTTCTGTATAATCCTGGAAGGACAACTGTGTATGAGCTGTAGTTCTAATGCCAAAACAGAGAATGACAAGTTTGCAAAGCCACTGATGACAACATTGGTGATGGAAATGGGTCATTGA
Organism: Gymnobelideus leadbeateri; assembly: GCA_011680675.1. Classification (NCBI taxonomy): domain Eukaryota; kingdom Metazoa; phylum Chordata; class Mammalia; order Diprotodontia; family Petauridae; genus Gymnobelideus; species Gymnobelideus leadbeateri. Next base: position 1,123,580 of record WOXC01002239.1, read on the forward strand.
ATTTCAAGCTTGTTACCACTAGGAGCAGCAGTATGGTGACAGTGAATTAGCTTTTCTCTTAGACCCACATACATCGGACTCATTTTATGCTCCAGCACCTAGAATAGCCTTCCTGTTCCTCTCTGCCTAACCAAATCCTAGCCACATTTCAAGGTACAGCTTACATCCCTCCTCCTCTTACCAGAAGCCTTCCCTTCTCACCTGAGCCTGCAGTGATCTCTCTGGCCTCTAGACCCATCCAGAGCATTGACTAATTGAGCAAACACCCATGTCACCTTTGCTATATGCTAATTTGCACAGCTAGCTCCCTTTTCATGTATGGAAGTCTAATGACCCCACCTAAACCATAATTATACTCTCCACAAACAGGGGCCATAGCTAATATAATAATTATAACAATAATATAGCTATCTCTGACATACCAACACACCTAGCAAATCCATAGATTTCCTTGTCCAGGGCCAGGCACACTGAGACTCCAAAAGCTATCCATCCTTCCTTCATGTTCATTCATTGATCAAACATTTACTGTAGCTTTGTGTGCCCAGGCTGGGACTGGGGCTTGTGGAATATTTTGAGATTCTGTTACTCTCTCACTGCATGACATTTGCACATGAAGGCTTAGACTAGACCGTCTCCCAGATCTTTTCCAACTCTATGATTCTATGAATATGACCTCGTCCCTGCCAGTTTACAGCAGGGGGTGGAAACTGGCAACTCTTCAATACTGATAGGATCAGGGGTAAGGGATTCAAGAGAGAAGGATAGTGTTTGGTTGAACTGGTCAGCAATAGTCTGTGAAGGAAGGAAGATGAGGCCAGAGCAGAGGGGAAAAATTAGCAAAACAGAAAGGAATGGAGTGACTAGAGATCATGGGGAAGATGAAAAACAAGGTTTAGGAGGAATCAGGCAGAAGGAGAGATAAAAGGACAGGAGATGGTGATTAGAAAGGGGAATTTCAAAACTTCAGACCATGGTACTGAGAGCAGTTTGGGATAATAGTGAGGTCTGAAGTAGAGGAGTGAAGATGTAGGTCGTGGGAGTTAAGGAAGTTGAGGAATGTGCTTGAGAAGTCATAAACATTTTTATTAAATCAAGAGGGGAGAGGAAGCCAATGATCCTTTAGAAAGAACATCCTGGAGACCTGATGATAGGAACAAGGATCTAAGCAGGGAGATCTAGAGGAAATCTCAAAGGAGGACAGCTTGCAGAGAGATAGTGGTGCAAGGCAGCTCTGGAACAAGGATGCCAACTCTTCTTTCTCCTAGCCCAGAGTGGCAGGGTTACCATGAAAGAAGGAATAATCTGTTTTGGTGAGTGTAGCCATGGATGAAGTGTCTTCTTAAGAGAGCCAGGTTTCTATGAACACAAGGAGGTGGAAAAGGCATGAGTTGAAAAGATTGAGAACAAAGGGCAGTTTGTTAACAGCAGGGCAGGAGTTTTAGAAAACACAATAGAATGGGAAGGCAGAGGAGGTCTGGGATGGTGGAAAAGTAGGGCAGAGGTGGTGAGGGATCAGGCTGTGGGAGAGGTTAGCAAGGGGAAAATGATTTCCATTTTAGCAAATTCGGAGTCTGACTCACAGGGATTAGGGGAGCAGGAGGTGGAAGGTTGGTAGCCAAAGAAGAGGAGATGGATCAACTAAGTGAGGCCCCTTTTCTCCAGGCTCCTAAGATGACTGAAAACAATGATGTCATCTTGTCACTCCAAGTATTGGTGATCCTGCTATAGAGACAGAAGGGTGCTCTGAAATCAGTAATACCAATTGTTTTGCTAGCTCTGTATTTCTCTAACCATCTCCATCCATGCTTTTTGCTTATGCAAAGTCAGCTCAATGTAGTAGGATCGACAGAAGATCTGGGTTCAAGTCTCAGTTCTGACAATTAAAAGTCCTCTGATCTTTGGCAAATTGCTTCTTCCATTAGCCTTAGTTTTCTAGTCTACAAAATAGGGATATTTTTACTATTTATCTCACAAGGAAGTGCGTACCAGTATGCTCTATGCCATCCTTCATTCTTGAGACTAGACCTCTCCACCCCATCTGTTAAAGTCCTTCCATTCCTTCAAGTTCCAACTCAGACATATTCTTCTCCATGAAGTCTCTCCCTGGAACTGGAAGTGATCTTTTCTTCCTTAGATTTCTCAAAGCCCTTTGCCCCTAGCTATCTAACATAGGATTTAATTCCATATCAGTCCTTATCACCAACCTCTATTAGACTGCAAACCATCTGGGGACAAGGACTTTGGGTATTTGTCTTCCTATCTCCAGCACAGTTAGGTTACTAATAGGAGTTTATTGATTAGTTGGTTGATGCTTCATTTCCATATCTTTGCATGGTGCCTTACACACAGTAGGAACATATTGGATGCTCTTTGAATTGGATGCCACTGCCAAGCCAGTCTTAATCTTCCATTCTGGTTTTCCTACTGGCTCTACATGACTGTCAATCTGGATTACTAACCCTTCCCCTCACAGTCCTTCCTCTTTCTGGTTTCACTGCCTTTTCTCACTTCAATCTCTCTGCCTCTTCTCACTTCAATCTCTCTGCCTCTCTCCCCTCATCTTTACCTATGGAAAGCCAAACCCTCCTTCTTCTAAGACTAATTCAATGTGATTCAGCAAAATTCTATTAAGCTCCAACTGTGTAGAGAGTATTCTATTAACTACTGGGAGACATACAAGGTTTAACTAAGACATACTCACTGCCCTAGTGGGCTCTACCAGTCACACATTACCTTTTTACAGTATGTTACAAACTTCTAAGTGTCCTCTCCCATGCAATATCTAATTTCAATTTGATGCTTCAAGCTCTTATTAAGCAACTATTATTTGCAAAGCACTGTTAAGTGCTAGCAATGCAAAGACATAAAATGACCAAAAAAAATAGTCCCTGCCTTCAAGGACATTATAGTCCATTGAGGAGGAGTACAACATATATACAAGATAAACAGATACAAGATAACTTGAGGAGGGGGAAAGCACTAAACAGAAGCACCAGGAAAGGCAGGTATAAATAATTAATATGATATGATAATAAAGAATAGCAGGTAGAACCTGAGTGGAGCACAGAAGGAAGCCAAGGAGGCTAGGAGGTCAGTAGTCACCTTGAAGAAAAGAGTGTCCATCAAGTACTGGTGGCTGAAGTCAGACTACAGGGGAGTGGGAAATGACAAGGTGAGAAAGTAGAAGCCATAACTATAGCTGTATTTTTGTATTTTTTCCTAGGTGTTTGGCCATGAAAAGGAAGAGAATTAGCACACTTTAAGGGCATGGCAGGGCCAATAGAAGGTTTGCTATATGCTGTATTCTGTGATGGAGATAGGATAGGGATTCCTTATATGAATGCTGGGGAAACAGTGTCTCAGGGTGGAGAAGTGATTTGCTCAAGGTCACAAAGCTTTGTTCAGTTGTTTCAGTCATGACTGACTCTTCATGACTCTGGGCTTTTCTTGGCAAAGATACTGGAGTAGTTTCTCTAGCTCATTTTACAGATGAGGAAACTGAGGCAAACAGGGTTAGGTGACTTGCCAAAGGTCACACAGCTAGTGTCTGAGGTTGGATTTAAACTCAAAAAGACTTGTCTTCCTGACTCCAGGCCCAACACTATCCACTACACTACCTAACTGCTTATCACAAGACCAGTAAGCTACAACCAGAACTAGAAAGAACAACTTCTGATTGGGTCCATTGTTTATTCTGCTACACCTCAAGTCTCCCAGCTTTCAAGGAAGAAGTAATCCAAATCCTATGACTTATATGAAGCCTTTGTTTGACCCCTTAAGAGAGAAGTAATTCCTTCCTCTCTCTGCATGTCTATAGTTTGTGTCACTATGTCGACATTTATACTTCCTAGAATTTTGGTTGTTTCCATACTAGACATTAAACTTCTTGAAGGCAGAGACCTTGTCTTTCCTTTCTTTATTTCCGCTATCCATCAATCTCTGTCCTTAAGGAACTTGAAATCTACCCGGGAAGACTGAGATAACACAGGAAAATGTTATTGACAATGTTAGGTTTTGAGCAATGAGGGAAAGGAAGGAGGAAGAGCTCATTGTGGATTGCAGGGATCAAGCAAAGCTTTGAGGAGAGCTGTGAATCTTGAGCCATGCCTTGAAGGGAGTTTGTGTGGTACAGTGGAATAGCACTGGCTTCTGAATCAGAACATTTGGGTTCAAGTACACCTCTGACATATAGTACCTATGTGACTTTGGGTGAGTAACTTTCTCTCCTTTGGTCTGTTTCTTCATAAATAAAAATGGAGTTTCCCCACATGACTCCTGAGGTCCCTTCCAGCTCTATAATCCTAAGATCTATTGGGAAATAGATGTGATTTCAAAAACAGGTAACAAGAAGCAGGAGCTCAACCTTCTGAAGTCACTTCACTTCCCTATGATCTAGTTTCCTTTCCTGTAATATTCAGGCATTGGACTAGATAATCTCTCAGGTCCCTTCCCATCCCAAATCTCATGATCTCCTTATGTCTAGTTGGGAAACACACTATTCACATAGATGAAGAGGAGAGCCAAGTTGGAAAAGAATCTGAAGATATAGAGCCATTAATTTAGAGGTGGAAAGGACATTAAAACCCATGAAATCCAATCTTGTCATTTAAAAGATGAGGAAACTAAGTCACCCAGCTCATAAGTGTTTCAGGCAAGATTAGAATGGAAATCTTCTTGACTCTTAGTTCAATGTCTGCTGTCTGACATGATGTGGGGCAACTAGAGAGTAGCACTGAGCAAAGGGAGGAAAGATGATGGTCCGGAGTGGTCAGGAGGAGTCAGGAACCTGTGCAGCAACACGAAATGCTAAGGTGTGCTCTGAAGTCAATGCTTTTCAAAGGCTTTACAAGGAAATCTGCAGAGAATAAAACTGTTCCTTTCCACAGTAAGCTGCCTGCCATCTTTAAAGAATAAGAGCCTCTTAGCAGCTGTTACCTAGCAACTGGGGATGGGAAGTATCCCTACTTTGCAAGTAAATGCATTACTGACTTTGACTTCCTGTCATGGCAGCTGGGCTGGCAGTGGGTAATGGCCAATTCTATCCTGCTCTGATCTATGCTGAACTCCCCAGGAAGTAATCCTGAGTGAGGATTCTTTGACTTATTTTTCCCTTTGGAGTTGGAAGCAATCAACTTGCAAGGTTTACTATGTACCTGTGCTGAGCTAGTATGGGGAGCCAAGAAGAAAATAAGACAGTGTCTATAACCTTAAGGAGTTGGAAGGAAGAAGCCTGGGTTTGTAGTTATAAAAACTTAAATCTAAAACAATAAGGGATATCAAAGACCATTTAACACCCCATTTTACAGTTGAGAAAACTGTGATCCAGAGCTTTGAAGTGACTTCATCAAAGGTACATAGGTGAAACAGAGTAACAGTAACAGAGTCAGGATTTGAACCTGGCTCCTTTGACTTGAATTCTAGAAGTTTCCACTGTACCACATGCTTACCTGAGTCAGAAGACAAAGGCTAGTTCTGCAACTTACTCTCCTTATGATCTTGTAAAAGTCATTTCACCTTCCCAGACTCCAGTTTTCTTCTCTCTAAAATTCAAGCATTGAACTACATGCTCTCTCAGGTCTCTTCCAGCCTCCAATCATATGACTTACACTGAACTGGGGGGACACATTATTCACACACATGAAGCAATGAGAAAACCATTAAGAGGACTAAAATGGGTACAGCAATATTTTGATATCATTGGAGAAAGATTCTATGACATAAAAGTGTTATTTAGTGTGTTCTTTAATGAAGCTGTATACCGTGATTTCATTCCTCTACGTTAAATGATTAGTCATATCTTTTGGTTGTACTTTCCCTTTGTCTTGGATGCTGTACTCCATATTTGGGACACATTATAATAGGATTCAAGGAGGTAGAACCAGAATGGCATTAAACTATATCCATGAAAAACACCCCATTTTATAGCCATTGCTCTCAACATTAACATGTTGGTAGTTGGTTTTCTAAAAGAGAATAGTTTTCCATGTGGATATCAAATTCTCTAATATTCTTACTCTATGTGTATCTGTTTTTTATGTTGACAGTACATAAACAAGTCATGAGTATAGAACTGAGTCAAAGGCTTTGTGATAAATCAATAAAGTCATATAAATATTATAGCACTTTCTGATAGCTATTCAAGTAATTACCAAATTGATAATAAGTTGCCTATTCTATTCCATGAGCTTTTTTGGCATGCCCTATTTGCTTCTAGGCAATATATTATTTTTCTTCTTTTTTTGGAGGGCAATTTGGGGTTAAGTAACTTGCCCAAAGTCACACGGCTAGTAAATGTGTCAAGTGTCTGAGGCTGGATTTGATCTCAGGTCCTCCTGACTCCAGGGCCAGTGCTCTATTCACTCGACCACCTAACTGCCCCAAATTTTCTTATAAGTGTTTATGGATTTTTGGTACGATATGCAGAGCATGTAATTAGCCTATATTTGGAGCAGTCTGGCATTCTATTTTTTGGTTATAGTTATGCAGTGCCTTCTGTGAAGACATGTAGGCTATAATTATAAAAACTAATATCTATACAATGCTTTAAGGTTTGCAAAGTATATTGCATATGCCCGTGATGTAGGTGCTATTACTCACATTTTAGAGGGAAGGAAATTGAAGATGAGAAATTTTGTCTTGCTCATGGTCACACAGCTTTCATGTATCTGAGATAGGACTCAAACTCATGTCTTCCTAACTCATGGTCCAATGTACTTTCCACTGTGCCATCTAGCTGCCTCTAAATACTTTGCTAATAATTCATGTACCACTGTGAAGCAATTGAGCCAATAATTATGGAGCTTATTCAAACTTGCTACTTTCAAGTTTGGCAGAAAAGCTAGCGTTCCAATCACCTCCTTTGATTTAACTGTTCTGTTATTCATTATATTAATTGTGCACAAGCTTTCTCTTTATCATTTGATCCAATTTGCATTTTTGTTGTGTTGGTTTCTTGGGACCAGAAATTTTCCATTTCCTCCTTCTAGGGTTGTTTCTCTCTCTCTCTCTCTCTCTCTCTCTCTCTCTCTCTCTCTCTCTCTCTCTCTCTCTCTCTCTCTCTCTGTCTCTCTCTCCCTTTCTCCCTCCCTCCTTCCCTTCCTCACCCTAATTTCTTTGCTTCTCAAGTCTCCACAATCAAGTTCTTGATTGGTATTGAATTTATTTTATTTGTGCTACATTGACTTCTTCTATCACCTTAAACTTTTGACTTTTGCTTTCCTTGGCTAATCAAGGGAACAGAATATTTCTGATATGCTATTGTTTTCATGTTTATTTTCTATTGCCTTTCTGTGATATGGTCTTCATTTTTTAAACTGTGCACAACAGCTAGAAATTGATGTAGACTTCCAATGTCTTTATATGGAGTTTATAGCCCTTCATACCCTTTACAGTGACTATAATGGCACACAAAATCCCTGTTATACATCACCCTAGTTGACATTTCTGTACTTTGTCATTCTCTGCTTTTCCCCCTTTCCCCTTGCCAGCTTGGCTTCGATAATGGATTGGCACTGAAGAGACTACTAATATTATTGTGGTGGTGGATGTGTTCTTATTAAGAGGTAGTTTCATGGGATGATATAAACAAGAGTCATAGTGGAGAGGGAGTCATGAATGACTGTGGTGTGAATTGCTAGAGAGTTCCCAAACTGATAAGACCATAAAATTCATGGAATATTGGGACATTCACAGAGATATGTAGGGTAGGGCCAGGCACCAGACACTTAAGAGAATCCTGCCAATCAGCAGCCAGTCCCTGTCTTCCCTACAGTTAGATGGTCCTTCAATCTTCACCTCCTTCCATTTTACTAGAGTAAAAAGTTAATTCCTGAGCAGATCACACAGGGATTATAAATTGCCCACTTGTCAGCATGGTAGGGAGAACGGTATGCTATAGGATACAGAGGTGAAAGAAGACAGAAGTGATACCTTGCCTCAAACCATGGAATGAATGGTCCTACTGCACATAGGCTGCTGTGAGGAACTAAAGAGAGAGACAATGGAGTCCATGGGCACTGCCTGAAAGATTGAAGGGAACACAAAAATGGAAAGGGGATTGGCACATCTTGATTGAATCTGTCCACAGCGAGTAGGGAGAGGTAGCAAGAAGTGAGAGTAGACTGGGCATGGGGAGGTGAATTGGAGTGCGAGGGGTGTGTGTGTGTGTGTGTGTGTGTGTGTGTGTGTGTGTGTGTGTGTGTATCTGTAGGTTTAGCAGGAGAGACCAAGTGAAGTGGAGAAGCAGTGCAGCTGTGGCACCACCCCCCTTTCTCTGTTTCTACTCCTGGAGCCTTCTCTCCGAAGTCATAGCTAGCAATGTTTGTGCTTGGCGAAACTGGTGAACTCTGACTGCTGAAGGAGGAAGTGAGCCCTAGGGAGGGGTATGTTGATAAATGTTAACACCCAACTCTCCAGAAAAAAAAATACACATAATATACTTTTGAATTTAATCTGCATTATTAAGATTTTCTCCATTACTATTATAATTCTAGACAATCAGCAAAACAGTAAGTCATGCCCTGATTTATAGTGTTTGCCAATTTTCATGGTATACATGCTCACATCAGTTCTTCGGTGCTGGTGACAGTACATTCCTGGCCCTAGGTCACCTGAATTTTGAGCCTGCATTTAGGAGGAGAAAAGAGGAAGGAGGAAATGTGAGCCAAGTCAACAAGGATTTTATCAGGGCTATGACTCCCAGGGAGGAATAGATGCTAGAGAGCTTTTTTCAATTAATTACTCTCTACCAACTTATATACCTATTTCCCCATCTATATAAAATTTTTATGAAAATAATCTGCATGTGTTTTGGTGAATCCTTAATGAAGGCACTAGTAAGGAACAGGTAGGACCTTCCAAAGTGATAGCCCATAGTAGACCACACCTTTACTATCACACAGTTGACTAAAATGTGTAGAGAATACAAGATATTACTTTGCTTGGTATTTGTTAAATATCTTTAAAAAGAATATTTAATTTAGCAGAGATAATGATATTTTAAAAGCTCTCTTCCAATAAGTTACCTACTATCCATACATTGATATCATACATTGATATCTACAAAAGCAGAGATTTAGCAATTCTACTCTGATAATTAATAACAAACAAGGCTCAACACAAGGAGATATATACTTACTGAGGGTATTTGTCATGGTCATGAAAAATATAGAGGAGAATTCATGTGAAAAAACGATTCCCTAGATACGGTAGAGTACTCGAAATGTGTTTGTGGAGGAAATCTAGATGATTCTTTCAAGTTCCATAAAATTTCAGACTCTCCTGAACAAAATTCTTAACCATAAATATAAGTTTAGTTTAACTATTCACACAGGAAGAACCAAGTGGATGAAAAATGTCTGTTTTCAGATTATAATATTCAGTCAGATGGACAGAACATCCATCAGCATATGCATATTTATGTTGATACTAATATGAAATCTAGAGCAACCATTGTAGTTGATAATGTTATCATTGATTTAAAGGGGCCTTAGAAGCCATTGAGTATAGTTCCTTCATTTTTCAGTTGAGAAAATAGAAGGCAAAATAAATTAAGTGACTTAAGTTCATAGATTTAGAGGTGGCATAGACCTTAGAGGTCATTAAGTCTAACCCTATAATTTGAAAGATGGGAAAACTAATGTATAAAGACTGTATTGATTTGCTCAGAGTCACACAATTGGTAATTTTCTGAGGCAGGATTTGAACTCAAGTTTCCTAAGTCCAAGTTCCTTGCTTCATTTACCATAGTATACTGTAAGGAATAATAAATTGGGCTCAGAATTACTATAAACAGTGGAGAAGAATGGACTGGATTGCCTTTGGGAAATTGCATGTTTGCTTTAATGTATCAAAATTTTTCCCTTAAAGATTCATCTTTTTAATACTCATATTTTGCAGTTGTTATATAACTTCAAGCTATATAGTTGATTATGCAATCTCTGAAAAATTAAAAAAAGCATATATTGTATGGAGGGAAATGCAGAAATACAGGGTGGGTGGGAGCAGGTTGCAAAACCTAAATAAGGAGCTACAATGAATAAAGATGTCATAAAAATGTATGAATGAAAAAACTCAAAGGGATGGTCACATGGCAAGAATTAGGGCAGAAGTTCCCAAACTTATTTGGTCTACTGACCCTTTAAAAAAATATAAATACTCAGTGCTTGCCTGGAAATCTACATTTTAAACCCCTTAATGTTTTTTTTTTTAATTTGCATCATTTCAAAAAATACTTTTTTTAAAAAGATGCATCTTAAATTTAATAATTTATTGTAAATTTATAGGGGGGAGTTTCTGCATTGAAATTTTGATGACACAATATTGAATCATTTAACCATATAGTATTATATTGTAAACCAGTCATTAAACATACGTATTCCTGCCAATGCATGCTAAGCTTCCCTTATAATGTGCAATACACTCACCTGACGACACTTACTTGTTAAGACCTGTAGGTGGACTTGACTGGTTATAACTTGTTTTTTGTGTGTTTATTTGGAAAATAATGTAATCACTACAGCTTTAACACAACAGATGAAAATGTACGATTGGTTTTTCAAATTTTTCTTATTTTCTCTTCTTTCCTTATGCTTCCACTGACATCTCATTTTTATTCAACACCCCTCAATTGTAACTGTTACTACTACTGTCCCCCTGGATTGTTTCAGAACCTCCCCAGGGGGCAGTATCATTCACTTTGGGAACCTATGAATTAGAGAAAACTGATGGATAGCTCATAGGTTCCCTTAGTATCTTCACAATGTGAAGAGAAAATGAGACTCTGAGCACATTGGGTGGACTGCCTGATCTTAAGTGAGTACATGGACAGGAATTGCATAGGATGAGTAGGCATATATGGGCTATGATCTGCATCTTTGAAGTGAAAATCCACATCAATTAAGAGTTGAGTATTCTTGCTACATTGTTGCTAAGCTCAATTGTTTATATGCTATTGAAGGATTTCAAGTACCATCAAAACTCTGCAATTTTAGTGCCCTGTGGCAAAGACTCAGCTGCTCTGCCCTGGTTATACCTCTGGTTCTCTACTGGTGTCATGGTTGTGGTGAGTTTTTGCCAGAGTTTCTATCATTTCTGAGACCTAGCTCATGCTATTTCATAGCTCACATACAGATTTCACCAGAATTAAAATGGTAAATAATGAAAGCTCTGACCAGTGCCAACCTAATCAGAATGACACCAGCTGTGCTCATTCTTGATTTCTCATCCCTAGAGAATAAGGTCTACTGGTGAGCACTGGGACACACAATCCTCTTGTGTCTAGCCCTGAATCCCCTCACTGGGCCCAGGCCTCTCATGTTAATGGTCTCTATGGAGTGCCATGCTCCAGCACTGATGCATGGAATCTTATAAACACATTATTCACAGATAATGACTTCAGATTAAAGTTTCTGTGGCAATTAAATTGCTGGCTTTTATCCAAATGGCCAGTTGGGACTGGATCTCCTGCTTGTATCTATGGAGGGCTTCATTGCCACTTATTATAGGACCAGTGTACCTGGTTTAATGTCCTGGTCCTGGTTCACATAGGCCCAGGTCCTTAATTCTCTTTGGGCCAGGATTGCAGATTTTGTGTGATATCTAAGACCATGCTTTGATAGAGGTTAGGATTTAGGATGCTTCATCTAAAGATCTTTATACTTGTTAGAATATTGTCAGTTTAATCTCTTCTTGGCAATGTTGTAACTACTGATAGATATTTCATTATTTTCTGGCTATTTGGAATGGGATCATAATAAGTGGCATAGTAGATGGTGCTGGACTGGGAATGAGCAAGACTTTTTGCAGTTTCTTCTTCTTCTTCTTCTTCTTCTTCTTCTTCTTCTTCTTCTTCTTCTTCTTCTCCTTCTCCTTCTCTTTCTCCTTCTCCTTCTCCTTCTCCTTTTCCCTCCATTGTACTAGCTGACCTCCCCAGGTCTCAGGAAAGGGGGTAGCAAGTGTATTGTGGGATTGCACTGGGAAGGCAGCTTTTCATTCTTTTTTTAATTAAAAAAAGTTTTTTTTTAATTCTTTTAAAGAAATTTTATTTTTAGTTTACACCATTCATTTCCATAAGATTTTGAGTTACAAATTTTCTCCCCATCTTTCTCCTACCCAAAACCCCCAAACAGTGATCCCACTGAATACACCTTTCCAAAATCTGCTCTCTCCTATATCCTTCCCCATCCCCCCTCCAACTTTCTGGTAGGGCAAGATGGATCTCTATACCCTAGTGCCTGTATATCTTTTTTTCCCAGTTACATGTCAAAAATAATAATAATTTTTTTAGCATTTGATTTTAAAACTTTGAATTCCAGATTCTTTCCCTTCTTCCCTCATCAACCACCCTTACTGGGAAGATAAGCAATTCAATATAGGTTGTACATGTGTAGTTATGTAAAACATTTCCATAATGGATGTATTGTGAAAGACTGACTATATTTCCCTCCATTCTATCCCACCCCCCACTTGTTCTATTTTCTACTTTGACCTTGTCTCTTTTAAAATCATGTCTTGTGGTGACCAGGTGGTGCATTAAATAGGGCACCGGCCCTGGAGTCAGGATTACCTGAGTTCAAATCCAGCCTCAGACACTTAACACAAAAAAATTAGCTGTGTGACCTTGGGCAAGTTGCTTAACTCCAATTGCCCTCCCCCCCACAAAAAAGCATGTGCTTCTAATTACCCTCTTCCCAATCTGCCCTCCCTTTCTATCATCCACCCTCTTATTCCCTTCCCCCCTACTTTCCTGTCGGGTAAGATACCCAATTTAGTATGTATGTTATTCCCTCCTCAAGCCAAATTCATTGTGAGTAAGGTTGACTCATTCCCTTTTGCCTTCCTGTTCTTCCCCTCCATTGTATCAGTTTTCCTTTGCCTCTTTTATAAGAAATAATTTTTCCTATTCTGTCTCTCCCTATCTCCTCTCATTACATTCTTCTCTCACCTCTTAATTTTATTTATTTATTTATTTATTTTTTAAAGCAATTGGGGTTAAGTAACTTGCTCAAGGTTACACGGCTAGTCATTTGATTTATGCGTGGGTGCTCATTTTCTGAGGCCAGATCTGATCTCGGGTCATCCAAACTCCGAGGCCAGCGCTCTTACTCACTGAGCCACCTAGCCGCCCCTTTAGGGCAATTGGGGTTAAGTAACTTGCCCAAGGTTACACGGCTAGGTTTTTTTTTTGTTTATGCGGATTAAGTGTCGGAGGCCGGCTCCGAACTCAGGTCCTTCTGATTCCAGGGCCGGCGCTCTATTCACTGCGCCACCTAGCCGCCCCTTAATTTTATTTTTTAAGTATCATCCCTTCTTATTTAATTGATCCTGTGCCCTCTGTCTATGTATACCTATACACATATATACACACACTCACATATGTATTCATATGCACATATACCCTCCTATATAGACATACATATGTCTATATATATATATGTATATATGTATGTATGTATGTTTTTTCCATGTAGGAATGTAAATAGTTCAAATTTGATAAGTTCCATATGTTTTCTTTTCCCTGTTTACCTTCTCATGCTTCTCTTGCTTCTTGGACTTGAATGTCAAATTTTCTATTCAACTCTGTTTTTTTCATCAAGAATGCTTGAAAGTCCTCTATTTCATTGAATTACCATAGTTTCCCATGAAACATTCCTCCAGTTTTGCTGGGTAGGTTATTCTTGGTTTTATTCCTAACTCTTTTGACCTCTGGAATATCATATTCCAAGCCCTTCGATCCCTTAATGTAGAAGCTGCTAGATCTTGTGTTATCCTGATTGTGTTTCCACAATATTTAAATTGTTTCTTCTTGGCTCCTTGTAATATTTTCTCCTTGATCTGGGGATTCTGGAACCTGGCTATAATATTCCTGGGAGTTTTCTTTTTGGGATCTTTTTAGGAGGTGATTGGTGGATTCTTTCAACCTCTATTTCCCCTTCTGGGTCTAAAATATCAGGGCAATTTTCCTTGAGAATTTCTTGAAGGATGATTTCTAGGTTCTTTTTCCAATCATGGTTTTCAGGTAGTCCAATAATTTTTAAATTATCTCTTCTGAATCCATTTTCCAGGTCAGTGGGTTTTCTAATGAGATATTTTTCACATTGCCTTCTATTTTTTCATTTGTTTGCATCTAATAGTATCTTGATTTTTTATAAAGTCACTAGCTTCCATTTGCTCCAATGTCATTCTGAAGGAATCATTCTCTTCAGTGAGCTTTTGAGATTCATTTTCTATCTGACAAATTCTGCTTTTTTTTTTTTTTTGGCTGTTGAGTTTATTTTATTTATTTAATTTTTTATCAGCTCATCTAATCCAACCTTTTTTCTTTTATTAACTTCTGTTTTACATCATTCATTTCTGCCAGATTTTGAGTAACAATCATTCCCCACCCCCCTGTTTTTCCCCTACCCACCCTCCCAGAATAGCAGTCCCGCAAGATATCACTTCCTCCAATCTGCTCTCTCCCATACCTTCTCCCATACCCCCTTTGACTTTTCCATTAGAGGAAGGTGAATCTTTGTGTCCCAATGCCTGCACATCTTATCTCCCAATTAAAAGCAAAAGATTATTAATAATAGTATTTATATATATTTGAAACATTTAATCTTAAGACCTCGAATTTCAGATCCATTTCCTTCCTCCCTTGTCACCCATTCCCTCTGGGGAGATAAGTAATTCAGTATATGTTGTACATGTCTAGCTATGCAAAACATTATCATAGTAGATATATTGTACAAGGCTGCTTATAATTCCCTCCCACTCATCCCACCCCCCACCTGGTCCATTCCCTACATGATCCTGTCCCTCTTCTATAGTGGGTACTTCCAACCTCCCCTCCCCCCAAGGATGCCCTCCCATCCATCATCCCTCCTCTCATCCCCCTTCCCCCTATTCTGCTGCAGGTTGAGATATCCCATTTAGTATGTATGTCATTCTCTCCCTGAACCAAATTCAATGAGAATGTGGTTTTGCCTTTTTGCCTTCCTATTCTCCCCTCCCTTGCAACCACTTCCCCTTGCTTCTTCTACATGAGATAGTTTACCCTACCCTGTCTCTCCCCGTCTCCTCTGGCCACTTTCCTCTCTCACCTCATAATTTCACCCCATGAGTATCCTCCCTTCCCAACAAATTCAACCTATGCCCTCTATCCATATATAACTGTAACCATATACACACACATTCACATATGTATTCATATGACCATGCACCCTTCTTCCATTATTTTCATAGTGAGAAAGATTTCATCAGTCACAGTTATTGTTTTTCCACATAGGAATGTAAATAGTTCACCTTTGATAAGTTCCTTTTGATTTCTTTTCCCTGATTACCTTCTCAGGCATCTCTTGCTTCTTGTGTCTGGATGTCAAATTTTCTATTCAATTCTGGTTTTTTCCTCAAGAATGCTTGAAAGTTCTCTATTCCACTGAATGGCCACATTTTCCCCTGAAACAAAATACTCAGTTTTGCTGGGTAGATGACCCTTGGGTTCATTCCCAGCTCTTTTGCCCTCTGGAATATCATATTCCATGCCCTTCGATCCCTCAGTGTAGAAGCTGCCAGGTCCTGTGCTATTCTGATTGTGTTTCCACAATATTGAAATTGTTTCTTCCTGGCTGCTTATAGTATTTTCTCCTTGATCAGGGGATTTTGGAACCTGGCTATAATATTCCTGGGAGTTTTCTTTTTGGGATCTTTTTAGGAGGTGATTGGTGGATTCTTTCAACCTCTATTTCCCCTTCTGGGTCTAAAACATCAGGGCAATTTTCCTTGAGAATTTCTTGAAGGGTGATTTCTAGGTTCTTTCTTTGATCATGGCTTTCAGGTAGTCCAATAATTTTTAAATTGTCTCTCCTGGATCTATTTTCCAGGTCAGTGGTTTTTCCCATGAGATATTTCACATTGCCTTCTAATCTTTCATTTGTTTGGATCTGCTTAACAGCATCTTGATTTCTCATAAAGTCATTAGCTTCCATTTGCTTCAGTCTAACTCTGAAGGAATGAATCTCCTCAGTGAACTTTTGAGATTCTTTTTCCATCTGGCAAATTCGACTTTTTAAGGCATTCTTCTCCTCATTGCCCTTTTGGGCCTCCTTTGCCATTTGAGTTAGTCTATTTTTTAAGGTATTGTTTTCCTCAGTCAGGCTGTTGACCCTCATTTCATACTTTTCCTGCATCCTTCTCATTTCTCTTTCCAATTTTTCCTCCACTTCTCTTATTTGATTTTTAAAGTCCTTCTTAAGGTCCTCTATGGCCTGCAACCCACTCATGTTTTCCCCTGGGGCTTTTGGAGCAGGACTTCTGACCTCACAGTCCTTTTCCTGCTCTATGCCCCCAAAATAGGAGTCTAGGGTTGCATTTTTCTGTTTCCTTTGCCTTGGCATGTTGCCACTTAATTACTTGACTTTTGGGCTTGTTGCCACACTATGGCTTTAAGGCCAGATAGAGGAATTTTCGTCCCGAACGTGTGGGGGGCAACTTCCGTTTCTGGCAAGCTGTAAACCCACCCACGACTTCCACCCTAGATCACAATCCAGATCCAGGGAGGTTAAAGCAAGAGCGATTACCCCCCAAGACTGATCGCTGGATCTTCCTACAATTTGCAGGCCGGGAGCTGGAGCTGCCTCTGAAAACTACAAAATGGCGTGTCTCCTCAGTGGCTTCTAGCCCCCAGGGGAGGGAGCCGACGCATTCCCTAAATACTGGTCCCAAAGTCCATAGGACACTAACCTCTTACTTTGTCCTAGGCATGTCTATGTTGATAATTCTGGAGTCGCCACAGCTGCTGGTGTTCTGGGGTCTCTCCAGCAGGCTGCTGGCCCTGCCACCCTGGGGCTAAAACCTTGGCTCACACAGATCTGGGCTCGGCTCAGCTCAGCTCCCCACGCTCTGCACACTGAGCGCTGCTGGCTCCCAGTCTGCTGCGCTGGTCCTTCCTGCAGGGCTGCTGGGCTGTCCTCAGTGGGAGGTTAGCTTCTCTGTGTCGTTCTGTGGGTGTTGGGGCTCCTGAAGTTGTTCAGAGTCCCCTTTTACATAGTTTGGAGGAAATCTGGGGCAGAGTGGCTTGGATGAGCTGTTTCTACTCTGCCATCTTGGCTCCGCCTCCGTATCTTGATTTCTTATAAAGTCATTAGCTTCCATTTGCTCCAATCTCATTCTGAAGCAATTATTCTCTTCAGTGAGCTTTTGAAATTCTTTTTCCATCTGGCAAATTCATCTTTTTAAGGCATTCTTCTCCTCATTGGCTTTTTGGGCCTCTTTTGCCATTTGAGTTAGTCTATTTTTTAAGGTGTTATTTTCTTCAGTCAGGTTATTGGACTCTCTTTTCATGATTTTCTCGCATCATTCTCATTTCTCTTCCCAATTTTTCTTCCACTTCTCTTACTTGATTTTAAAAAATCCTTCTTGAGCTCTTCCATGGCCTGTAATCAGTTCATATTTTTCTTAGAAGCTTTTGGTGCAGGAGTTCTGACTTTGTTGTCTTCCTCCTGTTTCATGCTTTTATCCTTTTTGTCCCAAAATAGGAATCTAAGGTTTGATTGCTGTGTTTTCTTTGCTTCCTCTGCTTGCTCATGTTGCCACTCAATTACTTGACTTTTGAGCTCTTTTCCACAGTAGAACTCTGCTTCCAGAGAGGAGAGCTTTGTCCCAAATTGCTAGGGTTTTCACAGCTGCTGGAGCTATTAGTTGGGTGCCCTATCTGCAGCCCCCACAAGCTCTGGCTCACTGGTCACACATTCCAGGACCTCCACCCAAGACAGTGATCCAGATCCAAGCAGATTAAGGCAAGAACAATTACCCCTTAGACTGGTTTCTTGTTCCCTCTACTATCTGTAGGCCAGGGGTTCTGAAGCAGACATGTGGCTGCAGCAGCAGGGCTGCCATACCTCTGCCACTTCTCTCCCCAGAGTCAGGGGCTGGACTGCACTTCTCCACTCACCCCCCCCCCCCCGCCCCTTCCCAGTTCCAACAGAGTTCCACACTGACCTTTACTTTGTCTTTGGCTTCTATGGGTTGATAATTCTGGAAATTGCCATTGCTGCTGGTGATCCACTCTCCTGAAGTCTGCTCCAGACACTGCTAGTTGGGCTGCCTTGGGGCTAGCGGGCTCAGGCGGGGCTGGGCTTGGCTCCCAGCATGCTGTCATGGACTCTTCTTGTAGGCCTGCCAAGATGCCTTCAGAGGGAGATTTGTTTCTCTCTGTCACTTTTTGGGTTCTGTAGCTCTAAAGTTTGTTTAGAATCATATTTTATAGATATTTGAGGTGTTTATGGGGGAAGCTCATGGAGTTTTCCTGCTTCTATGCTGACATCTTGGCTCAAAAAATCCACACCTTTCCATTCTTAAAGTGATTGAAAATTCTTATTGAAATGCAGATCTGTTTCATCAAAGGGGGAAGGGGGCAACACCCAACAGTTCTCTTATATATCAGACTTGGAATGCAGAAGGTAAAATTTGCCTCTAGCCTCAGAGAGCCAAAGAGCCAGTGTGGTGCTCAGGCATGGAGTCAGAGGACCTGAGTTAAAGTCCTGGTTCTGCCATTTACTAGCTGTGTGATTTAGGGTAAGTTGCCTAAACTTTCTTGATCCCCCTTATAAAATAAAGGGGGTTGTTCATTATTGTTCAGTTGAACACAACTTAACATGAACCCATTTGAGGTTTTCTTGGCAAGAATGATGGAGGGGTTTGCCATCTACTTTTCAGCTCATTTTTACAGGTGAGAAAACTGAGGCAAATGAAGTGAAGTGACTTGTCTAGGGTCACACAGCTACTAAGTGTCTAAAGCCAGATTTGAACTCATGAAGATGAGTCTTCCTGACTCCAGGTCCACTGCTCTATCCACTGTGCCACCTAGTTGCCCAATGAGAGATTAGAATCTAGTCACTAGATCATCTCTAAAATCCTTCCAGTTCTATATTCTACATTCTTCTAGGAAGAAGGGAAATGATGACTTATAACTTTGTATATAATTATTTATAATCAGTGGCAGGGGGAACATTACAGGGAGAAAGCAAGTGGAATTTCTAGGTTTCCTTATTTCTTTGTTTCTTTTAGAGTTCCTGCTCATCTTCTTTTCTTGTGGGCATGTCAAAAGTCAAATTACAGAGCAGAGGCTTGACTGAAACTCTTTCTCCTCCAATTCCAACTTGACTTAGAGTTGGAAGGTCAGAAAATCTTCATTAAGAAAACAAAACTAACAAGACTCAAGAGGTACTGATTTGTGATATACTCTCATCCTCTTTTGCAAGAATGTCTGTTTTCTTGAGAAATATGTTATGTATTTATAGAATATGTATATAGATAGCTATGTGTACATATACACATAGCTATATATAAATACATATATATAGTCTTAATTTATGAATGTCATGTTTAATGACCTATGCTTATATTGTTAGATATTTCCTCTAAAGTCCATATATTTGAAAGTATGGATTAAAAATCTCTTCTTTTTTTTTTTAAAGCAATTGGGGTTAAGTAACTTGCTCAAGGTTACACAGCTAGTTATTTTATGTGTGGGTGCTCATTTTCTGAGGCCAAAACTGATCCTGGGTCCTCCCGACTCTGGGGCCAGTGCTCTTACTCACTGCGCCACCTAGCCGCCCCCAAAATCTCTTCTTTTATTTACTTATCTGAAAGCTGTAACTTTTATTGAGTGAGATTCAGTGTACCGTAGTCTCTTTTGAAGTACCTGCTTAAAAATCCAAAGCCTTCTTGGGCAGGAAGGAGAATCAATTGTATCTCACCCTATTGCTACCTTCTTGGAGAAGCATTTATAACAATGATCAAAAATCTGCAAACAGACTGGCATTTCAACAATGTACCCTAACCAGGGCTGCTAGGACTAGTGCTGTGATGGGCAGGGCCAGACAGAATTAAGAAGTGTAACAAAATGGGGAAGCCTAGGGCAGTCCATCTTGGACTAAATATCTCCTTTTTTGGGGACCGAATGAGAACATTATCCAAAAACTAGTCTCAAAAGTTGATCAGTGAAAGGTGTATGGGCACCTATAATTCAACCAATCAAACTATTAACTCATAGCTGCCAAGATACCATGCAATTTGGATGCTTTGCAGTGTTAGGTTGTTGGTAGAGCTTTATTTGTCATTCAGTTTTTGGCCCAGTGAAAGAATCAGTCAGAGCATCCTCCTAGCCCAACCCAACTTTGTCAGTCCTGCAAGGACCTAGTTGGCATTCAACAGTTCTAGCACCTTCTTATTGTTTCTTTTCACTTTGTTCTATACATCTTGGCCCTCAGTCATATCTGTTTCTCCTTATAGAGGTATTGGTGCCCATCAAATTCCTTTGAAAAGGGGACGTTTCCAGCCTATTGATGTATACTATTTATCTATTTATTTATCTATAAGATATATTTCTAGAAGTCCTTTGGGTAGCCTTACCACCCAACTTCCATATTTGAATGTTCCATTAAAAGTCTCTGAGTGTCAAATTCACATTATTCTTGTCAGAATTTTCATACATTTTTAAAATGCCCACATTTACTCAGTGATGTGATAAATATCAAGGAATACTACAGTCCTTGAAGAATCAAAATTATGGGTGCCTAAGGATGATTGAGAGATACATATAGCATATAAGTAGACTGCAGAATTTTACTAATGAAGCCTACTCCCTTCTGACAAATTACCTTATATTTATTTTGTATGTAATATATAGTGACACAAAAACCAGGGAAGAAAAGACCATGTGAAGATATTGGACTATTACAAAGTCCTCAGTCACCTAGCCTGTCAATCAACCTGACACCTCTTTGGGGGGGCTTTTCTGGATCAACTCCATTTATCCCACTCTTCACTGCATGTCTTCTCCTCAGAACTCACGTTGTCTTGGAATTGTGGAACAGAATTTGAACCTGGGGCCAGAGGACCTGAGTTTGGATCCTAATGTTATTATATACTAATCGTGTGACTTTGAGCAAGGCACTCCCCTTCTCAGTTTCCTCATCTGCAAAAGAAAGTGGTTAGACTCAGTCATTTCTAAGGTCTGAGTCAGCTTTAAATCTTAGGAATGCCATTTTTATTAGACTCATTTTCATGTTGATTTGTAAGTGTTCTAGAGTCTCTGTTGTGCACCCTCAAGTTGATCATAAGGTCCCTAGGGCAGGATATAGTCTTCTATATCATAATAATCTGGTACATTTGCTTGGCCCTTTATACTTTACAAAGTACCTTCACATCCCTTATCTCATTAGAATCTCATAATACTCCTATGATACAGGCAGGATCAAGATTATTATCTTAATTTCATTGATGTAAAACTCAGGCTTAGAGAGAGAACTGCCTTACATTAGGACACACATATAGTGAATTACTAATAGCAGAGCCAGAGTCAGAACCTAGGTTTCCTGTGCCCCATGTCTAGTTTATTTTAAGTGAGAACAACTGAAGGTGATCTGTACTGCTCACAGCTTGACATATTTCACCTGGAGGTGTTCTATATTTCTCATAGTTTATTATATTTCCCATCTCTTTGTCCCCAAACCAGGGAGGGACTGGTTTTAAGAACCAAAGAGAAGAGGACTCCATCCAGTCATAGCTAGAGTGACATTTCACATCCCAGAATCAGAAATAAGTCCTTTTGTGGGAAGGATGCTGCCAATTTAGCAGGACGTAGATTAAACTATGAACTTGAAATGAAACTGAGAAGAACCATGGGTTATCTTATGCGTTTTATAGGATCTTAAGTTTAGAGCTAAAAAGACTTTGAAACTCATCTATCTTTGTGTCTTCAACCGCCTCCCCCCATTTAGATCAGGAAATGGGGAGTTCACTTGATCCTTATACTGTCTGCACTTTCCCACTGTACTCCAGTTTAGCTAGCCCCTCATACTGCAGTCCAGTGGGGGAAGGGGATTGGAGGAGGTGGGAGATGGACTGAACAATCAGCTTGCTACCATCAAGCTGGCAATCAGGGCACTAATCAGAATGTTCTTGAAATAGAACCAACTGGATACGAGAAGCCCAGAACAGGATTTGTATAGCGTTAATCAGACGGAGACAATTTTAGATACACGGAAACAAGAGCTCATTGTCAGCCTGAGGGGCTCTGCAGAGCTGCTGGGGTGGGGCTTCAAGCCCATGGCTGGGGGAAAAACCCCATTCCAGCACAAAGTGGTACCACACTCTCTTAACCCTGAGCTATTGGGTAGGGGGCAGAGAATTCAGACCAGGTGACTTCAAACACCACAAGGGCATCTGTTATCAGCCTCTCAGAGACTCAGTTTCCTCAATTTCCTGTAAAATAGGAGTAATAATACTTGTATTGCCTACTTTGAAGAAGTTTTGGGGAGGGGAATGCTTTGCAAACTGGAAAATGCTTTAGAAATATGACCTATTATTAATGATAATGAGAGGAAACATGTAGTCAGGAGTGTTAGAGTTAGATAAACCTGAATTCAATTCCTGACTGATACATACTAGCTATGTAACAAAGGGCATATGCCCCAGATAGCTCTTTAAGATACAGAGTCACATATCTATCCTAAGCTTTCATATATTTCCTGATATCCATTTGTGGAGGGTGATTCCAAATCCCTATACAAAAGCTTTCATAGATCTGACCCACAAATATTCATATTAACAGTAATAGCTCACACTGCCTACCCAGAGGTGTCAAGCTCCAATAGAAATAGATCCCTGTGCTGCACATTGGTTTATAAAACCACAAATTAACATTATCTATGTTTTATTATATTTCTGTTTATTTTGTTAATCACTTCCCAATTGCAATTTAATCTGCTTTAAGCTACCTATGTGTTTGACACCTCTGGCCTACAGGCCAGAGTTAATATTTAAACTCCTTAGCCTGAAATTCAAGGACCTCTGTAGCCTGATCCCAAACTACATAGAAATCTTTAATTTTTTTTTTTACAATATGACATATTAGAAAGCACCCTAGATTTAGAATAAGGGCCCTAGGTCTGAATATCAAATTTTCCAATTATTTTCTGGGTAACTTTTGGTAAATCACCTAACCTTTCTGGGCCTCACTTTCCTGAACTTAAAACTAGAGGTTTTCCTTTAGATTCCCTCTATGATCTATAATGTTATAACTCCCTCCATCCAATCCAAATTGAACTCTGTGTTGTCCCTGGAACAGGTATGTAGTCTCATGTTTTCGCCTTTGCTCACTGTTCCCTCTACCTAAAATTCTCTTCTCTCTGCCTAACTAAGCCCTACCCATCTTTAAGATCCATCTCAAATCTTGTCTTCTTCATGAACATTTCCTTGACTACCTGAAATCAAACTCATCTATTACCTGAACTTCTTTAGGACTTCTTAACTCGACCAATTTATTACTTCTCATTTACTCATTTGTTTCACTTTCCCCTTATCTTGTCTCCCCAGCTGAACTATTTGAAGTTGGAGATAGTGTTATATTTCTCAGTATCCTAGTAGCTAACTAGTAAAGATTTGGGGGTGGACGATGGGGAGAAGAATGGCTAAATCATGCTATATGAATGATTCCAGAAGTGAACCAAGAAGAGAAAAAGATTTTCAGGATGGGGAGAGAGAGGATGGTTTGGGTTAGGAGTTCAGTGACATGATAGGTACAAACAGTTCCCTTCCAAAGCTATACTGGAATCTAGCTGATTACTTATAATGGATAATTTATGAGCAGATCCTAATGAAGTCTCAAATGTTTAGCAAAATTGATACCTTACCCCAGTTGAAAAGCATGGAAGAGATAAATAGGGAACTACATTTGTGACACCTCTCCTTCTGGGATTGAAGGAGCCCCTCAAATCTGTAGGGGTTAGAGAAGGAACCCAGAGGCAAAGTGGAGAGAATGTTGAATTTAGAAGTCAGAAAATCTGGCTTTAAGCACAGATTATTAGGTGTTACCTTGGGCGATTCACTTCCTTCATTGGCTCTCTCTTTTGCGCTCTATAAAAGGAGGGAATTGGACTACATCAGGGACTCTCAATCCTCTCTGTGTCCTGGACCCCTTAGCAATCTGGTGAAGCCTATGCACATCTTTTCAGAATAATGTTTTAAAATGCATAAGATGTAATAAACAGGATTACAAAGGAAGTCAATTATATTGAAATACAATTGTCAAAATATTTAAAAATAAGTTTAAAAACCCTACAAAGTTAAGGGCTCTGGACTAGATTATCCAAAGGTCACTTCCAATTGTACTATTTTGTGAATTGAGAACCTGAATTTACCTTGATCTGACTCAATTTAACACTGAATATTTACTAAGTGAGAGGCAACGTAGCATAGGGATTTGAGAGCCAGCCTTAATATATCTAGGTTTAATCTAGGTATAATCTAGGTTCAAGTTCTTCCTCTGATACATACTGGAAGCATAGGCTGGAGTCAGATTTCCTCCAGACAAAGGCAGTCAGCTGCAGCTGACAATGAGATTTCCTCCCTCTCTAGGATACAGCTAGGTCTGTGGAAACCTGGTTGATCTATCAAACCCAAGGCTGCCCTGTATCACTGAGCCATCAGTCCTACTCCCATTGAGCTCCCAACTGCGGCAATACCTATAAAAGTCACCAAGAAAAATGCAGATCCATATAAGGATTGTAGGTTCATTTTCTGTCCCCTCACCCCTTGGCTTGAGAATTGCTGGTAAGTCCAGCCTCCTTGTGGGCTCTCAGGGGTACCATGCACACTGTAGGCAGACAATTTATGGAATTTCTATAGCAATAGATCCACTCCTTCCCCCATGTGCCATATCTACCCCAGAGCCAGACTCACCCTTTCTCTGAAAGATATTAGATTCATTTTTCTTTCCCTCTGAGACTTTGTTCCCACTCAAACCCTTACTGTGGCACTATGGTTCTTAATCACAGGAGTAGGAAGAGTGTCTGACTTAGGAGCCAGCCCTTCTCAAATAGGAACTTGCCCCACTAGCTACTAAAGGTGACCAGGTATTAGAGGTTAAACCCTTGTTTACGACTCGTGCTCATCAGCTCATTGATGATATTTATGGAGCATGAGTCCTTCTTAAGGGTTGGTCTTATACTTAGGCTGAACAGTTGGACACTCATATGTTGTGATTTCAGAAGCCCTAGGAAGACCCCATCCAAACTGTCATCCTTACATATGGGACAAATAGGTGGTCATCTATCTGGTGTGGTTAAAAGAGTGCTATAAATAATTACCTCCAAAATTCCACCATTAGCAATCTGTTCCTTTAGATCATTTATATAGTCCTTTCTAGCTCTCACATGCAAGGATTTCTGTTCTGGAAGCTCTTCTTTAAAAATGCAAACACTCTGGGGAGAGGGAAACACATTAATGTTACTCACTTTAAAGTTTTAATGATTTACTCTAAGAAGAATTGAAGGGAAGCATTGAACTTGGAGTCAAATCTTGGTTTGGTTATTAACTAGCTCTCTAACTTTTTAATTGAAAAATGAATTGGTTTAAGGTCACTCCAAGTTCTATATGCATCTATATACAGACATACATCCATATACACAGATATACACACACACACAATTCATATCATGGGTTTTAGTTTTAGTTTTCAAAACTACTTTAGTTTTCAAAACTACTTTCTCATCCATTATCTGATTTGATTCTCACTGCAAAGTCTAGAAGATGCAAGAAAAGAGCACTATCTCTGGGGATGGTATTCTTGTTCTTCCCATTTTATGAATGAGGAAACTGAAGGTTAGAGAAGCAGTGACCTGTTCCAGGATAGACAGTAGAGCTGAAGAAGAATAGAATATCTGTCGCTTGGCATTTGGGCTTTCTGGACAATAGGAAAGATCTCTGTAGATAAGAACACTACATTAAGAACACTATCACACTGTGGAAAGAAACTTAGATTTGGGGTCATGGGATGTATGACAAATAAATAGCGTACAGAGAGGGCGGCTAGCACAGGTTCACTCAATCTGGTCAGACAGGAAAGACACTAAGAAGAGCTTAATAATTTTACTTTAGTCTAGTTTTCTCAGAAGACGATTGAAGATAATGGGAGCACAGACTCCTACAGCATTCCCTAATCACCTAATCACACAGGGTCTGGCAAGAAGGGAGGGCAACTAGCTCTACATCTCAATGGGGTCAGTCAAGACAGGCACAACTTGTGCATCCCCCTAAATCTCCTCAAGCCTCAATGGGGGCCAATTGAGGCAAACACAGATTCCCTCCAGATCTTTATGGAGGCTGCTCAAGGCACACACAGCATCTGTGCATTCAACCCTAAGGTTGCCCATTCACTGACCAATGACCACCTGCTTTATGGGGGAAACTGACAGAGAAGGTATATTTCCAGCAATAGCCTCACCAGTTTACATCACCCCCTATCTCACTGCATAGCCACAGTGGATGTTTATATTATTAATCATTATATAATGCCGCACAAGCATGGTGGAGATGTTTTGGACCATAGTCATGGGAACTCATATCTAATACCTGGGAACAAGAGATTATTATGGCTATGGATCCTGGGAAAATAAACTCTAAGAAATAATAGCAAAAATTCACTTTATACACATGAAAATCCACCTTACTTACAGGGGACTTGGGTGCAAATCCTGCCTTCAATGCTTACCCCCTGTCTGATTTTGGACAAGTCACCTCAGCACCCTGGGCAACTTTGCTTCCTCATTTATAGCATGAGGGGGTTGAACAGGGTGGCCTCTGAGGTTATCTTCCATTTCAAGACCTATGATCTTATAACCTATTTGACCTTGGGAAAATCATTTCTCTGGGCCTCAGTTTTTGGAGATTCCCTTCATAGAATTCAGACATGGAAGGGACTTTAGAATTAATCTAGTCCAATGCCTTCATTTTACAGATGAAGAAACTGAAAGTAATTTGCCTAAGGTTACATAGTTCATAAAGATCTTCTACCTCCATGCTATTGCCTATACCTGGCTTGAGCTCTGTCCTCCCTTCCACTCCTTAGAATTTCTAGCTTTCTTCAAAGCACAGATCTTATGTCAGCACCTCTTCCCCAAGGTCTACCCAGATTACATTGTCCACACGTGTGCATGAACATATTGTCTTCCCCAACAGAACGCAAACTTCTAGAGGGAGATATACAAGCAAGGTCTCTGTATCTCCAGTAGCCATGATCATTCCAGGTATATAGGGGATGCTTAATAAATACTTATTAAATGAACAAAAGTAGTTGAGTTGAGTTTAAACCCAACTCTTCTGATTCCAAATTCATTTCTCCTCCCTACTATACCATGCCTTACCCACCTATGAAAGGCTAGAGATAATGTCCAAGGTTGCATATAGTTATCGATCCTATGATCAGACAGTAGGGCTCAAAGGTGGAGAAAGGGAAACTGGAGGATATTTCTGGCTCACTTGGTCTTTATAGTGTTGCCCAGGTGGTTCTTCTTCAGTTCCTTTCTCTTGTGTCATTCACCTGGTCTTCGAATGCCTCTTACAGAGGCATTATAGTCCTACTCCTTTATTCTGTAAATGAAGACACTGAGGTCCAAAGGGGTCACTCTTTGAAGAACCAGGATCCTGACTTTTCTGCCTCTAAAACCAGGGCAATTTCCCTACATGCTGAAGAGTGGGAGTGGGGGCCATAGAGGATAAGAATGGGGCATCCCCGACCTTCCAGCTTCCTGGATTCCTCGTCCTTTGTTCCCCATTACAAGCTGGATAAAGAGACTGTGGGTGGACAGGGACTTGTTTATTCCCTGTTCAATCATTGAGCCAGTTTGCATTTAGTTTGCAGCGCCACCTAGTGTCTGGTTTCTGTGAGCCTCTTTTGGAAAACCATAGGCAAAATCATCTATCTGAGCCACCTCATCTGACCTGGGCAAGAAGAGAACCCCAATATTCTGAGAGGCTTCCCTCCACACAATCTCATCAGAAGCCCCCCAGAACTTGGCTCAGGTCTGTGATTTTGTGTGTGAACATTTTCTTCCCCTCTTGGACTTTAAGTGAATTAATCAATCCTGGAGACAAGAAAAGGAAAGTTCTATAGAACTGTGGGATTTGGCCCTGGAAAGGACCTAGGAGAACTTATTCAAATTCACTTATTTGACAGAGGATAAAACGGAGGTCCAGGAAAATTACTTACCCAAGTTAATACAGTTACCAAGTAGGAGACACAGTCCCTGCTCTCAAGGAACTCATCCTGGCTGGGGAAATGATACCCACACATGAAACAGAGAATAATTAAATGTTTGGCTGTGTATAGATGCAATCAATCAGAGCTTAGAGCATATTAAAGTAGGCTGGGGGGGAGGGGATCAGAGAAGTATTCTTGGAGGAAGTGGAATAAGAGCTAGGCCTTGAAGGGTATAAAGTGCTTGGTTGAGCCCTTCTTAATAGGAGTGGCAGAGTGAGGGCCTGGTCCAGGGATGGAGGATGGTGGTGATAGAATGAAGGCAAAGTGACTTCAGACAAATATTGCATCACTTCTCATTCTGTATATGGATTGGCCCTACTTAAGGATCATCCTTAAAATAGAAAAGTTTATCTATTCTGACATTGGCCAAGGCAATGATGAACCCTCATTGGCCATAAGCTTTTTTTTTTTTTTGAGGAGAGCAAAACCTTAATTGTCTATAGAGTAGGTAGATCACAGGAGCTCATTACCCTTATCATGAACTATCTTTACCCACTTCCTTATTTCCTGCTTTTCTAGATCCTGAAAGGCTACAGCATTAGGTTAAATCTAATAAGATGAAATTCAATAAGATTAAATGCATAGTCTTCCACTCAAGTATAAAAAATCACTCTCACAAGTATAATATGGAGGATACATATGTTTTATAGTAGTTCTGAAAAAGATCTGGGGGTTTCAGTGGACTGCAAACTCAACATGAGCCTGCAGTATGATGTGGCAGTCAAAAACGTAAATATAATCTTGGACTGTGGTGACAAGTCCCACTCTGCCCTCATTGTGCCTCATCAGTAATGGGTTAATTTTTGGCCTCACAGTTTAAGAAGGACATTAGAATAGGTTAGAGAGTATCTGGAGGAGGGTGAACAAGATGACGAAGGGCCTTGAGACCATGTCGTATGAAAATAAGTTGAAGACACTGGGCATGTTTAGCCTGAAGGGGAGAGGAGTAGGGAGGGGAATCATGGAGGAGAAGAGAAGAATGATAGCTTCAAGCATTTGAAGGGGTTTATGAAGAGTATAGATTAGAATTGTTCCATTTGGGGGAGGCTAGGTGGTGCAGTGAGTAGAGTGCTGGCCCTGGAGTCAGAAAGACCTGAGTTCGGATCCGGCCTCAGACACTTAACACACACAAACAAAAACCTAGCCATGTGACCTTGGGCAAGTTACTTAACCCCAATCGCCCTCCAAAAAAAAAAGGAATTGTTCCATTTGGACTCAGAGGGCAGAACCAGGAAGTGGTGGAAGTTTCAAAGAAGTCAATTAAGGTTTTATGTCCGCAAAAGCTCTCCCAAAGTGGAATGTCTGATTAAAGAGTTGATGGGGTTCTCCTTTAACCTGGTGGAGGTCTTAAAGTGAAGACTGAATGACCATTTGTCATCTACATTATAATGGGGATTTCTTTTACATATTCATTAGTCCAGATGGCCACTGAGGTCCCTTCCAACTTTCAAATTCTGAGGCTTTCTGATCCAACTTTTAATGATGATGATGATGATTATGATGATGACTGTAGAGGCAGGTACCAGTGGAAAGGGTATTACATTCGGGAAAGCCTTACATTCGGGAATACCTGGGTTTGAATTGGTCTCTGACACTTTGTTAGTTTTATAAACTTGGAAAAGTCACTAAACCCCTCTAAGTGTTAGTTTCTTCCTCTGTAAAATGTGTAAAATAGGGTTATTGTAGGGCTCATATGAGATATTTGTAAAATAATTTTTGACACCTTAGAATGTTATCTGAATATGAGCTGACATTCTTATAAGATACTTTCAAAATCTAGTTCAAATCTCACCTCTTCCTCGTGCCCACCAAGAGATGGAGCGAGAAGTTCAAAGGAAAAGCTCTTAGTCTTATTTGACTGAAATGTAGACCAGATAAAGGGGAGGGGGTTGATTTAGGATGCAACAATGCTGGAAATCTGGGTTGGAGTCACACTTTAGAGGGCTTTAAATGAAAGGCTGAGAAATTTGTCAAGGCACTGAGGCTACAGAGAAAGAAATGAACTTATCCTGGTCCTCAAAAAGCTCACATTTTACTGGAGAATATATCTATATCTATACCTTTATCTATATTTGTAGATATGTTTATATCTATATAT
The DNA here is from genome assembly GCA_011680675.1 of Gymnobelideus leadbeateri. Taxonomy (NCBI): domain Eukaryota; kingdom Metazoa; phylum Chordata; class Mammalia; order Diprotodontia; family Petauridae; genus Gymnobelideus; species Gymnobelideus leadbeateri. The sequence goes on from WOXC01002239.1 coordinate 1,153,765, forward strand.
AACAGCTATATACATAATACATTAAAAGTAGATGGAAGGCATCCATAAAAGGGGAGGCACCAGTAGCTGGGGGGAGAGCAGAAAAAGTCTCATTGATAAAGTGGCCCTTGGGCTGAGTCCTGAAAGGATCCAGGGATTCTAAGAGGTGGGAGTATGGTTTCATAAATAACTGGGATAGCGTTAAAGTCTAGATTTCCAGACTCTACTTCAGTACTCTTTTTTTTTTACTATACTCTATTGCCACATTGAAGCCAAATAAGTGGGAAGTCATGTTCCTTGCCCTCCCCCTATCCCCAAGAAACTATAACCAGATTGGAAGCAAAGAGTGGGAGACAGTTCAGTGGGAAGGACTCTAGAATTGGAATCTGAGGACCTCTGTTCAAATACCAGTTGTTGCACTTAATACCTGTGTAAACTCAGGCAAATGAAAGCATCATTAATAAAATAGGAGGGTTTGGATTATAGATGACCTCTAAGATCCTCTTCAGTCCTAAATCTCTTATCCTATGACATCATGTATCTGACTGCTGTCATTTCTCGTGCCCCATCTTCACATTCCCAGGGAACAAGAATGAGGGAAGGTGACTCCAGAACCTTTATTAGCTTGTACAGAGATAAGGGGTTCAGATAACCAGTGACTACAGTTATGTGGCATTAGGGAAAGAAAGGTCAAGGTATTCCTTCTCAGTCACTGATTAAAGCAAGTCTTTGTTTTCAGGCTCCATATTTCCCTTATCTGTGTGGAAACTCAAGATCAATTTGTGTATTATGGGAGGGGGGCATGTTTCTATATCTCATCCCCACACCCTCAATAACAGGTCTCTCCTGAATGTGCCTACTTTGGGGTGCTCTCCGTGGTGCTAACCAAGATCCAACTTCAAATAACAACACCAAAATAGTCCCTGCATGCTGGGAATTTACAGTTGGAGGAATGTAGCTCTCTGAGTCCAAACATTAGGCAGAGGAGACAAATGCTATGTCTTGCCTTGAGCTCTTTCCTGACTAGTGCTGGACTGAGTTGACAGTGCTCTTGGCTTCTGGCTGACCGTCAAGAAATACCACCAGCCCACAGGCAGCTCAGCAAGGCCAAGGTCACTGGCAACCTTGTCCCAAGACCCCCCAGGTGGGACCTGCTGCTTTAAATAGCTGGCTGCCTGCCTCTCCTGGTGTTTACGAATTCTCAGGAATGAAAGCTGGGCCTCCTCATGATTGCAAATCAGGCATCCAGCAGCGGGTCCTGAGTAATTACCTTTTCATATAAAATTGGGAAGTGATACATATTTATTTATGCTTCACAAAGAACATCGTCTCTTGGGAGGGTGCACACACCACCATTTCCTGAGATGGATTGCCTCCCCTCCCACACCCTTCTCCCCCTCTCTATCACATTTCAAATGAAAAGAATTTTAAGGTTTCCTCCTGATTTCTGTGCTCTTCATCATGTTTTTCAGGCCTCTACAGCCCAGTGTGATAGTTCACCCTCAATTACCCCCAACCACCCTCTATAGCTCTCAAAATTCTCCAATGATCCCTAGTTATTCCAAATCTTTCCCCTTCCCTAATCCTCCTCCTATCTTTCCAGTGGTCTACAGTGACCCCCCTCACATGAAGCTAGCTCAAGTTGCTAGGCAACCAGGAACTCATTCTAATCCAGGTGTACCCCTCTGGCCCAGCAAGGTTTCTCAGGGGGTGGGAGGAGGAGCTTCAAGCCACTCAAAATTCAACTTTGGAGGTAGGTAGATTCCTACAGGGCTCCAGGTAAAGAAGAGATAATTTGGCTCAGAGGTTCTAGGCTCCAGAAACCCTTCTCTCCTGCCAGTAGACAGTGTAGACACCTTAGGTCTCTATGGCAGAGATGAATCATAGTTTTCAGAGGTTTGCAAACCAGAGCCACACTCCCAGATTAAGCAGAAATACATACAGGCATCTGTTTCTTTACACAACTGGTGAATTCCACTAAAACTGGCTGTGAAATTAGTTTCTATAAAAATCAATTCAATCTTACAACTGCCTTCCACTATAAAATCCACAGATATGATCCCATAACCCCTCTCTTCCCAAGTTGGTGGCAAGGTCCATGTCATTCTGAATATAATAATAATAATAATAATAATAATAATAATAATAATAATAATGATGATGATGAATGAATGAATGAATGAATGAATAAATGACTGAATCCATATGGGGTCCTAAGTTTTTACAAGACACTTAACATACATTATCTCATTTGATTCTCATAATAATACTATGAGAAAGGTGCTAGAGTTATTGTGACCCTCATTTTGCATGTAAGAAAACAGGTTAAGAGGAGTTTAGTAATAGGTTTGTTGATTTACAGTTGGAGCAGAGCTTAGCATCTGTCTAATCAACTCCCTCATTTTAGTGTTGCAGAAACTGGGGCTCAGAGGAGTTGAATGATTTGTCCAAGGTCATGCAAATAGTAGGTGTGATAGATCTGTAATTTGAACTTGGGTCCTGGAATCAGAAGGACCTGAGTTCAAATCCAGCCTGACACTTACTAGCTGTATGACCCTGAGCAAGTCACTTCACCCTATTTGCCTCCATTTCCTCATCTGTAAAATGAATTGGAGAAGGAAATGGAAAAGCACTCCAACATCTCTGCCTCCAAAACCCCAAATGGGGTCACAAAGACTCAGACATTACTGAAAATGACTAAAAAACCACAACTCCACTGGTATGTGACTATGTGATGCTATATCTCCATACTCAGTCAGTGTTCAAGGAAAGATTCAAGGCCAAGCCTCTCCAGGGTGAGTCCAAGTCTGGTGCTCTTCTGGTCTCCTGTATAAAGCATCACACAAACGTAAGCCATTCTTCATAGTTTCAAGTGATAAATATTAACTGAGAGTCTACTATGTGTGAGGCACTGGTGTGAGGTACCGCAAAGATTCCTACCTTTCCCTCCTGCCCAAGCCCCTCAAGGAATTGAGAAGTCTAGTAAGGAAAACAAGATATTTAATGATCATAGATACCAGGGAGTCTGTGAATGTGTGTGTGTGTGTGGGGGGGGTGACTATTTAATATAATTGGTTCCTTTCTGTAATTCTATGTATTTTATTTTAATGCATTTGAAAAACTTTATCCTGATAAAGGATCTAGAAGCTTTACCAGAATGCCAATGCGGTCCGTGACACATGCAGAAAAGAATCTTCATAATGGGGATGAAAGCACATACAGGGAGATGGAAAGCAGGCTGGGGAGAGGATAGGGAGACGGGTAAGTATACATGACTGGGGTCCCTCAAAAATGGTGGTATAAGCTAGGGATGTATCTATCAGAACAATGGCTTTCAGAAAGAGGGTGTCTCTTGAGGGTGGGAAGGATTTTGGCAAGTTGATGAAGAATCTGGAGAGTCATTTGAGCTGAGAGTGAAGTGAGTGTGACTGAAGATTTCGTTTCATGAAATAATGGGGAATTGGGGGTAGGAAAATATAGTCTGTGTTTGGGAAATAGCAAGTCCTCTACTCTGGCTTGAGAACAGTTAGTTGTTGATGTTTGTGGTGGTCCTTCATTCTTGAGGAGGAGCAATGGCTTCATGAGGGTGATGTCTTGACTTGCTCATAAATTGGATTTAAGTGAGGCAGAACTGCACAGTTGTCAGATCCATTCTATGAATGGGGAGGAGGAAGAGATAAGATTAGAAAAGGAGGCTGTTGGTGCTTACTCTTGGATTTTTTCACATCTTCAGCTAGGTCTCAGGGGTCTTAGATACCTACATATTTGGTAGCCAGAGAAATGACCTGATGTCTTCTTTCCCACAGTCACAGAGTCACGTAATGTCAAAACTTAGAAAGGACTTTAGAACCATATAGTCATAGAAAAATGGATTTGGGATCAGAAAAATCTAAGTTCAAATCTTGCCTCAGACACTGTGTGATTCTGGGCAAATAATTCAAACTTTATGAATATTGGTCACCTCATCTCTAAAATGGGGATAAATGTAGCACCTACTTCCCAGAATTTTTGTGATGATTAAATGAGATCAATTGATCAAAGTACTTTGTGAACCTCAAAAAGTTATATAGATGTGAACCAAAAGCCCAGTCTAGCCTACCTTTCATTTTATGGAGAAGGGGAAGTGGCTCACCCAGGGTCACACATCAAGTGGCAGAAATGAGACCTACTTTTTTGGTTTTCTCACCATTAAGTTTGAAGCTCTTCCCACTAGCTGTAGGTATTGCCCAACAAACTTGGGATCCAATAGAACATATAAAGAGGATGATCAGGAAAAATTAGGGGAAATATAATAGCAAGACAATGCCATACATTGTTCACTTCTTTAATTTTTAAAAATGAGTAAGCAGACAAAATTTTTTTGTGCCCTTTGAATACCAAATAAAAACTTCAGTTGTGTAAAACTGTAATACAACCCTTTCTTTTAATAATACTGTAAATATCTCTGAAAGGATCTATTGCTTCTATAGGAATATCAAAAAAGTCATCACGACAAGGACATAATACTCTTTTGTGTCATTTTTTTTTTGTTTCCAAAGAAGGTACACAAATACTAGTAGGAAATTTGCAAAAAAAAAAAAATCCCTCCTGTTCGCCATGAATAAAATGTTAAGCAGTGAAGGTGTTAAATGCATACAAACTGAGCCCCCAGTATGTTAGTAACTTCAGACCACGTGGTCCCACATGTATGTATATAAAGCTGTTGATGAAACAGTCTATAGCAGCAGAGTCAGGAGACTTTCCAAACCCAGGATTTGTTGGAATGCTTACTTAGTGAAGACAGATAAAAATGAACTCGAGGCATAGGGCAGATTCAAGATCCCTGAGGAGGCATCTTGCTACCTTTCTGGAGATGGGATGCTAGATCAGAATGAGAGATGAAGAGGGGGATCGTGGGCCATGGGGAACTGGAGGCCAACAAGACAAAATCACAGCACTGGGGATAAAGATAGTTTCTGGTCAGAGTAGATAACTGAGCTAGCTTTGAAGACTTCAGGATAAAATAATGTTTTATTTTCTTCAAACATTATGATGTAAACATCCCCAGCATGCCATAAATCAAAAGTTCCGATTTTGGAAAATTCACAGTTCCAGGAAACATAGGAAGCAGGAAGGAGTCTTACAAATCATCCCATCCCAAACCATCATTTTATAAATGAAATAACTGAGACAGAGGCAGGGGATGTAATTTACCCAGGGCTATCAGCTGATTAATGGCAAGAGGTTAATAAGTCCTTCTCCTAAAAATCAAAATGATAATTAAGAAACAAATATATCAGTTTGAAAACAAATCAGAGAAATAAGAATGGAGGCCTGTGATTAAAAGCTACCAATCAAGGTTAAGGAATCCATTTGACTATAGTTCAGTCTAAATACCTCCTTCAGAAACCATGCTTATTTGTGGGGAGAGGTTTTTTTTTTAAACTTGGGGTTGCCTATATTTCCCTGGACACAGGGACACTTGGAAGACACTAAGAAATAATTAAGTATTAGGAATAAAAATGAAAGATTTGGCGCTTAACTATTGACAGAGTAGGCAGGCATTATCTTGGAAGAGAGAAACAGTGGAGAGTTGGAACATCAATTTATAGAAGAAGGGGGCCAAAAGCCTCTTGTAATGTCATTGGCTAATAGAAAGTGAGAGTCTTGGAAAATAAGAGGTGAAGATAAATCAAAGCAGAGGGAGAGAGGGAGGGCTCAAATAACAAGAAGGAAATATTAAGAGGGCAGAGAAGGACATGCTTACAATATCGGGATCAGAATAAGCTATCATTTCTAGAATCTTCCGCCCATGACCCAACCACTCCCCTATCCCCCACTTGAGCCAGAGAGAAGAAACAACAAAATGATCTGGAAACCCAAACCCAACCAGGAGGCCAACCCAAAAGAAGGATCATAGGATGTTAGTGCTTGAAGGAACTCTTTGAGAACATTTAGCTCAACCCACTTGTTTTATAGAGGAAAAAACTGAGATCCAAATAGGTGAAGAGTCACCCAAGCTAATTAGGGGGCAGATAGCACATAATGAAAGTCAGTCCTATGTGTTAAGAAATGTGAAAGACTTGGAAAAAGCATCATGGAAAGGATGAAATCACTTAGGGGTGAAGGATATTTTATATAGATCCAGTACAACATGAAAATGACTATCTGGTCTTTTGAAAAAAAAATTCATGTCTATAGATTTTATAATATTAAAAAAATTAGAATGAAGTGCATCATATCCATAACCAGATTAGCTCTTTAACAATAGGCATTTGACAAGCCCACTAAGATATGGGAGTAAGGCAAGTTTTGTTTTGTTTTGTTTTGTTTTTTTTGTTTGGACCTGTGATTTCATCTATACATGAAAGAAATTCCCTCTATCAAAGTAATTCTTCACCTGTTCTTCCAATTGAAGCCTTAGAGAATTGCCTGGCAGGGGGGGGGGCACTGAGAGATTAGAGGACTTGTCCAGGGTCATGCACTTGGTATGTATCAGAGGGGAGACCTGAACCCAGGTCTTCTTGATTTCAAGGCTGTTTCTCTAATTTGGGGGTATCTGTGAATCCAAAAATATTCTCAGGTGGCTTGAATCATGTGCATAATAGATATGGGGATGATTCTCACTCCCAGGTATAATTAAATATACAACAAAAGGAAAGGTAGTAATAGAATAGTAGAAGAGACCTTTAGGAGAGTGCAATCCAAAACCCTTATTTTACAGATGGAGAAACTGAGGTCCAAAGAGAGGAAATTACTTGTCTAATATTTTACTAGTGGCAGAAGTTTGTCAAGAATTTGGGACTTCTCAGGATTTTTTCCATTATGCTTTTCTCCCCTAGGTAGTATGGAACCAGTCCCTTGAAATATTCAAGAAATGCCACCTTGATTGGAGTAGCTTGATAAAGGGGTTTCAAACATGTCTGTCTACCCCATTACCCTAGTCTATTTACGTTTTAAATACAGTAGTGGGTTGAAGGTCAACATTTCCAGAAAAGACAGAATGAAACTCATCACATTAATTATTTCTTTTTCTAATCCTCTCCATTGGCTAAAGGGAGCTGGCCCTTCTCTCTTTATTCCCTTGCTTATAGAATGAAACAAAAGAAGCAGATGATGTTTTCATCCAAAGTGAAAGACAAATACCCATGTGGGTATAAAAGACAGTCTAGACCAGAGCAAGAAAGACTGGGAAGGAGGAACTCCCTAGGTCTTTGGAGAAGTAAGAGCCAGTTGGTCCAATTTGACCTGATGCTTGTTAGGCTAAAGAGAAATAAGGCCCACAATACAATGACCTTGATGCTGATTTGAAGGGTAATCATCTCTCACATATGAACCCTTCCCTGCCCCCAAACATATTTTGTCTGGATCTGTGACTTTGAGATTAAAAAATAGGAGAATATCATGTTGGAAAGGACCTCAGAGGTTACCTTGTCCAGTGCCTTCATTGTACAGATGAGGAACATGAGGGCTAAGAGAGGAAGGGTAACGTAGCCAAGCTCACATAGTGAGTAACTGGAGAAGTTGAAAGTCAAGCTTAGAGCTCCTCATGTCCATGACCAGGACTGTTGAACCTGTCATTGCTACCAAGATGCCAAACTCTCCAGCTGCTCATCTGTAAAATGAGAAGCTTGGACTCAGTTATCTCTAAATTCTCTTCAGGTTCTTCTGGAGGCTCAGATGAAGATGGTAAGAACTGAGTGGAAGCTTCCTTCCAGTGTACAGAGAAGGAAACAGTAGTCCCCTTTCTAGACATACATTGGAAAGGAAATAGTCCACAGTAGTCTGTGGATATGGATTAGAAGCATAATGATAAATGCTCAGTGCCACCCTGTCCCCAAGACCCAAGTATAAAAGGTTGACAGTACATTTTACAGACCTTCCTAATTCCTAGAAAATGACAATTAAAATCACCACATTACAAGAGGTTTTGCTAGCATCCCATACAATATTATCTCTCTGTGACTGTTACTTACATAATAATTAAAAAATAATGACTTTTAAACAAGTATACAGTGTTCACTTTAAAATTAACTTGTTAATAATTTTTGTGCAAAACAAGCGAACTCCTATAATTAAGTGAAGTAGTTTATTTCTTCATTTATATAAAAAAATCCCAGTTGAAGAGAGGTCTCTCAGAAATGTGTCTCCTTTTCTGTGATGGCAGAAATGTTTCCATCTCCTTTGAGTTTGGCGTCACAGTCATTTAGAGTAACCGTTCGTGTGCCGGCACCAAGCTTCCCTCTCATCTTCAGGTCTGGGCTGGGCACTATCAACTTCCTGAATTTCTGTGTGATGAAAGAAGACAAGATCTGGGTAAAGATGTTCCTGGAGTCTTGCCCTGTCTGTCTGTCCAACCTGTACCAGGTTTGGTGTCCCCACCCTGCTTTCTTAGAACCATAGATTCAGAGACAGAGGGGGCCTTGGAGGTATTCTAGGCCAACTGCCCTCACTTTCTAGATGAGGAAGCTGCATCTCAGAGAAATGAAATAAATTGGCCAAGATCATGTGGCTGGTAAGTATCTGAAGTAATACTTGAAACCCAGACCTTCTAAATCCAATTGTCTTTTTCCCAGGCCACATAACTAGACTTCAGGCACACACACACACACACACACACACACACACACACACACACACACACACACACTCACCTAAGAGTTTGCTTCTCATCCCCTCTCCTCTTGAGACAGAAAGGGACTTGATCAGTCATCGAATGTGTGGCAAAGCTGGGTCTAGAAGTAAACTCTACTAACTTAACTTTCATTCCCTTGAGGTTATTTTTTAAGGGAAGATGGTCCACAAACTCTTAAGTTCTCTGAGTATCTGTATAAAGTATATGTCTATATAATGGGAATTATCTGTAAAATGGGGATAACAGTAGTATCTACCTTCCAGAGTCATTATGATGGTCATACCCTATAGGCGTTACAAATTCAACATTTCCAAAACAGAATTTTTGCTCTCAATCCCTTCCTCCTCCTCAACTTTCCTGTTGTAGTCAAGATAGACCAACATCCTTGGTGCCATCCTTGACTGTACCTAAACTCATCCTACATATCTGATCTGTTGTGAAATCTTGTCATTTCTACCTTTACAATAACTTTCCTAAAAATTCCCTTCTTTCTGCTCACCCAGTCTCCACCCTATTAACTCTCCCTTGGACAATTGAGATAGTCTCCCTGCCTCAAATCTCTTTCCTCTCCAACCCACCCTCCACAGAACTGCCTAAATGATGCTTTTAAATGCAAGTCTAGGGGCAGCTAGGAGGCACAGTGAATAGAGCACTGGCCCTGGAGTCAGGAGGACCTGAGTTCAAATCTGGCCTCAGACAGTTAACACTTACTAGCCATGTGACCTTGGGCAAGTCACTTAACCCCAATTGCCCTCCAAAAAAGCAAATAAAATAAAATAAAATAAAATAAAATAAAATAAAATAAAATAAAATAAAATGCAAGTCTTATCATGTTACTCTCCCATTCAGTAAACTCCCATGGCTTGCTATGACCCTCAGGATCAAATATAAAATTCTCTGTTTAGCATTTAAAGACTTTCACAACCTGGCACCTTCCCACCTTTCCAGTCTTCTTACACTTTACTTCTATGATCCAGCCTCAGCTTAATAAATGCTCGTTGGCTATCTAAAGGACTTTGTAAACTTTAGCTATGTGTCACTTATTCTCTATGAGGATTAGCGTTAGGACTACATTGTCTGTGAGTTGTGTTCATGACTTAACATGGTATAGTCACTAAACAAATAGAAATAATCTTAGAATTTCAAGACTGGAAGGGACATTGAGTGCAAGCCCCTCATTTTACAGATGAACTAAGTAAGTGGCAGAGAAGGGAAATGAATTTCCCAAGATCACATGGTGAATTAAGTGGATGGAACTTAGATCTAATGTGTAGTCCAGTTCTTGGGCTTCTTCTGGGATCTCCTTCTAATGGCACCTCCAAAGTCTCCTAGCACCCTCCTTCCTTAAACCACTGCTGTGCTTCTTAAATATGGGGATTCTCACCCTAAGACTATAATTGACCTTTAGACTAGTAGTCTAAGTCAGCTGGGCAATTAGGTGGCACAGATCATAGATTGCTGGACCTAGAGTCAGGGAGATCTCAGTTCAAATCCCGCTTTGGCCGTTTAACTGATTATAACTAGGGGCAAGTCACTTAACCTCTATTTGTCTCAGTTTTATCATCTGTAAAATTCAGATAAGAATAGCACCTACTACTCAGGGTAAGCAGATAAAATGTGATATTTAGAAAGTGTTTTGCGAAACATAATTTTTAATAATTCTGATAATAATTATTACTCCAGGATAGGACTTTAGAACTGAAGGAAATTTAGAGCTCACTTAGACCAAATCTTTTATTTTACACTTAAGAAAGCTGGGGCAGCTAGGTGGAGCAGTGAATAGAGCACCTGCCCTGGATTCAGGAGGACCTGAGTTCAAATTCGACCTCAGATTCTTGACACACTTACTAGCTGGGTGACTTTGGGCAAGTCACTTAACCCCAATTGCCTTGCCTTCCCCCCTCAAAAAAAGAAAGAAAGAAAGCTAAGGCCTGGGGAGATAAGATCTCTTTTTCAGTTGGGTTTTTAAGATAGATTCTTACCTTGGGAAATCACTTGGTGATTTAGCAAAGGGTCTCTATTCTTCCTCCCCTACTAATCCTAAATTCTGGAGCCTAAAGCCATCTCTAGAGAAATTTGCATGTGTCAACATTTCTGAATCCCAACAGCCCAGTGGGAACCTTGGGGGTATTTTCTCAGTGGGGAAGGTGATAAGGTTTCAAGTGAAAGTTTCTACTGAAGATGTAAGCTGGCTTGACATCCCAGAGTGTTAACAAAACAACCTGGTGACCGACAATCTCTTCACAAGTAAGAGAACCTTCGGTGCTGCAGGGCTCTTAGCTCCAGAAATAACCACCATCCTTGCAGAAAGAAGGCATGAAGAAAAGGTCATTTTTCCACCTAGCCTGAGGCCCCATGGCAGGTCAATCGACTGTGCTTTCTGTAAGGAGACACTTACGAATGTAGCAGCTGTCCTATTCCCTGGGAAACTAGCAATTAAATCAATGATGAGTCCTCTTTAAGGACCAGAGATTCTCAGTGACTCTAGATCCTTACTGCATTTCAACTTAAAGACCTCTACTCTTAAGTTCCAAATGCAAACAAAACAAAATTAAACAAATGAACAAAAAAACCCCAAAACAAAAATCCACACCCCCACATTCCTCACTTAAGTTCCCCTTTTTTCTCCACTCTCCTTACCACAACCTGAGTTCATGCCTTCCTCACCCCTTGAGTGGGTTATTTCAATAATCTTCTCATTGTGTTTTTTTTTCTGTTTCCCCCCTCTGCCCCCGATTCTTTAATCCGTTCTCCACTGAGCTGCAAAAATAATCTTCCTAAAGTATAGAATGGATGGACTTGACCATAAAATTGAACTCCTCACCTCTAAAAAGGACTTGGGGCTCAAGTCTACTCTTACTCTTTTCTTTTGGATCGAGTTGGATGAAATTCCATCTTGATTGTTTTGTGGTTGTTCTTTACATTTACGTTTCCATTTACATTGTAACTGTTTTGTATATTGTTTTCCTGGCCCTACTTCCTTCAGTTTGCATCATTTCATATATTTCCCCTTTTCTCTCTGCATTTATTCTGTTTGTTGTTTCTTATAGCATTACATTCATGTGCGACAATGTGCTTAGTCATTTTTCTAATTGACGGTCATCTATTTTTTTCTTATCACTATGAAAAGTGTTACCATAAATATTTTGATATATATGGAATTTTTCTTTTTTTTTTCACTGATGCTCTTAGAGTATTTGCCTAGCAGTGTAATCTCTGAGTCAAAGAGGATAAACATTTTAGTCACTCTATTTGCATAATTCCAAATTGTTTTCCAGAATTATTGTAACGATTCATGACTCGGCCAACAATGAATTAGTGTGACTATCTTTCTACAACTCCTCCAGAATCAACTATTTCTACTTTTTGGTCATCTTTGCCAACTAGCTAGGTGTACATTAAAACCTTGAGATTGTTTTGAATTGCATTTCTTATTATTAGTGACCTGGAACATTCTTTTATAAGGCCGTTAATTGCTATTCTTCTTTTAAGAATTATAGATTCACATCCTTAATTATTTCTTCATTGTTAAACCATTATCAATGGTATTTACTACAAAGCTTCCCCCCCACCAGTTGACTGTTTCCTTTCATTCATCCTTAAATAAATTAATTTTGTTTGTGCAAACATTTTTGAATTTCATGTAATCAAAATTATTTATTTTACCTTTTGTAATTGTTTCTATCTCATGTGGTTAATAATTTATCCTCTACACATATAGCTGCAAAAGATATGTGATGTGTTTCTCTTTTAATTTTTAATAGCATGACCTTTCATCAATTTTGAATTTCTTATATAAATAAATACAAGTAAATACAATATGTTATAAAATATGTCACCAAACCTATTTTCTCCCAGACTGCTTCTCAGTTTTTCTGGCAGTTCTTGTCAAATAGTGAGCTCATTCCTAGGTATTTTGTTTTCAGGTTGACCAACCACTAGGTTGTTAAATTCAATTACTTCTGATTCATCTTTGTCTAGCCTGTTCCACTAATCTCCTTTTTCTATTTTTTTTTTAAACTAGTAGCCCCAGGTCACCCTTGAAGAGTGTAAACTATTGACAAGCTATACATCAGTCATCGATTTCAAATGGAGGAGCCACCCCCCCTCAACCGATGAAATCATAGATGTGTACCTAAATATACCTAAATATACACAACTGTACAATATACATACACATATGGTCATACATATACATGTGCAAATAGCCAATAGCTAGATAGCAGACAGATGTATACACATACATACATACACATGTAATATATACATACCATACAAACATACACATCTGCACATGCATATATAGTCGTCATCTAGCCATATACACACAGACATAACTATGTGTGTGCTTATAGACATGTATATCTACACATACACGTACATACATACATATACATACGTATGTATGTATGTGACTAGACCTCAGATTCCATCCATATGGGGAATTCCTAATGAGATAACTCTCTATAGCAATGCAGATTAACCTCTGTTTTGCAACTTGTAATTTTGAAGAGCTACCTGGGGTACTGAGAGATTAAGTTGCCCAGAGTCACACAGCCAGTCTGTATCAGAGGCAAGTTTTGAACCAAGGTCTTGAACCAAGTAGATCTTCTATCTACTCTGCCATAAGGCCTTTTGGTTCAAATATTCTGGTCCAAAGCCCGATCTCTTTCCACTATAGGACACTGCCTTGTTATTATTATCATCTGTAAAACGAAAAGGCAAGGCATTCACTACCTACTTCAGAGAACTGTCATGACAAAAGCATTCTGTGAATAGTTATGAGCCAAATACATACGAGCAATTCTTCTTTTCATGCTGAAGTCAGGGAGATGAGTTCAAATCTGGACTCAGACACTTACAAGCTGTGTAAGTTTATTACTTGTTTACTTTGAACAAGTCACTTAGCCTCTGTTTGCCTCAATTTCCTCAACTGTAAAATTGAGATAATAATAACACCTATCTCAAAGATTTGTTGTAAGGATCAATATTTATAAAAAGTGTTTAACACAGTGCCTGACACATAGTCAGAGTTATACAAATGCTAGCTTCCCCTTTATCCACATTTTTGTTCCAGTTTCAGTACATACATACCTTGGAACCATGACTAACAGAAAAAGACCAGTTTGAAAGCCTTCCCTTCCATGTATGCTTTCTTCCTCACTTAGCCACCTGGCAGGTCTTCCTTTTCCATTATTGGAAGGTAGGGCCCAGTTATGACTCACCTCCAAGAGAGTTCCCTCAATCTGCCACATCTTGAGGACAATCCAAAGTGGAATGCAGACCATGGAGGAAAGTGCCATCATCCACCCAATCCCATAGCCCCAGTTAGGGTATGTATACACATTGTTGTACTTGAGGGGTTTATATTTCACCAGGAAGAAGATGAAGATTCCCTGAAAGATAGAAGAACAGCTTGGTCACTAGGATGGAAATCACTTCAGTAACTCTCCTTTCTAGGAGACATGGAATGATGCTTCCCAAGGAAATCCTAGTTTAGAGAAGGGCACACCATGTAAAGTCTCACAGTCCTGGGCACATAGGTGATATATGTACATATATGTGTGCAATTATAGACTTTATATGCTTTTGACAGTTATCTCTCAATAAATGTAAACTCATTGCCAGTAGGGATTATTTTATTCTTTGTACTTGTATTCCCCGTGTCTAACGCATAATGCCTAATAAATATTTGTTTATTGACTGTTATGTAGGGACTGAAGCAACTTTTGTAACTAGGAGGCCATTGGAGAGTGTGCAACCAGACCTTATTGGTCTTGCTTGGCCAACCACATGTTCAGGCATGCTTTCTCTCACTTTGTCTCTTCACCCATTACATTCCTACCCATCCTTCAAATGTCCATTTCTTTTTTTATTCAAGAGTATGCTCAACTTTGCTGGAAAACTTATTCTTGGATGCAACCCCAGCTCCTTTGTTCTTTAAAATACAATGTTCTAAGACCTACTGTATTTTAGTGCAGAAGCTGCTAGGTCTTGTGAATTCCTAACTGTTTTCCCAGAGTATTTAAATTGCTTTTTATTGTTTGCAATATTCTCTCTTTAACCTGGGAGTTTGGAAATTTTGCTATGACATTCCTGTAAGTTTTCTTCCTAGATCTCGTTCAGATGGTGATAAGGCGTGACTCAAATGCCACCTCTTCCTAGAAGCCTTCTCTAATCCTAAGAGTCAGGAGTGGCCTTACCTTCCTCTAAACTCACATGATACTTAGCTCTCACATCTATAAAACAGTTATGTATTATTTTGTACTATGGTTGTGTGTGTGTGTGTGTGTGTGTGTGTGTGTGTGTGTGTGTGTGTGTGTATTACATCTCTACTGTATTGTATGCTCAGTGGGGCAGGGATGGTCCAAGTCTGACTCTAGCACAATCTTTCTGGTGGAGGAAGGAACCACCCAGGATAGTCCCAGACACTATAGACCTATTGTCTGAAAAGAACATGCCATTCATTGTCTCAGGGTCTTAGAGTTATGAGGCAGAGAGAGGCTGACTGATGAGGAAATACTCACTGCACAGATGCCCGGGGTCACCACCTTCCAGCACCACTTTATTAGGGATAGAGGCTTATAGCCAATCATATCTTCAATGTTGTCATAAAAGTGATTGCTTCCTGTACAGAAATAATGCAAATCATAATGATAACAACTAACACTTTTATAGTGCCTTATGGTTTACAAAGCATTTTATATGTGCTATCTCATTTTATTCTCATAAAGACCCCAGAAGGAAGGTGCTATTATTATCCCCATTTTATAGTTGAGTAAACTGAGGCTGAGAAAGGTTATATGGCTTGCCTAGGATCACATAGCTAGTAAAGTATCTGAATCTGTATTAGAACACGGGTCATGCTGAGTCCAAGTAAAGGGCTTTCTCCACTATATTACCCCTCTCCCTCCCCCATATATAGAAGACACAACGAAAAATTCCTATATTAGTCTACAAGGACTATATGGAAAGACCAAAGGAATTGAACTCAGTCTAAGGAAAAGAAGATTAATGATGGATAGATTTACTGTCATATCTTTGCATGGGAGGGGAGCCATAGGAATGAGCATTCCCTGCTCCCATTGAGGATACAAAGAGAGAAAAATACTTAGGTTTCATAGTTATTATAGATTTAGAGGTGGAAGAGTCCTTGGAGGTTATTGAGTCCAAGCTTTTAATTTCACAGATGATGAAACTGAAGCACAGAGAGGTTAAAGGTCTTGCCCATGATCACATACCTAGTAAGTATTAAAGACAGGATTTGAACTCAGGTCTTCCTTGGATCCAGTGTTCTATCCAACATACCACACTGCCACTCATTTCAACTACTGTAGGGATTTGGTTAGATAGTAGGAAGAATACTTAACAGTTAAGAAAAATAATAATTCTTCATGAGATAGTGGAAAGGACACTGGTGTTGGAATTTGAGGACCCGAGTTCAATTTTTTCCTTTTCCACTTATTACCTATATAACTTTGGGAAAGCCACAACTTCCTTTGGCCTCAGTTTCCTTATTTGTTTAAAACGAATGGTTATACTAGATAACCTTTGAAGTCTCTTGCAGCTCTGATTCTAAGAGCTATGAAATCTATGCATGAGCTGGAGTGGATGAAAGTGATAAAAGTCAGAGAGATTAAGGGACAAGGCCTAGAATTTTGTAGTCACAGAGAACAAAATAGCAGATACTGCCACTCCTGGTGCTTCGTTGGGCTCCTGCCCAGCTGCAGTCACATTAAGCATTGGCTGGACAGAACAAAGAGCTTGTTCCTCCCACTGACTCCAGGGAACAGGTGTTATGGGTAGCAGCTGGCATAGGGGAAGAGATTTCATGGCAAATGGCAGTGGGGACTGGGGCAGGCTGATACTCACCATAAACCCAGCCAATGCAGACACATTCAAAGATAGCGACAAAGAGGAGGCACATCCCGCTGGCTGCATAGGAGTCAAATAGCTGGAAGATATACATGCCACCCTACAATAGAGACAGATGGAGAGACAAGGGGGGCAGAATTAGTGTGGCAGTTTCATAAATGGCTTAGTCTATACTTAAGCTCAGGGGAAGTGCTCATCTTGACCCCAGCAACTGATCTTCTCATCAGCAAGGATCTTTTGTAAATGAGGCTGTGACTTTGGATAATTTTTTGACTTGGAGTCAAGATCAGTTAGTCACATGAGTTTCTGATTCTGAGTATTTTTGCCTTATTGTATCAAAAGACTAACTTCCTGTTTCTTCAGGGTTAAGACTCTCCTCCCTGACCTAACTAAAATCAATTCTTCATATTCTAATTCCAAGGTAGTGCTCCTCTGACCCTTCTTGCCAACATCTGGGGACAGTCTGACTTCCAGAAACCATTAGTCTTCTTCATTAGGTAGGTTCCTCTTTCTCCCCACGTTCAGGTTGGTTCATATTCCTTACCACCATAAAAAGTTTGATGTTCATTCAAATGCTCCCCTAGCTAATAAGTTCCAGGATATGTTACATATACAGTGATAACTACATACAACGAGGAGGTCTGAGTTTAACCTTGAGAAAATGACTTCCCCTTCACTGGGTCAGAGTTTCCTCATTATTAAAATAAGGAGTTTAGCTTTGGAAGTTCCATGAAAATTGCCTTCAATTGTAAAGGAAAAGTATTTTCTTCACAATAGGCTTGGGGTGTTTTGGGGAAAGGATGGGGAGAAGAGATGCATGACAGTCATGGGTCATTCCTAGAGGCCTTTAATGGCTATGTGACGTTGGGAAAATAACTTTCCCTCTTTGAACCCCAGTTACAAACTCTATAAAATAAGGGTTTTAGATTAAATGGTTTCTGAGATCTCTTTGGGTTCTGACATTTTATGGATTTATGACTAGGAGACCAAAGAGTCAGTAAATATTTCTGGCTCTATTTCTTTTTTGTTTTCAAAGAATTATTTTTACTTGTATTTTCACATGCAATGTAAAACAGAAAAAGAGGCTTGTATATGAAACTACAAATCTCTTTTGTGTAGAATTTTTCTTATAAAATCTATAAATCCAGCATAGATTAAAGATTCCGAACTGGAAGGGAATGTACAGACCAACTAGTCCAATCTTTTATTATATGGATAAGGAAACTGATTCATAGAAAGAGTTAAGTGACTTCCCCAATGTAACACTGGCGTTAAGGAGGAGCAAGAAGATTATAAACTCTCTCTCTCTCTCTCCTGTCCCTCTCCTTCCTACCTTTTTTTCTTTCCTTCTTTGTTTTGCTATCCCAGTCCTAGACCCTTCTATCCTTCCCACTCTCACTCTCACCCTCAAGTTGAAACAACAGCAACAACAACAATGCATGTACTAGCATAGCCAAATGAAACAAATTCCCACATTGACCATGTCGGGAAATTCAATCACCTTCTGTTGGGAGGTGGGGAGCATGTTTCAGTATCAGTCAACTAGAACAGTATTTGGTCACCATGTTGATCAGAGTTCTTAATTCCTTCAAAATTTTTCTTTCAAATGTTATTACATATTGCTCTCCTAGTTCAGCTTATTTGACTAGTCATCATTCATGTGAGTATTTTCATACCGGCTCCATTTCTAACAAGTTGAGTGGCATTACCTCATCTGAGCCTCCATTTCTTTCTTATTTATATTTATATTTTTAGTTTTCAACAATCACTTCCATAAGTTTAAATTTTTCTTCTCCTCCTTCCCCAAGAATTTATTTCTAATTTAAAAGAGACCTCAAACATCTTGACATCATTCTCCACTTTAGCTTCCTTTATTCTAGTCTCTAAGAGAGATATGAACCTGCTCCTTGACCAGGTCATCCTCTCTATTTGTACCCTTGATCCCACTCTTTCCCATCCCTTATAGGAGCCTACCACTTTGATCATCCCTTCCAATGTTTCTCTCTTTTCATTTTAATTCTTCTGTGTTTATTGTTTCCATTCTTGCTACATGCAAACATGTCCAAGTTTCCCTATCTTAAATTTTTCAATTTACTCCATCATCTTCTGCAACTATTATTTTTATATTTTCCCCTCTCACAAAGTCTAAGAAAAAGCCATCTATACTCATTTAATCACTCAATAAATAAGTATTTATTAAGCATCTACTATGGATCAGGCATTGCTCAAGGTGCTTGGGGAAATAGATAAAATTATACTAAGGGCCCCTCCTTAAGGTATTTATATTCTAATGAGAAAGACCACATATGTACAGATATACACAAAGTAGATACAAGGTAATTTTTGGGAAAAGCTCTGGCAGCTAGGGGAGCATCAAAGAGCTGCATGTGGAAGGTAGCCCTTGAGCTGAATTTTAAAGGAAGTTAAGGATCTTAACTCATGGAGGCAGGAATGCAATCCAACTGTGAAGGACAGTTAATATAAAGAACGGAGATGAGGAGCAGAGTGTAACACATGAGGAACCTTAAGAAGTCATTTTGGCTGGACCAGAGTGTACATGGAGTAGAGCGACAGGATCTGGAACAAGGCTGAGAAGGTGAGTTGGGACCAATTTGGGAAGAGGTTTGAATGCCAAATAAATATGTTTGTATTTGATTCTGGAAATGTTAGGGAGCCACTGGAGTTTATTGAATAGGGGAGTGACATGGTCAGAAAGCTGAGATTTAGGAACATCACCCTGGCAGCTGTGTGGATAGATTGTAGTGGAAACAATGGAAATAGTGTCCTTTCTGGAGCCAGAAGACCTGAATTTAGGCAAATTCCTTCATATCCCTTACCCTCAATGTCCTTATCAATAAAATGAAAGGTTTGATCTGAGTGGCTTCTGAGGTCTCTTCCAGCTCAATATTTATGATCCCCATGATTTTATGACCTGTTTCAATAGTCTAGACGAGAGGTAATGGAGTCTTGAATTTAAGTGGAGAAAAGAAGATGAATTAGAGAGGTAGTATCAGGGCAACTGATTGACTATAACAGGGATGGTGGTGGGGAGTGAGTGTACCACCAGGAATGCAACCCTACCAGATGACTAGAAGGATAGTGGTACCCTCCTTGCATTTACTCCTTTACCTCCCACTATGCAGGTCTCTGGCATCACCATTCAACTGAAACTGTTTTATTCCATAAGGTTAACAATTGGCTTTTCTCAGTCCTCCTCCATCTTGACATCTCTGCTTTTGAGACTTGATCATCACCCCGTCCTAGTTAATCTTCCCATAATTCTCCTGGTTTTCCTCCCATCTCTGTATTCCTTGTCTATTTATTTTGTTGGATGGAAGCTCCTTGAGGGCAAAATCATTTGGGGGTTTTGATTTTATCTTTGCATCTCCTGTACCATAGCCACTTTGACCAATTTTTTTTTTATTTTGGCCGATCACTTCATTTGGATGTCACCTGTCCATAAACTATAATCCATTTCGTGGGAGATCCTATGCCAATAGTTTCATCTCTGGACCCTCTGAGATCCCACCAGTAGTTATAATTGGTACCACACAACTTACCTTGTCAATTCTAGTCAAGCTGGTGGTGTTCATAGCTAATTTCAGAGAACAAGTCTTGTCTTTTCAAGCAAACTTTAAGTTCTTTGAGAACAGGGACCATGGTGTTACATTTCTCTATCTGTTAAGCACAGCTTAGACTTAGAATAGAAGGTATTTTAAAGAGTGCTTATGCTTGCCTAAAGTCATTGGAAATGGATGAAGGGAAAAAATGTTAGATGCTGAGTTTGAGAGGAATGAGCATTCAAAGCAAAATGGCGCATTTGCTTAAATTAGACTTAATGAATGACTTCTCTTCCTCCACCTTTGAAATAATCAAAGGTCATTCAAAGAGAAAATGAAATGACTAAATGGCCAAGCCATAGAATTTTCTTTAGGAAAAATAACAGGGGATTCATATTCTGAGATTCCATCCCCTTTCTTTCTCAATTGAGTTGGACTTTTAAAAATGGTAAAAGCTACAGAGAAGAAAGTCCATAATTATTCTAATAGCAGGAGGTGAATTAGTGCATTTAGGCAACCCTTAGATCTGGAAGGGCCAATCCAGGGTAGAGGACAAAATGCCTGGTATCAAAGGCTGTCACCTAATCATACTTCCCAATAATTAGGATGTTGAAGGGCTAGTGATTAATGTCCTCAAGCCTCTTACTAGGTGTAATTACTCTTTTCTGCTAGACAATATGTTATAAAGTTAAGAGCAATGGCCTTATGGTCAGAAGAGTTAGGTTCATAACCAGGATCTTGCCATATCCATCTCCCGCCTCCATGCTTTTGCACATGTGATTCCCCCATGCCTGAAATTCACTCTCTCCTCACTTCCACTTCTTTTGATCCCTAGCTTCCTTCAGGACACAGTTCAGGTTCCACTTCCTACAGGAAACTTTTCCTGATTCCCCTAGTTAATATTATCTTCTTCTTGAAGTTATTTAATATCATTTTGTATTTACTTCATATTTACTTTTTTTGAATGAATGTATATCCCTGAGTAGAATGTTAGTAATGTTTTCATTTTCTTTGCTGTCTCTCCTACACATAGTTGAGTGTCTTGGGCAGCTAGCTGGTACAGTAGAGAGCATACTGGGCCTGGAGTTAGGAACAAATCTGACCTCGGTCACTTACTATCTGTGTGACCTTGGGAAGCCACTTTACCTTTGTTTGCCTCAGTTTCCTCATCTGTAAAATGGGTATGATAATAATAGCACCTAACTCATTTGATTGTGAGATCCAATGGGATTAAAATTGCAAAGCACTTAGCACCATGCTTGGCACATAGTAAATGTTATATATTATATATATTATATATGTTATATTATATGTTAGCTATTATTATTGTACAGAGTAGAAACATCACATTTGAGGAATTATTTAGTTGTATTACCAGTTTTTTGTCCCTGGGCTAGTCATTTCCTTTTTCTGAGTCTCCATTTTCTCATTTCTTTTTTTTTTTTTTAAAGCAATTGGGGTTAAGTAACTTGCTCAAGGTTACACGGCTAGTCATGATTTATGTGTGGGTGCTCATTTTCTGAGTCCGGTTTCGATCTCGAGTCATCCCAACTCCGAGGCCGGCGCTCTTACTCTCTGCGCCACTTAGCCCCATCCCATTTCTTTTTTAAGGAAATCCTAATGATGCTAGAATCTTAATATAAAGGGGAATGAAATTAACCTTCGACCTGCCTGCCTCATGGGGTGGGTGTGAGGATCAAATTAAATGACCCATATTCAACATAGTTTATTGGTTGTTAGCAACCTCATGTCTCCCCAGCATGGCTAGTGCCTGTCCTGGGCACTAGTCTTCTGAGTTTAGGGTCCACATCGGGCTATTGCCAGAAAGCGGAACACTGGATTACAGTTCCATTCAACAAACATATTTATTATTGAATCTTGGGAACTGGAGGAGACTTTGGAGACCAGTGAGTGCAAGGGGCTTGTTGTTGCCTTTTCGCCTAGCATAGCAGCCCAAATGCTCCCTCTTGACATTGCTATGATGAACGAGCATCTTTTAGCTCTCAAGCTTAACTGTCAATTTGCATGTCATAAGGTTCTCTTCTGCAATCAGAATTGGGAAAATTCTCTTTAAATGCAGGCAGAATGACGATGTGGAGAAAAAGAAACACAACATCCCCAGGGTGTCAGCAGCCAAACAGGCTGAAAATGTTTTCTTGGATAACCTCAGCTCCACTGAGGTTCTTTCTTTAGCTTTAAGAGAAGAAATCTTTCTTTATTTCTATTAAGGACAGTAAAGAGAGCTGGGGAATGCGCAAACTAATCCTTTTCAAGAGAAATTTAAGACTGTTCTTGATAAAGGAAGGCTGAGTATCCAAGGTAGGGGATGGGGGGGGGGGATAAGACAAGGGGAAGAGCAAATCTGCTTTTTAAGAATGTTTTCATTCTAGTTATCTTGGTGAACCAGGGAGCAGAACTATTTCACCCCCTCAACTGAAAGAACTTGACAAGTGAGGAGTGAGTGGGAGCGCCTACAGATCTGAACTTGACATCCAAAAATCTCACTACCACACCTTGTTTTTGTGCTACCCAAGGGAGACAACATACCTTAGGCTTTCAGTCCATTATAGCTGGTTCCACAGAAAGAATTCAGGGGGATCAGAGTGTATAGAAAGAGGCTTTCTTGGGGCGGCTAGGTAGTACAGTGAATAGAGCACCGGCCCTGGAGTCAGGAGGACCTGAGTTCAAATCCAGCCTCAGACACTTAACACACACACACACACACACACACACACACACACACACACACACACACACTAGCCGTGTGACCTTGGGCAAGTCACTTAACCCCAACTGCCCTACATTCCCCCCTCCAAAAAGCAAAAAAAAAAAAAAAAAAGGCTGTCTGTTATGGACAGGAAACGGGCTGGTACCATCTTGAGTTCTACTGATTTTTGAAGTGATGGAATCCTACTGAGACCATGTTATTTCTTTCCTCATTAACTTTTGCTGACTCCTTATTAACTTGTTGTTCACTCATTTCAGTTGTGTCCAATTGTTTGCCTCAGTTTTCTCATTTGTAAGATGAGCTGAAGGTAGTGCTAGGTGGTGCAGTGAATAGAACACTGGCCCTGGAGTCAGGAGGACCTGAGTTCAAATTCGGCCTCAGACACTTAACACTAGTCGTGTGACCTTGAGCAAGTCACTTAATCCCAATTGCCCTGCCTTTCCCCCCAATAAAAGCTAAAAAAATAATGAACTGGAGAAGGAGATGATGAACCACTCTATTATCTCTGCCAAGAAAACGCCAAATGGGGTCACAGAGTTGGAGATGACAGAAATGGTTGAACAACAAGTTGGTGCATGGATAGAGTGCTGGGCCTGAAGTCATGAAGATCTGAGTTCAGATTCTGTCTCAGATACTGGCTCTGTGACCTTTGTCAGGTCACTTATCCTCGAGTTACTTCAGTTTTCTTGACTATAGAATGGAGATAATGGCATCTTATTCTCAAGGTTGTTGTTAGGATCCAATAAGATAATATTTGTAAAGTGCTTAGTATAGTTCCAGGCATGTGGTAAGCTCTAGCTATGATAGATATGATATAATGCTAGCTATGACAATATTGATATGTAAGAAATGGGACTTAGACCCAAATTGTCATGACTCTGAGGCTAGCTCTTTATTCATTTCCAGACATCTGCATAATAAATGTTGAATTCAAATTTGTATTGGTACTCAGAGCTGTGGGACACATGTGCCAGAAGCCTAAAATCAGAGAATGAAAGGTATAATAAAGGCAGGGGACAACTTATAACCTAACCTAGCCTGTCCAATAGCTTCCTTTGGCTTTATGCAAATGTTGGGCTTCCAAGAGATTCCTATATGGCTTCATGGGACTGTTGGAAAGTTCGGCCTCTGTAGTCTCACACACATAACCTTGCCCCATACTCAAGAATTGATCAGGGAAATGATTTTCCAAGGCAAAGTCCAGGTAAAAATGGCAACCAATCCACTTTCCAGATCATGCAGCTCCACTGTTAACTCTGAGAGCCCAACCTCCATCACTTCTTCGTGAAGATAGGGACTATGGGTATTGAATACTACATACATACTGTTCAACTTAGTTAATGTGTTGGTAAGTTTTTCTGAACTACTCTTTTTTTTCTTCTTTCTTCATTATTCTTGGTTATTAAGAGATAGATAGCTTATGAGGGAGGGAAGGGGAAGGGGTATATTGGGAAATGAAGTCAATGAAAATGTAAAAGACCAATGAACAGCACCAATGAAAAATAAACCTAAAGGTTTTTTACCTCTGTTAACATGACCAGGCCAAGGAAGTAGGAGACAATGGATAGGGCCAGGATAAGCAGTTCCCGCCGATAGCCACGTCGAAAAGTCTTTGGGTACATGTCCACTACTGCTGTCACCAGGCTTTCCACACACACAAACTAAAGAGAAGACGTGGTGCTAGTTAGACATTTGGTAACACTGCAGCCTGTGAGACTTCAGGTGTGGTATGCATGGTGAGCTCAGAACTGAGCCAAAGGCCTCCACCATAGTTGGTGCTCCATGAATGTTTGTTGCTTAGAGTGTCTTCTCAGGGGAAGCAATTCTTCTCTACACCTTAGGAAGGGGACAAAGCTCCCCTAAGGTGAGATGACCCTGGGCTCAAATTCTGTCTCTCCTATTTATTACTCATGGCAAATGATGTCCCTCCATTCACATTTAGGATTCTAGACTTAGATATGGGGAGGATCTGGGAGGTTGTGGGAATAAAATGGAAAGGGCTTGGTCTGGGTTCAGGTCTAACCTGTGATGCTTACTCCTTGTATGACCTTGGGCAAGATGGTTAACTCTCCTGGACCTCAGTTTCCTCATCTGTAAGGTGAGGGGGTTGGACAAGAAGGACCCCAAAGTTCCTTTCACCATTTTACAGACCAGGAAACTGAAGCCCAGAAAAGTTAAATGACTTTCTCAAGGTCACCCAGGAAGAAAGTCAGGGAGTCCACATTTGAATACAGACTCTGAATCCATCATTCTATACACTGCACCCTTCAGAAGCGTTTATATAAGGGCAGCAAGATGGCATGGTAGATAAAGTGCCAGACCTGGAATCAGGGAGATTCATTTTCCTGGTTTCAAGTTTGGCCTCAGACACTTACCAGCAGTATGACCCTGGGCAAGTCACATACCTATTAGTATCAGTCTCCTCATCTATAAAATGGGGGTGAATTATCATGCCAATAGCACCTGCCTCCTAGGGCTGTTATGAGAATCAAACAAAATGACAATTGTGAAGCACTCAGCATAGTGTCTGGTACTCTCAGGCTGGTTATTGTCAGTGTCATTGTTTTAATATGGAAGTTCAGAAGGGACTCACCCAAAGTCATAGCATGAGCCAGTGGCAGAATGGGGGCTCACATCCAAGCCTTTGAGTTCTCTGTCTAGTGTTCTTTCCGTAAGCTGTTGCCTTATTCAAGGCTCTGCTCTTAGTCTTATAGACTAGAATGTGAGTCCCTTAAAGGTAGGTCCAACATAGACCACAGCCTTAAAAGCAGGAAGCAACCTAGAGGTCATCTAGTCCAACCCACTTCATTTCCAGATAAGGTAACTGAGATTCTGAGAGGGGAAAGTGACTTGTTCTAAATCACACGCGTCGTAGACAGAGGAAGATTTGAACTCAGGTCCATCGTTCCCCAATCCAGGTCTTTTCCCACTATGCCACATTATTTCTGGATACTTCGGTGCCAGGTCCCTTCTTGTGTTCCTCATAGCGCCCAGCAAGTCCCAGGACACTTAGGAGGTGCTTGATACATCCCTGTTGGTTGATTTTTTTTCTCTCCTTCCTAAGTGGAGTATGGTATAGATCCTGGTCTTACTCTGGGTCCATACTACTGACTTTTAGAAATGCAGAGCAGGATTCTAGCAACCTCCATGCCACTGATCCTATTATACTGTGCATGCTTGGGGCTCCAGGTGCTGCCATATGCAGAGCTCAGCTCTATGGGCTACAGAACAGCTAGGGCTCAGGGTGCTACCAGAAGCACAGCTCAGCTTACTGGGGAGCCCCCTGGGCTTGACAGCCCAGCTTGCAGTCTGCAGTAGTCACGGCTAATGACAAGCCCTAGCTTCACAAAGCTTTGACCTGGGACAATAGAAAGTGATTATCAGGAGAAACACGTGGTTCCTCACCACTGCGGCTTAGTAATGATTGCTGAGAAACCAATTCTGGGAAAGAAATTGGATTTGGCTGACTGAATTGATGGCCATGCTAAGGAAGGTGCTTGGAGGTTAAGTGACTTGCATAAGGTCACAGAAGAGCCAGTCTGGGCTAGCTGCTGACCCATGCAGCTTTGGGGGCCTCCCAATAGGAAACAAGAATCAGTAATTTGGGGCATTGAAAGATTTGCTTTTTAAAACTCCTTGATATTATGGGAGACTTATTGAGCCTGTGATAAGCTGCCCTGATTAAATCCCTGGTCATTCCTTTGTGCCTCTTCTTCATTCCAATGAATGAAACGGGGCAGGGGAAGACAGGTGATTCATTCTATAAGCATTTATGTGCCAGGCCCTGTGCTAAGCCCTAGGGATACGAGGAAAGGCAAAATACAGTCTAGTCTACACTCAAAAGGACTGTTTGTAGTCTGGATTCACATTCCAGCTCTGCTGCTTACAATCTATGTGACTTTAGGGCAAGTCACTACCTCTCTCTCTTAGCCTCAGTTTCCTTATCTGTGAAATAAGCCAGTTGGACTAGATGACCACTACG
Organism: Gymnobelideus leadbeateri; assembly: GCA_011680675.1. NCBI lineage: Eukaryota > Metazoa > Chordata > Mammalia > Diprotodontia > Petauridae > Gymnobelideus > Gymnobelideus leadbeateri. Next base: position 1,180,503 of record WOXC01002239.1, read on the forward strand.
GTCCTTTCTCATTATAAATCTATGATGCTATGAATTTGATGTGATTTTAAGTGCATAATCCTCCCACTACCCCACACACATAGATGTGTGGACACATGCACCCACACCGGTGGAAAGGAGATTATGCATACAAGATCCAGATTATGGAGGGCCTTGAATGCAGATATGCACACTGGGCTTGATTTGAGAGCCTGCAGAAATCCAGCATAAGTCTGTGAGCATAAAGGGGTCATGATGAAAGCATTATTTGACCAAGATTAGTCCGAATGTGATAGACAGTATGGATGGGAGAGGGGACAGCAGGGATTCCAGTTAGAAGGATCTTGTAGAAGGAGCATAGATTTAGACCTTTGTGGCCATCTAATCCAATCCCCTCTTTTTATTGATAAGGAAATTGCCTCCTGGAAAGGATGAGTAACTCACCTGAATAGTGGTAGGCAGTATCAGAATCAGGATTCAAACCCAGGTCCTTTTTGAGTCCAAATCCAATCCCTTTTTTTACTACAACACCTTGTCCCCCTATTAGTCTAGTTCTGAGGATCCTGGTCTTGGTTGGTGGTCTAGAAGAGGAGGGGAAGGATGCAAGGAATCCTACAGAGGCAGGAGCAATTGGACTTGACAGGCAAGTGACTGTGCTGGTGGGTAAGAGGAAACAAAAGCTAGGGAAGGGTCCATTTAAGAAACAATGAGATGCCCTGGAGATCTGAGACTTTGAAATTAATGTGGGAGCTGTTCTAGAATAGACAAGCAAATAAAATATATCATTCCCAAATACAGTGATGGCCCTTCCAAATGTTTTCAACTTGCTCCTGGGAAAATCCTAGCAAAGATCCTTGGGCTGAGGATTCATTGCCAAGACCCCATGGAACCTAGGAGGGAAAGGGGAGATGGGGGAACATTCTTCCAGGAGAGATTCTGACTCCATCTCCTGCAGCTGCTGCAGAAAGGAGGAGGGTCAGCAAGGTGAAAGTAGGTCTGCAATTTCACAGGGGTGGGAGAGGAAGTTGTAGAGTATCAGAAAGTGGAGTCAAGGATAGTGTAGGTTAATTGGGGGTTTGGGATATTGACCTGGGAGCTGTGAGAGGGGATGTGTGGAAGGAAAGTCATTGATTTGGCTAAAGACACACCCTGCTTGAAATCACTGAAGGAAAGGGTCAGGAGGAGGGAATGTGAGCTGGATCTTGGGAGCTGTGGCAGGCTCTGGGGTTTGGGCAAGGAAGCAGAGGGAATAAAGAGAATGAATATGAATTTAGCTGAGGTCTTGAGCAGCTGCATTGGGAGTTATCTGAGAAAAGAGACTGTCTAGAGGGTTATCCTGGGCTCCATGATTCACTCACTCATTCATTAATTCACTTGTATTCATTCATTCATTCACTTATATCCCCTTCATATATTCACTCCATCCATTTATTCCCTAAGTCATTCAAATATTCATCGGGCACTTATTGAATGCCCAGTCCTGAGGTAGGCATGAAGGAAAATGCAGAACTAATATAAGATATAGCCTCTGCTCTTGGGGGAACCTTCACTTTACCAAGGGTTTAAGATTTATATACACTAAACAGTTCTATAACAATACAAGGTCATCATATATGATGAAATACTAGATTAAATGACAAAGAGAAGACATTTTTGAGGGTGGGAAAATCAGGGAAAGCTTCAAGGAAGAGGCGAGATTTAAGATAAACTTTAAAGATAGGTAAGATTTGAATAAGCAAAGGTTAAAAGGAGGATTATTCCCAGTGCAGAGAACAGCATGGGTGAAGGCCCCTTGATATAAGGCAAGCCCTGTAAGGGCAGAGAGTATTTCATTTTTGTCTTTGCTATCTCCAGCGCCTAGCACAGTGTGTGACATGTGCTTTGTGAGTATTTGTTGGGTGATTCATTTAGAGCTAGAAATAGGAGGGGAAGTTGTCTGGGGCAGATTGAGGAGGTGGGCATGGCTGGAGAGGAAGATGAATGTCTGGGAAAAAAAGAGAAATAAGGTTGGCCGGGGCAGATGGGACCAGAAGGTGGAAGATTTAAAACGCTAAGCAAAGATGATATGTAGACAGGTTGTGTTTGCTTAAGCCCAGCAGCATGTAAACTCCTTGAGGACAAAGGATGTTTCAAATCTATGTTTGTATACCCAATGCTTGGCATGATGCCTTGCTGTTCAATAAATGTTTGATAAGTGAATGAATGAATGAATGAATAAATGTTCAATAAACAATTTGAGATTCATTGAATCAGATACTAACTTGAAGCAGGAGAAGGAGGCCATCTTCTCCAAGGAGAGAATTGCAGACTTCCCCACCAATTCTTTGTCAGGATGCTCTTACCTGGCTGTCCAGTCCCAGGAAGATGAGCATCATGAAGAACAAAGTAGCCCAAAGAGGAGAAAGCGGCATCATGGTGACTGCCTTGGGGTAGGCAATAAAGGCTAGTCCTGGCCCTGGAGACAAGAAAAGAAATGGTCATGTGGTTCACCCCCTCCCCCAGATACCTTCCACAGAGCTACTCCCTTGGCCCACCTATCAGAGGTACCAGGCAGTTCTTGCCAAGCTGCTGACAATAAAGAGGAATAGAAGGAAGTCTGGGAGTGGGGGGTGGCTATAAGAAGTTATCTTCCCAGATCATTGACTGGACTTCAATTCCAGTTCCCTGGTTTCATGTGGGCAGTTGAGATGTGATGGTTATGGACTAGAGGGAAGGAGTACAAAGTATGGCACAATGGAAAGAGCACTGGATCCCCCATCAGAAGATGGAGGATTAAATTCCTATAGCTGTGACTGACAACCTACCTGTTGGATTCTGGGAGAGTTACTCAACCTCTCTGACCCTCAGTTTCTTCAGCTATAAAATAAGGTGGTTAACTAAGCTTAATAAGGTAAAGCTACTTAACAATTAAAGTTATCCAGAGGGGAGTGGAGTGCCTTGGGAGGAACCCATTGGGCCCCTCCCCTGGGAGTCTTTGAACAGTCAGTTAGCATTTATTAAGCACTAAAGGTTGGGGATACAAAGAAAAATATGATTCCTGTTCTCATGCTTAGTTGGGCATGTTATAGAGGGGATTCTTTTTCTGGTATGGTCATGCTAATAATAATAAAATATTTATGTAAAACTTTATGATTTGTAAAGTACTTTGCTTATTTATCTCATTCAATCCTCATGACAACCCTGTGAGATAGTCTTATTTTATAGAAGAAGAAATTGGGGCTCGTAAAAGTCAAGTGACTCGCCCAGGGTCACATAGCTAATTAAGTGTCCAAGGTAGGATTTAAATTCTGGTCTTCTTAATTCCAACATCCTATCCACTGTGCCACCTAGCTGCTTCCCAAGGACATTTGCAATTCTAAAATTCTCTGATTTTGTGACTAAATAATCATGAGGTCTTTTCTAGCTCTAAATCTATGCTCCTAATTATTTCATTTCTTTTCCTTTTCCTTTAGGGGGTTGGGGAGACTCTAATTTTAGCCAATTTCTTTAGAGTGAGTGGAATTTTGGAATGTCTTCTATGCATTCCCATCTTCCTCTCCATCTTGTAAGAAGGGATTGTGCAGGAGCAAGTGGCAGAAAGTATGAACTCAGGCTCAGCACAAAAAGGCAGAAAAGCAGGGATGAAGAGGGAGCTTGATAGGTTAGCTATGAAGAGAAATTCTATACCTAGGGGCTCTGGCACTAATGTCCTTTCTGAAAATATGAATGTAATTCTGCTCAAGGCTGGCTATTCGTGGAATCCTATAATCTTCATGCTGGAAGGCACCTTAGAGCTCACCCAATCAAATCTTTTCCGTATGCTAGCACTTCTTCACCATCCAGTTAGAATAAAAGAATTTAGAGCTGGAGGGAATAAGATCACACTTTAAAAAAAATCTGTGCTGAATTAGAATGTGCTCCTAATATCTGAAAGTCTAAAGCTCCATCAGCACATGTCTCTTAACTGTGTAATGGACTGAACCGAATGAAATGACTTTGTTTGACTAGAGGATTATATTTCCTTTTCTTAAATGGAGGGTGGAGGGTGAAATCCAGAAGGGTTATCTCCTTGTTCACAGAGCTAAATGATGCCAAGGCAGCTGGTAGTATGGTGCCACCCAGTGGGCAGAAGGAGAGCTGTTGGCAACATTGGAGGTGAGACTCCCCAGAGAGGCTTTTGTCTCCTGCCTGCACAGATCACTAGCTCCTGGCATGTGTTTTGAGGTGTTTTTCAGTATTTTCCCCCTTTGCTTCATTTCTTAATTTATTGCCTTCCCTCTGTAATTAACCCCAGTCCTTCCAGTGTATCCTGGATATTTTTTTGTTTGTTTGTTTTTATAGAGCTGTTTGCGTGTTGTCTCCCTCCATTACACTGTGAGTCCCTTGAGAGCAGGGATTGGTTTTTTTGCCTTTCTTTGTATCTCAAGCATTTAGTACAGTGCCTGGCCCACAGTGCACACTTAATTTGCTAACAGACTGACTGACTGACTTTTGGGCATTTCCAGATGTGTGTACTGTGTGCAGGACAGGAGGAAAGGAAGAAGGCAGAGATGTACAATGAAGAGAGTGTGGAATGGAGCCTGGGCTTTTAATCTAAGCTCTTTTTTTAACTTTATGTGTTATCTGAGTTCTCTTTCCAGGCTTCAACTCCTTTCTTAGTCCAATGAGGGACTTAGATCATTGCACTGGATGATAGTGGTTGGACCATTGTGCCAGATGATAATGGTAGTAGTGTCAGTAGTGAAGATGATGACAATGATGATAGTGAAAGACACCATAGTACAGTGGGTAGAGTCAGAAAGACCTGCTTCAGATACTTACCTGCTGTGTCACTTAACCTCCCTAGACCTCAATGACATTGACATTGACATTGAGGTCTAGGGAGGTTAAGTGACACAGTGAGGGCACTGGACATGAATGCTAAGGTCCATTCTGGCTCTGAAACCTGTGAGCCACAATTTTGGCTTCTTGTCCCACCTCTCACATACACTGGCTGTGTCACCCTGGGCAAATCACTTAACATCCCAGGGCACCCAGACAACTGTCTAAGACTGTAAGTTGCAGAATCCTTGCTGATCTGAATTGGGGGAGGGTTTCCTCACTGGGAGTTTTCTTTGCCAATGAAATCAGAGTCTGGGATTGAGTAAAAAACCCAAAATCAAACCTAAAGAAAACTGTGAGAGCCCTTTCCTTCTGTCTATTCTGCACATATATTTTGTGGACCTATTATTTATAGGATGTCTCTCCCATTAAAATATAAGGTTCTAGAGGAAAAGGATGTTTTGCTTTTCTTTGAACTTAGTATTGGTACATTTTAGATGCTTGATGCCTATTGACTATTTGTATAGCATTTCAAAGTTGGTCTAAGTGTTTCACAAATATTTTTTCATTTAAGCGTCCCAAAGATCCTGTGAAACAGGTACTGAAGTCACCGTATCTTGATATTTACAGATAAGGAAATTGAAGCTCAGAGAGATTAATTGACTTGCCTAAGGTCACACAGCTAGTAAGTATAAGAGGGGCTATTAGAACCCAGGTCTTCCAGACCAAGTCCAACATTTAATCCATTGTAACACAATAAGAAAATGTAAGTAAAATGCTTTGTCAACTTTAAGATGTTACATATATGTCCATGCTCCCCTCTATATATACACAATACATATGTGTGTATAGTGTATATGCCATATATATGTTAGTCATCATCAATTTATTAAAGTTAAAAGACACACCTTTTTGGTGAGGCAATCAAGGTTAAGTGACTTGCCCAGGGTCACACTGCCAGTTAATGTCAAGATCAAATTTGAACTCAGATCCTCCTGACTACAGGGCTGATACTCTATTCACTGTGCCACCTAGTTGTCCTATACTGACCTTTTCTTATAGACAATGGCATCCTTTTAAGATCTAAGGTAGCATGCCTTATCAGTATTTACCACTTTTTCCCTATTTTGTTGGGGAGGAAGGAGAAGGGGGCAAGCATTTATTAAATGCCTTCTATGTGCTAAGCACTGTAACAAGTTCTTTAACAATATTATCTCATTTCATTCTCACAACCTGTGAGGTAGATGCTATTATTATCTCCTTTTTATAATTGAGGTAACTGAGGCAGTGAGAGGGTAAGTGACTAGTCCATGGTCTTGTGACTGAGAAATATCTGAAGTTGGATTTGAACACAGGTCTTCTGGACTCTAGGCTCAGAGCTCTAGCCACTGTGCCTCTAGCTGCCTTTGGTTTCACTGGCTGGGAGGCATCAATTAAGGATAGTTATTATCACTTTGTGAATGATGTCTTGAAACAGAATTTATCAATACATTAAGAAACAAATACAGAAAAGCCAAGTGGTCTCCTCTCCTCTAGGCAAACCTACCTGATTCAGCTACCTCAGCAATGGGCACTCCTTGTTCATATGCCATGAAGCCAAGGACAGAGAAGATGGCGAACCCAGCCACGAAGCTGGTGCCACTGTTCAGACAGCACAGCATGATGCAGTCTCTGGAGGAGAGAAGGAAGAGGACCTTACTTACACAGAATGGCATTGGACAGCTTTCAAGACACAGCAGGATAGACTTTGATCCACATAGGGAGGCACCAGTATTACTCATTGGTGAATAGATTGGTAATAAGGGCAATTCATATTTAGGTACACTTCATAATACAAACAGCACTTTTATCACAACAGTTTTGTCAAGTAATATACATAATGTTACTCCCATTTTCTGTCTGAGGAATCAGGCTCAGAGAGAACTGCCCACTGTACTGAAATAAAATCCTAACTCTCACTCTCTGTGTGAACTTGGGTAAGTCATTCCATTTCTTTGGGATTCAGTTTCTTGACTTGTACAATGAAATGGTTGGATGAGATGGCCTTTAAGTTGCCTTTCAGCTCTAAATCTTTAACAACTAGTAAGTATCAGAGAGGAGATTTGCCCCAAAGTCTTCTGATTTCCAAGTCTAGTCCTTTCTCCTGTGTGGGCAACTAGGTGGCACCATAGTATATGAAGAAACAGGGCTGGAGTCAGGAAGAACTGAGTTCCAATTTGACCTCAGATACTTACTAGCTCTGTAATCCTGGGCAAGTCACTTAATGCATGTCTGCCTCAGTTTCCCCACCTGTAAAATGAGGATAATAACAAAACCTGCCTTCCATGGTTGTTGTGAGACTCAAAATGAGATAATAATTGTAAAGCACTTAATACAGTGCCTGGCATATAATAAGTTTTATACAGATGTTGGCTATTATTATTTTTAATCTCTACTAAGCTGTGCAGCAACAATCTCCTGCCGGACTGTGAGCATCACAATAACACCATTTGCTTAGCGTTTTATATTTTGTTGGTCTCTTTCCCATATTTAGTGATAATAAGACTTTACATTTTCTTGAAGCTTAGGGTTAATTTACAAAGAACAGTCATTTGATTCTTGTGCCAGCCTTGGGAAGTCATCGGGGCTGATGTTGCAATTCTCATTTTGCAGATGAAGAAACAGATGGTGAGGAAGAAGTGAACTAGGACCAGATCATCTGAACCCTGAATCCACTGGGATAATAAGAAAGAGTGTTCTTCCAACTATATAGATAAGTACCATTGAGGTTAAGAAAGATTTAATACTTTGCCCAAGGACACATGGTTCCCCCTGAATCTCAAAACTATATATATGGAGCATTGACAACCAACAAGAAGAATGGAAAGAAACCAGTTCCACCTGATCCACACCTGGGACCATGTGAAACCAGGGAAGAGGAATCTAAGGGAAGTCCCATGCTTATCTAACCTATCCCCCTAAAAGGGACCCAGAATTCCTGAAGGTTTTCAATGATACTATTTGGTGTAACATGCCAGGGTAGAGTTGGGGGGGGGGGCGGGGGAAGCCCTAAGCTTGACATTAAAAGACCTGGGTCCCAGTCCTAGCCCTGACACTTACTTGTGTGGCCCTGGGAAAATCAAAATCACTTCTTTTCACTGCCTCAGTTTCTCCATCTGTAAAATGGGAATGGTGATACCTCACTCAGGGATACAGTGACTGCTTGTAGAAATTTGAATCACTGTCATCACACAGGATCAGAAAACATCACAACCCTTCTATAACCCAACCAAACTGGCTTTTTGTTGTTTCTCACAGATGGTGTCACACCTCTGACATCCCTGTCTTCGTGCATTGGCTCCCATGCCTGGAACACTTTCTCTCTTCACTTTTGTCTCTTAGAAACCCTGGTTTGATTCAAAGCTCAGCTCACACACCCTCTCTCTCTTTTTTTTTTTTTAAAGCAATTGGGGTTAAGTAACTTGCTCAAGGTTACACGGCTAGTCATTATTTATGCGTGGGTGCTCATTTTCTGAGGCCGGATCTGATCTCGGGTCATCCAAACTCAGAGGCCGGCGCTCTTACTCACTGCGCCACCTAGCCGCCCCTTTGAGGGCAATTGGGGTTAAGTAACTTGCCCAAGGTTACACGGCTAGGTTTTTGTTTTTGTATGGATTAAGTGTCGGAGGCCGGCTCCGAACTCAGGTCCTTCTGATTCCAGGGCCGGCGCTCTATTCACTGGGCCACCTAGCCGCCCCTACACACCCTCTCTTAAATGAAGACTTTCCTGATCTCAACAGCAAGTGCCTCCCCCCATCTTCCAAATTACCTTGTATTTATTTTCTTTATATTTTCTATATTGTTACATGGACATGTCTTCTCCCCTGACAGAATGTAAACTTCTTAAGGCCAGGGCCTGTTTCATTCTTGTCTTTTCATTTCTAGGACTGTGCACAGTGCCAAGAATAGACATGTCACTTAATAAATGCTTTCTTAATTGAATTATGGGAATGGGCTGCCCAAGGTTGGGGAAAATATATTAGAATAGTTCTTAATTGGGTCCACAGACTTTCAAAGAGTTAATGGACAGATGTCAGGAAATCTGTAAACTTGGGTTGGAGAAAACTGAATATTTTTACTAAATTATTAGCTGTTTCCTCAATTACAATTTTTATTTTCTGTAAAGGGGTCTGCAGGTTTCCCCATGGACCACTAAAGGGGCCCATGACACAAACAACATTATAAACATTAGGATCTCATTTCTGTAGGTGGGAAGGAAATCACCCCAAACAAAGAAGAGCTCAGAGAGTTCCAGCCCCCTCTGATTATAGGATCAGAGTGAGAACTGAAAGGAACCTTAGAGGTCATTGAGTTTAACCTGTTCATGTTACAGAGGACCCTGAGATTGAAACAGGTTAAGTGATTTACCCACAGCTGATCTGTGTTCAGATTCTGCCTAGCTATGTGACCCTGCATAAGTCACTTAATCTCTCTGTACCTCAATTTCCTTGCTTATAAAATGAGGTGGTTAGAATAAATGGTTCTGAATCTATGATCTTAGGAACTCAAGGTGGAGGAATGAGAGAAAGATGTGGAGAGGGGAAGGAAGGCCTAATTCTGAGGAGGCCTTCAGGGCAATGGGTAATCAGCAATGGGTTCTACTGATGCAGAAATGTTCTTGTGCTCTTCGTTACTGCAAATCCCTAGGGCCAGGGATTCCATCTTTGAGAAGCCATTTCCCTGAAATAGTGGTTGAGAGAGGAACTTGATTGCTGCAAGGAAATGGGGGTCTTTAAATGACCTGCCAGCCCTCACTTTGGAGAGCTAATCTGAGCTCACGGCAGCTGCCCCCCCAAGGGAGGCTGTTCTGCACAGCACAGGCAGAGGCTATGTGGGAAATGAAAGTAAAGGGAAGGAATCAGGAGGCAAGCAAGAGAATAATTATGAGAAATGCAGCTTAGCTCCATGTTTGGATTTCAGGCATTCATGGCTGCCAGACACACCATCACAATGAGAAAGGGAAGACCAGAGGACTGAATGATGGCTTGTGGGTTAGCAGGCCACAAGCCTGTAGGAACCTTTCCCAAAAAGCGGCTGGAGTTCTGGATTTGAGGTGCAAGGCTAAGGGCAGTAGAGGTCAGAATAGAGACACTGATGGTGTGGGAAGCATTGGTTTGGAGTCACAGAATCCCAGAATTTTAGGGGTGAAAAGTGGCCTAAGCACCCTTATTCAATCCAAATCAGAACCCCAGTTATTGGGAAATTTAGTTCAACTGCAATTTGCATCTCCTATATCCTGCCCCTAATTCTTCTCTCTGGAGCCAATCGAAACAAATGGTCCATGAATAGAGCACTGGCCCTAGAGTCAGGAGGACCTGAGTTCATTTAACACAAAAACTAGCCATGTGACCTTAGGCAAGCCACTTAACCCCAATTGCCCTACCTTCCCCCCTCCAAAAAAGTAAAAAACAAAACAAAACAAAACAAAACAAATAGTATTCTTCAAGACCAAGGACAAACAACCTATAAGCAGTATAAGCTGACCCTTTGGGGACCAAACTCGCCATTTCCAGTTGGACAAAAGAGTCCCTTCTTTCCTTCGTTCCTTCTTTCCTTCGTTCCTTCCTTTCTTTCTCTGTCCTTTCCCTTCCTCCTCTTCTTCTCTCCCATCTTCCTTCCCTTCCCTTCCCTTCCCTTCAATTCCTTTCCCTTTCCCTTTCCTTTTTCCTCTCCCTCTTTCCATATACACTTACCAGCATGTGCTTTGCCCAAAGGAATATAAATTTTGACCCCTGAAATCTTCTTTAGGACTTTGCCTTAAACCCAAATCAGGTTTTCATTGATTGCCCAATAATAGGTCCCAACCCAAACCCAACTTGGTCATTGTTTGGACCTGAATTTCTCAGAGTGAATGTTAATAGCAATCATTTCTGTTTTGACCAGAAACCTTGAAGGTCTTCCCCTCCCAGAATGTATTTTTATTAGATAAAAGAGGTTATTCCTTGACAAATTTCTTACCTAGCCTTAATCACTGAATGAGCCTTGCTTTAGTCAAACTGAGACACAGAAAAGACCTTGGCTTAAGAAGGACAAGGCGTCCCTCTGCATCTGGGGCCATGTCCAGTTGTCCTGAACTATATTTTGCCACTGAACCCAGATGGCTCTGGAGGGGTCTGGTGACTTTGCACAGCCCTCCCTCACTTAAATCCAATTCACTTGCAAGTCATAGCATCACCTTCCTGATGCCATGGTCCTCTTTGAGAGCAAACGGCAAACAACCACCATTTAAGTAATTAAAGACAGCTGTCACATCACCTCTGTGAGACTATGAGACTTCTCAGCTTAACACTCCCAGTTCCTTCAAAGTATTCTCATAAGGCATACATTTGAGGTCCTTCACCTGTCTGGTTACCTTCTCCTTATCAACATCCTCTTCAAAATGTGGTTCCCAGAACTGAACATGTGCTCCTCCATTTGATATCTGACTAGGGCAGGATGATTACCTCCTTATTCCTAGAAGCTGTGCCTCTTTTAATGGAGCCCAAGACTTCATTAGCTGTTTTCTTGGCTGCTATATTACACTGAGATTGGATACTGGCTCCACTACTTAACATAGCAGAATGATCTTAGGTCATCTAGCCTATCAGGACGTAAGTTCCCAGAATTTGACTAGAAGATTGGACTTGTTTTTATACACTTCCAGAGCCTACAACCTTATTTTTCTTGTAGTTGGTAGGATCATTTTTGAACCTTTTTCCTGGAGCAAAGGAAGGAACTGGCCCTAAGCTCCTGAAAAGGCTCTTTTCTCTGGCTTTGTCCATCCTGGACTAATCTTCTCCCTCCTGACCAAGAATTGATTCAATCCAATCCAATTAAAAAAAAAAAAACATTTGTTTAGCATCTTCTATACCCAAGGCACTGTGCTCCATTCTGGGACACAAGCACAAAATAAAAACAATCCCTTTCCTCCAGGAGCAAATCACTCAATCAGCCAGCACTTATTAAGCTTTTGTGTCAGGCACTGAACCGGGGATAGAAAGAAAGGCCAAAGACAAAAAAAAAAGAGTCCCAGCTCTTAAGGAGGTGGGGGTTGGGGTGGAGGAAGGAGAAAGAATACAATATGTAAGTAGATAAATATATATAAGATAATTTAAGGAAGAGGGAGGCAACACTCATAATTAAGGGGGATTAGAAAAGGCTTCCTCTGGAACATGGCAAAAATATTGCTGTCCTGGATTCTAAGCGGCAGAGATGGAAAAGTGTATGCTAGGAAGGCAGGGTAGCTTGTACACAAAGATAAATATAGGGTGAAGTAGAGAGTTGAGTTTTGGGGGCAGCAAATAGACCATTGGGGTTGGAACATAGAGTTCATAAAGGGTTATATGTATGACTGTTTTGGAAAGGGAGACTGAAGCCAGATTGTAAAGGCTTTAAATGACTCACTATGGAGTTTATAATTTATCTTAGAGGACATAGGGAGACACTGAAGTTTCTTGAACAAGAAAATGTCAAATTTTTGCTTTAGGAAGACAATAACAACAACAATTATTATAATAGTTAGCATTTACCTAGTACTTTAAGGTTTGCAAAGTGCTTTATAAGATAATTTTGGCAAAACCCAGGTCTCCTAACTTCCAGACCAAAGCTTTTTTTACTGTGATCATTTGGTCTCTCAAGCATCATATGGTGAAAAAAGACACTAAACTGGGAGTCAGGAAATGCTCCCAACTTAGTCAATAATTAACTGAACCTTTTGGCAAGTATTTTTCCCTCTCAGGTGCCCAGTTTCCTCACCTGGAAAAGGAGGAGTTTGGATTAGCAGTATCATTACTTTTTTTTTTCTAATGTGTTTTGACCCCTAATTCAAAATTCATAAGCTGCAAACAGACTCATGCATAAAGTTAAGTGGTATGCAACCCCGAACTAAGGTTTCCTCTGCAAACATGGTTCTTTTATAATCCTAATTCATTTCCTTCTACACGTACATGATATGGACAGAAAGCGGAAGATTAATTTACCCCTAAGTCTATGATGTGCTGGTTCTTAATTGATGTTACAAAGGAGAGCTTTACTTTGTTAAGGTCTGAATTGAATGGTCTTGTTCATTGAATATTTTGACTGAAGTAAATATTCTGGTTTTACAATAAAATTTTTGGAATTTACCTACTGCTACAGAAGGATGAAATTGAATACTCTGCTGGATGGATAAAGGGAAGGACTGTAAGACAGGCATGCACATACAGTAACTTCAGCTTTCTCCACAGAAGGGAGAAGTTCCTTAATGTCTCTGAGCCTCCATTCCTTCATCTGTCAAATGGGCATAATTATACTTGCACTACTTCCTTCATAGAACTGTAATAAGGGAAGAGCTTTGTAAACCTAAAGCACTATAGAAATGTATGTTATTATTACTAGACAGCATGAAAGAAGTATAGAAACATATGGAAACAGAGAACCATCAAATCTGTGGTTTAAGTGCTTAAGTAAATTAAATACTCTTGTGTCTGTATCCTACTATCCCACTTGTCATGTGTGATAATTTTTAGATATAAAAGGACTTAATTGGGGTGGCTAAGTGGCGCAGTGAATACAGCACCAGCCCTGGAGTCAGGAGGACCTGAGTTCAAATATGGCCTCAGACAGTTAAAACTTACTAGCCAAGTGATCTTGGGCAAGTCACTTAACACCAATTGCCCCTCCAAAAAAAGGAAAAAAATAATAAAGACTTAATTTCTCTATTTTACTCCCAAATTTCCCTACCCCTCCCTTTATCATAAGTGTCTTCATAGAGTCAGTAGAATGTTGGAATTAAAAGGAACTTTGCAAAGGATCAAGTTTGATCCCGTTATTATAAAGGGGGAAACTGAGTTCCCCAGATGGGAAGAGACTTGTATCAAGTCATATTGCTAGTCAGTGACAGATCTGGGAAACCCAGATCACACCAAATTGCATTTTATAGACTCCTGTTAATGTGTTTCAATATCCAAAGTATCCTGTAGACAAATTATTTCAAAACACTGGAGTAGGGGGCTTCTTCGTTGTTCTTTCCAGTTCTAAATTTCTTTTATTTTGATTCCCAAAAGAGAAGGTCCCAAAATACTTTGCACCACTACAGTTCAGCTAAATGAGGGCTTTATCTCTGACACTGATGACTTTGAAGAACAATATTCCTTGGTCTAAATTCTGCTGTGGTTGTTCAATTTGACTCAATCCAACAAACATTTATTATTAAATACCTTATGTTCATACTAGGGATTAAAAAAATTGAAATAGATTCTACCCTCAAGGTGTTTGCATTGTGCTCTGGGATTGAGCATGTGTACAAGTAAGCAAGTATGAAATAGATGTACACAACCCATAGAAATTACATTTAAGAGGGAGAAAATGCTCACATCTGGAAGTATTGGCAAATGTGTCAAGTAATCTTGGAGCTATTCATTGAAGGAAGCTAGTGATTCTGGGAGGCAGAAGCAAAGAGGAATTACATGTCAGAATTGGGGGGGGGCATGAATGTGCAAAGGCACAGAGGTGAAAGATATAATGTTATATATGAGCAATAGCTTAGTGGGATAGTTTGGGAAGGAGAGTGACTAAAGGGAGTAAAATATGCAGTAAGAATGGGAAGATAGGTAGGAACAAGACAGAGATAACTCTGAAGGTTGACTTGATGATTTCACATCTTTCCTTAAAGACAGGAAGGGGTCATTATATATTTTTTGAACAGGGAGGTGTCATGGCTTGATCTGTGTTTTAGGAATAGGATTTGGCAACTATACAGAAGATGAGTTGGACAAAGAGGAGACTGAAGGCAGGAGACTAATGGGGAGGAGGCTATTGCAATAGTCTAGGCAAGAAATGATGAGAGCCTGATCCAGAATAGAAGCAATGTGGGGCGGCTAGGTGGCGCAGTGAGTAGAGTGTCAGCCCTGGAGTCAGAAGGACCTGAGTTCGGATCCGACTTAAGACACACAAACAAAAAAACCTAGCCATGTGACCTTGGGCAAGTTACTTAACCCCAATTCCCCTCCAAAAAGAAAAAAAAAGAAGCAATGTGAGTGTGAAGGGGGTGGATTTGAGGAAGACTATGGAGGTGGTATGGACAAGACTTGGCAACTCATGGATATAGGGGAATGAGGGAGAGAAAAAAAAAAACAAGGATGATTCTGAGATTGTGAAGCTGGATGCCTCTTAAGCTCCTAATCGTTGATCCTGGTTCTGCCCTCTGAGGTCAAAGAGGAACATGTGAATCATGGTGCTAGAAGGGTGATAGATATTGTCAACAGAAATTGGGAAGCTTAGAGGAGGGATAGGTTGTTATTTTTTTAATCATTAATGTTGCTTTATAGTCACACCCTATAGATCTAAAGTAAGTTATTTTTACTAATTGACTCAAATGATAATGCCATATATTTGGTTCTGTTTACTCATATTGTTTCACTATGAAGTTTTTCTATTTCTTCTGTTTTATAAGAAAAAAATATGGTTTTTACTTTTTTGCAGTAGTTTTTTTTTATTAAACCACATTGTTTTTAAAAATAGATTTTTCTTTCTGTCTCTTGTTTTTCCATCACGTGGATTTCCCCCTGCATCCCTCCCCTTCTCTTTCCCGAGAGAGCATGCCTCACTGGATTCTCTTGCACTTGGATGGTCTGCTCTTTTTTTTTATCTAATGCCCAACATCATAACCCTGATAATGGAAAAAAATTCCACTCAAAGGAGTGAAAATGACAGAAAAGGGTATTGGCTGTCGACCCTAGACTGTAAAGACCAAAGAATATTTATGAAAGGAAGAGACAGGGCAGTCACATGGCCAGAACAGTTGGGTCTAGCCCATTCTTGGAATATGACAACCTTTCGAGAATGTATAAGGAAAAGATCAAGGTCAGAGAGTCTGCCAGTTCACGGTTGAGATATCAAAGGGCAGAAATGTCCTCTTCTCCCACCTTTGCCTCCATCCCACCTCCCCCAAAAGTCACACTTTCCATTCAAGCTCAGTCCCTTCTCTATTTGGTCAAACTCAGAAACAAGAGTAACCCAGAGACAGGGCAACTGAGTAAGTTCATTGCTGTCATTGACCTACAAGAACAAGAAAGCTCAGTCTTCACTGAAGACTCTGAAAATTACCTTGTACCACAAAAAATGTTATGACTATAGGTTGAGGTTCAGTTTGGGGGCAGCATGAGTGACTTACCTGTAGCAATTGTTATTATAATTGTTGTAACTTCCAAGTGCTGTCAAGCATCCCAGGCAGATGGCATAGGAGAAAAATATCTGAGTTCCAGCATCTACCCAGACCTGCAGGGAGAGACCACAGGAGTCATAGCAGAGGAAGTATCAGATGGGAGGGGACAAATGAGGAGATACTGCTTCTTGCTTGTCTTCCTGGGAAACCAACTAGTATGAGAATTGGGACATATTCGTTTAGTAGACTAATCCATAAAAAAAAAAAAAATCAAAGGTGTTGTTCTTGGGTTGGTTTAATAACTCAAACATCTCAATTATTTTTAATTGGCTTATTAATGAAGTTAGATTAGTAATCCCCAAAATTTTAAGAATTTTAAGGGGCCTGAGAGTCCAAACCTTATCTAACATATGATTCCACTGCAGTTTATCCAACAAATCACTGCTTTGTCATTTCCAGTGATAAATTGTTACTTTCCAGCAACTTCAATTATATATTAATTTGAATATTTTTCTTTCTCTGTAATCAATGTTGCCATACACTCATTCTTTCAGCAACAATTATTCATTAAGCATGTACTATATGCTGAGATCTGGGCTAGGTACAGCAGGATATATAATGTTTAAATAAGACACAATCACTGCTCTGAAGGAGCTTACAATTTAGTAGGGGAGATAAGAAACAAAAAAAAGATGCATCTATGAAATAAAATATTATGTGCGACTTAAAGGGATTTAGAACTGAGGACAGAAGGGGAAGATTATTATTAACAAGGAGCTGGTCACAGAAGACTTCTTGGAGAAGGAGGCATTTGAGTTGGACTCCAAAGAATTAGTCAAAATTCAACTGTCAGAATAGGGGAGGGAATGCATTCTAGGCATAGGAAAAAATGTTGGAAGAAGACACACACAAAATGTAAAAAGTCATCACCTATTTAGGGAATAGCCAGTAGTTCCATTTGTCTAGAGTATAGACTAGATATATGGAGAAAAATTATATGAAATAAGGTTGGAAAGGGGTGATGTCCAGCTATGGAGAACTTTGAATGTTTGGCAAATAAGTTTACTGAACCAGCAACAGGAAGCCACTGAAGATGTTTGAGCAGAGGAGTGTAACAACTAGAATTTATTCATGAGAGAAATTAATTAGTCTACTGGGGATATGAAACATGGATTAGAAAGGGAGAAAGTGGAGGGGAGGAGGATAATTTTGAATAATCATATTTTGATAGCTAACATGGCCAGTAATGAGGGCCCCTATGTAGGTGGTAGCAATGGAAAGAGAAAGGCTTGGATGTGAAAAAAAATTATTACAGAAGTGGATATAAGAAAAGAGGAAGAGGAAAGAATTAAAGAAAATGTGGTGTGATAGATAAACTACCGTACTTAGATTGAGGAAGTTCTCAGCCTCAAGTACTATATGACTGGTAAAAAAAAAAAAAGCTTTACATTTCTGTGCCTTAGTTTACTCATCTGTAAAATGAGGGGTTTGGACTTGATGGCCTCTCTGATTTTTTTTAGCTCTAAATTGTGGCTAATGCTTAGAAAAATGGAAGACTGGATGAGCAACGGTTATTCCTGGAAGAACAATTAACTCAGAAGGAAGGGTTTATGGAGTAAGCTTGGTTTTGGTTTTAAGTTTAAGGGACTGGTAGAACATTAACGTGGAGATGTAAGCCTGAAGTTTTGAAGAAAGAGGTCAGATTTGTTCAGAGAAAGGGCTTTATTCATTCAACAAACACTTATTAAATGTGTACTGTGTGTTAGGCAGAAAGGATACAAGAATGAAAATGAAACAATCATTACCCTCTTAAGAATTATGTTTCCATAGGTGAAAACAATATATTTAGGAAAGTCGATACAAAGTGGATAACAAGTGAATACAATGTAATTTCATGTCAGGAAGATGTCAACAACTAAGGAGGTTGGGATAGACTTTGTGCAGGAGTTGGCACTTGAGTTGAGATCTGAAGAAAGCTAGAGATTCCAACAGGAAAAAATGAGGAGGGAGGGCATTCCAGGCACGGACTACAGCTTATGTAAAGGTGCAGTATCAGGTGTGGGGAACAGTGAATGGTCTTCTTTGGTTGGACCAAAGAGTACATGAAAGGTAGTAATATGAAATAAGTTTGGGAAGGTAAGCTAGAGACAGATTGTGAAGGGCTTTAGATGCTAAGTTGAGAATTTTATATTTTATCCTAGAGGCAGTAAGGAGTCACTTGATCTTTGTGAGCAGTGGAGTTATGTGATCTGACCTGTGACCTAGGATATCAATTTGAGGGGAGAGGCTTGACAAAAGGAGACCACTGAGAAAGCTAGTCTAGGCATGAGGTGATAAAGGTTTGGACTAAGATGTTCACAGGAATAGAGCAAAGCCAGATAGATGTAAGAGATGTTGTCAAAGTTTAAATGATGAGTCAGTCAACAAATATTTATTAAGTACCTACTGTGTGCTAGGTGGCACAGTGGAGAGAGTACTGAGCCTGGAGTCAGGAAGATTCATCTTCCCAAGTTCAAATACAGCTTCAGACAGTAGTTGTGTGACCTTTGGCAAATCTCTTAACCCTGTTTACCTCAGTTTTCTCATCTGTAAAATGAGCTGGAGAAGGAAATGGCAAACCACTGAAGTATCTCCGCTAAGAAAATCCCAAAAGGAGCCATGAAGAGTTGGACACAACTG
This sequence comes from Gymnobelideus leadbeateri, assembly GCA_011680675.1. Lineage (NCBI taxonomy): Eukaryota > Metazoa > Chordata > Mammalia > Diprotodontia > Petauridae > Gymnobelideus > Gymnobelideus leadbeateri. The sequence continues at coordinate 1,199,122 of WOXC01002239.1, forward strand.
AAAACAACTGGACAACAACAACAAAGATGTGATAGCACTGTGTTAGGGGCTGGGAAGATGGAAAGGCAAAAAGAAAGTTCCTTCTCTCAAGGAACTCAGTCCAATGATTACTCGGCAACTGATTATCTATAGGGGATGAAGTAGAGGTTAAAGTTGAGAGTGACTATGAGGTTGCTTGACCCTGGGTGACTTCAAGGATGCTGGTACACTCAACAGAAGGAAGGAATCTAAGAAGGGGGAAGAGGGGAAATATGAACTCTGTTTTCAATGTGTTGAGTTTGAGGTGCCTATAGGACATCCAGTTAAAAATGTCCACTTGGAGGCGGCTAGGTGGCGCAGTGAGTAAGAGCGCCGGCCTCGGAGTTGGGATGACCCGAGATCGAATCTGGCCTCAGAAAATGAGCACCCACACACAAATAATAACTAGCCATGTAACCTTGAGCAAGTTACTTAACCCCAATTGCTTAAAAAAAATAAAATAAAAATGTCCACTAGAGAAAAAGATGTGTAGTAACTGGTACATAGCTGTATTTAAAATAGAATTTGTTGCTTAATTGCTTGGAGTTCAGGGGAGATGTCTGAGCTAGTGACAGAGATTTGGGAATCATTTTTTTCTCTAAAGGTTGAAATGGAAGTTATAGGAGTGAATGGGATTGCTGAGAGACAGAACCTAGAAATTGTGTAGAGAGAGAAGAGAAAATGGGGCAGAACCTTGGGGGAGGAAGACTACTTTTTGGACAGGATAAGGACCAAGTGAATGAGACAGAGCAGGAGTAGTGAGAGAAGCAGGAGAATCAATCGAGTTTGATGTCACTTGTATTCAAGAAATGGAGAATTCTCATTAGGCGGGATAGTGGTAATAGAGTTAAATATTGTAGGGGAATAGAACTGAGCAACCCAAGTTAATTTTGTTCATTAGAAGGTCATTGGCACTCTATGAGAGAACAGATTCAGTAGCATAGGGACAAAAGCCAGATTGCAAAGCATTGAACAGAAGGGAGACAGTGAGAAAGTAGAGCTGGATGCAACTTCTTAGGGTCTAGACAATCTTTTACCAGCAGTTTAATGATGAAGATGGAGAGAGAGAGAGAGAGAGAGAGAGAGAGAGAGAGAGAGAGAGAGAGAGAGAGAGAGAGATGGGATGGTAACAGGATGGGTTAGATGGCTCCAGAAATACATATTTAGGATTGGGGAGACCTGAGTGGGCAGATGCAGGTAGAGTATGTAGGAGCCAGTGGAGAGAAAAAGACAAAGAGAGAGGGGAAGACTGTGGGAGCAAGGTCTGGAAGAGGGAGAGGATTAAGGGCACAGGTAGAGGGGTTAATGAAGAAGAAGAAGAAGATGAAGGAGGAGGAGGAGGAGGAAAAGAAGGAGAAGAAGGAGGAGAGAGGGATAGTAGGAGAGGGAGGGAAGGAGAAAGAAGAGAAGAGAAGAGAAGAGAAGAGAAGAGAAGAGAAGAGAAGAGAAGAGAAGAGAAGAGAAATAGAAAGAGACAATGCAGAGAAGCTTTGAGGAATTGAGTAAGAGAGGAAGCATGCTACCAGCCTCCTGACAGATAGGTGATGGACTCAACATACAGAAGGAGACAAACATTTTCCAACATAACCATTATAGGAATGGTTTTTGCTTATCCATGCTTATTTACTACAAGACTTTCTTTTTTCTTTCTCAACTAGGGGGAGGGATCTAGGAGAAAGAGAAAATAAATGCTTGTTATTTATAATTAAATTTTATAATTTAATTATAATTAAATATAATTTATTATATATTAAAATTTAAAATTATTTAAATTATTTGAAACATTAAAATTATATTAACTTATGTAAAATATAAATATATTAGATTAAATATTTGATACATATTATATTAAATATAATTTATTATATATAATTAAGTTATAATTAAAATTAATTTTAAAAACCCAACAGGGCATTTCATCACATCTCAACCTCTGGAAGCTATTATGATAGCTCCAGATAATTGATTTAATTTATTGACAGACATATCATTAATGCTTTCCATATCAGTGTACAACTTGAGCACTGATAGCTGAAAAAGTCCAGAAGAGCTTACTCAACCCCTCTAATAGTCTAGGCTGAAAATGGAGCTGGTCAGCTGAGTAAAGAAAATCCCTACCTAAGAACCCACCCTGAAGTCAATTTCATGTAATCACAGAACAGTCATCATCTTGTCCAGACTTTTTAGTTTTACATGATTTGGTGATGCCTATAGGCTTCTTTTCAGAAAAAAAAAGTTTTTAAATGAATAAAATAAACTTGCCAACATATAATAAGATTGCAAAGGAAAACAGAATTTTGTGAAAATAAAAATGTATTTTTTCCATCAAAGTTCATAGACACTCTGATGTCTCTCCATGGACCAGGTTTCAAGAACTCCTGATCTAGTCCAATGTTCTCATTTTACAATTGAGGAAACCTAGGCTTGGAAAAGAAAGTGACTTGCCCAGGTCAAACCACATTAAGGAGATGGAGCTTTATGTTTTATTGAAGAAGGCTTTGGTTTTGAGAGTTGTTTAATATTTTTGTGGTTTATCAGAAGGCTTTGCTATTCCTTGAGGATTAAATGGTTCTGGGGCTGTCACGCTAAATCAAATAAGGCTGACTACCTCTCAAAGATAGAGAAACTGGGTAGCAGAAACTCATTGATGGACAAGCTATTTCACAGGATTGGGCACTTTCAAAACTGCACACAGCACAGGTCAACTGAAAAAAAAAGGGGGGCTTTTTTAGTTCTCAATAACAACCACAAAAGTTGAAAAAAACAAACAAACCCAATCCCAACAACCATGGAAGCTGGGTCAGCAGCTGGGTCACTCCGTGTTCCCTCTGCTGTACCTCTACTTGGTGAATGGGGGGCGTTCCGGAAGTCAGAGCCCTAGCGTGTCCACATTGCAGGATTGCTCTAGTTCCAAACTACAGGACTGAGCTGCATGGGAATGGAATGGTGGATAAGAGCTGTCCTCCAGATGGGAGGGAGAGAAAGCCTGACTCTTCCATCTTGCTTTGAGGAGGCAATGGGACTTCATAGCACATTTTGCTGTAGCTTGTTCTGAGGGTGCCTTTGATTCTTTGTAAGGTCTATGGTGGAAACAACACTAGATTGGGAATGAGAAGATCAAATTCAAATCTAGGTTTTGCTACATACTTATGTGTGACCTTGGGCAATTCACCCAAATCCTTTGTATCTTTGTTTCCTTGCCAGTAAAATTATGAGATTGGACCGATAATCTTTAAGTTCTAAATTTTATGGTATTATAAAGAGAATAAGAATAATGACATATAGATATAGCACTTTATATTTATGAATTACTTTCCTGCCAAAATCTCATTTGATTCTTACAATCATCCAGTGGAGTCATGAAATACACATCATGACAATTTCATCTTATAGATTAGGTAAATGACACTCGGGCATATGGCATGACTTGTCAATGGTTACATGGATAATAGGTGACAATATCTACTTGAACTCAGGTCTTTATATATTCATATTTATTTGTCCCTGGCTTATTTTACTTATTAGATCTATTAAGAACAAAGATTTCTTTGTCTTCTGTCGACCTCCATCAAACTCCATGATTCTCTTTCTTCTTTATTCATCCCTTTCCTTCACTTTCCTCTCCTTTTCTCCCTGTCCTTTCCTTTATCTTTCTATATTCTCATCCTCAGTAATCTCTCATCTTCCTCCATGGGCTTACTTAACTGTCACCTTTTAAGTCTCTATTGCTGGTCTTGATGTCTCTCTTACACTCTAGATTTGTACCCCCAAGTTGCTACTAAAAAATTCGCACCAAGATGTTCCACTGGGACCTCATAGTGAACACAGAGGATAGTCAGAATCCAAAAAATGTCAACAAACTAAAAACGTGAACAGAATTCAATGAGATGAAATTTAATACTTGGAAATGTACACTTGAACTGGGTAAAACTGGTTGCACAAGCACAGAAGTGGGTGAATGGTATGACTAAACAGCAATTTATATGAAAAGATAAATGAATGAAAAAAGCATTTATTAAGTACTTATGTGATTAATACTGTGCTAAAAACTCTGGAGGTGCAAATATAAATCAAAGACAGATCTTGTCCTCAAGGAGACTATATTCTAAAGGGAGAGATAAATCATGTAAATTACTGTATACACACACACACACACAGACATAGAATCCTGGGTCTCAAGGAATTCACTGTCCAATGGAGGAGACGACATGCAAATAACAATGAACAAACAAGATATATAGAAGATACACCAGATAAATCGAAGCTAAACACAGAGGGAAGGCACTAACATTAAGAAGGATTGGGAAAGGCTATTGCAGAAGGTCGGATTTTAGCTAGCACAAGAAGGAAACCAGCAAGAAGAGATGAGGGAGAAGAGAATTCCATCATGGTGGACAGTCAGTGAAAATGCATGGAATTGGGTGATAGAGTATCATGTGTGAGGAATGTCAAGAAGGTCGGTGTTACTGGATTGTAGAATGCATGGAATAGGGTAAGGTGTAAGAAGACAAAACAGATAGGAATGGTCCAGGTTATAAAGGCCTTTAAAAGACAGACACATACCTTATGAATGAATGAAGAAAGCAAATATTATATGGTTTGTATGTGCCAATCACTGTACAAAAAGATGGGAATATAGATGCAACAAGAAAGATAGTCCATGACCTCAAGAAGCTTACATTCTAATAGAAGATCAGACATAATGAGAAGTGTGGCCAAGGAGGGGTATTTTGGTCTGGAAAATCACAGGGGTGATGAGTTGATTTATAGAGCAACTAATGAATGTGTCTTATTGATTGCATTTCTTCTCCTACAGCATGAGTTGGAAAGTATGGTGGGGTAGGAGATAAAGAAGACAAAATGAAATGTATGCAATGGTGCGATGGGAAAGGACCATAGTGCACAGTGGTGAGTTTGGGGCCAGCTAGATAATGCAAATGCTTGTCAGTCAGCAGCATGAAATCTAGGGCAGGCACTGGTGAACTGAATAGCAGTTGGGAGCTGAGCACACCTGGCATAAAGTTGATCCAAGAGTCTATTGAATCTGTGTCAGGCTAAATAGAGTAGATATGGTGAATTTCCACCACCAACAGCATCTTTGTCCTCCTTCAATTTGTCTCCTTCCAGGGTCCTGGCCATCTAGGACCTATTTGGGCCACTTGACTGTTCACAGAGCTTGGATGAGATGGGAGTCACCAACTCTATTCTGGTGAAATGGAGGACCACTAGACCTGGAGAGGCTGCCAGGGTATTATCACCATTTGACTTATCACTATACTACCCTAATTTGGGCTCTAATACTAACTCAGCTACTTACTGGGGGACATTAGGCAAGTCCCTCAACCCCTCTCTGGGCTTCATTTTCCTCATCTGTAAAATAAGGGAGGTCGACTAGACAATTTGTAAGGTCCTTTAAAATTGTAGTATCCCATAACCTACTTCTTACCCACATCCACTTAGAATTTGTGTTTAACAGAAGAAGAAAAGTCACAATTCAGGAAATGGCAAAATACCAGAAGAAATGGAGTGAATAGAAGACCGAACTTGGAATAAGGAAGACCTAGATTCAAATCCCACTTCAGGCACTTGCTAGCTGTATGATCTCAAACAAGGCACTTAACTTCTTTGTGCCTCAGTTTCCCTCATCTGTAAAGTGAAGAGGTTGGAGTTGATTGACTCTAATTTCTTTTCTGGCTCTAAATCTATGATCCCATTATCCTTTGACCAAACCCTTTGATATAAATGCAATCAGTTTTGCCAGCTTTTGGTCCATCAAGTGATTTCTGTCAATCAAAAATCTATAAAAATTTATTGAGTGACCACTCTGTGCCTCCCTTGGCTAGAAGATGTTGGGTAGGATCAAAAAATAAGTAAAGATGGGGGTAGCTAGGTGGTGCAGCAAATAGAGCACTTGCATTGGAGTCAGGAAGACCTGAGTTCAAATCTGACCTCAGACACTTGATACAATTCCTAGCTGTGTGACCTTGGGTAAGTAACTTAATCCCAATTGCTCTTCCTTCTCCCTCCAAAAAAAAAGAAAGTATTTTCTAAGAGGATTATCATTAGAATGCTCCCTCTTTGGGGAGGTGTACCATGAGTTCATTTTTCACTATCCCACTAATTTCTAACATCTCTTCTAGCTTTAACATTCTATTATTTTCAGAGGTCTTTCACTTATTCACTCATTCAGTAAACATTTATTAAAAATTAGGTACTGGAGGCAACACAAAGTGCAACCTGCCTCTGTCCTCAAGGTGCTTCCTTCCCATCTCCCCAAGCAAAGGTTGATTGGATGAACATTCATTGGGAATGTTGGAGAAGGGATTCCTTGAGTTGGTGGGAGGCTGGAATAGATGACCTCTAAGGTCCTTTCCAACCTCTAAGGTCCTTTCCAACTCTTAAGATTCTCCAAGTCTTTGGTTCTCACCCCTGGCACCAACTCCTGAACAAGGCAGCCAACTTTTTTGTTGTTGTTCACTTTGAGAGAATCTTGTGGTCCCAAAGTCTTGCCAACCAAATCTATTGAAATGGCCAATAAAAAAGCCAGGCCCAATATCACACGTGGAAGCTGTCACCAGAAGAAAGTAACTGAAAATGGAAAATGGTGAGCAGGGGAATAGGATTTGCCTTTCTCTCTGGGGTTTACTACCCAGACTTACATTATTTTCCTTTTCCTTTTCCTTTTCTTTCACACACACACACACACACACACACACACACACACACACACACACACACAAAACAAACACACAAACACACCAACA